>CM014274.1:46691845-46728723 GCA_004135705.1 Alloteropsis semialata | reverse complement strand
TTGTCTATTGATGCTTTTGACCAAGATGTCATCAACATATGCAAGTATAGTTTTGAATAGTTCTTCTTTGAATACGGTGCTGGACATGCGGCAGAAAGTGGTACCAGCATTGCGAAGCCCCTCTGGCATTCTGATGAAGCAAAATGTACCAAGCGGAGTGATGAAGCTGGTTTTTTCTTCGTCTTCTTTTTTCATCCAGATCTGATGATAACCAGAGAAGCAATCGAGGAGAGACATCATCTCACTTGCGGCAGCCTGATCTATGATCTTGTCAATTCTTGGGAGTGGGAAATCATCTTTGGGACATGCTTTGTTGAGATCGGTGAAGTCAATGCACATTCTCCACTTGCCATTTTTCTTTTTCACGGGCACAGTGTTTGCTAGCCACTTGGGGTATTCGACTTCGCGTATAACCTTCGCATCAAGCAGTCTTTGCACCTCGGCCTTGACTGCGCTCACTTTTTCTTCGGACATTTTCCTCAGTTTCTGCTTCTTCGGCCTCATATCAGGGCTGATTGATAGTTTGTGCTCAACTATGCTTCTGTCAACTCCTGGCAAATCTTTGCTTGACCATGCGAAGACATCTTTGTTATTTCTCAAGAACTCGATGAGTCTTTCTTCTTCGTCTGGCTCAAGATCTAAGCCGATGATGACTTTTCTATCGAAGACGTCTGGCTGCAATTGCACCTCTTTGGTTTCTGTTGCCCCTTGCATAGTTTTGCTGTCTCTCTCAGTTTTTGGCTTCTCCTCTGGGTAAATGGGATCACTTTCTTCGAGAACATGGACTTTTCGCTGGCCTGAGGTGTTGGCATATTCAATTCTTCTTGCCTCTGTTTGGTCACCATAGACTGTGATAACCCCGTTGAGAGCTGGCATTTGCATGCACAAGAAAGCTTGCCTTATGATGATGTCGAAGGCATTTATGACTCCTCTACCGAAGATAACATTGTAGTCGAAGAACATGTCAACGACGTCGAAGGTAATGAACTCTGTTCTTGCATTTGATGTGTCGCCAAAGGATACTGGCAATGTGATTTTCCCCAATGTTGCGGTGCGCTTCCCCCCGAAGCCGACCAAAGGTGTGTCAGATGGCTCTAAGTTATCTGGGTTGATGTTTGTCATCGATCTGAGAGTCTTTGCCAAGATGATATCAGCAGAGCTGCCTGTGTCCACTAGCACTTTCCCAATTCTCCAGCCAGCAATGTTGGCTTCGATCGACATTGCGTCATTATGTGGGAAGTTGTGGAGTTTGAGATCTTCTTCGGTGAAGGTAATTGGCATGTGAGACCATTCTGACTTCTTGTAGGGACCGTCAACCGAGATGTTGTTGACCTGGCGAAAGTAGCTTTTTCTCTGCTTCTTCGTTTCGAAGGCGAATGATGATCCTCCAGTTATAGGCATAATGAGGCCGTAACTGGGCAGGGGATTTGCAGTGTTTGGGTCTTGCTATTTTTGGGGAGGTGGAGGTGGAGGTGGTAATTCCTCTACCTTGATGTCTTTGTTTTGGGTAGGCTGGGTGTTTTGAGGGTAGAATTGTGGATACATGGTCTGTGGGTAATAATGCTGGAAAGTTTGGGGCGAAGGCGAAAATTGAGTCGCCATCGCGGTTGTTGGGTGAACGAAGTTTGAGCTGAGGGAGGGGTAAACTGGGCAGTATGGCTGGATAGCTTGGGTTTGTGGCTGAGTTTGAGTGTTGGGTGGCGAAGCCGAGAATGGCTTCGTTTGGGTAGCTTGGATTTTCTCTGCTTTCAGTTTGTCGATAGTTCTTTTGATATCTCGGCACTGCTCTGTGCCATGGGTGTGATTTTTGCCATGATATTGACAAAATAGCTCTGGTCCCGAAGGTGGACCTCTTCCTCTTCCTCGGCCTCGGCCGTTTCTTCCACCCCTTTGGGCAGGCTCATTTCTTTGACTTTGGAACTGGTTTTCTGGGAAGGTGGGTTTGCTTTGTGGGAGCGAAGGCGGATTTTCCACGTTCATGATGGTTTGGGATGGGTAGTTTTGGTAATGGTTTTGGTTGTAGTGGTGCTGCTTGTTTTGGGAGTCATATTGGTTTTTCAGGATGGCTTCTCTGGCAATTCTCATTCGATTGTCATTGTCAGATCGACAATACTTTTTGAACTCCTCATAAAGATCTCCAAGTGTTGCTGGTGTCTCCCTTGCAATGTGCTGAGCGAAAGGACCCGGCCGAAGCCCCTGAATTGCAGCAAATTTGGCGGCTTCGTCAGGAATATGAGGAGCCTGAGAACGGAGTCCGACAAACCTGCGAAAGTAGTCCTCCAGAGACTCCTTCGGCTGTTGGTGTAGAGTTAGCTCTGCATATAAGAGTGCCTGGTCTCCCATTATACTGAAATTCTTGATCAATTCCCTTTTCAGATCATACCAGCTGGTGATAGATAGCCCTGGAAGCTTGGTGTACCAGTTCATTGCCGTGCCATCGCAGACAATGATGAAAGATTTTGCCAACACCACATCATCTTGGTAGAGGCTTCATAGCTCATGAGGAATTGCTTGGGGTCGGTGAGGCCATTCTACCTTGGTAGAGAGATTGGCTTGTATGAAGGCGGCCATCTTGCCAATTGTAGACTTTCTGAGAGAGGGCAGGTGTGATCAATTGGACGTGTATGCAGCACTTGGAAGCCTGTTTCCGATGTGGAAATGTGATTTGTTTCGGCATTGCCGAAGGCAATTGGATCGTTGAGTTCGGCTTGGAGTTGAGCAACTTGTTTCTTGGCTTTTTCGAGTTCTTCTTGGATCTTCGCAGTTCTAGAACCAGTGGAGTTCAGTCTTCTTTGCTTCGCTTGCCTCAGCTCTTCCAACTGCTTCCTGAATTGCAGCAATTGATGTTGCTGTTCCTCTTCCTCCTCTTGCATTTGTTGCTCTAGTTCGAGTTGTGCAGCATCCAGCTCTCTCTGCTGCTCGAGGCGTCGAAGACGAAGTCTTTCCTCAAGTCGGTGCATTCTCTCCTCAGTGGTAAGGGTTTCTTCATCGATCTCTTGATCATTAGGAATGGCTTCGGTTACTGGTGGTAGGCTGATTTGTAGGGTTGAGGGTTGGAAGCGGCTTCGGTATGAGTGGTGTCTTCAACGGTGTTGGTTGGTTTGGTTGGTTTGGTTGGCTTTTTGGGTGGCATGGTGGTTATCGTGGGTTTTGTTCGTGCACTGCACAAACGGTGGGCGCCAGTTGTTGGGTTTAAGCCGAAGCCAAGAGACCCAAGCAACAACCGAGACAGAGAATAATGACAAGCAATAGTAAATCACTTATCAATATTCTCGGGAATCAGCCCTTTACACGTTGGTGGGAGGCCCCCTTTTATAGGAAGATCAAGAGGCACTTTTTACATTCCCCTTATACCCTTGGAAATCAGGCATCATGCTCTAGACTAAACAACTTAAACTTTCCACGGGCATTAGAGTACATTCATATGTCCTGGTGTGAATGCGTAGACCAGTAACTCTGTCTTTGACTCAGTTTGGACCTGGTCCACGCCGCCTTCATCGCGCCTCTAGTGACCTTCATTGCCTTCACCACCTGGTGCATTCCCGTCGGCTTCACCATCAAACGCCTGTTCGGCAGAGCGGTGCCTTCTCCCGCTCGGAGAGGAATGGACTGCCATGCCATCACCCAACCTTGCCTCAAGACCTGTAAAAATAAGCCGATCATATGCAATATTTGATCATTGCCTTCGCATTCTCATGAAGGCGAGTTAGGGTAGCGAAGGCAACGAGAGACCATACAATGCCTTTGCGTGGGCTGTAACTCGCTCGTTGGTACCGGAGGCGACGCATTGCCTATCGGTGTCTGATAACCCAGCGAAGGCAATGGCCTTTTAACCGCCAACGACGAAGGCAATTGACTTGGGACTACAGGCAAAAAATCGGGTGAAGGTGTTTCCTGGACATGCCAATCCCCCAACAGTCGGCTACTAGGAAATAGTTAGGACTCTATGTTTAGTATCCGACTAGAAGTCTGTATTTCTTGCCTTGTAGATCCTGTCTCCCAAGTATATAAGGTGAGCCAGGGACCCTTTGTAAAATCATAACCATCAATACGAAGCGATCCACCATATAGGACGTAGGGTATTACGCTCTCTCTTGAGGCGGTCTGAATCTGTCTAAATCGTCTCATGTTCACCATCGTGCTTCTAGTTCCGGCGAAGCCCTTACGAACAACTCGACTACTTAGGGACCCCCTATAGTAGGCTAGCTGGTATAAAAAACCGACAGCTGGCACGCCAGGTACGGGCTCTCATCGAGAATCGTCAAGAAAGCTTGATGGAACTAGTCATCATCAACTGCGACAGCGACATGGCGTTCGAGAAGGGTGCCACCTTCGTCTTTGGCTTTTGGGTCTGCACGGCGGACGGCGCGGGCAACTTCAATCGCGTCCTCAAGTCGCCGGGTCCTGAAGCAACTTGCTGACAAGCTCGACGAGATCACGCCCCCGAATCTGAATTCAACTCGGGCTCGAGAAGCCTCAAGTCCTAGTTCGACTGCAACTCAGACTGAGAAGATTCCAAAGCGGAGTAGGCGGTCCGAGCCGTTTTCTGAACCATCGATCGCGCCGAAATCCAACAACTCAAAAATCCAGAAGAAGAGAGGCTCAGCCACTGCTAGGCGCGAGGTCAACACCCCGAGCCAGATTCCTTTTGGTCTCGCGGGAACCGCCTCCGTTTACCAGGCGGCGTCTTCAAAGCAACTCCGATCTCTGGTCGAATTCTACGAACACCCCCTAGGCGGGAAACAAGTCGGACTCGTCATCACCTCAACTCCAGAGGGAAGATTCGTCCACTTTCACGGATGCAAGCCAAAGCTTGGAGCAATATTGCAAGAAGACCTGGACATGTCTCGCATCATCGCGCACATTCATCCACTGCCGTTTCAACACAGGCAGGCTTTGGACTCCTCAAGCGAGCGTGGCTCTACTGTCCCAGTAACTTCAAGCACAGGAAGCTTTTCACCAGGGCGTCAAGCCATGGTGATCATTGGGGCCGAAGAAGCAGAAGTCTCCAATGACGAGCCAACGGTGGATAACGAAGTTGCGGACGATTGAGAAAGGCGTAGGCAATGAAACGCTGCTCATGCAGATCGTCATCGCCAAGCCAACTGCAGACTCGATCCGCAGAACCTCAATGAGCGATTCATGTGAGTCGCCAGCCAAGATGTGTATGCCAATGCTACAGCAAACATCCTGGCTGTCGCAGCAGAGCTCGATAACATGGCTCAAACCCTGAAAATCCAAAGAATGAAAATGATGCTCGAGACATCGGCAATTCAGTATGATACCATCTGCCCTGCTCGAACCATCACCAAATCCAAGACAGCCCAAAGCCACCAAGCAAGCAGCCGTCCTGCTGAAGGCGGAAACCATGGCAACCCATCTCACCACCCAAGTAGAGACCGCCGAGAACTCGACAATGCGCGCGGCAGGGCACCCAGTGCCGGAGGTAGAAACCGCGACGCTGGGCCTAGCCACCGCATTGCTCAACAGAGCCAAAATAGCGGACGCGATGACAACAGGGACAGAGATGGACGCCGCAACTACCGGGACAATGACAGGGATTTGCGACGCTGCAGAGCAAGGACGCACGCACCGTCATCTTCGCACGAGTCCATGACCGTGAAGAAGAAGAATATAGGCAGCGCTAGGAGTACGACCAGATCTATGGACCCTCAGGCCGAGGCTATCACAACCTTGGCAAGTATGAGGGGTTCCTGGTCTTCTCAGACCGTCTTCGTGCCATTTCCTGGCCCAAAAAGTTCAAACTGGCCCATATCGAAAGGTATGACGGAAAGCGCGATCCCAAGCAGTGGCTCCGCATCTACTACTCGGCGATCAAGGCGGCCAAGGGTGACACCGACACCTTGTGCACCTATCTCCCAGTAGTCCTCGACCAGGCTCCACTAACTTGGTTGGAAGGACTAAAACCAGGCTCCATCGACTCTTGGGATGCACTCTGCAAGGTTTTCATCAACAACTTCTAGGGTTCATGGTAGAAATCGGGTACTCGCTTTGACCTAGAGCAGTGCAAACAAGGCCAAAACGAGTACCTCCGAAGCTACAACCGCCGTTTCTGGGAGAAGCGTTCAACATGTGTCGGGCTCTCCGACCAAGACATCATTGACTGCTTCCACAGCAGTCTCACCGATGCCACGCTGCATCTCGACTTCGGGAGGAACAGGCCAAAGATGCTGGAGGCCATGCATGAGCTCATACCGCAACAACAATGACCGTAACAGGGAAAGCAAGTTGAGAACAGTGGCAAGCGTGACTTCAACGACAAGAAACGCAAGCCCGAGGATTCAGTCAACATTGCTGAGAAAGGCCCCTCCCGCAAAAGGTTCGAGAAACTACTTGACAAGCAATGCCCTTTCCATCCAAAGGACAAGCACTCCAGCAGGGATTGCATCGGGCTCAGGAAAGCCTTCGGCTCCGGAGGCACCCCAAACCCGACGACCCTGACAACAACAACGGAGGCAAGGGTGACAAAGACACCGGCTACCAACAAGCCAACAAGGTGGTCAACGTCATCTTTGGAGGGATTGCTCAGACAGACTCGAAGCACAAGCAAAAGCTAACCCAGCGCGAGATCGGGTGCATCGAGCCTGCCATCCCCACATTCCTGAAGTGGTAAGAGGTCCTGATCAGTTTCTCTCATGACAACCAATGGACCAACATCAAGAACCCAGGAAGGTACCCCCTCGTACTTGACACGGTAGTGGCAGGCGCATGACTAACGAGAACGCTGATTGATGGCGGAAGCGGACTCAACAGCCTGTTCGCCAAGACACTGAAGAAGATGGGCTTGGACATCACCAATTTGCTCAAGCCTTCTGAATCACCCTTCTACGGCATTGTATCAGGCAACACTGTCATACCACTCGGCCAAGTATCACTTCCAATTACATTTGGTGTCGAGGCCAACTACAGGACCGAGTACATCACATTCGAGGTCGCCGACTTTGATTCTTCGTACCACGCGATCCTGGGGAAATCTGCTATGGCAAAGTTCATGGTGATTCCACACTACATTTACCTCGTCTTGAAGATGCCAGGCGCTAAAGGGATCCTATCCCAAAAGGGCGACCTGAAGACCTCCTACGATTGCGACACCGAGGCAGTGACGATTGCTGCAAGCATGCAGCAACCGAGCCAGGCAGCAATTGTAGCAGCTATGGTGAAACAACTCAGCGAGGCTGAGTTGGACATCCCAATGAAAAAGCCAGCCGTATCAACCATGAAGCCCTCCCAGGATGTACCAATCAAGACAATCGACCTAGGGACAGGCGACCCCTCCAAGACGGCGATGATCGGTGCTAACCTACCTACCAAATAGGAAAGCCGTGCTCACCAGCTTCTTACGGGACAACCGCGACATCTTCGTGTGGAAGCCATCTGACATGCCAAGAGTACCAAGAGAGCTGGCTGAGCACAAACTCAATGTTGATCCAATCACCAAACCCAAGAAACAACGCCAGTGATGCTTTGCCTAGGACAAGAAAGAAGCCATCCGATCGGAGCTGGCTAAACTACTAGCAGTCGGGTTCATTAAGGAGGTGTTCCACCCCGACTGGCTTGCTAATCCTGTCTTGGTGCGAAAGAAGAACAACAACAAGTGGAGGATGTGTGTCGACTACACCGACTTGAACAAGCACTGCCCAAAGGATCCTTTCGGGCTACCACGCATCGATCAAGTGGTGGATTTTGCAGCCGACTATTCTCTACTCTGCTTCCTTGACTGCTACTCGGGACACCATCAAGACGGCGTTCATCACTCCGTTCGGCGCCTACTGCTACAATGTCCTTCGGACTCAAGAACACAGGGGCAACATACCAGCACGCAATTCAGAGTTGTCTGAAGGCTCAAATCAGCCGCAATGTTGAAGCCTACATTGATGATGTCGTCGCAAAGACAAAAAAACCCGGACAGCCTCATCGCCAACTTGTCCGAAACCTTTGCACACCTCAGGGAGTTCCAATGGAAGCTCAATCCAACCAAATGCGTGTTTGGCGTGCCCGTAGGCAAACTGCTGGGCTTCATAGTCAGCCACCGTGGAATTGAGGCCAATCTCAAGAAGACCACCGCCATCACATCCATGGCGCCTCTCAAGTCCCTCAAGGATGTCCAGAAGCTGACTGGGTGTATGGCGGCCCTCAACAGATTCATCTCAAGACTAGGTGACAGAGGACTACCTTTCTTCAAACTCCTCAAGAAGCAAGACAAGTTCGTATGGACTGCAGAAGCCGATGTAGCGTTTGAAGACCTCAAGAAATTCCTCTAGACATCACCAGTACTTACTGCACCAGCTGATCAGGAACCACTGCTCCTCTACATTGCAACCACAACGCACGTGGTGAGCACTGTGATTTTAGTCGAGCGGGAGGAACCCGGCCATGTATTCAAAGTACAGCGGGCAGTCTACTTCATCAGTGAGGTACTTACAGAAACAAAAGTACACTACCTCCAGGTCAAGAAGCTACTATATGCTGTCTTGATCATGTCTCGCAAGCTGCGCCACTACTTCGACGCTCACCGGGTTGTTGTAGTCACCTCCTTCCCAATCAGCGACATCCTCCACAACCGGGACGCGACAATGAAGCTTGAAGGAGCCAGTGTAGGAGTACTCTTCATATCTCCAAAAGGCGATCAGCTCAAGTACGTGCTCCAGATCCTCTGGAAAGCAACCAACAACAAAGCCGAGTACGAAGCTCTACTGCACGGGCTACGCCTAGCTGCTTCCCTTGGCATCAAGCATATGGTGGTCTACGGCGACTCCTCGGTGGTCATCAATCAGGTCAACAAAGATTGGGATTGCACCAAGGAGAACATGGACGCATACTGCATGGAGGTCCGCAAACTCAAGAAGCACTTCCATGGACTCAATTTCATCACGTCCTTAGGGACAACAACATGGCTGCTGATGCACTTTCCAAGCTTGGTCCTCACCGAGCACAAGTACCAGGTGGCATTTTAGTCCAAGAGCTGTTACAACCATCCATCAAAGAGCACGAAGTACAGTCGACTACAACACCCCCCTCATCAGCAGGTCATGGTGATTACACCCGAGTGGACAAAGCCCTTCATCGAGTACATCCTACATCAGAAATAGCCCGAAGATAAGGTGGAAGCAGAGCAAGTCATCAGGCGAAGCAAGCACTACGTAGTAGTCGGCTCCACCCTATTTCGACGCGGCGCATCGACTGGCGTCTTGATGAAGTGTGTCCCTCCAGAAGTCGGACGAGAGATCCTTGAAGAAATTCATGCTGGAATTTGTCGCAATCATGCTGCCCACCGCACGATCGTCGGCAAGGCCTTCCGATCTGGGTACTATTGGCCATCAGCAGTGGCCGACGTAGAAGAAGTTGTGAAGACTTGCCAGGGCTACCAATTCTTCGCTCGGCAAGCTCACATCCCCGCAACGGTCCTTAACAACATACCACCTTCCTGGCCCTTCTCATGCTGGGGGCTGGATATGGTTGGACCACTCAAGAAAGCACTAGGGGGATTTGAATATCTCTACATGGCAATTGACAAGTTCACAAAGTGGATCGAAGTCAAGCCTCTAGTCAAAGCTACAGCTCCAAATACGGCTGAGTTCATCCAAGACATTGCTCACCGCTTCGGCATCCCGAATCGCATCATCACTGATCTTGGTTCCCAATTAACACAGGACGAGTTCTTTGACTTTTGTGATAGTCTGGGAATTGAAGTCCACTACGCATCAGTGGCGCACCCTCATGCCAATGGACAAGTGGAGAGAGCTAACGGCCTCATACTCCAAGGACTCAAGCCAAGGTTCTATGAACCGCTCAAAAAGTATGGCGGCAAGTGGGTGCAAGAGTTGCTAGCCGTGGTATGGGGGCTGAGAACCCAGTCTAGCCACGCGACAGGGCAATCACCTTTCTTCCTCTACGGCTCCGAAGAAGTACTCCCGGTAGATATCAAGTATAATGCTCCAAGGATTCAGAACTACTCGGAGGAGGCGGCAGAGCAGAGTAGAGTAGAAGATGTGGACATGTTAGAAGAAGCAAGGCTAGCCACATTGATCAGGACAACCAAGTACCAGCAAGAACTTAGGAGGTATCACGACCAAAACATCCAGGCAAGGTTGTTCAACATTGGCGATTTGGTCCTCCAAAGACTCCAGAGTACAAAGGGTCAACATAAGCTATCTTTGCCTTGGGAAGGCTCGTTCATAGTATCAAGTGTTATCGGCCTGGGTACTGACCAACTACAATGGGAAGACAGAACATAAGTGCCTAATGCTTGGAATATCGAGCACTTGTGGCATTTTTATCCTTCAAAGTTTTTTAGGAGTTGTTAAGAGTCAATAAAAGTCAGTCCTTTCAATGTACTGATGTCGGCTTTAAGCCAAACGATAATAAAGTGTCTATATTCCATTGTCATCAAGCTCGGAATTTGGATACAAGTATTATGCTACGCTTGCTTGCCAAGTAATGCATACAAAAGAGTTTTTGAATCATACCGAGTTGTTTAAACACAATTTAGACAGGCTGCATTCATAAACCAATGCCATCTACTTTCTGTTTTAACACAGAGAGATCGGGTGCTTCAAAGTAAAGATAACAAATACCCTTGTTGATAAAAAATTAGTATTTACATCTAAAAGTTCATTACAAAAGGTTTCTTTTACATAACAAAAGAACCCAGAACTTTAGGCGGGAAACTATCTTCTCCGCCGTGTCCTTCTCCTCCTCCATATATGCATTGAACATATCCCAGGTACATGTTGGATTGATCCTCCCCTGAGTAATGCTTAATTGCTGGGCAGAGAACCATGATCGGACCAAGCCAAGTACTTGCCTGGTGCAAGACTGGTCTATCCATTGGCAGTAAGCTCGTACCTACCCAGGAGTAGCTCAGAGACAATCAATCAGTAGAGGATCGGGACTACCTGCGGGTACCTTGGCGTATACATCGGCTAGCGGAGCATCAGCCTCCTTAAAGGATCCGAGTTCCGCGCCGAGCCGGTTGACCTCCGCGCGAAGAGCATGGGTTTCGTCTTGCTGGTCGCGGATCTTCATCATGTCCTGGACAAGCTGAGCATCAGCATCCTTGCGCATTTGCTTCTTCTCAACAAGCTCTGCCATGCAATCGCGCTCCCGCTGCTCGGCTTGGTTCGCGCGTTCTTGTTGCTGATAGAAGAGATTCTTCATATCGATGGCTTCAGCCGCAAGCGCTTCAATCCTCTTCTCTTTCTCTGCATATACAATCATATTTTTTTATACATTATGTGATTTGTGCTAACTCTGCTAGAAGAAGCCAGCGACGTACCTGCAAGTTTTTGCCTAAGCGACTTGTTCTTTTCAACAACGTCGTCGCGCTGGTCCTGGTACAGATTTATCTTTTGATACGCCCCATCCAGTTCCAGGCGTAGCTTGGCCCACTCTTCTTCCCACGAAGATCGACCCTGAGCAAAGTCACTCTCCGCCTTCTCCGCTCATGTGAAGCATCCGCTAGCCCTGCGAAGCATCTCCGACTTCTGGTGCGAGCGGTGAAGGATGCTCTGTTTTCAAAACAAGTCAGCAGAGTCATCAGCAAAACATCCAGTGGAGCTAAGTATACTTACAGTATTGATTTACTTTATACTGACCTCTGTGAGCTTGCTAAGTTGCTTCTGTAGCACTGCGGCCTTTTTAAGGCCTTCCTGATCAACCTGGGAGTTGAACAGGAAGGCATCGTCATCATCGGCACCTGCGCCTAGCATTCCCGTGTAAATCTGGAACGGCTCAGGCGACGGCACTCGGGTCTTCTTCTCCCAGATGATTTCTTCGACGGAAGTGGCCTTCACAAGACCGGCGGCTGCATCGAGTTCCTCGGCACGTAGACTAGCCATCTGAGTACTTTCTGCAGACTTGGGCCATGCGCCCTATGCAGAAGTACCTGGAGCGGCTTGCTCTAGTACTTTGGAAGAGGGCGAAGCCTCGGCCCTTGTTTCTTGAGGTTGCGGCTGTGGTGATATCCGGGGGCTTGGCTCCTGCTCCACCTCCGCCTCTTTGGTCTGAGTATCCTTTGATGGCTTGACCTCTGGGATCTCAGGTGATTGGGCAGGTTGGGCAGTAGGCGGCCAACTGTACAAGATATAAGAACAGAAGATCAGTATACTAGATATAATGGATGATAGAGTGTTGTGACTAACAAGACAGTCCACTTACCTAGCGAAGTCCATGTCAAAATCCAGTTCATCCAAATCGAAGGTGATCCCTCTAGATGGGATGTCTTGAAGCTCAGGAGTTCTCTCCTTTGGTGAGGGTACTCTCTCTTGTGTTTGCTACACAAAAAGAACTCGGATCAGTTCAAGAAGCAGGATTTAGAGTACTATTAACATACAAGATACGAATATCTTAGATGGGGACGTGTGCAGAGGGATACCCGTCGGTATTTCTGCATCCCTCTCAGCTTCTGTGCCGACCTCTTGCGCCTCGGGCAGGCTAGTGTCAGCAGGCTTCTCAATAGAGGATTTGAGTTTCTTCCGTACCGCTCGCCTTTTCTGGGACTTGGGGGTTTGGCGTGTCGTCGGAGATGGGTCTTTTTAGACTTGATCCCCCCTGACCAAGATCACCAGGGCGCTATGGCGTCATCTCTTCATCTGACGAGGTGTCTTCAATCAACACCTCCTCTTTGGCAGATGGTTCTGCAAGCTTCTTCCCTTTCCTGGGACCACCAGCGGCTTGCTTGGACGGTGAGGAGAGAGGTGGCTCGGGCAGTCCAGTTTGAGTTTCTTCCACGGCAAGGGGAGCGGAGGTGAACTTTGTGCACAATTCCTACAAATGGGTGCAAGAAGAATTGTAGTAACATGATCAAACAGAATCTGGATAACTGGTAAAAGTATTCAGAATGACCTCAAGCTTACCGCCGGTGGAGGACGACTAGCCGAGTACTCAGGTACCCGGCTTGGCAGCTCATGTGCATCCATGAACAGATCTTGGACACAGACCGCAACTTCATCAGATGACAACTCAGTGGAGGAGACTCTGGTCGGGTCGTTGGGTCTAGTATAATCATAGCAGGGTTGCACGCGATTCCGGTCAGGCCCTTCTTCAGATCGTCAATCATCTTCAACAACCCAGTGAGCCCACTAACCTCATCCTCGCCGAGTGCTTCATTCCAATTGACCTAAGGCTATGGCAGATGGCCCGAGTGCTTGTTCAGCCTTGGGGTTTGGTTCTCTACATAGAACCATTTATCCGTCCATTGATGGAATCATTCATCTTGAAATCAAAGTATATGTTCTTCATCCCTTGACGAAGTTGGATTCCAGCTCCTCCAATTACATTGTCTTGATTCGATTTGACTCAAAAAAGAAGGCGGAATAGATTGAAATGGGGGTTGATTCCTAAGAAGACTTCACTAAGATGGATGAAGAGAGAGATTTGAAGGATGGAGTTCAGATTGAGGTGCACTAGTTCTAGCTTGTAGAAAGCGAGGAGGCCGGGCAGAAAATCATGAGCGGGAGTAGCAAATCCTCGCTATAGAAAGCAGCAAAAACTATGATCTCATGAACTTCATCAAAAGGCTAGGCTTACTAATATCCGTGCGCCAGCAGGAGATGGACTTGTCGAGTAAGTAGCCCTAATCGACAAGATCTTGCACCATCTGGTCCATTGCCTTGGATGGCTTCCAGACTAGAGTGAGAGCGGGGGCTGTCTTGAAAATGGGCATGCTGGTGAATGGAATCTTGGAGGCTTTCTTACTTGCCGCAGGCTTGCTTGCTACGGATTTGCTCGCTGAGGGTTTGCTTGGCGCCGGTTTCTTGCCCATCTTGCTAGCTGGGGTCTTCTGGGATGGAGATCTTGAGCGGGGTTTGAGTGGATTCAAGGGCACGTGCAAGTATGGAGGATTTGAGATTTGGGAATGGCGGATGGAGTAGATGTGAATACGAAGCGGTTCTCCCTCTGTTTTTATTACTGAAGCGGTAACCATAAGCGTATTCCACAGAAGCCATTTTCACTAAATACGCCAACAGATGTGTATTCACGATTTTCTACCAGATGCATATATGTGTGGTGGTTTCCTAAAGGGCTAAGTCATTTATTGAGACATTTTCTAATAGATGTGTATTCGCGATTTTCTACCAGATGCATAAGTTTTTATTTGAATAAAAAAATATACTTATTTCTTGAAAAGTCTTTAAGCTTATTGTCATCTTCTTTAAGCTTGGGGGCTGGGGGAAATAGTATATTTCTTTTGGAAAGTTTTTCATTAAAGACCCTGGAATTGTTTTTAATCCTTGAAAACATTTCTAGGCTCGGGGGCTGACCCATAATGGGTCCATCTTTTTTCAAAAGCTGGACACCATTATATTAAATGGGGAATTTTTTGCATCATCTTTGATTTAAAAATCAAAGCCAGGGGGCTGATTCTAAAAGAAGTCGGCAGGGAGCACATCATGTTCACTTCTGAAGGTTTTCAACAAAGGAGCAAAATGACGAGGAAACAACTCGGCTGATGCTTGAACTATTGAGAAACAACTCGGCAGGAGTGAAGACATGAAGACGCTTGGGGGCTTCACGGATCAAGATCCATGGGAGTCCTTATGGGCTGCAGGCTTATGAGGAGATTGGGCCGCCAACTCTGACAGATACAAGGAAGAGACGTACAGGTTAAGGGAACTAGTCGGCTACTAGAAAGCAACCCGGCCTAATCATTTTAGGACTCTATGTTTAGTATTCGACTAGGAGTCTGTATTTCTTGCCTTGTAGACCCTATCTCCCGAGTATATAAGGTGAGGCAGGGAACCCTTGTAAAATTATAACCATCAATACGAAGCAATCCACCATACAGGACGTAGGGTATTACGCTTTCTCTTGAGGCGGCCTAAACCTGTCGAAATCGTCTTGTGTTCACCATCGTGCTTCTAGTTCCGGCGAGGCCCTCGCGAACAACTCGACTACTCAGGGAACCCCTATAGTAGGCTAGCCGGTATAAAAACCGACAGCTAACCCTCACTCTCTCCCTATTTTCTAAGTACTAGAGAGGTGGAACTGCGCCTTAGAGTAGAGATGCTCTTCTCCTCTTGTGTGTTGTTGTGAATGAGGGGCTCTTCTCCTTATATAAGTGCTAGAGGGTGGTTCGGGGGCTCCAAGGATAGAAACCTGTGTTGGTGCCATAGGGGAGAGCATAGGAAGCATTCCTACCAAAGTAGGGCGTGCGCGAACCCTGCCCGGGTTCGGCCGATCCCGGGTGGAGCCATCCCGTGGCCGACTTCGTTCGGTTGGCTGGCAGGTGGAACCTAAGCATACTCTTGGTTGATTCCCCCCAGGGGTCGCCTGGACCCTGGGTACATCCCCCGTGGACACCTTTTGGCATGGCATCTTGTGGGTTTACGTTGAGAATATTCCCCGGGGTGCTCCGGCGGATTCACCAAGTGTTGACTATCATGTGGGCCCCTTTCTCCCTTGTGCTTGTATGGGGTCTGTTTGTTGGTGTGTCAAGCTCGTTTTCTCCCTTTGTGCACCTTTCTTATCTTTTCATAATGTTTCACCAAAGCTCTTGGAAATAGTTAGTAATAATCCCTGCCACTATGTTTGGTGTTTGTTATTGTATTAATTATTGGTATAGTTGACGCTTAGATTTGGCATTTAAGGACCATCAACAACTCCCCCACACTAAGCCCTTTGCTTGTCCTCGAGTAAAGGTTAAGGACTAAGGTGGAGCATCTCCTCATCCTGGTATGATGCCTGCATATAAGTTATTGCAAGCCTCACCCATACTTGTGAACTTTGAAGTGTCTACCATGCCATCTTGGGTGGTTGAGAAATGGAACGAATTGGACTCAAGTCACCTTAACTTCTCCTGCTCAAATAACTTGGGGTTTTGAAAGATTTTCAAATAAAACATAGCTTTGCTCCTCGAATGATTCTCTCAAATCACTCAATGTGTATGATTCCTTACCAAGGCATTGGTTTGCCCCTTTTCATCCTACCTTTAACAAGACTTTTTGTGGAGCTCAGGGAAGCGAATAAAAAGGAAGCATACTTGCAATGCATATGTTGCCAAGTTAAAAACCGGATCCAAGGAGGAGCAAGCCATACAATCTGATCAAGATGTGCAAGTGCGTGGAATTTTGTGGACATTTTGTTTGAACTCCTTTTTACATGACTCTCTCTTTGTATTTCTTTCTTTTTGATATGGACTATCTTTCTTTCATTTCTTTTTCTTTTCTTTTGCTTGGACTTTCGTGAGTCCAACTTTCTTTCAGCTCATGCTTTTGAGCATGTACTTATTATTTTTTCTTTTCTTCTTTTTGCATAGCCCATATCGTTTTGTAGAGCTAATTAGAGAGAGTCATACTGCATATGGAGTATTTTTTTTGGGGGGTGCATATGGAGTATTTTTTTGATGGATGGATGGCATGTTTTTGCGTGACTTCCTGTGTAGAAGTCGGCATTTATATAAGTGGAGTGTACGTGATCTTGATCATGAGAGTATGAAAAGTTTCTCGCATGGGTCACAATAGTTTGACAAAGCTCAATGCGAGGACAAGTAGCATATGTATAAGGTTTTCAATGAGATCAATATAAGGCTTTGGTAGGAATTTATCATATCATTGAGGAGCCAAGCTATTATTTTTAGGTTTTGCAAGAAAACAAAAAACCCAAGTACTTTGCTGGAAGAAGCAAGGTTCTTTTCATCATACCATATCTCACTCATCAACAACTTAGATGGCATGCTTTCCCTATGATAAATTGTTCACAAGCAATAGGAATATACACGAGGAATAAAGAATATGCAAGCCAACCATAGAAAAGGCATGATCAACATGAGAAGATTGCAACTTTCATTGAGTTTAATCTTATAGAGCAAGACAAAATTCGTTTAAAGTCAAGAACTTAGGGAGTTTGAGGGGTGTGTTGCACAAACCATCATTATGAAGAAGAGGGAGACAAAGGGAGTCAGAGGTGGTTCGGCTGAACCAAAGGTTCGACCATCTTCCTCTGGATTCGATAGGACTTACTCTTCTATGCACTGGACCATTCGTTGTTGTGCAACCTCCTGGTGGGAGATCTCGAATGTGTAGTTCGCTTGGCAAGCTTGAGAGATCTCCCCCACATTTATTCTTGTACCTATTTTTATTCATCAAAAGAACAAAGGTGGAAACAAACAATGACTCTGCTAGTTTAAACACCGAGGAGCCTACATGTTATTGAAGACGACAAAAAATTATTTTTGTTATTATTGCCATGATTTAATTTCATTATTTGGTTTTGAGAGACTTTTATTGTAGAATGGTTTTGCACCTTATTATTTTTTTTCAAACTTTTATTGTTCACCAAATTTTAAGCACGACTCAAGCAAGGCTGAGGTAAGATTGCATGGACATAAACAAAGGGGCATTTGATAGTATCCTCACAGTGCACCTTGAAAGGTGATATGTGCCTCCTTTGTATGTCCTGCAATTTTTTTGTTGAAGTGTGTGCCGGCCTTGCTTTGTCTTCATGGGGATTGAACTTAAGGACTTACCCGTCAATTTGAAATCTTCACTGCAAGGGTTAGTCCACGAAAGAGATATGCATCCAATGTCTATGGAAGTATGACCCTAGGTTCATTAATCAAACTGGACATCATGTCTTATTTGATTAAAGAAGGCTTTTTAACCCAGGCACCATGCTTAATTTCAAAAGCCTTTGCATGCATCTTGCGAAAGACATCCAACCAGAGCATATAGAAAAAATAGATAGAGGAGGCATGAACTTTGGATGATCAAGTTATATTCCCATTGAGACAAAATGAGTAAATGAGTGGTGAACATGCTTTTCCTGAGTGAGCTTGCCGACAACATCTAAGGATGAATGCTTGCGAATTGTTGTAGTGGTGGCGTGGTCACGTATGATGGTTGATGACTCCTTGGTTCGCTGTGAACTTGTAGCAGAAGGAGGAACCATGACGACTCAGGTGAGCGGTATGCATGGCTCGTGTATGGGACTCATGATCCTGGGAGTCATGATCCTGGGAGGCATGATCCGTTGGCACAATGCTTGTATAATTTGGAGGCGTAGAGTACGTCTCCTCTCATGTGAGCGCGTACTAAACGAAGTGGAGCAGCAAAAGAGTGGAAGAGAAGAGGAGGGTTTCTCTTTCTTGTATGTGCGCATGAGCTGCCAGAGCGGACTTCTGCAGAGCCTGGAATGGATGAAGACTAATCCAAGGCTTGCACACACGCGCGAGATTGTTGGTACCTGTTAAGTCCTAAAGTTCTAGTGTCGCCAACATGTAGGAAAAAAATAAATTAGCCATAACCTTTCTACGCGTGAGAGTATTTTTATTTCAAATAATGCCTTTCCACATGTCCATGTAGTCTATTTGTACGCAGGGGTTTTATAGGAAAAGATGGACATAAAACGGTTCTCTGGGTCGTCGCCCGACCTGCCGAGGTCGGCCGACCCAAGCCTAGGCCTAGGCCCATTGGCCCCCATCTTCGGCCCAAGAGAGGAAGTACAGTGCATGATCCCAGGAGCCACTGATTCAGCACAGGGTGCATCCAAGGGTTGATAATTCAAGATGAAGAGATGGCTTGGATTGATAGGCCCACACAAAGTCATGAGTTACTCAAAGAAGACATAACCAACTGCCCCAGCTATCAAGGTCCACTAGCTAGTCACCCTAAGGAGGATCGGGATGAGGCGCACCAGGACCAGGTCGGTCGACCTGGCCCGTCACCCGACCTGGTCTGGCGGCCGTTTCACCTGAACAATTGCACGCGCTACTACACCATCTTCAGTATGACATCTACACCGTGCATGAGCTTTGACGTTGGATCGGAGGGTCGGCGACGTCCAGGATCGGCCGATCCAGAGCTGGGGCCCACTCGGCCTCAACCGCCTTTTACCGGCCCTGAACCACCTCAAGATGCTATAAATAGATGCTAGCGCCCTCTGTTCAGTACACACTAGAAGAAAGAGCTCCAATTGTATAAGTGTTAGGCTTAGTCTAGTAGTGGAGTAGTTCTAGCAGTAGAGTTGTTGAAGGGTTTCCGGTGAAGTCTTGGTAAGTTTTAGTCTTGTAATTCTTATCTTACTTGTAAGACTTTGAGCTTCAATGGAAATACCTTCTCCTTTTGTTATATGCCTCAGCTTTGTCTTACTTGTTTAGTATATGAGTGTTGGTATTTTTAACGATCACAGATAAATCCGCAAGCGTACGGATACCGATGTAGCTTTCACCCGAGAGTATTCCAGGGTATCGAATCCACAGGGAACGTGTGTACTAGTGACGAGTTAAGAACGACCAAGGACAAAAGAAGTGATAAATGTGTAGAAGGCAGAGAGGGTTATTTCTAGGTAATTCTGGATAATCAAAGGATAGCTTAAGTCATTTACTGTATTACTTGCTTCGGGACGCCCAACCGTCCTAGCCTCAGAAAGGGATGAGAAGGGGACTAGGCAAGCCAACAATGGTCCTACTACTCACTAGTGCTTCTCACGTGGTGGACTACGTAGGCCGTCAGGGCTGTCACCACCTGGGGCTACCACTACAAATCCGTGGCACTAGGCGCACTCCAAGGTATTCAACAGACTAGACATCCATCTACTCAGTTAAATACTATCTTAGCTTTGCAAGTACTAAGACACCTATCACAGCAAGGAGCCCACAAGTAAATAAAGTAAAGCTTGAACTTAATTAAATATTAATCTAGAAATACAAAGAAAATACCCGGGTGACACTTGAACCTGAGCCGCATCCACTGAGGTACAAGAAGAGGAGAGGAGCCGACATCCCCGGCTTCTCCCGGACTCTCGCCTCACCTCTCACCTATTCTAACACTACATTGGATCTAGCCTTTGAGCTCTTGCTTCACTTCCTTGTGTGTTGAATGAATAGGAGAGGTCCTCTATTTATAGTGGGAGAGGTGCCTTGGAAGAGTGGATATGCTTCAAAGATCTTAGGAGAATATTCCCCTCCAAGTGCTCTCTTGCCTCCACCTGGCCTCCAACCGACCCTGGAAAGGTCGGTAGCCCCCTAGGACTCGCGCACGAAGGTTCTGAAGGGCGGTGGGCGAAGAACCAGAGGAGAACGGGTCAAAACCGTGGAGAACCGAGAGAAAACCGCGTCCTGATTGGCTGCCTGTACGTTGGTTGGAGAAAACTGGAGCAAAACCCGCACAGAACCGGCCGTTCGAATAAAAATCGGCGCTGACCCGCACCTGGACCGCGCCTCCCCGCCAAAACCGCTGCTCAGCCATTCCACTCGCGCAACGCGTCCGCCCCGACCCGGCTTCCTCCGCGTGCGAGGCGCGACCGCGTCTCCATCGCCGGGCCAACCAGGCCACGCCACCTGTCCCTGCCGATGCGGCCTCCCGCCGTCCCGCGGACGTGCGCTTGGTCCCGCCTGGGCCAAGGCGGCAAGGCCCACTCGCTCGTGGCCTTGGGCCTGCCTGGGCCGGCGCCTAGCGCCAGGCTGCTGTACAGCTGCTGGGCCCGCTTGGGTGCACCCCGGCCCGTGGGCCCTGACCTCAGCGGCGCTTATGTCAGCATTGACATCAGCACTGCATAATAAATTGGGATTTCCTTATCTTTTTCTCCCGAGCTCCAAAATATATAAATAATATATCCATTTCGATCGTCTCGACAAGCTCTTTGCAATGGTGAACTCCAATTGGGCAATTGGGATAATCTATGATAATGATATATTTGGATTCATCTCAAACCCTTGGTGTTATTTCGGGCATTTCCTGCAAGACAGTTCAAAACACCAACACTCGTGGAATTCATTAGTATTAAACCCTATAACTATGTTTGGTGTTTATATTTCATATGTTTTCTGCAGGAATTGACGGCCAAAAGTTGCACTTAAGGACTGTCAACAAGCTCCCCCACACTTAGCCTTTACTCATCCTCGAGTAAAGTTCGAAGACTAAGGTGGAACAACATATCTCCTTTTGATATGATGCAATCATATAAGTTATTCCAAGACATACCTATACTTGTGAGTTTTGAAGTGTCTATCATTTCATCTTGGATGGTTGAAGAACGGAACGTCCTTGATTCAAGTCATCTCCGCTCTTCTGGTATGTAACTTGGGTTTTTGATAAATTTAAAAACAAAACCATACCTAGTTCCTCAATTGATTCTCTCAGATTGCTCAATGTGTATGATTCCTCACCAAGGCATTTCTTTGCCTTCCTTCATCCTACTTCTAAAAGGCTTATGTGGAGCTCAAAGTAGGAGTAAAGGTAAGGCATACTTGCATCACATATTTTGCAAAATCAAAGAGTGGATCCAAGAAGAAAACTATTTATACAACCTAATCAAGATGTGCATGTGTGTGGTAAAGTGGAAGGTGTATGACAACTCCTTTCTGTATGATCTTTCTCCTTTAAATTTAATTTTGAGAACATGGCCATATCTTCTTTTTTTCCTTTTTTTTATATATACGAATGCTTGGACCTTCATGTGTCCATTTTTTTCTCTTCTTTTTTTTCTTGGACCTTCATGTGTCCATATATTTTTTTATAGCCCATGTCTCTTTTGCAAAGAATATTTGGAGAGAGATTCATAAAACACATGGAGCATTTATTTGGTGGATGAATGGATATGGCTAACTTCCAGTGTAGAAGTTTAGCATATGTATGTGGAATGTACGTGATCTTGATCAAGAAAGCATGAAGAGCATCTTACAAGGGTCACAACCATTTGACAAAGCTCAATGCAACAACAAGCAGCATATGTATAAGGTTTTCAATGTGAACAACATATGGCTTTGGTAGGAATGGAATATCATTGAGGAGCTTTGTAAGGCTAATTGTTTTAAACTTTTGCAAGAAAAACATCCCAAGTACTTTATACAGAAAGAGCAAGATTCATCTTATCATACCATATCTCATTTGTCAACCATTTAGATAGCATGCTTTCCTAAAGATATAATTTCACAAGTGACAGGCCAATGTGCAAGGAATAAAGAATATGCAAGCCAATCAAGGATGAGCATATGAACCAAAGGAGCAAAAAATTCATTTGAGTTTAATTTTAATGATCATCTCAAGATTATGTTAAACTCATGAATGAGAGGGAGTGAAGGATTGGCATGCAAACTATCGCATTGGACAAAGTGGAAGACGATGTGTTCCAAAGGGCTTTAGGTTGAAGGAATTCGCTCGAACCCCCCTGGTGTCCAACCTTCGTGATCTTTTTGATGTCGGTCCATGCGATGTTGTGTGGTGTAGTTGTGGGTGGTCTTGAATGTGTGAGCGTGGAGAAGACCGAAAGACCCCCACACTTGATCTTGTACCTATGTTTATTCAAAACACGGTGGAAACAAAACAACAGCTCTGCTGGTCTTACAAACCAGGGAGCCTGATCTTTATTTGAATTTAAATATTTTTGGTGTTTTTAGGTTATGCATATTTTTTTATTGATTTTTTTCATGGCAAACTATTGACGGTCCTTATAACATAAAATCTGACCATCAATAGGCTCAGAAACCAATACAGATCAAAGCATAACTTCAGCATTTGTATTCAAATAAGGTTGTACCATACATATCTAGAATATATTTGAGTACAGGGACTACGCTGCAAAAGATGGACGAAACTGGGCACAGGCCCAGGTCGGCCGATCTGGCTAGGTCGGGCGACCTGGACTGAACCCCGATGGAGCCCATTTCCTACACAGGTCAAGAAGCACACTAAGGAAGGATCGTGAATGTTGATTCATGGTCAGTGAAAGTTAATGGTGAAAGATTAGCCACATGTCCATCCCATGGATTGAAGGGGCCACAACCAGAGTTAGGTGTACCCAAATCAACAGAACCCACCTGAAACCGACCTCAGGACCCACATATCAGTCTCCTAGAGGAATATGGGCCCTAAAGGCGGTTATAGGGGGTCGGCCGACCCAGCCAGGTCGGCCGATCTCCGCGTGCGCCCGACTCGGCCCTCCTTTGACCTACAACTGTAAACCGCCATGGAGATTACATCTGAGCCGTGAAGTGCTGAAGACGGTGGATCCAAGGGTCGGCCGACCTGGGGGATCCGGCCGACCTAGGCCCACGTCCCAACTGCCTCAACCGCCTCTGGCCGGCTCCAACCGCCTATGTGATGCTATAAATACCTGCAAAGGGCGCCGTACTCAACACACACCAGAAGAAGAGCTCTTTGCTACAAGCTTAGTCTTAGTCTTAGTAGTGATAGTCATAATGTTAGATCTTCTAAAGGGCTTCCGGAGGAGTCTTGGTGAGTTCTAGAGTTCAGTTCTTGTATTCTCTTACTTACTTGTAGTACTCTGAGCTTAATGGAAATATCTTCATACTTATGCTGTATGCCTCAGTTATACCTTATCCACTTAGCATATACTACTTATGTCTTGCACCTTATTCAAGTGAATGTATGTTATTGCATTGGCTCAATGTGCCTCTTGGTTGCTCTATTTATTAACGTGATAGATAGAGTTGTATTACATATTGCAAGCATGGTGTTTGGGATATGGAATACTATTGAGGGTACCGCTGCCCCATGGATTAGAAGAGGTAGGCGGCAGGTGGTGACAGCCCTGTCTGTCCTTTGTAATCCTCCACGTTCGGGAGTGGGTATTAGGCCTTTATGATAAGACGTCCTACTGTCGTCCCTTGATGAGGGAACCACTGGATACCTCGATATGTCCTCTTGCATATGATCATTGAATGAGCTTGTATAGGGTATTGTAGTATATCCAAGTCCCATATGTATGATGCTAATGAACCCTTATTAATCTTCACTAGTGTACTATACTAACTAAGACTACCATAATGATGAGCAATGAACTTCTGTGTGTCAACCTACCCATTCATTTCCATATCATTTACCCCTGCTTAGATTATGGTATATTAATATTGTTGATGGCATATCTCTCTTTTAACTAAACGCTTTCCCTGTGGATAAACAAATAACGATACTCTGGAATACTCCCGGGTGAAATGCTACAACGTACTTCTGTGCGCTTGCAGAATATCTGTAACGTCTAGATTTACGATGGAGTATCTCTAGTACCATTACTACTCTAAGTAGTGATGCTAAGAAATACCAACAAGCATTTCTGGCGCCGTTGCCGGGGAAAGCAATGGTTAAAGAGATTTGATCATCCATGCATTTAATGCAACATGATTAATTGCCAGTAATCTAGCAGGTTTACCCTTTTTGCTCTGTTTCTCTGTGATGTGAAACAGGGTAGTGTATGACTGGTTTCCAATTACCATCCAACTACGTCGAGAACCCGAATACCATAGGAAGGAGGGTACGTTCTCGTGTCGTAATCCCTCAGGTGTTCTTGTCGGAAACCGAACCAGTCATCGGAGAATCCTCCAACTAAGGAGAATAACCCGATCCCGTAGCACCCCAATCGGAAGAAGCCATGGCCGATAGGACCATCCGTGATTACTCTGCCCCGTCCGCTGCCCAGATCCCTACGGGTCCAGCAGTGGAAGTGGGGGATCATGCTTTTGAGCTGAAGGCCCCGCTAATCAACATGGTGCAGGCTAGCCCCTTCTGCGGGAAAGCCAATGAGGACGCCAGTGCTCACCTACAACATTTCCTGGAGGTATGCAGCACCATCACCATCCGAGGAGTGGATCAAGAGGCCATCAGGCTCCGCTTATTCCCGTTCTCACTGTTGGGAAGAGCCAAACAATGGTTCTATTCCAACCGTGAGGCGGTGAACACGTGGACCAAGTGCTCCAACGCCTTCTTGGCGAAGTTCTTCCCCATTGGAAAACCAATGCCCTTCGGGGAAGAATTTCCAGCTTCCAGCAAGAATCTGGAGAAACAGTCCCGGAGGCGTGGGATCGCTTCCAGGACTACATTCTGGCGTGCCCCCACCATGGCATGCAAGAGTGGCTCCTGCTTCAAAACTTTTACCATGGGCTGTCCCAGACAGCCCGTGAACACATGGATGCTGCTGCTGGAGGGGCATTCCTTTCCTTGACCGTGAACGCCGCCAAGTTTCTCATCGAGAAGATGGTGTCAAACCAATCCTGGAATGACGACCGTCTTCAGGGACGCAAACGCGGTATGCACACCGTAAAGGAGGTGGACATGCTGGCCGTCAAGATGGATCTCATTATGAAGCGCCTCAACGACCGCACCAAGGATGGAGGCGCCGACAATGGAGGGCCATTGGACTCACACATGATGTGTGAAGTCTGTGGAGAAACTGGCCACTCGGGGAACAACTGCCCCGAGACACAAGAGGAGGTACAGTTCATGAACGGCAACAACGGGTACCGGCCTCAAGGGAACTGGAATCAGCAACGCCCATTCTACCAGGGAGGTAACAATAATAACTCTTTCTCTAATCAACCTTCCCTTAAAGATCTTGTCCTTGGTCAGGCCAAGATTAATGAGTCTATTTTCAAGAGGCTTGCTGCTAATGATAAGGCTCTGGAGGGCATGCATAAATTCTAAAATAGAAAGTTTGTCCTCCACCTTCCAGAGCCATCTGAGCTTTAACAAAATGTTAGAAACCCAATTAGCTCAGCTAGCTGCCGCTGTTCCGTCTGGTGATAAGGGAAGAATTCCCGGGCAACCAGATTCGTCTTTTGAAAATGTTAAGGCTGTGTCCACGAGGAGCGGTAAGGCTACTCGGGATCCAGTTCCACCTAACCATGCAGGAAAAACAGCAGCGCCAAGAAAGGAGATTCCCACAGTGGAAGAAGAGCCTGAAGCCGAGCTAGCACCAGCTGGACAGACCGCGCCACATGAGTTCTATGACTCCAATGTCTTGCCATTCCCGCAGCGTCAAAAGAAACCTTCCGCAGACGAGCAATTCGACAGGTTCGTAGAAGTTATACAAAAATTAAATATACATGTGCCATTGCTGGATGCTATGCAGGTACCGACCTATGCAAAGTACTTAAGGGATATTCTCAACAACAAACGGCCACTCCCGAGTACCGAGGTCGTAAAGTTAACTGAGGAGTGCAGTGTAGCCATCCTGAACAGGGTCCCGGAGAAGAAAAAGGACCCAGGATGCCCCACCATCACGTGTACAATCGGGACACAGCACTTTGAGCATGCACTCTGTGATCTGGGGGCAAGTGTCAGCGTAATGCCAAAGGTAGTTTTTGACCGCCTAAACTATACTACCTTGTCTCCTACTCCCATGAGATTGCAGCTGGCCGATTCCACGGTCCGCTACCCGGAGGGGATAGCTGAGGACATTCCGGTGCGCATCCGGGATTGCTTCGTCCCTGTCGACTTTGTGGTGTTGGACATGGATGTGGGCAACGACTCGTCGCTCATCCTAGGGTGACCCTTCTTGAGTACAGCAGATGCTCACATCAATGTGGGTGCTGGAGAGATTCAGCTCCACATTAATGGGAAGAAGGAGAAGTTTGAGTTCAGGCCAAAGGTGGAGCAGTGCTCCATGATCAAAATCAAGTATGGGAGAAACATTCAGAACATCAAAGAGGTGGAGGTGACGCCTCCAAAGAAAGACAGCCTGATTAAGTTCATGGAGAAGTTCTGGGAGAAGGATTTCCCCATCCGGTATTATACAAAGCACAAAAAGAAGTCTACACGAGGTGCAAAAGCATAGACAAAGAAAACACCGGAACAAGCTGTCAACTGCCAGACAAAGGTAAAACAAGTAGGCGGGTTAAATCATCTGTATCCTCATCTTCAGGGTCAGATGCTGCTTCGTCAAGTTGAATCCTACAAAGGAGACGTCTTCGCTTGATGACGTAAAACACGAGTCCTGCGCCGACAGGAACATCGGTGTCAACAAACTAGCTTAGAGGAGGACCCTCAATCAGGTAAGTTCAGGTAAGTATTGTTGAATAAAGTTTTTCGTTCAAATAAAGTTAGTAAATGAGAGCCATCCATGATAATCCCTTAAATGTTTTAAGTCCATGCTTAAATCTTTTCTTTTGGATATGATGAAAAGCTGCTCTTATTTCTCTCTTGTACCTATGTTTCAACCTGTTATTCTCTTAAGCTTTGAGTTTGCTGGTTGAGCATGATCTTTTCTGTTATCTTGTCTATCTGTGGGTAGCATATGCAAGCTTTAGTCTAGGTTGTTGTTGGCTATGATATGATAAGACTTGAGTTACCTAAGATTACTAAGCTGGACTTGATAACCGGAGTTTTCTCTTTTAAAATAAAATAAGAGTTCCTTATGGTGATTAAATTCCCTACCAAAGCTCATAATGTTTTAAACCCCTACATAAGCAACTTGTTTTGCAATGAGTTTTGTCAAGGTCACTGTGATTCTTAGAGATTTACTTCATGCTTTTAAAGCCAAGATCACGTACACGCCACCATACACATGTTATACTTCTATTCTGGAAGTAAACATGACACCCATCCATCCACAAAATAAAAGCTCTACATAAGGTTTGATACCCTTCCCTAATTTTATTGCAAAAAGAGACATGGAGCTGAAAAAAAGTGAGAGCAAATAAAGGCTCTAGGTTCAAGCAGTAAAGCCATGTCTCTAAAAGCAACTCTTTAAGGGAAGAGGAGCCTATAAAAAAAAGAGCTATCATTCACCATGCCACATACACACGTGCACATCTTGGTTTGAAGGTATGATTTATTTCTCCTTGAATCCTGATTTTGACTTTACAATATGTGCATTACAAGTATGCTATATAGCTCTCCTAGCACAAACTCCACTTCAATGAGTGACAAGAGAGTTGAGAGAGGAAAAGGGTAAGGAAATACGCTATGAGTGACTTGAGAAGTACCACCTAAGGAACTCCACCTTTTGAAAAATCTCAAAACCTCCGGTTTGATTGTCAAGCAAGGTAGAAGGCAAGGTGCTTGGTCTAAGTCGTTCTAGCCATCAACCGCCCAAGACAAGAGAAGCTACAAGCCCCATAAAAGGCCAAGGTAATAAGGGAAGTTTATTTTACCAGCTTATTCAATCTTTGGTAGAATATCTTGCTGAACCACTGGTACTTTTGAGGGGTAATGAGAAAGCAACTCCAGATCCACTGAGCCTAAAAGTTTCTAGTCTTTGACTCGGGACGAGCAAAAGTTAAGCTTGGGGGAGTTGTTGACGGTCCTTATAACATAAAATCCGGCCGTCAATAGGCTCAGAAACCAATACAGATCAAAGCATAACTTAGACATTTGTATTCAAATAAGGTTGTACCATGCATATCTGGAATATATTTGAGTACAGGGACTACGGTGCAAAAGATGGACGAAACTGGGCACAGGCCCAGGTCGGCCGACCTGGCTAGGTCGGGCGACCTGGACTGAACCCCGATGGAGCCCNAGAACAGACTCCACTTCAATGAGTGACAAGAGAGTTGAGAGAGGAAAAGGGTAAGGAAATATGCCATGAGTGACTTGAGAGTACCACCTAAGGAACTCCACCTTTTGAAAAATCCCAAAACCTCCGGTTTGATTGTCAAGCAAGGTAGAAGGCAAGGTGCTTGGTCTAAGTCGTTCTAGCCACCAACTGCCCAAGACAATAAGAAGCTACAAGCCCCATAAAAGGCCAAGGTAATAAGGGAAGTTTATTTTACCAGCTTATTCAATCTTTGGTAGAATATCTTGCTGAACCACTGGTACTTTTGAGGGGTAATGAGGAAGCAACTCCAGATCCACTGAGCCTAAAAGTTTCTAGTCTTTGACTCGGGACGAGCAAAAGTTAAGCTTGGGGGAGTTGTTGACGGTCCTTATAACATAAAATCCGGCCGTTAATAGGCTCAGAAACCAATACAGATCAAAGCATAACTTAGACATTTGTATTCAAATAAGGTTGTACCATGCATATCTGGAATATATTTGAGTACAGGGACTACGGTGCAAAAGATGGACGAAACTGGGCACAGGCCCAGGTCGGCCGATCTGGCTAGGTCGGGCGACCTGGACTGAACCCCGATGGAGCCCATTTCCTACACAGGTCAAGAAGCACACTAAGGAAGGATCGTGAACGTTGATTCATGGTCGGTGGAAGTTAATGGTGAAAGATGAGCCACATGTCCATCCCATGGATTGAAGGGGCCACAACCAGAGTTAGGTGCACCCAAATCGATAGAACCCACCTGGAACCGACCTCAGGATCCACATATCAGTCTCCCAGAAGAAGATGGGCCCTAAAGGCGGTTATAGGGGGTCGGTCGACCTAGCCAGGTCGGCCGATCTCCTCGTGCGCTCGACTCGGCCCTCCTTTGACCTACAACTGTAAACCGCCATGGAGATTACATCTGAGCCGTGAAGTGCTGAAGACGGTGGATCCAAGGGTCGGCCGACCTGGGGGATCCGGCCGACCTAGGCCCACCTCCCAACTGCCTCAACCGCCTTTGTGATGCTATAAATACCTACAAAGGGC
Source organism: Alloteropsis semialata (assembly GCA_004135705.1). Lineage (NCBI taxonomy): Eukaryota > Viridiplantae > Streptophyta > Magnoliopsida > Poales > Poaceae > Alloteropsis > Alloteropsis semialata. The sequence goes on along the minus strand of CM014274.1, from coordinate 46,699,449 downwards.
GCCGTACTCAACACACACCAGAAGAAGAGCTCTCCTTTGCTACAAGCTTAGTCTTAATCTTAGTAGTGATAGTCATAGTGTTAGATCTTCTGAAGGGCTTTCGGAGGAGTTTTAGTGAGTTCTAGAGTTCAGTTCTTGTATTCTCTTACTTACTTGTAGTACTCTGAGCTTAATGGAAATACCTTCATACTTATGCTGTATGCCTCAGTTATACCTTATCCACTTAGCATATACTACGTATGTCTTGCACCTTATTCAAGTGAATGTATGTTATGGCATTGGTTCAATGTGCCTCTTGATTGCTCTATTTATTAACGTGATAGATAGAGTTGTATTACATATTGCAAGCATGGTGTTTGGGATATAGAATACTGTTGAGGATACCGCTGCCCCACGGATTAGAAGAGGTAGGTGGCAGGTGGTGACAGCCCTGTCCGTCCATTGTAATCCTCCACGTTCGGGAGTGGGTATTAGGCCTTTATGATAAGACGTCCTACTGTCGTCCCTTGATGAGGGAACCACTGGATACCTCGATATGTCCACTTGCATATGATCATTGAATGAGCTTGTATAGGGTATTGTAGTATATCCAAGTCCCATATGTATGATGCTAATGAACCCTTATTAATCTTCACTAGTGTACTATACTAACAAAGACTACCATAATGATGAGCAATGAACTTCTGTGTGTCAACCTACCCATTCATTTTTATATCATTTACCCCTGCGTAGATTATGGTATATTAATATTCTTGTAAGTAAAAGAATTGGATGGCATATCTCTCTTTTAACTAAACGCTTTCCTTGCGGATAAACAAATAACGATACTCTAGAATACTCCCGGGTGAAATGCTACAACATACTTCTGTGCGCTTGCAGAATATCTGTAACGTCTAGATTTACGATGGAGTATCTCTAGTACCATTACTACTCTAAGTAGTGATGCTAAGAAATACCAACACAAACCAAATCTTGCAAGGTAACTTGGCAGGGAGATTAAAGGAGAAAAAATGCACAAGGTGTTTTGGATACTTCCCTAGCGAAATTCCCCCAAGCTTTGATCTTGTAAATGAATGCAAGATTTGAGTTTAAGAGTGCCAAAGATTTGTCCACTGTTCATCCTACATCATCGTGCAAATTTCTTCCATGTGACTAAGGATTTCAGATGTTGGAGTTACGCTCGCCGCCTTTTAGTCATCACTTCATCCCTCCTTGTATGTTGTGCAGAATTTGTTGCAGTGTATCCAATGCCTTACTTTGTCTCCAATTTGAATTAAGCTTGATGACTTCACCCGCTCAAATTTGAAAATTTTTCTGCAGGGGCTAGTCCATACATACAACCAATATCTATACATGCATTTACTCAAAGATTTATTAATCAAACTTGACACCATGTCTTATTTGATTAAAGAAGACTATTTAACCTAAGCACCACGCTTAATTTAAAAAGCCTATGAATGTATTCTAGGGGTACATTCAAACCAGAGCATACGAGCATAGATGAAGGAGGCATGAGAACATGATCAAGCTATTTTTGAAAGGAGATAAACATGAATCAGGACATACATGGTGAACTTTGGGTTACCTCCCGGAAGGGCTTTGTTTAAAGTCAAAAGCAAGACATGACACTTACCTTAGCATACTTACCGCTGGCGCTGGATGATGACTTTAGAATTGTCAATGCGGTAGTTCCTTGGTTCTTGGTGAAATCATTGATGGTGACATGGTCACGCGTGGATAGCATGTGTGCGCTAAATGTTGGGGGTGTTTCCAACAAGTAGCTGACACATATGCAAAACACGAGAATGCAACAATCGTCTTTTCTCATGAAAGCGTGCACAAGAACCAAGGAAGCAAGGCAAAGCGGAGTGGAGCCTGGTGGCCTGTACACCTAGATCATAATCCCGCTGAGGCTCACCAGCTATTTTTTTGTTTTCTTTTTTTAAATGCAATCATGGTTGGGAAATAAATATACCAACTAATTAAAAATGCATGAACAAAACAAATATGCTAGTTGATTGGAACATCCAAATGAGGGAAAATCAAAACATGATATGCAGTTTGTAAGAAACTCGAGGCCTGGCGTTTCTCAAAGCGCGAACTGATCAACCCTTGGATCTAAATGACGTGGTGGGAGCAGTTCCATTTAACCCTATTGATCAGTCTACCAACCACGTTCTGGCAATTAACCGACCCTGTAGGGGCTGCATGAGTTGGACTAGGAACCCAAATAGATAGGTGATGAAAGATTTCGCCACCCACAGTTCAAAGCCGAGGAGCCACCCATTCAAAAAGGAGGCACAAGATTTGCTTGCAAATGATGTGCAACATGAATGCTTCGAAACAAATATGATGTGCAACATGAATGTTTCGAAATGCAAGGGATAATGCCTGGTTACCTCCAGGCAGGCATTTGAGATTTTTTTTTAATTTTTTAATAGCAAGAAGGATACATGGGCTATCATCATGATAGAAATTTGGCATTAATGGAACTTATCATTAGATGAGTACAAACCTCCTCCACACTTGGATTTTCGTGTCATGGGACAACAAAATCAAGTGTGCGTCGGACTCCTTTGAAATTATTCCATCACCAAAACTTACCAAGGTGTTGTAAATGATGTAGCTCTCATGTTCCTAAGCATCGTAGATCCGTCGTTCTTTTCAGTGTCCACCTGTAATAGTTAGCGACCAAAAATACCCGAGGGAAAACTTAACCGAAGAACATGCTCTTGCTAGTTTTTTTTTTGAAAGGTGAAGTGTAATGGATGGGTGATGATGAATATGAATGGTAAGAATAAATGAAAATGATGTGATGGTATGGATGGGGATACATGGGCGAACTCGGTTTGACACTAGTACAGCAACCGTTCCCCGGCAACGGCGCCAGAAAGCTTGTTGGTATTTTTAACGATCACAGATAAATCCGCAAGCATACGGATACCGATGTAGCTTTCACCCGAGAGTATTCCAGGGTATCGATTCCACAGGGAACGTGTGTACTAGTGACGAGTTAAGAACGACAAAGAACAAAAGAAGTGATAAATGTGTAGAAGCTAGAGAGGGTTATTTCTAGGTAATTCTGGATAATCAAAGGATAGCTCAAGTCATTTACTGTATTACTTGCTTGGGGACGCCCAACCGTCCTAGCCTCAGAAAGGGATGGGAAAGGGACTAGGCAAGCCAAGCAATTGTCCTACTACTCTCTAGTGCTTCTCACGTGGTGGACTACGTAGGCCGTCAGGGCTGTCACCACTTGGGGCTACCACTACAAATCCGTGGCACTAGGCGCACTCCAAGGTATTCAACAGACTAGACATCCATTTGCTCAATTAAATACTATCTTAGCTTTGCAAGTACTAAGACACCTATCACAGCGAGGAGCCCACAAGTAAATAAAGTAAAGCTTGAACTTAATTAAATATTAATCCAGAAATACAAAGAAAATATCCGGATGACACTCGAACCTGAGCCGCATCCGCTGAGGTACAAGAAGAGGAGAGGAGCCGACATCCCCGGCTTCTCCCGGACTCTCGCCTCACCTCTCACCTATTCTAACACTACATTGGATCTAGCCTTTGAGCTCTTGCTTCACTTCCTTGTGTGTTGAATGAGTAGGAGAGGTCCTCTATTTATAGTGGGAGAGGTGTCTTGGAAGAGTGGATATGCTTCAAAGATCCTAGGAGAATATTCCCCTCCAAGTGCTCTCTTGCCTCCACCTGGCCTCCAACCAACCCTGGGAAGGTCGGTAGCCCCCTAGGACTCGCGCACGAAGGTTCTGAAGGGCTGTGGGCGGAGAACCAGAGGAGAAGCAGTCACAACCATGGAGAACCGAGAGAGAACCGCGTCCTGATTGGCTGCCTGTACGTCGGTTGGAGAAAGCCGGAGCAAAACCCGCACAGAACCGTCCGTCGGAATAAAAATCGGCGCTGACCCGCACCTGGACCGCGCCTCCCCACCAAAACCGCTGCTCAGCTATTCCACTTGCGCCACACGTCCGCCCCGACTCGGCTTCCTCCGCGTGCGAGGCGCGACTGCGTCTCCGTCGCCGGGCCAACCAGGCCACGCCACCTGTCCCCGCCGGTGCGACCTCCCGCCGTCCCGAGGACGTGCGCTTGGTCCCACCTGGGCCAAGGCGGCAAGGCCCACTCGCTCGTGGCCTTGGGCCTGCCTGGGCCGGCACCTAGCGCCAAGCTGAGCTACTGGGCCCACATGGGTGCGCCCCGGCCCATGGGCCTGTGACGTCCGCGGCGCTGACGTTAGCAATGACATCAGCGCTGCATAATAAATTGGGATTTCCGTATCTTTTTCTCCCGAGCTCCAAAACATGTAAATAATATACCCATTTCGATCGTCTTGATGAGCTCTTCGCAATGGTGAACTCCAATTGGGCAGTTGAGAAAATCTATGATAATGATATATTTGGATTCATCTCAAACCCTTGGTGTTATTTCGGGCATTTCCTGCAAGACAGTTCAAAACACCAACACTCATGGAATTCATTAGTATTAAACCCTATAACTATGTTTGATGTTTATATTTCATACATTTTCTGCAGGAATTGATGGCCAAAAGTTGCACTTAAGGACTGTCAATAATGAGTTACACATCTTGAACCTTAGTTCAGCTGACGCATGTTATGGCATTGGCCCAATGTGCCGCAAGTTTGCTCTGTTTATGTGTACAATAGACAGAGTTGTATTTCATATTACAAGCATGGTGTTTGGAATGTGGAATATCATTGGGGGTATCTCTACCCCACGAATTAGTAGAGGTAGGCGGCAGGTGGTGACAGTCTTGTCCCAATCCTCCACATTTGGGAGATGATGTTAGGCCTTTATGATAAGACGTCTTGTTGTCGTCCCTTGATGAGGGAACCCTCTGGACACCTCGATATGCCCTCTAACATGTATCCCTTTACTGAGCTTTTATAGTGTATAATCTTGTATGCTTGAGACATATGAGTGAGAAGTAATTAGAATCCCTTGTTCTCTTCTAGGATCTTCATGCTAGCTAAGTCTTATATATTCTGAGCAATGAATCTTCTCTGTGTCACACTACCCCTTTACCAATGTTTACCCCTTGTTAGACTCTGGTATGTTAATAGTGTTATGATTACGTACAATGGATAATTACTCTTTTCAACACCGCCTTCCCAGTGGATTCGATACCCTGAATACTTCCAGGTGAAAGCTACAACAGTATCCATGCGCTTGCGGATTTATCTGCAACCGTAAGAAATATCAACAAAAAGCGAGGATAGTTAGAGTCTAGCAGCATAATGATTTCCACTAAGGTGAAATGCCACAGCTTAAGGCATGCTTGATGTGGCCTTTGATCCATGTGGCATTCGCCGGCTCTCCCACTCTCTTCTTCTTTTTTTCATTTTATTATATATATCTTTTTTGTTTTCATAATATTTTTTTCCTGTCTCTCTTTTGTTCCATTTTTCTTTTTTTCATTTCACTTTTCTCTCTTTTGTTTTTTTAGAAAGGCAGAACTAACACCAATATAGTCTTTAGCGTGACTGGAACTTGTAGCAGTTGCCCAATGACTTCCCCCACACTTGGACTTTGATGTCTTAGACACCAAGAGTCAAGTGTGTCTTGTCAGACTCTCCTTTAGAGTGTGTCCCATTCCCAAAGAGTACAGTTGATGTAGTTCCCATATTTTCAAGCATCACATGACCCTCAACCTGAAATGGTTACTGACCAGAAATACCCGAAGGTGCATACTTTACTGGAAACATGATCATGCTCTTATTGTTTGACTGAAAACTTTTGTTATATTTATTTTTTATTTTTTATGATAATTTGGGCTACCTCCCAGCAATGATTTCTTTATGGTCACACGCTCGACCATAAGGACTCAGTGTTGCAGTTATGAATGGTGGTGGAGTTGCCAGCTTCACCATCGATCGTTGATTCATCATTGAAGTTCAAGCTGCAAGGTTAGTTCCACAATGCTACTACGAGATCTGCAATATTTATGATAAATGAAAGCATCCACAACCATCCTTCTAAATAATTTAGAAACGAGGACTGCAAGGTGGTTGTGGCCCTCATAGCGGTTCATAGAATGAGATGCAACGAACTCTGGAAACTCCCCAAGTGTGCATGAATCCTGGGAGATTTCAAAAGAGATGTTTTCATGCTCATTTACGGGATCATGTTCTTCATCCTCCAGAGTTAATGCATCAGGAATGTCCATGGCATCAAGGTCCTCTTTTTCAAGAGATTCATTGTTCAAGTTTAAGCCAAAGGGACAAAACTCGATCGAGGCTGATGGTGGTCGTTCGGTTTCAAGGAAATGGAAAGTAGCTTCTGATGAAATGAACGGTGACACAAACATCACCTCCTCGAATGGGTTATGCTTGAGATGCGGCTTTGCTCCTGAAATTTCTGGGCACGAGATAGAAGTGGTGATAGCCATTTTCCCAAGCTCTTCTTTGAGGCTCCCTTGAGATTCTCCTGCTTGGATGAGTCCTTCCAAAGGGTCGCCTATGAGAAGATCAAAATCGAGGATGGCAAAGATGTGGAAATCTATGTGCACCTCGGTTTTGTCTATCTCGATTGGCACAGCCCTTGCAATCCCACGACATTCAAAGATAAATCCACAAGGACTTCTAAAAAGTTTGTCGGTCGGGGCTAGAGTCATGTCACCCAGGAGAGTTTCTGCAAGGAATTCCGACTTGGTACTAGACTCGACAGTAGGGCTAGAGAAATGGTCGTGGAAGGTGAAAGAATCCGAATTGCTTCGGAAGAATGTCTCACTTCCATTAGCCATTCCGTTGGTGGTTCCTTTTTGGTTACGTTGGGGGAAGCCTCCTTAAGCGGATTGGAAGGATGAGATGGTGGAGGTGTCGTAGCTGTATTGTGCCAAGGATAATTCGGGTTATTCCCATAGTCCTCAAATTCAATTAGTAAGCCCAAGTGTAGAATTTTTCTTCCTTTGGTGCTTGAGGCTTGGGAGAGGTTTCAACAACAGGATCTGGGATGCTCTGATCCTACTATGGAGGAATCCTCAAAACTCGACTCGTCTTCCTCCCAGGAGCGTTTGGTCAATGAGATGGAGGAAGCACTCTCTAGAGGTTGCCCGATCAAGAGATTGAAGTCATGGACTTTGAACAAATGGAAATCAAGGGCAACCTCTGGATTATTGTGCCAAATAGGCACGTTCATTATGATCTTGAACCCTTCTTCAATGGAACCTGAGGGGCTCATGAAGGTTTTGTTGGTTGATGCTAAGGGCTCATCGCCTAAGAAGGCGAATGGAAAGGATTCAGATATAATGTTAGCACCAACATCGAGATTATAAAGAACATCGAGATTATAAAGAACATCCATCATGGTTCCATGAATCATTCATTGAATGGTTGAGGAAGAAGAGCTAATCCAAATTAGTATCGAAGAAGGCTCCTCTTCCTTTTGCCACTCATTGCACAGGAAGTCCTCTTTGAGAGGATCAGGTGAGGTGTTTGGAACTAGTGGATAATTCAAGTTTCGAGTCTTTAAAAAGATCATCCTCGACTTCAAGAGGGAAATCAAGAGGTTGAGTTTCCTCTTCCTCCTTCGTTCCAGGTTTGGGGGAAGTTTCTGGGGTTG
>CM014274.1:46658056-46691512 GCA_004135705.1 Alloteropsis semialata | reverse complement strand
ATCGGACCGAGTGATCGGACCTCAATCAGACACCAAATCGGACCTCAGGATCGGACCAATCAGGATCGGACCTTGATTGATATAATAGACTAGCCTTTGAATAAGGAAATAAAGCATAAAACAAGGCCAATATGTAAAATAATGGATCAGCTGTGTCTTGAAACAAGATATTAAATAATCACAGTGTAAGCCGATACATTGTCCATCTTGCCTAATTGCCAGTTTGACTCATCTTATCGGACCATCTAACCAGCCGATCGGACTATAGCCTTTTCAGAGAAATCTAGCTCCGACGTAGGGAATCTAGATTTCTCCAGCTATGATCAGATCAGATAGCTAGATAACCAGATTCGATTTATCAACCTGTCAATTAAACAAGATGCTCGCACAGGTGTTGATCAGATCAAGCAAAATAAGCAGATAAAACATTAACAGATACGTTCTGATTCTAAGATATGCTACTGAACAATTAAGCAAGATCCAGCTCCGACGTAGGGAATCTACACCACACTTAACATTCAAATAGCAATAAGGCATAACCAAAGCTTCCTTTAACTAATCAAGATGAACCTAGCTCCGACGTAGGGAATCTAGACCAAGCATGACAGTCAAAGATTAATCTAAGCGTATTACAAAGATCCAGCTCCGACGTAGGGAATCTACACCAATGCAATACTCAAAGAACAACCAGATTAAACCACAAAGCAAGATCGGACATAGAACGATGCTGTAAGATAATATTGCTTAAATCAGACCAAGACCCATGCTCAAAGCCGTTGAAGAAGTAGAATTGATTCACATGGCGTAGATCTAAACCAATCTAGCAACTCCAACAAACCGCAAAGACTATCTTTAGTAACCAAGATTACTCTAGCTCCGACGTAGGGAATCTAGATTAATCTTGATACCTAGCTCCGACGTAGGGAATCTAGGCTTAAAGTATAGTCCGATAAACGATAATCTGTTGAATAATCAATATTGATCTAGCTCCGACGTAGGGAATCTATATCAATCTTGATTATTCAGAGATAAATCGGTTGAACAATATAAACGAGAAAGGGCGATGCGCCTCAATTCAAAGCCTATATTAGTTCGATAAATTGACTAACTTACTGGTAAGCCGGAGATCAGAACTGATGCAGCCCGTCCACCAATGAGCTTCGTCGGTAACTACTACTAGGGTTTTGGCATGAAGCCGGGTTGTATTGAATTGTGAGAATTGTTCTTTACAATGGACGAGGGTTCATATTTATACCCTGGTCATGGAGAGTCCTGATCGGACCAGACTAACTAAATAAGGTAAACTAAACTTAAGATACAATGGGACTCTTAAACACCTTCTGAAAAGGAAATAGTCCCCGAATCTGATACGTTTCTTCCTTAGCCGACACGTCTCCCTTCTTGCACTCGTCATCGGGTCGGATTCCTGCCTCATCGGACCCCTTTTCGGTAACGGCTTCCTTTTTTGTCGCCTTCGGCCTTGACCAGTCAACGGGTCCACCGTGCAGCCTCATCCTCACCACGCCATCATCTGACCCATTATGTCAGGTGCGAAAATCTGGTGTCAACACATGCCCCCCAATTTTGGAATAAAATATCATTTTGTTCCAAAATTCGTATCTGCCATCATAACTCCTCCACCGATTTTCATGCCGAGACTTTCCATCCCTGTACTGCGCGGCTCCTCAATCTTCGGGCCATGACCGTTTTTACCTTATAAAATTACTGCCGGCGGCGACACTGTACATTTCTCCTTTCTCGCCCAAAACCTGCACTGCTCATCTTCTTCCTCCTCTCTCCCGAGTGGCCATTCACATTCACTCGAGCTTACACCAAGAACTGCTTCAAATGGCGCAATCATCCTCCATGGGTGCCCTCCATTCTTCTATGTCCGCTTCCACCTTCGCATCTGCTCCAGCGGGTTCTTCATCTGCCACGCCTCCTACCATGGCTGGGGTCACGAGCTCAACAATGGCGGCGATAATGTCCTCGACGATGGCGGCAGCAACAAGCTCTTCATCCCCCTCCCCATCAACCTTCTTGGCCTCAAGTTCTTCCTCGGCACACGCAGATCCAGCAGGAGAAACGCGTTGTCCAATCCCGGAGGTATTTCACTAAATCCGAATCTATTTTAAGTTCTGCACCAGATTCGGCTTCTCCAAACTCGTTTTCATTTCGCATCTTCTTTTTAGGCCGCTCGCATTCAAACCCTAATCCTCGTAGGCAACTATCAAGGGGCCTACCTTCTTGGTCCAATGGGAGACCCAGACCCCACTGATTTCATCAATCTGGAAACCCACCGGATCCCATTCAAGACCTCAGGTTTTGATTTGGATGATTGGAAAAACGCCTTTCAATCTTGGCCGACAGTTCTACCTGGATGGAAGAATTGGTACTTGAGAGTGTCGGCCTCCAAGTCTGCAATCTGGGATAGATTAGATATCACCCAATGTATTGGCCTTAGCATCGGACACATTGCTAAGAATGAGAACCTCTTGATTGCTGCATCACACTTTTGGTCCGATGCATTGAATGCCTTCCTCTTTGGACATGGTCCGATGACCCCAACACTACTTGATGTAGTTATGCTTCTTGGCCTCAATGTCACTGGCAACAAACGTCCTTCCCAGCTCAATATCAAACCCAAACATCATTTCAAGACCAAGAACTGTGGTGGCTGGACAGGATATATGGAGAAAAATCATCGGACCGGATCTGTGACTGACCGTGAGCATACGGCCTTCCTGAACATGTGGTTGGACAGATTCTTCTTTTGCGGTACCACCCTCGGTCCAACAGCCAACTTCCAACACCTGGCCGAATTGCTGGTCAGTGACCATATCATCAGTCTTGGTCAACTTCTCCTGGGAGCAGTATACAATTTACTTCATCAAGTCGCCAAGCGCCTGAGGACTGGATCACCCATCACCAATCTTGGCGGGCCGTGGTGGTTCATTCAGATGTGGTTAGTATTACATCTGAGCAAGATTGTCAAAGTAGATCTCCGAAAGATGAGATTCCCAGATAACAAGCCTGAATCTGAGGAGATCACCTGGCGCCGATGTACCTCACTTGGTGAAACTGCCATGGGTTTCCCGGCTGAGAAATTATCAGGCAAGGAATCCTCCAAGTATTTTGCACTTCTCTACAGAGGCATTGCTGATGACAATATGCTCTGGTTTCTGTATGACGACACTGATGAATACGAGCTGCCCTACAAATTCAGATTCAAGATGATTGTAGAGGCAGATTCAGAAGCCCTGATAATTTTCCGAACTTGCATTAATGCCCAATTTCTCCCGATCGGCCTCAGTCAGGGCAAGTCAGGGCAAGCAACCTATGAATATTATCATCCAAACCTGGCTGCTCGTCAATTTGGTATCGGACAGCTTCCACCCTACTTAATTTTGGCCGATCGGATTTTCCCGAGGGGAAAAGTTGATTCAGGTTTGGAATGGGATCGTCTCCTGGGACTTGAGCCTCCTCTTGATAAAACCAATCTGGATACCTTTGCAATCGGCCTTGTAACTCATCGGACCTTCAACATATGGTGGGCCGAATGGCATCGACACCTATTCTGCATCGCCTGCAAAACTTATGTCCAGAAGTTGCTGCCTTCTTTCAAGGGCAAGCCAGAGGTAATACTTGTGAATTCGTTTCCCTCCTTTACATAACTTTATTTTGCTAACCAATTCTCTACCAGGATGTCGATCGTACCCCTCCAACAATAACTCGATCGGGGAGACAAGTCGTCTATAGTAGTGTCTCGCCAGATCCGTGGATCGGCTGTGACTCCCCCACCATCGGCAAGCTTCTATCGGCATATGGTGACAGTAGAAAAAGGAAGAAGCAGATGTCTTCAAAAACTCCAAAACGCCCGAAGACTACTCTGGCAAGTTCAAGAACTTCATGAATTTGATTTCTCTTTTTTATTGAAACTAACCCTCTCTGCAAGCTCAGGTCATCAGAGAACCTTCTGCACGCCAGCCGAGTCCGGCCGAGTCTTCAAGCCCATCGGCCGAGGAATTACCAGAATCGGACCCACAAAGATCATCGAGCCCAGCTCAGATACAACCAAGTCCGACACAGGCCGGCTCGTCTCATTCGTCCTCCTCTGAAAGAACCATAACTGGCTCGCCTCGTCAGCCAAGCCCACAAGCACAATCAAGCCAGGGCCTTCAGGGAGAACAACCAGTAACTTCTCAGATTCAACTCCCTGATCCAGAAGCAACGGTAATTATCAACCGATTTATTCAATACTTGATATCCAATTCTGTTCTTATTTTCTTTCTTCTAGCAAATCATCCAGAACGTCTTGACGGATCTTGAAATCGCCCAAGTAAACATCCAGGGCAGTAACATCCCTCTGATCGGACACGAGCAAGAAGTAGCCTGGAAACAAGTAAACTTTCTAGCCTGATATATTCGTATCAGCTTTCTTGTCATCATATCTAATCATTTCTTTTGCAGGCCCAAGATACCCCTCAAGCCAGCCAGACCCTATCAATTGATTTTGATCGGCTGCAAGCTGAAGAGGAAGAGATTAGCTCTGGGCAAAGCTTGCTATCTGACGAAGTGAAGGCAAAATTGCTTGACATATCTGCTCTTCTTCATCAAGATATCGTCGATCTTGTCCAGGATGCAAAGCCGATTCGTAAGGTCATCAAAACTCTAAGGGGCCAACTTCCGTCAGACCTGGAGGAAGCACTGATCCCGGCGGCATACATAGAAGGCCATTCCTTTCCAGTGTTGCAGGCCAATCGCCGAATCACCAATCGGACCTCCCAGCAGGATCTAATCAAGGCAAGGGATGAAGAACGTGCCCAGGCTGACAAGTCAACAAAATTGATTGAAGAATTATCGGCTCGTCCTGCCTCTATCCAGTCAAAACTTGACAATCTTCAAGCCAGAAAGCAACAATTGGAGCAGGAACTCGCCCAAGTTCTATCAAGTATCCAGGCTGAGACAAAAGAGCTTGATGACATCCCGGCTTTGAAGGCAAAGGCTGAGGAGGATTACAAGATCCATATCAAGGCAGCCAAGGAGATCCACAAGACAATCAAGCCTGTAGAAGGGAATGCTGAAGCTGACACCAAGATTATTGCTGATGTTGACAAGATCCGTCAGACTGCTCTTGACTTGATAGTTAAATACCTGCAGCCTTGAACACTGAGATTTGTCTGTCTTGCCAAATGATATGATACATTGGTAGCCTGTTCCGCCATCGAGCGGCTTAGCAATATAATACACTCTTTTTGTTGTATATAATCCTTAAGGCGATGCATATTGCATCAGCTTTTATCCTTTTGTTCTTAAGGCGATTTTTCATCGGCTTTCAAGCCTGACACGTAGCATCGGCTTTATAAATTTAACTAAATATTGAAGCAATTTCATTGAACAAACAAACTTGAATCTTGCCCCCCAGGCAAAACAATAATCAGGCCGATTCAATTTATAAGAAGAACTATCAAATATATATTTGAAAGAACTCATTAACCATATCGGCCTTTAAAATCTCCTACATAATCATCTATTCAAAACAAGGTCTCAGAGCCGACTGCTTGAATCGGCTTTAGTCCTTGATCGGACACCTTGAGGAAGTCACCATCCCACGTCTTCCCTGACAGGCATTCGACTCCTTCAAATTCCCAAATTGTTGACTCAGCTGTAGCAATGCTAACCGAATCATCGGCTGGGACAATCTCCACTTTGTTGCCTTGCCATTGGATCAAGCATTGGTGCATAGTGGATGGGATGCAACAGTTGGCGTGAATCCAATCACGTCCGAGGAGCATGCTGTAGGAACCTTGGCCATCGATCACAAAAAAGGTAGTCGGCAATGTCTTACTACCGATGGTCAATTCAACATGAATTGCCCCCCGAGGCTCTGAAATGTTCCCGCCAAAGTCTTTGAGCGTCATATTGGTCTTGATCAAATCATCAATCCCTTTACCCAGCTTGCGGAATGTGGAATAGGGCATGAGATTGACAGCAGCTCCTCCATCAACCAGCATCTTGGTCATCGGCTTCCCATCAACGTATCCTTTGATGTACAGAGGCTTCAGGTGCCGATACCCATTTGCATTTGGTTTCTCAAAAACCGCCTTTTCTGAATCAAGAACCAAGCATGCAGCGGCTTCTTCCAGTTCATAATCGACCTCATGGTCGTCTTGTTCATCAGGAGCAGCGAAATCGGACGGCAGCATCAAAACCATATTTATTGCGGCCGATGTACTTGCTTCATCATCATTGGCCATCTTGACACGCCACTTCTTCTCTTTTGCCAACTCTTGCTCCTGGATTTGTTCATTATAGCGCAAGCGTTGCACACGCCTCTTCTTGGACTTAGAAATTCCTGACGGGCACCACTATCCAGGCCTCATTGGAGGTTCTTCAGTCCGATTCTGAACTGGAGCCTTTTCTTCCATTTTTTCAGGGCCATGAGCATCAGCCCGGCCTTCATTATTTTTGTGGCCATGAGTGTTAACCCGGCCTTCATCTCTTTGATGATGATCATTGACCCTGACGCCGATCCGTTCATGAACTGATCGTCGACCTCTCTTGGAAGCTCTATACTCCTCATACTGGAAGCTGCATTCAGGACAATCTGCCTTTGATGGCAGTCTAAGCTTCTCGTTCCAGCAGTACACGAAGAAAGGACACCCCCAATGATCATCATCTTGATCGTACCGGTTATAAGCTTGACGTCCATCTGTATACCAATCGGACCTATAACCGTAGTGATGGCGATCATCAACTCTATCATCATACCAGCGCCGGCCATCGGACCTATCATCATACCGGCGTCGGTCATCGGACCACTCATCATATCGGCGTCGGCCATCGGACCTACCACCACGTCGGCGCTGACCATCAAACTCTTCATCAAGCCGCCTTGCTTGATATTCATGCCTCCGACGTCGTCGTTCTTCACGTTCTCTCCACGCTCGGACTGCTGCCTGCTGCCTTTTGTATTTGTTGATCAGCATTTGGGAAGTCACACGTGGCCGATATCCACCAGGGACATTAGATTCACTCCCAAACGCCTGATGATTCCTGTGTAGCTCTTCAACAGTAACCTGAACCACAGGATCAACGGCACCAGAACTCTTGGCGTGGTCCGATGTAAGCACCTTGACTTTCCCCTTTTCACTAGCATCGACCATATTAACAGAAAAGGAGAAATCAGCAAAGTTATTGGGAAAGGGATGACCATCGATCTTCATGGCTTTCTTGCTGTCTTCAAACTTGATCTTGCCTGACTCAATAGCCAATTGGATCTCCCTTCTGAACACTTTGCATTCATTGGTCTCGTGAGATGTCGAGTTGTGCCATTTGCAATACTTGCGTTTCTTCAACTCATCGGCCGATGGAATCGAGTGATTTGGAGAAAGCTGGATAAGCTTCTCACTGAGCAGCAAATCAAAGATCTTATCGGCCTTTGTTATATCGAACCCAAATTTCTCAGGATTCTGCTTGATCCACGGGAGCGACACTGGCTTCTTGGATTTAGTCCATTCAGCTATATTGACATCAGCCTCCTCTTCAGTATCAGAGAGATAAGACACTTGTTTAGAAAACTTCATATGCTTCATCTCCTGATATCGGACCTCATGAGCTGACACTTTCTGAACCAATTGCCCCAATGTCTCAAACTCCTGGGCAGAAAACTTCTCTTTAATCGGCGCGAGCAAACCTTGGAATGCAAGCTCGGCCAACTGCATATCAGACAGCTTCAGACTGTAACACCGATTCCTAGTGTCACGGATTCGTTGGATGTACTCCTTGACGGTCTCATCATTCCTTTGCTTGATGGCAATCAAATCGGAGATCTTCATTTCATTGAGACCAGAAAAGAAGTATTTATGGAACTGCTTCTCCATGTCGGACCACCCTGTGACCGATCCTGCTGGCAACGACGTAAACCAGGTAAACGCCGGCCCTGATAGTGACAGAGGGAAAAATCTGAGCCTGAGTCCCTCCTCAGAAGCAGCCTCACCACACTGAGCCAAGAATCGGCTCACATGTTCGATGGTGGTCATATCATCTTGCCCGGAGAATTTGGAAAAATCCGGCACTCTGTAACGTGGAGGAAGTGGCACTGCATCAAAGTAAGATGGGTACGGGTGCCGATACAACCTCGCTTCATCTTTAGGCTTCAAGCCGAATTGATTTTGGATCACCTCGGCTATCTTTTGTGACCAATCGGACTGTTGATTTCCATGTGGCATTCCATCAGCTATGTCCATCACATAATTATTGTAATCTCCGACCATGCGCTGATGTGAAGGAA
The DNA here is from genome assembly GCA_004135705.1 of Alloteropsis semialata. Classification (NCBI taxonomy): domain Eukaryota; kingdom Viridiplantae; phylum Streptophyta; class Magnoliopsida; order Poales; family Poaceae; genus Alloteropsis; species Alloteropsis semialata. The sequence continues at coordinate 46,683,219 of CM014274.1, read as the reverse complement.
CTTCTGTTCGTAGCCTTGCAGCAGCAGGCTGTTTCTCTTGATCACTCAGAGTTCTAGCATACTTTTCACCATGTGGGCCGACAATAGTTCCATCGGCCATCAACAGAAATCCGCTGGTCAGCTCAACAGGAGGTGGTGGAGCAATCGGCATTGTGGAGCAACGGTCATCGTATTATCTGCAGTTTCTTTGCCTCTTCCTGATCCTGATGCTCCTGCAGAATCTGCTATAAATACTGGACCCTTCAAGCAAATAGCATCGTCCACCGCCTTCTTGATAAGATTGTCCAAAGAATTCACCAGGGTGCCTGATTGGTTGATCATTGCATGATGAACAGCCTGGTGAATCATCTCTGACATATTAACCTGGTGCTCCCGAGCTTCAGTTGTCTTCTTAATCAACTCTGGATCCGGGAGAGGACCTTTGAGTATAGGACCTGAACGATTACGCCCAAACTGACCAAGGCAGAGCTTCTCAAATGCATCTATCTGGGCCTGAACTGCATCCAACTGAGCTTTGGACAGATCGGCCTTCGTAATGGGCATGGTCACCTCAGGCGCCCTGTTCTTGTCGTTCTTGGCCTTCTCAGCAGCTTCTTTCTCAGCAGCAAGTCTTGCTGCAGTTTCTTGTTCAGCATCAGACGACGACATCTTGGATTTGTTTCTCGTGTCCCACCGGGCGTGCCAAAAAATGTGTTGACGCGGAAAATCGGCGTACGTATCTCCCGCGTGCAGCACAAGATGACCGGGGAGATCAGCTTCGCTCCAGTGCCAGTCTACACTCCAGTTCAGGTTCACGGCGTGCCAGTCAATTTGACCTGAAATTGACAAGGGGATGAAACAGTTAAATTGCTCTATGATTGTGCCGGCTCTATTTCAGACAATGGAGTAACGTCGAATTTTAGCCAAGACCCAATCAGACACGCATCGGCCGATACTGATCGGACCTCAGAATCGGACCTCAATGATGACGTCAATCGGACCGAGTGATCGGACCTCAATCAGACACCAAATCGGACCTCAGGATCGGACCAATCAGGATCGGACCTTGATTGATATAACAGACTAGCCTTTGAATAATGAAATAAAGCATAAAACAAGGCCAATATGTAAAATAATGGATCAGCTGTGTCTTGAAACAAGATATTAAATAATCACAGTGTAAGCCGATACATTGTCCATCTTGCCTAATTGCCAGTTTGACTCATCTTATCGGACCATCTAACCAGCCGATCGGACTATAGCCTTTTCAGAGAAATCTAGCTCCGACGTAGGGAATCTAGATTTCTCCAGCTATGATCAGATCAGATAGCTAGATAACCAGATTCGATTTATCAACCTGTCAATTAAACAAGATGCTCGCACAGGTGTTGATCAGATCAAGCAAAATAAGCAGATAAAACATTAACAGATACGTTCTGATTCTAAGATATGCTACTGAACAATTAAGCAAGATCCAGCTCCGACGTAGGGAATCTACACCACACTTAACATTCAAATAGCAATAAGGCATAACCAAAGCTTCCTTTAACTAATCAAGATGAACCTAGCTCCGACGTAGGGAATCTAGACCAAGCATGACAGTCAAAGATTAATCTAAGCGTATTACAAAGATCCAGCTCCGACGTAGGGAATCTACACCAATGCAATACTCAAAGAACAACCAGATTAAACCACAAAGCAAGATCGGACATAGAACGATGCTGTAAGATAAATATTGCTTAAATCGGACCAAGACCCATGCTCAAAGCCGTTGAAGAAGTAGAATTGATTCACATGGCGTAGATCTAAACCAATCTAGCAACTCCAACAAACCGCAAAGACTACCTTTAGTAACCAAGATTACTCTAGCTCCGACGTAGGGAATCTAGATTAATCTTGATACCTAGCTCCGACGTAGGGAATCTAGGCTTAAAGTATAGTCCGATAAACGATAATCTGTTGAATAATCAATATTGATCTAGCTCCGACGTAGGGAATCTATATCAATCTTGATTATTCAGAGATAAATCGGTTGAACAATATAAACGAGAAAGGGCGATGCGCCTCAATTCAAAGCCTATATTAGTTCGATAAATTGACTAACTTACTGGTAAGCCGAAGATCAGAACTGATGCAGCCCGTCCACCAATGAGCTTCGTCGGTAACTACTACTAGGGTTTTGGCGTGAAGCCGGGTTGTATTGAATTGTGAGAATTGTTCTTTACAATGGACGAGGGTTCATATTTATACCCTGGTCATGGAGAGTCCTGATCGGACCAGACTAACTAAATAAGGTAAACTAAACTTAAGATACAATGGGACTCTTAAACACCTTCTGAAAAGGAAATAGTCCCCGAATCTGATACGTTTCTTCCTTAGCCGACACGTCTCCCTTCTTGCACTCGTCATCGGGTCGGATTCCTGCCTCATCGGACCCCTTTTCGGTAACGGCTTCCTTTTTTGTCGCCTTCGGCCTTGACCAGTCAACGGGTCCACCGCGCAGCCTCATCCTCACCACGCCATCATCTGACCCATTATGTCAGGTGCGAAAATCTGGTGTCAACACTAGTGGATTCGATACCCTGAATACTTTCAGGTGAAAGCTACAACAGTATCCATGCGCTTGCGGATTTATCTGCAACCGTAAGAAATATCAACAAAAAGCGAGGATAGTTAGAGTCTAGCAGCATAATGATTTCCACTAAGGTGAAATGCCACAGCTTAAGGCATGCTTGATGTGGCCTTTGATCCATGTGGCATTCGCCGGCTCTCCCACTCTCTTCTTCTTTTTTTCATTTTATTATATATATCTTTTTTGTTTTCATAATATTTTTTTCCTGTCTCTCTTTTTTTCCATTTTTCTTTTTTTCATTTCACTTTTCTCTCTTTTGTTTTTTTAGAAAGGCAGAACTAACACCAATATAGTCTTTAGCGTGACTGGAACTTGTAGCAGTTGCCCAATGACTTCCCCCACACTTGGACTTTGATGTCTTAGACACCAAGAGTCAAGTGTGTCTTGTCGGACTCTCCTTTAGAGTGTGTCCCATTCCCAAAGAGTACAGTTGATGTAGTTCCCATATTTTCAAGCATCACATGACCCTCAACCTGAAATGGTTACTAACCAGAAATACCCGAAGGTGCATACTTTACTGGAAACATGATCATGCTCTTATTGTTTGACTGAAAACTTTTGTTATATTTATTTTTTATTTTTTATGATAATTTGGGCTACCTCCCAGCAGTGATTTCTTTATGGTCACACGCTCGACCATAAGGACTCAGTGTTGCAGTTATGAATGGTGGTGGAGTTGCCAGCTTCACCATCGATCGTTGATTCATCATTGAAGTTCAAGCTGCAAGGTTAGTTCCACAATGCTACTACGAGATCTGCAATATTTATGATAAATGAAAGCATCCACAACCATCCTTCTAAATAATTTAGAAACGAGGACTGCAAGGTGGTTGTGGCCCTCATAGCGGTTCATAGAATGAGATGCAACGAACTCTGGAAACTCCCCAAGTGTGCATGAATCCTGGGAGATTTCAAAAGAGATGTTTTCATGCTCATTTACGGGATCATGTTCTTCATCCTCCAGAGTTAATGCATCAGGAATGTCCATGGCATCAAGGTCCTCTTTTTCAAGAGATTCATTGTTCAAGTTTAAGCCAAAGGGACAAAACTCGATCGAGGCTGATGGTGGTCGTTCGGTTTCAAGGAAATGGAAAGTAGCTTCTGATGAAATGAACGGTGACACAAACATCACCTCCTTGAATGGGTTATGCTTGAGATGCGGCTTTGCTCCTGAAATTTCTGGGCACGAGATAGAAGTGGTGATAGCCATTTTCCCAAGCTCTTCTTTGAGGCTCCCTTGAGATTCTCCTGCTTTGATGAGTCCTTGCAAAGGGTCGCCTATGAGAAGATCAAAATCAAGGATGGCAAAGATGTGGAAATCTATGTGCACCTCGGTTTTGTCTATCTCGATTGGCACAGCCCTTGCAATCCCACGACATTCAAAGATAAATCCACAAGGACTTCTAAAAAGTTTGTCGGTCGGGGCTAGAGTCATGTCACCCAGGAGAGTTTCTGCAAGGAATTCCGACTTGGTACTAGACTCGACAGTAGGGCTAGAGAAATGGTCGTGGAAGGTGAAAGAATCCGAATTGCTTCAGAAGAATGTCTCACTTCCATTAGCCATTTCGTTGGTGGTTCCTTTTTGGTTACGTTGGGGGAAGCCTCCTTAAGCGGATTGGAAGGATGAGATGGTGGAGGTGTCGTAGCTGTATTGTGCCAAGGATAATTCGGGTTATTCCCATAGTCCTCAAATTCAATCAGTAAGCCCAAGTGTAGAATTTTTCTTCCTTTGGTGCTTGAGGCTTGGGAGAGGTTTCAACAACAGGATCTAGGATTGAGGCATGTGAATGCTCTGATCCTACTATGGAGGAATCCTCAAAACTCGACTCGTCTTCCTCCCAGGAGTGTTTGGTCAATGAGATGGAGGAAGCACTCTCTAGAGGTTGCCCGATCAAGAGATTGAAGTCATGGACTTCAAACAAATGGAAATCAAGGGCAACCTCTGGATTCTTGTGCCAAATAGGCACGTTCATTATGATCTTGAACCCTTCTTTAATGGAACCTGAGGGGCTCATGAAGGTTTTGTTGGTTGATGCTAAGGGCTCATCGCCTAAGAAGGCGAATGGAAAGGATTCAGATATAATGTTAGCACCAACATCGGGATTATAAAGAACATCGAGATTATAAAGAACATCCATCATGGTTCCATGAATCATGCATTGAATGGTTGAGGAAGAAGAGCTAATCCAAATTAGTATCGAAGAAGGCTCCTCTTCCTTTTGCCACTCATTGCACAGGAAGTCCTCTTTGAGAGGATCAGGTGAGGTGTTTGGAACTAGTGGATAATTCAAGTTTCGAGTCTTTAAAAAGATCATCCTCAACTTCAAGAGGGAAATCAAGAGGTTGAGTTTCCTCTTCCTCCTTCGTTCCAGGTTTGGGGGAAGTTTCTGGGGTTGACACCGGGTAGGTTAGCAAGAGGGGCGCGGAGTCAACCTGAGAGACATTCTCGGTGCTTGGAGTATAATCTACTGGGATAGGCTACGTGAAGGAGTAGTTTTCTAGAATGAGATCTAGAAGTCTTACCCCCTCGGTTGTGGTTTTGTGCATAAAGGACCCTCCAGTAGTGACATCAAGCGATAGGGCAGACTCCTTGCTAAGTCCTAGCTAGAAATGTTGAAGCATCATGTGGCTTTGAATAGACAAGTGTGGGCTAGCGCGTGTAAGCTCAGAAAATCTAGCCCAAGCTGCACCTACGTGCTCTTTCTCATCTTCGCGAAAGCCAAGAATTTCATGTCACAGGCTAGCGATACGGGATAACGGGAAGAAGACAGAAAATGTCTCTAAGATTTTCCCAATCCCCATTCGCCTTGCCTACGTTATGGGCGTACCATTGTTTTGCCCTCTCCTGAAGAGAAAAGGGGAACAATTTCCACCGTAGCGTTTCTTGTACCATGCCTGAAATGTTCAGGCACACGCGTGTTATGATATGGCCGAAGGCGCAATGCAGAAATAGTAGCTAGGACAGATAATAGATGACAAGCAACAATGTATTACTCATCAATAGTATTCTCGGGAATCAGCCCCCTACATGTTGGTGAGGGCTCCCCTTTTATTGGGAGGCCAAGAGGCAATTTTACATCCCTTTCATACACCTGAAAACTAAGCATCATCCTTATGACTAGACAACTGGGATAGTCTAGGAGTATAGTGGTACATTTACATCTCATGGTGTGAACGGATAGACTATCAGCACCATGCTTGACTTTCTTCCCCTTGGCTTCGTTTCAGCATTGGTGGCTTTAGACATCTTCGTCGCCCGATTTGATCTTGGGCGAGAGTTGGCCTCTAGCGCCGAGCACGAAGCTAGTGTTGCACTAGTTCAGACCTGTTACATGTTAGAACAAAGCAAAACTCCACATATTCGATTGAGTCCAAGCTCGGGATCGTCTTCGCTCCCTCCGGATCTGTGTTTCTGTTATTCGAAGGCGACACTCTGCGCGTCATCTTAGATCCATGAACAAAGGCAATCAATTTGTCTTGTACATGAACATAAATACACGAAGATAAATCTTGGTCCTACCATGGAGGAGTTTCTTGGCAGGCCAATACTCCAACAGTAGCCCTTCGCGGACGAGGGGTTTCTCCAATTGGCCAAGATCCTCGAACATCTGGATTGCTTTCGCCTACCCGAGAAACACCAGCTCTAGTTGGAGAAAAAATAGAGTCTTATTTCTTTTGGTTGTCCTGCCAATGCTAAACTTTGTTTCTTTTTATTATATTATTTTATTTGGCTTCATGCTATTTTGTTTATTTATTTGTTTATTATTTTTATTCATTGAAAACCGCCGCCATTTGGACTCCCAAGGAGCAGCGGTCAAATCCGGTCGCCCCGTATATAAAGGATAGGGGGTTATCTTTTTTACCTTCACCCATTTTTACTGCTGCGGTTGCTTGTTATTGATGCCATCGCTTTCGTCCGTGTTTTTTGATTTTCTTTCTGTGGGGCTCTCTATCTCTTGTTTTCATACTTGCAAGGTTTGGAGGTAGTAATATTCTTTTCGAAAGTAAGTTGTTGTTTCATATCAGGATTGTGACGAAATAATCGACTTCATCTATCTGTTTTTTGTTTAACATTTGTGTAATTTTTATTTTGGCCAGTGGCTCGTACCAAGCAAACTGCTCTTCTTGTTGAGATGGCTGATGAAGGTGACTCTCCTTCGCACACTGGAATATCCCAAGAGGAAGTTGGCCAGCTTGCTAGGCAGATCGAAGACGAAGCCACTCTTGTGGAGGATATCCCTGAGGAAGGGGGTGATGGTGATGATGAGGGTGCTGAAGATGAAGCTGAGGGTGATGACAAAGAGAGCCTGAGTAATGTGGTGGCAGACCCGGATGACCTCATCGATTCCTCAAAGAAGTCAAAAACTCTTGTGTTTGGAAAGTCGAGGGTGACCAAGGAGAGTATTGCTTTCTATGAGAGCAAGGGGTATTTTCTCAACGGACATGGTCGTGTGCCCGGCGATGAAGTTATTCCTGCACTAGAAAAGGACAAACTTGTTGTCTTCTATGATTTCTTCATGGTGGGCCTCAGGATGCCAATTGTTCATAACATGCTTGCTCCTTATGGCTTGAGATTGCATCACTTGACGCTGAATGCTATCACGCAACTGCTTCATTTCTTTTGGGCAGTGAAGACTAACGATGCCCAAATTAATGTTGATGGCTTTATTCGTTTGCATGAAGGCCATAACTAGAGCAAATGAGCCGAAGTGGATGGTGTTTGAGCCCGATTTTAGTTGTATCACCTTCACCGGGCGTAGTCGGGGGTCATTTTTTGCAAAGGTCGAGCTCTCCTTGGCTCAAAGGAACCAATGGGGCAAGAATTGGCAGAGCTACTGGTTCTACGTGATCGTTCCTTCAATGGATATCACCTTAGCTGATGGAACAAAAACATTGGCTTACGCTTTACACTGCAAGGTTGAGCCTCTTATCTTTACATCCTGCCCTGTCTTCAGAGCACGAAGCGAGGGTTTCAAGAAATGCTGGCAAGCCTTCCACTGCGCTTCCCATGTGAGCAGTAGTCATGACTTGATTGAGGAAGGTCTTGCTGCTGGTGTTCATTTTCTGTCTGCTGACTGGGAGCCCTACTGGTGTTATAACAATGTTGCCTTCCCTAAGTTTGGGGCTAAGATTCCCAAAGGCATGAATGAGTATGAGTTTGTTTGCTCGGTGGAGCGTGGCGCTGAAGAGATTTTGGGGAATTACAATACAAAGGAGCACTGGAGCTGCTTAAAATTTTTGAAGGGAAAGAGATTGAACAGAGTCTTCGATGAGTTGAAGATTGCATATTCTGATCGTGAAGTTCCTCCTCTTCCGAAGAAGAAGCTGCAAGCTTCTGACCATCCTAGAAACAATTTGCCACCGAAGCCAGTCCATGGTAGGGGCAGATGTCAAGTCACGGTGGTGGTCATGGACAAGGCAAGGTTAAGCCTAGCAGTACGAAGGTAGCTTCTTCGTCTACTCCTGCGAAGTGGTCTAGCACTAGTGCTCTCAAGCAAGCGCAATAACGCCTTCGCCAAGGACAAGCTATTGCAGCTGTTCCTTTGCCATCTGCTGCTCCTGCTGCTAGTACTTCTAGCTGACCTCCTCGAGAACCTTCCTCAGCCCCCAGCGCACCTATCCAGGTTGCTCGGGTTAGTGCTCCTTCGTCCCCGGGTTGTGATAGCTCCAGCTCTACATTTGCTGCTGAGATGGAAATTTTTAGAAACTCTCTGCAGGGCAGTAGTATTTATTTGTTGCGAAGGTATTTGTTCAAGAACCCTTATATTGATGTTAACATTGCTTATGAAGGTGTTGAGCATGGAACACCACAGGATAGTCAGATGGAGTCTTGTTTCGATGATGAGGATCTAGATCTGAGTCATTTTGCTTCAGAGAGGGAGGTTTTGCCCGGGGCTTCAGATGCTGAAGAGCCCCCTTCTATTAATGTGTCTGCTAGTGGCTCAACTCCTCCTCTAGCTTCGCCTACCAGGGTACAAGATCCATTGGTTATTCCGGCTGATGCAGCAGGAGTTGCTGGAAGCGAAGCTCGAGAGAAAGAAAAAGATGTTGAAGCTGGTGCCTCTAGGCCTACTGAAAGGGTGTCTAGCCCTATTTTGACTAAAATGGATGTTGAGCGCCGTGACCACTCCTCTCCCACCGAAGGTAGTTCTAGCAGTACCTCCTCCTCCTCCAGCTCTAGTGATGAGAGCTGTCAGGTGATTGGGGGAAATGATGATGAAAAAGCTTATGAATCAGGTGGCCATGGAAGTGCCCATGCAGGCAACGCGAAGACGAGGTTCAGCGTCTTCATTCCATTGATGACCGTCATGATTTTATTACTGAATGTAGTAATCAGTTTAGAGGTAATTATCATTCTTTTGGTTTGTTTGGCTTCCCAATTTCTGCTTTTGACGTTGATGCTCTTGGGTCGAGCATTCTAACTACAAACATTAAGGTTTCTGCTTCATTTTCACTTTGCTAGCGTTTTCAATATTTTCCAAGCATAGTTTGCTTTTTTGCCATCATGTGCTAAATGTAGTTTTTTCTATAGTTGTTAATTGATAGTAAGGAGCTCTGAAAGGACCTTGATGTCGACTAGAGGGGGGTGAATAGGCGAATCTGCAAATTACGAAAACTAATTCCAACTGTCAGCACCAAAACCGGTATTACCGGTTTGGAAAACCGGTAAAACTAGTTCTACACAGATTGCACTAACAAATGTAAATTGCCCCTCTACGAATTCTAGCACAAACCACAAATGGTGTGAAGCTTCCAGGGATGTTTCCAAGTGTTCCAATGAAGCTACTGCACACAGCTCAAGCACACCAAAGTAGATCGAAGCGGAAGCACAAGTAATATGCTAGAAAAGACAAATTGAGGAAAGAGCTCAAACCAAGAGACAAGAGATTTTTCTCCCGAAGTTCGGATTCACCGCTCGCACCAAGCAGCCACCACGGCACGGTGAATCCTACTCTCCGTTGAGGAAGCTTATACGACCACCCAAGGTCAAGCTATCTCCTCCTTCCACTAAGTGACCTCTTCCCTTGCGGAGGCGAGGTGAAACCTTCACAAACGATCCCGTGGCTCACCACACACTTCGGTAGCTCACCGGGCAACGCCTAGCCGTCTAGGAGGAAGAACCTCCAAGAGTAACAAATGCTTCAACAGCTGATCGATGAAACCACAAGTGCTCAAGGAATGGATTGCTCTCCAATGCTCACACACAAGTCACTCTCTCAACCTAATTCAAGAATCTCACAAAGATTGCTCAAATCTCACAAAGAGAGGTTGGGGAGAGCTCAGCTGGCCTCAGGGATGTGCAAGGGACGCCAAAGAACCAGCAGCCCCTCAATGAGGAGCTCATGGGTATAAATACCCATCCCTCAAAAACTAGCCGTTTTTCTGTCAGAGAAAACCGGTTTCACCGGTTACCAAAACCGGTTTCACCGGATTTCAAACAAACTAGCAGTTAGACGCTCAGGCCACATAAACCGGTTTAACCGATTCCCAAAACCGGTAAAACCGGTTTACCCAGGGAACCCCCACTAAGTTAGAATCTCTCATGGTTAAACTCACAAGGGTTCACTTGAGCACTTTTGGAGATTGTCATTCAACCAATGTTGCATCCCTCTTGATAGTACGGCATACCTATACTCAAGACATAAGATTAAATCATAATTCAACTACTTGAGCTTGTATGTCAATGATCATGCCATTACTTGATCAATCACTTCTTTGAGGGCTTTTCAACATTGTATCTTCAACTGAGCATATCCACCTTGAGCTAGTGACTTAGGATTTTCCATAACTTATATTTGAGTTCACTTTAATCCTTAGGTCACCCTCTTTATCAATCATAACATATATATGCATTGCATTGCTTTTCTTGATGAGACTTGGATATGATACTTCGAACACACCCCGGATACTAGATACTTCACCTTAGCAATTTGCACATGGTCATAAGTCGTCACTTAACCAAAGCTTGCTTAGTCCCTCGCTCTAGTCATCTCGATTTGTTTCTTCATCACTTACCCTTGTATCATCAAGTCGACTTTGCTTTGCTCTTGAGTGAATTCCACTTGAAAGAATCTTCAAATGCTTGTTCTTGATTGACAAAGAATATCCCACATAATGCAAGCTTCCAATTGAAGACCAATATGTAACACATACGCTCATGTCATTTTTATCATACATACATGAAGTCTTGCACTATCCAATCTTATTGCAATATCCAATCTTATGCAATAATTCTTCTTTTCTCAACTGATCCATGGATCTCTATCTTCATCATAGTGATAGTGTCTCATGCCTTGTCCAAAAACCATCCTTGGCATGAGACCAATAATGATCCAAGCATACTTCTTAAGCAATTAGAGACCATATATAAATCATAGAACTATGTCTCCATCATGAATACCAATGACATGCCATTTTCAACATTCTAGAAATCATGGGATCATACTTGCTTGCTTTGATTAATAAACACATATATATCATGAGCATATAAACTGTAAATGAATTATAACAATAAATCCCTGCTCATGCACTTAAACAATCAAGTTAGTCCCTTAATCGTTTTGTCACTCAATTCACCAAAATCCACTTGAGGGCCTAGATGCACTTTCAATCTCCCCCTTTTTGGTGATTGATGACAACTCGATTAAAGCTTACAGACAAAATTAAATAGTCATTAAAGAATTCTTAGATCAGTTGTGAGCTCCCCCTTAATGTGTGCTTTGAATGGAATTTCAAAAATTTGGCCTTATATGCCAAATGCACATATAAGAGGAAAACATGGGAGCTCCCCCTATTTCTAAGCATCATGGATCCAATACAAAATTGATATAAACAATAACATGATTTGAAATAAAATATGACATGCATATCACAGAATTCAAAGAAGATGTTTGTGCACTGCCCAGACCAAAACCGGTTTCACCGGTTTACCAAACCGGTGTAACCGGTTCTACCCAGTCAACACACAAACAAAAACATTTATCACTCAAACATGCATATCACACTAGCAAAGGATAACTTAATTGAAATACAGGTTCATTACACACAGTAGCACTCAATCAAGTTCCTCAAGTCCACAAAGGATAAAGATTCGATAGATTTGAATTATTACATCAAAGTTTCTGCAACTCATGCAGAAACCGGTTTCACCGGTTTGCCAAACCGGTAAAACCGGATCTCCCAGAGACAGCACACTAAAACTAAAAGTTAAGCTTTAATCCTTGCTCTTCTCCCCCTTTGTCATCAAGCATCCAATAAGGTCCTGAAGAAGAGTAGTGCTGTCCAGACTGCCAATCCATCACTGTTCATCACCGTTGTGGCTTGGAGAGTCTTCTTGCCAATGAGGAATACCTAAATTACTAAGTCACTTCAAGAATGGATGAAGGGATAGATTAAGAACTGAAAGATATAGGTCAAGACATACCATAAGAAGGTCCAGTAGGAGGACCAAAGAGAGCTGCTGTTGCCCTAGAAGCAAGATCGTCACCATGTGTAGGAGGAGGAGGTGGTGCTGCAGACGATGACGCTCCAGGGAAGTCCATTCCGGTCATGCCAGGTGCAGGTGGAGGTGGAGGTGGCTGATATGCACCATATCCAAAATGGTGCTGAAGTGGCTCAAAGTATGCCTGTGACTGATAGTTGGCCACCAAGTCCTCAACAGAAGGAATTTCCTCTTCAACAGGCATTGGAGAGGGTGGAGACCTTGGTGGCTGCAAGTTCATAGCATTGTGCATCAATTTGATTGAATCATTTATTTTCTTGTTTGCCACCCTTGCTCTCTGCTGCTCAACCATTATATCCCTCTGACTTTTGCACATACCAGTGAGAAAGCTCAAAATACGACGAATAGGGGACGACGGCTTCTCACTAGAACGGGAGGACGAAGACTGCTGCTGTTCTGTCCCAAACCGGTTTAACCGGTTTCCAGAACCGGTAAAACCGGTTCCTGGCTGCACAGTGGGCTGGGGCTGCTGCTGCTGCTGATCTGCCCCTCCTTGCTCATATCTGTTAGGAGATGGGACCCTGGTCTTCTTGGCAGGATTTAACCTCAATGCTTCATGCTTTGTGTCCTTCAAAAATTGCCTTTTGGTGGTTTTCTCAATCAAATACATCACATATGGAGCAAAACCACAAAGCCTTTGGGGACTTTCTGAAATAATTCTGATCTCCTCCCATAGATACTCCCCAATGCTAAAGTTGACTCCAGGGGGTCTCATGGCAGCAAGCAAGTCACGAGCATAATTGGACACTTCTGTTTGATTTCCTCCTCTAGGTGTAAGGGTCAACCTAAACAAGTTGTTCAAGACATGATAATAGGTGTAGAGACCCTTTACCTTCCCAAAGTTACCTTGCTCGGTCCTTGGATACATAAACTTCATGTCCTTAGGGGGCATTGGACCATCGGCTCTATGTAACTTGGGAAAGGATGCATCTTCTTCTCCAAGTCCAAACCTTCTAGAAAAGGAAGCAAATGATATACTATAAGGCCTTCCTTCTGTCATCCAGTGCATCCTCCTCACACTAACTTCCTCCTCAACATACAAAGTGGCATAGAACTGAGCAATGATTTCTTTATTCCAAGAGCACTTGAAGCTCATAATTCTTTTTATTCTAGTGTTGGCAACCACCTCTAAGATCTCATTGAATATAGGATCATTGTACCTTGCCATGTAATCCCAGTCAATCCACTTTGACTCGGCTTCAATGTGACCTTTCTTTCCAATGATAGCACTAGAATAGTAATCCTGATGGAATAAAGTGTGAAACCTGTAGTCCGTGGCTGTCTTAGGAGTGCCAATATAATTTTCTCTCCTCTTTTGCCTAGCCACATCAGTCATACCACCTAGAAGATAATTTTCTCCTCTTCTTGGAGCAACAGGCTTTCTGATTTCAGGCATAGCCACCTCATCATCTTCCTCCTCTTCTTCCTCTTCCTCACCAGCACCTCTTTCTTCTTCTTCATCAACACCAGCACCTTCACCACCCTCTTCTTCTTCTTCGCTGCTCTCAACAGCTACCCCTTTGCCATGTCGAGGCTCAACTCGATAGTTCTCATCACTAGCCTCATCATCATCACTTGAGGTGTCAAGAGCCTCCTCATGAACATCCTCAATGTCTCTCGAGGCTGCTCTCTTCTTCCTAGGCCTCAGATTGCGCCTAGGAGGATCATCATCAACAAACCCCCCAAAACCAGAACCACCTTGCTCATCAGCCATCTCCTTTGATCTTCTCTCATAAAATATAATCTCCTGGTCAAAAGGATTGTGAAAACATGTATTAGGACACAGGAATGATATGGAGATAAAATAAGTCACAAGATTGGAATTTATTGACGATGACAGCAGCTCTGTGCAGAACTGGTGAAACCGGTTTTCCAAACCGGTGAAACCGGTTTTGCACAGAGCACAAGATCAGGTTCTAGGTCATGGATAAATGATGGAATTGAAAGAATTGATCAAGAGAATTTTAAATCCATGTCAAAATGATATATTCCATAACCAATAATCCTTGCATGGGCAGATCATAGATGAGTATAGCTGAGCAAGATGAATGGATAAAGTGTAGGAACAAAAGATTAATATCCATGAATAAAATCCTACAAACTTAATAGTGAGAACTACACATTCAAGATGGATTATTTGGGGCTCCCCAGCACAAACCGGTGAAACCGGTTTTATAAACCGGTGAAACCGGTTCTTGGGCAGTGGAACCCTAAATCGTCCATCCTCAAAATGCAGCCCACCAAATCCAAATCCATTCACAGGGAGGCTTCCTGGGAATACTAGGAGATGATTCCTTGAAGGGTTTTCACAGATATTCAACGAGGAGATAGATCGGGTGATGGGAAGATTTTATACCTCGGAATACCTAGGCCGCATGAGCTTTTGAATCCAAAGCGGTTTCCAATCCGGTGAAACCGACCTAGACCACCAATGTCTCCTCAAGAATCAAAGGGGCCGAGCTTCCTTGCTTGGGGGGCCTTCAAATCGCCATGGGGGCACCTCGGTCACCAAGGGAGCACGGGAGAGAGATAGGGGTCGGGTCTGGATGTGTTTGGAAGTGAATGGGGTGAAAGGGTAAGTTCCCACGAGGTAAAGAGATAAGGTGTGTGGCCCCGACCAAAACCGGTGAAACCGGTTTTTCCAGAAAACCAGAAAAGTTGATTTTGATCTCTTTAACACTTGAATCCTGATTTGATGAGATATAAAGCCTTGGGATTGAATCAGGAACTTGATTTAGCACAGATAGATTTAGATTTTCCAACATTCAACAAACCTCCTTGATTCTTCCAAGGGAGTTGGGAAAGATAAAGAATTTTATGGACTTGAGGAAAATCTCACCATTTGTGACTAGCCATCAATCAATCAAGGGCAACAATAGTCACAAACAGATCGATTAGGTCACAAAGACCAAGAACCAAATATTTTCAAAAACACACAAGTCCTATCATGCTAGTGGGATTTTTCAAACTCTATCCTATTTCACACAAGTATGCAACCAAATCAAGTCAAGGACCATATTAGAATGTTTAGCATATTCCTTTCACTGTTTTTATGGAACATTTGACACCTAGTCAATTTTAAAGAAGGAATTTACTAAACATCTAATAGGTACAAAGGACGAGACTTGAGAGAGTTACATGCAAGAATGCACATACTAGCATGGATTATGAGGCCTAGATGCTCAATATAAAAACATGGGTTAAAGACACATACCTTGGCCTTTAGCTAATCCTTTCTTCACAATGGTGAAGATTCATGTCAAAAGGGCTTGTGCATTATCAATATAAACGAATGCCTTTTCTCTTTACGTTTTTCCCTTTTTCATGCATCATAGTAGAGAAATGCATTAAATAGCACAAGACCTATTTTCATCATTTAGTGACCTTTGAATTGGAGATGGATCACTAAAAGATGAAACTCCACAATATAGGTTAAATTCCTTTTTCTTGATGCACATATGTATATGGATGGAAGGACAAGCTCATATGCATCAATCTTGTCACAAAGCCAAGCAAAGGGATTTAATCTATATTATGGCAAGCGGCTATTTATTGAGAAGAATTCATTGCCCAAGTAAGAAATAGATACAATTTTACCATTTTTGGACAAAAGACATAGCTTGCTTCTAAGAGAGACAAACTCTCACACATGAGACTACAAGATCACTAAAAGAAATAGTTAGTCTCAAAGACACAAATTGTAGAATGAACTCCCCCTCAATAGGTGCATCAAGTGTTTGAATCACTTGTCACATGCACTTGTTCAAATTAATGGGTTTGAGGAGTTTATTTCACAATTTGGTCCCGGCACATAAATAAATTGCATTTATTGAAATGGTGCCAAGAGAACTTACTACCACAAAGATAGCATATGAATTTGTATGCCATTGAAGTGCTGAGAGAATTTCTTATAATATTCCACTTTAGATAAAAGTTGACAAACAAACCTCTGCCAGAACTTCTGGTATAATTTGGCCGGAACTTCTGGCACAAAACCGAGCCTGCCGGACTTTCGGGTTGAAAGTTCTGGAGCCGAGACAGAGGCTACCGGACTTTTGGACCGGAACTTCTGATACAGGACAGAGGCTGCCGGAACTTCACTTCAGCTTACTGGTCCAGAACCGGTAGAACCGGTTTCCCAAACCGGTGAAACCGGTTTTTCCTGGCAGCTCACATGTAAGTGGAAATATATCTTCATATGATCCAAGAAACTCTTTCTCCATCGATTAATTATATTCCTACACTTCAAATCAATATGCTCTGCTAGAGAGCCATTAAAAGCATCTTATGGCATATGGGAATTAAATAGTAGTGTTGAGGCCATAATACCAGGGTACCCAATCACGAGGATTACCGACTACCGACTCCAAGACTACCAAGACTCCGAACAAGACACGATGGCCTGATCGCAGAAGGAAAGCCCGAAGACAGCTAGAGTCCTACTAGGTTTAGGTCTGTTTTGTCTTGTAAGGCACGTCTCCCTGGATATAAATAGCGGGGGTCCTGTACGTAGAGGGTATGTCCATTGATTTGCAATCTTAGACAATCCACCCGAGGGTACTTGTTACGCATTGTAATCTGTACTCGACGAAATAATACAAGCAGCAACTGGACGTAGGGTTATTACTCGATCTCGAGGGCCCGAACCAGTATAAAAATCCCGTGTCTTTCTGTTCATCACCGTGATCAATCTTCGCACGAAGCGGGGTGTCTGCCGGACAAATATCTGACGAGTACAACCTCGACAGAGGCGCGCCAGGTAGGGGCCCTTGCGTGAAGAAAGATCATGCCGATCATCAACGGAGTCTGGATCGCCGACGCGTCAAGTTCCTCGATGCCCTACATGCCCAGTTCGGTCAAGTCGGAAGCGATCGGGAGTCCTGCTTCCGCTTCCGATCTCTACGCTCACCGCCATCTAGTGCCTGCACGGGAGATCCGCTTCGGAGATCTCGTGTTCGAGCACCAAGGCGACTACGAGCTCAAGATGACAGGGATCCATGATCCTGATCTCACATGTGCCGGTCGGGAAGTTTTCGCCACCTTCACGGAGCCAACTCCTGAAGACATTGCAGATCGCACTGCGCAGTTGGATCTCGACTACAGTGGATCTAGCAATGGGACAGAACAATCCGAAGACCGCCGCATCCATGTGCTAAACGCAAACGGGACAGAGGCCGTTGCCGAGTCATCTAGCTCGCGTCGACCCGTGCCTCCTCCACGTTTGAGTAACGCACCGACACTTCAAACAGCTAAAACCCGTACACAGCAGGTTGCATCCTCATTGGCTCCCCGAGATCTCAACAACGATTTCCGGGCCGTCGAACAGGACAATCTGCAGATCCGAACCCTCTTGGAGACCATGGAAGCAATGGCCGAAGGGACTCCGATGGCCACCAGGCTCGGGAAGCAGCGGACAAGGCCAAAGAGCGCATCGAAGCCGCCGCTGCCGTACCACCAGCTCCGTCAAATAGACCACGTGAACCACAGCCGGTTCGGTCTCGATCTGTTAACGGACGACCATACTATCGCCCACATGAGGGGCGTGACATGAGGCCACAACTCGAGCGCAATCGTCGCACTCGCGACGCTCGGGAAACTCTCAATTACAATCGAGATTACCGAGCACGTGAGGGTTACTATCGGTCCCATCAAGATTCGCCGCCACGTGACTCCCGACCAGGCACGGGGGGATGCCTTGCGTACTCCCCAGCCCTGCGCAAGGTCAGGTGGCCCGAAAAGTTTCGTCCTACTAACATCGAGAAGTATGACGGAACAACCAACCCCCGCGAGTGGATTCAGATATATTCCACGATCATCGATGCCACCGGGGGTGACGACTATGTCAAAGCCAACTACTTGCCGACTGCTCTGCAGGGATCAGCCCGTACGTGGCTCATGAACCTGCCCGAAGCCAGCATCAAGTCATGGACTCATCTCCGGGAGACGTTTGAGGCCAATTTCCAAGGCACCTATAAACGCCCCGGACATGAGGGAGACCTGCTCAACTGCGTGCAGAAGCCTGGAGAATCCCTCCGGGACTACATCCGCAGGTTCAGCGACACCCGTAACACCATCCCCGACATGGTGGATGATCGGGTGATTGTGGCCTTTAACCAAGGTTGCAAAGACGAGCGAACGGCGGAGGAACTTGCCAAGAAAAACCCGAAGACGGTGGCAGAGCTATACGGGATCCTGGAAGAAACCGCCAAGATGGCGGACGCCCGAGCACGGGTTCACGGAAAGCCCGAACAAAGCCAGCCAGCCGGGGAAGGCAAGAAGAAAAATAAACACAAAAACAAGAAGCGCAAGACCGAGGGTGACGAAGTCATGGCCGTGGACAACAAGCCCCCGTACAGGCGTCAAGGCAAACCGGAGAACCTCCCGATGTACTGCCCAATTCACCGATCTACGAAGCATCACTTCGTGGATTGCACGGTATACAAGAAGCAGAAGCAGGAGGAGGAGAGCCAGAAGCAGGGGGCTCCACGTGACCAGGCAGCTCACAACCCTCGCGCGGCAAACTACATGGATTGTGATGATGAGCCAGATCTCCCCGAAGATCTGGAGATCGCTACAATTTTCGGTGGCTGTTCAACCCGAACCTCCAAGTCCCAGCTCAAGATGGTCGAGAGGCAGATAAACAGCGCCGAGCCCTGCAAGCAGCTCTTGAGGTGGTCAGAAATCCCGATCACATTCGATCAAAGGGATCACCCCGAGACGCTTTACGACGGGCCGCTACTCCCACTGTGCATCAAGCCATGGATCGGGCCCCGCAAGATCGGGCGAACCCTGATTGACAGTGGGAGCGCCCTCAACCTCCTGTTTGTCAACGCTTTTGATGAACTTGGGATCCCAAGAAGGTCCTTGTCCCCCGTGGAGAAACCTTTCTATGGGGTCATACCAGGCATTCAAGCCTTTCCCTTGGGGAGGATCGATCTGCAGGTGACCCTCGTAGAGGGCAAAAACATCCGATCAGAGTTCCTCACCTTTGAGGTGGCTGACATCACGTCGGCTTATAACTGCATCTTGGGCCGACCGTTCCTGAAGAAATTCATGGCGGTCGCTCACTTTGCGTATTCCATGATCAAGGTCTCGGGGCCGTTGGGTCCGATCACCATCTGTGGCGATCGCAAGGGCGCGGTCCAGTGCGACATGAAGACCCTGGACATGATCAAGGGTGGCGAGCAGGAACCAGCCAAGGCTGCCGAACCTGCCAAGAAAAAGACAAAAAGCTAGCCAAAGGCTGCCGCCAAGGGTGCCTTGGCTGAGACCTCCCGAGCAGCTGAGAACCGACCAAGGGCCAAGGGGAAAGAAGTTCCCGAACAGGAGCTCATCGGGGAACAGGAGCTCGTCGGGAGACAGGGAGCTGACAACCGTGCCGCTGAAGGGCAGCTTGTGGTGGATCAGACCCCACTCAGGGGGACGCCGCCACAAGCAGCTGGCGAGTCGACGGCCAACGCCTCACCAATCGAGCCGCCTGCCAGGCGCACCGAGCCGGGCACGAAGGCAGTAATCCTTGATGAGGCAGACCCGACCAAGACCACCCAGGTGGGCCTTGGCTTGGGTGACAAATAGGAACTCGAGCTCATTGCTTTCCTCCGGGCAAACGCAGATGTGTTCGCTTGGGAACCATCTGACATGCCCGGGATCCCAGGGAGGTAATCGAGCACAAGCTTGGCATACGAACTGGCGTCCGACCAGTCAAGCAAAAGCAAAGGAGATATACCCCGGAGAAGCGAGACGCCATAAACGAAGAGATCAACCGACTACTCAAAGCCGGCTTCGTTCGAGAGGTCCCTTTCCCGGAGTGGCTGGCGAACCTAGTCATGGTCAAGAAGCCCAACGGAACGTGAAGGATGTGCGTGGACTACACAGATCTGAATAAAGCTTGCCCGAAGGATGAGTACCCATTACCTAGGATAGATCAAATTGTAGATTCAACCTCTGGATGCGAATTGCTTTGTTTTCTAGATGCCTACTCGGGGTATCACCAGATCAGCATGTGCATTGACGATGAGGAGAAAACTGCATTTGTAACTCCCTTCGGTGTTTATTGCTATATAAAGATGCCTTTTGGTCTGAAAAACGCAGGTTGCACTTATCAAAAATGTGTTCACATTGTTCTTGAAGGCCAAATCGGCCGTAATGTGGAGGCATACATAGATGACATTGTCGTGAAAAGTAAGTTAAAGGGCGATTTAATCGCTGATTTAACCGAAACATTCAACAACTTGCGTAAAAACAGGATGATGCTCAACCCCGCCAAATGCACCTTTGGTGTATCATCGGGTAAGCTCCTCGGTTACCTTGTTTCCCAACGAGGTATAGAGGCAAATCCACACAAGATCAAGGCACTCGACGACATGAAGTCTCCACGCAGCCGCCACGAAGTCCAGAAGTTGGCAGGAATGATGGTGTCCCTAAGTCGATTCGTGTCCAAGTCAGGCGAACGAGGTATGCCATTTTACAAATTGTTACGTAAAACTGATCGTTTTGAGTGGTCGGCAGAAGCAGAAGAGGCGTTCAAACAGTACCTGCGGAAAATGCCCGTACTGGTCCCGCCAAAGCCACAAGAAGAGATGCTGTTATACGTAGCTGCGACACCAACTGTTGTTAGCACTGTTTTGGTGGTCGAGAGACCAACAGAAAAGTCTACAACACAACATCCCGTTTACTTCGTAAGCGAGGTGCTACATGATGCCAAAACGAGGTACCCTCAGATTCAGAAATTATTATATGCTGTACTAATGACTTCTAGGAAGCTCAAGCATTATTTTCTGAGCCACAAGATCAAGGTTGTGTCAACTTACCCCCTAGGCAACATTTTACATAATCGAGATGCTGTGGGTAGGATCGCACAATGGTCTGTGGAGCTGGGGGCTTACGACGTTGAATTCATACCCAGAACTGCCATCAAATCGCAGGCTCTGGCAGACTTCATCGCAGAATGGACTAACCCCGAACCTGAAGAAGCTGCCCAAAATCCCGAACACTGGACAATGTTCTATGACGGAGCATTTTGCAGAGCAGGCGCGGGGGCTGGGGTGGTCCTGATTTCACCACACAATGACATCATTAGGTACGCTTTACAAATCAATTTTGTTGATCCAACTCCTACTAACAATGTTGCCGAGTACGAAGGGCTGTTGACAGGTCTCCGCATAGCTGCGTCTCTTGGTGTCAGAAGGCTGCTCGTGAAAGGGGATTCCGAGTTAGCTGCAAAGCAAGTCATGAAAGAGTACAGTGCGCGGAGCGAGGTCATGGCTAAATACTTGGAAGCATATAGGCGGATGGAGAGCAAATTTGATGGGCTTGAAGTACAGCACGTGAAGAGGGAATTCAATGGCGACGCAGATAAGCTGGCAAAGGCAGCTGCAGAGCGCGCACGGCTCCCAGGTAACGTGTTACTTGAAGTTCTTACTAAACCATCTGTGTCGGTTTCACTACCGAACCTAAGACTGAACCCGCCAAGGGATCAGTTTCTACAACCAACGAATCCGTCAAGGAGTCTATGTTGGTCGGTACGGCCCGAGCTGCCGCTCTAGTTGGAAACGAGGAGAACTGGATGGATCCAATCCGGGCGTACCTCACAAACCAAGCTATTCCGGACGATGATGCTACATTGGAGAAAATCCATCGTAAAGCCAAGAACTATCAATTGGTTGACGGGCGATTATACAAGCTAACCCGCAATGGAATGCTCCTCAAATGCATCACACGGACCGAGGGCATTAGTTTGCTCCACGACATTCATGGAGGAATCTGTGGATCACATGCTTCTCCCCGATATCTAACAGGGAAAGCATTCCGACAGAGCTTCTACTGGCCTNTTTCTGTTAGTGGCACAGCGTTGGCGACGGCGGCGCAGTTTGCGGTGGTTTACTTCGGCTCCTTTCCCAGTTTGTGGTGGTGTAGCGTTATGTTGTGTGCGTTGTTTGTGTGGTGGTGGTGTTCGCTTCGGCGCGTGATGTACAATTGCTTTCTTCTTAAATGACAGAGCAGTGTGAAAGGACCTTGATGTCGCCTAGAGGGGGGTGAATAGGCGAATCTGCGATTTACAAAAACTAATTCCAACTGTTAGCACCAAAACCGGTATTACCGGTTTGGCAAACCGGTAAAACCGGTTCTACACAGATTGCACCAACAAATGTAATTTGCCCATCTACGAATTCTAGCACAAACCACAAATGGTGTGAAACTTCCAGGGATGTTTGCAATTGTTCCAATGAAGCTCCTGCACACAGCTCAAGCACACCAAAGTACATCGAAGCGGAAGCACAAGTAATATGCTAGAAAAGACAAATTAAGGAAAGAGCTCAAACCAAGAGACAAGAGATTTTTCTCCCGAAGTTCGGATTCACCGCTTGCACTAAGCAGCAACCAAGGCACGGTGAATCCTACTCTCCGTTGAGGAAGCTTATGCGACCACCACTTAGGTCAAGCTATCTCCTCGATTCCACTAATTTGATCTTTTCCCACGAAGGAGGCAAGACCAACCTGCACAAACAAATTTCCCGTGGCTTACCACACACTTTGGTAGCTCACCGGGCGACGCCAGCCGTCTAGGAGGAAGAACCTCCAAGAGTAACAAATGCTTCAACAGCTGATCGACGAAACCACAAGTGCTCAAGGAATGGATTGCTCTCCAATACTCACACACAAGTCACTCTCTCAACCCAACTCAAGAATCTCACAAGGATTGCTCAAATCTCACAAAGAGAGGTTGGGGAGAGCTCAGCTGGCCTCAGGGATGTGCAAGAGACGCCAAAGAACCAGCAGCCCCTCAATGAGGAGCTCATGGGTATAAATACCCATCCCACCAAAAACTAGCCGTTTTTCTGTCAGAGAAAACCGGTTTCACCGGTTACCAAAACCGGTTTCACCGGATTTCAAACAAACTAGCCGTTAGACGCTCAGGCCACATAAACCGGTTTAACCGGTTCCCAAAACCGGTAAAACCGGTTTACCCAGGGAACCCCCACTAAGTTAGAATCTCTCATGGTTAAACTCACTAGGGTTCACTTGAGCACTTTTGGAGATTGTCATTCAACCAATGTTGCATCCCTCTTGATAGTACGGCATACCTACACTCAAAATATAAGATAAATCATAATTCAACTACTTGAGCTTGTATGACAATGATCATGCCATTACTTGATCAATCACTTCTTTGAGGGCTTTTCAACATTGTATCTTCAACTGAGCATATCCACCTTGAGCTAGTGACTTAGGATTTTCCATAACTTATTTGAGTTCACTTTAATCCTTAGGTCACCCTCTTTATCAATCATAACATATATATGCATTGCATTGCTTTTCTTGATGAGACTTGGATATGATACTTCGAACACACCCCGGATACTAGATGTTTCACCCTGGCAATTTGCACCTTAGCTTGCTTAGTCCCTCGCTCTAGTCATCTCGATTTGCTTCTTCATCACTTACCCTTGTATCGTCAAGTCGACTTTGCTTTGCCCTTGAATGAATTCCACTTGAAAGAATCTTCAAATGCTTGTTCTTGATTGACAAAGAATATCCCACATAATGCAAGCTTCCAATTGAAGACCAATATGTAACACATATGCTCATGTCATTTTTATCATACATACATGAAGTCTTGCACTATCCAATCTTATTGCAATATCCAATCTTATGCAATAATTCTTCTTTTCTAAACTGATCCATAAGTTTCTATCTTTATCATAGTGATAGTGTCTCATGTCTTGTACAAAGAGCATCCATGACATGAGACCAATAATGATCCAAGCATACTTCTTTGAAACTAACATTCCAATATTTTAATGACTGTCCATCTTAAGCAATTAGAGACCATATATGAATCATAGAACTATGTCTCCATCATGAATACCAATGACATGCCATTCTCAACATTCTAGAAATCATGGGATCATACTTGCTTGCTTTGATTAATAAACACATATATATCATGAGCATATAAACTGTAAATGAACTATAAGAATAGATTCCTGCTCATGCACTTAAACAAACAAGTTAGTCCTTTAATCGTTTTGTCACTCAATTCACCAAAATCTACTTGAGGGCCTAGATGCACTTTCAATCTCCCCCTTTTTGGTGATTGATGACAACTCGATTAAAGCTTACAGACAAAATTAAATAATCATTAAAGAATTCTTAGATCAGTTATGAGCTCCCCCTTAATGTGTGCTTTGAATTGAATTTCAAAAATTTGGCCTCACATGCCAAATGCACATATAAGAGAAAAACATGGGAGCTCCCCCTAAATCTAAGCATATATAAATCTAACAATATACTGAGATAAACAATAACAACATATAGGAATAAAATATGACATGCATATCACAGAATTTAAAGAAGATGTTTGTGCACTGTCCAGACCAAAACCGGTTTCACCGGTTTGCCAAACCGGTGTAACCGGTTCTGCCCAGTCAACACACAAACAAAAACATTCATCACTCAAACATGCATATCACACTAGCAAAGGATAAATTAATTGAAATACAGGTTCATTACACACAGTAGCACTCAATCAAGTTCCTCAAATCCACAAAAGATAAAGGTTCGATAGATTTATTACATCAATCCAAATTTCTGCTACACAGCAGAAACCGGTTCCACCGGTTTGCCAAACCGGTGAAACCGGATTTTCCAGACAGCACACTAAATTTTAAATTCTTAGCTTTAATCCCTTGCTCTTCTCCCCCTTTGTCATCAAGCATCCAAGAAGGGCCAGAAGAAGAGTAGTGCTGCCCACACTTGTCAATCCATCACTGTCCATCACCGTTGTGGCTTGGAGAATCTTCTTGCCAATGAGGAATACCTAAATTAATAAGTCACTTCAAGAATGGATGAAGAGACAGATTTAGAACTGAAAGATATAGGTCAAGACATACCATAAGAAGAAGGTCCAGTAGGAGGACCAAAGAGAGAAGCAGCCGCCCTTGTGGCAATGTCATCAACATGTGGATGAGGAGGAGGTAGTGCTGCAGACGATGACGCTCCAGGGAAGTCCATTCCAGTCATGCCAGGTGCAGGTGGAGGAGGAGGTGG
>CM014274.1:46589542-46657056 GCA_004135705.1 Alloteropsis semialata | reverse complement strand
AGCAGGGCATGGCTACAGTACTCGGAAGGACAACGGGCCCCACAGCATGGGCAGGCACTCTTCCTTTTTTCCCGTCTTACCCTTTGACTGTACTCTTTCTCTCATTTTTTTACAGCCTTCCCTTGAGATATAAAAGGGAAGTCTAGGCCTCCTGCGAGGGGCATGGACTCTTTTCCTCCTCTCTCCTGGGCCTCCTACGGGAGGCAGGGAGCCTCTTTTCTCTCCCGAGGAGTACTCTCCCTCGACCTTCTTCTTCCTCCAGCCAGTCACTGGACTGAGCTCGATTCACGCACCGGAGACTTGGGAACCCGTCCCTCTCTCGCCCATTTGTACCCCCTACTACAAACCAGTGCAAACAACACGAGCAGCATGAACTGGACGTAGGGTATTACACCCCATGGGTGGCCCGAACCAGTATAAACCCCCGTGTCCTTTTGCACTACCATCCGAGGCCCGACGCGCGCTCCACGATTTTATTACTTGCCGGCGGTAAAGAACCCCGACACACATCAAAGCGGTCTTGACAAATCCGCCGATCCTGGTCCCGCCAAACACCAGCGAGCCTCTTCTCCTCTACATCGCGGCAACTACGCAGGTGGTGAGCGCGGCGTTGGTAGTAGAGCGCGAAGAAGAAGGGCACGCCCTCAAAGTACAGCGCCCGGTGTACTTCGTGAGCGAGGTGCTCGGGGACACCAAAACGAGGTATCCACAGATCCAGAAGCTGCTGTACGCCGTCCTCATCTCCAAAAGGAAGCTCCGCCACTACTTCGACTCGCACCCGATCACAGTGGTGAGTTCTTTCCCCCTCGGCGAGATTATAAACAATCCTGACTCGACAGGTCGGATCTCGAAATGGGCTATGGAACTGATGGGCCAGGGCATCACCTATGCTCCGCGGACGGCCATTAAGTCCCAGGCCCTCGCCGACTTTGTTGCGGAATGGACCGAGATACAGCTACCCACGGCCCCTGTCGATCAGGAGTACTGGGTGATGTACTTTGACGGCTCGTTGACTCGGACGGGAGCATGGGTCGGTTTAGTTTTCGTTTCGCCCCTCGGGGTGTGGATGAAATATGTGCTCCGGCTACACTTTCCTGCCTCCAACAATGCGGCCGAGTACGAGGCTCTGATCAATGGCCTGAAGATAGCTATCGAGTTAGGGATACGACGCCTCGAGATCCGAGGCGATTCCCAACTCGTGGTTAACCAGGTCATGAAAGAGTCAAGCTGCGAAAGCGAGACCATGGCTGCGTACTGCCAGGAAGTACGAAAGCTCGAGGACAAATTCGATGGCCTCGAGCTCCGACACATCAAAAGGCGGTTCAACGAGGCCGCCGACGCCCTGGCAAAGAAAGCCTCCGGACGGGAGCCCGTCCCGACCGGAATCTTCGCCAGCGACCAACAAAGCCCTTCAATAAAGCTCCCCTGCGCAGCGCAAACTGAGCCGCGCGACCGAGGCTCCGCGGGACGGGACGCTCCGGACTCGGGGGCTGGCGAGAACGGGGCCGAGGTCGCGGAGGGGTCGGGAGTCGGCGCCGAGCCGACCAACCAAGCTCTATCTGACCTGCTCGCTCTCGCCGCCGCGACGCTGGCCGAAGACCTGGGACCGAAGCCTAGCACCTCGGATTGGTGGCGACCGTTCCTCGACTACTTGCTGCGGGAACAACTCCCGACGGGCAAGACGGAGGCCCGCCGTGTTGCTCGGCGCGCCAAGTCTTACGCGATCATAGAGGGCGAGCTGTACCGACGCAGCCCCACAGGAATCCTACAACGGTGTATTCCCGCCGACCAGGGTGAGGAGCTGTTGAGGGACATCCACGAGGGCGCGTGCGGCCACCACGCCGCCCCTCGCAGCCTTGTTGGAAACGCGTTCCGACAGGGGTTCTACTGGCCGACGGCGGTAAGGGACGCCACTAAGATCGTGCGCACCTGCGAAGGGTGCCAGTTCTTTGCAAGGCAAACGCACCTCCCTGCACAGGCCCTACAAACGATCCCCATCACCTGGCCGTTCGCGGTCTGGGGATTGGACATGGTTGGGCCCCTCAAGAAGGCGCCCGGGGGCTTCGACCACTTACTTGTTGCCGTTGACAAGTTCACCAACTGGATAGAAGTCCGACCAATCGCAACGATCTGATCGGAGGAAGCCGTCAAATTCTTCCTCGACATCGTCCATTGCTTCGGTGTCCCCAATTCGATCATCACAGACAACGGAACCCAGTTCACCGAGAAGAAATTCCTGCGATTTTGTGATGAGTATCACATCCGAGTGGATTGGGCTGCCGTTGCGCATCCTCGCACAAACAGGCAAGTCGAGCGCGCGAATGGTTTGATCCTACGAGGACTCAAACCTCGGATATTCGAGCGCTTGAAAAAGTTCGGAGGACGCTAGGTTGAAGAGCTCCCGGCGGTGATCTGGAGCCTGCGCACGACGGCGAGTCGCGCGACGGGCTTCACCCCATTTTTCATGGTGTACGGGTCAGAAGCCGTGCTCCCGACCGACCTCGACTACGGGTCCCCGCGCGTCCGCGCCTACGACGACGAGGGCAACCAGACCTCCCTCGAGGACGCGGCCGACCAGCTAGAAGAGGCCAGGGAAGTCGCTTTGGCCCATTCGGCAAAGTACCAGCAGTCCCTACGGCGCTACCACGCTCGGCGCATTAGGGGCCGAGCTTTCCAGGTCGGCGATTTGGTGCTACGCCTCGTTCAAAGCAACAATGGTAAACACAAGCTCTCATCACCTTGGGAGGGCCCGTTCATCGTCTCCCAGGTCCTCCGACCCGGCTCGTACAAGCACTTTATGTGAAGCCAATCGACATCTTTACTTCACGGCGGTTAAGCTTTTATGTGAAGCCAAGCTCTGATACCAATTGAAAGGACCTTGATGTCGACTAGAGGGGGGTGAATAGGCGAATCTGCAAATTATAAAAACTAATTCCAACTGTCAGCACCAAAACCGGTATTACCGGTTTCCCAAACCGGTAAAACCGGTTCCTATACAGATTGCCCTAACAAGTATAATTCCCCTCTACGAATTCTAGCACAAACCACAAATGGTGTGAAGCTTCCAGGGATGTTTTCAAGTGTTCCAATGAAGCTCCTGCACACAGCTCAACACACCAGAGTAGATCGTAGCGGAAGCACGAGTAAAATGCTAGAAAAGACAATATGAAGAAAAAAGCTCAAACCAAGAGACAAAGAGATTTTTCTCCCGAAGTTCGGATTCACCGCTCGCACTAAGCAGCCACCACGGCACGGTGAATCCTACTCTCCGTTGAGGAAGCTTATACGACCACCCAAGGTCAAGCTATCTCCTCCTTCCACTAAGTGACCTCTTCCCTTGCGGAGGCGAGGTGAAACCTTCATAAACGATCCCGTGGCTCACCACACAACTTGGTAGCTCACCGGGCGACGCCTAGCCGTCTAGGAGGAAGAACCTCCAAGAGTAACAAATGCTTCAACAGCTGATCGACGAAACCACAAGTGCTCAAGGAATGGATTGCTCTCCAATGCTCACACACAAGTCACTCTCTCAACCCAACTCAAGAATCTCACAAGGATTGCTCAAATCTCACAAAGAGATGTTGGGGAGAGCTCAGCTGGCCTCAAGAATATGCAAGGGACGCCAAAGAACCAGCAGCCCCTCAATGAGGAGCTCATGGGTATAAATACCCATCCCACCAAAAACTAGCCGTTTTTCTGTCAGAGAAAACCGGTTTCATCGGTTACCTAAACCGGTTTCACCGGATTTCAAACAAACTAGCCGTTAGACGCTCAGGCCACATAAACCGGTTTAACCGGTTCCCAAAACCGGTAATACCGGTTTACCCAGGGAACTCCCACTAAGTTAGAATCTCTCATGGTTAAACTCACAAGGGTTCACTTGAGCACTTTTGGAGATTGTCATTCAACCAATGTTGCATCCCTCTTGATAGTACGGCATACCTAAACTCAAGACATAAGATAAATCATAATTCAACCACTTGAGCTTGTATGTCAATGATCATGCCATTACTTGATCAATCACTTCTTTGAGGGCTTTTCAACATTGTATCTTCAACTGAGCATATCCACCTTGAGCTAGTGACTTAGGATTTTCTATAACTTATATTTGAGTTCACTTTAATCCTTAGGTCACCCTCTTTATCAATCATAATATATATATGCATTGCATTGCTTTTCTTGATGAGACTTGGATATGATACTTCGAACACACCCCGGATACTAGATGCTTCACCCTAGCAATTTGCACCTTAGCTTGCTTAGTCCCTCGCTCTAGTCATCTCGATTTGCTTCTTCATCACTTACCCTTGTATCATCAAGTTGACTTTGCTTTGCCTTTGAATGAATTCCACTTGAAAGAATCTTCAAATGCTTGTTCTTGATTGACAAAGAATATCCAAACCATTGCAAGCTTCCAATTGAAGACCAATATGTAACACATATGCTCATATCATTTTTATCATTCATACATGAAGTCTTGCACTATCCAATCTTATTGCAATATCCAATCTTATGCAATAATTCTTCTTTTCTCAACTGATCCATGGATCTCTATCTTCATCATAGTGATAGTGTCTCATGCCTTGTCCAAAAACCATCCTTGGCATGAGACCAATAATGATCCAAGCATACTTCTTTGAAACTATCATCCTAATATTTTAATGACTGTCCATCTTAAGCAATTAGAGACCATATATAAATCATAGAACTATGTCTCCATCATGAATACCAATGACATGCCATTTTCAACATTCTAGAAATCATGGGATCATACTTGCTTGCTTTGATTAATAAACACAAATATATCATGAGCATATAAACTGTAAATGAATTATAACAATAAATCCCTGCTCATGCACTTAAACAAACAAGTTAGTCCTTTAATCGTTTTGTCACTCAATTCACCAAAATCTACTTGAGGGCCTAGATGCACTTTCAACCTTCCCCTTTTTGGTGATTGATGACAGCTCGATTAAAGCTTACAGACAAAATTAAATAGTCATTAAAAGATTCTTAGATCAGTTGTGAGCTCCACCTTAATGTGTGCTTTGAATAGAATTTCAAAAATTTGGCCTCACATGCCAAATGCACATATAAGAGAAAAACATGGGAGCTCCCCCTATTTCTAAGCATCATGGATCCAATACAAAATTGATATAAACAATAACATGATTTGAAATAAAATATGACATGCATATCACAGAATTCAAAGAAGATGTTTGTGCACCGCCTAGACCAAAACCGGTTTCACCGGTTTGCCAAACCGGTGTAACAGGTTCTACCCAGTCAACACACAAACAAAAACATTCATCACTCAAACATGCATATCACACTAGCAAAGTATAACTTAATTGAAATACAGGTTCATTACACACAGTAGCACTCAATCAAGTTCCTCAAATCCACAAAAGATAAAGGTTCGATAGATTTGAATTATTACATCCAAGTTTCTGCAACACAGCAGAAACCGGTTTTACCGGTTTACAAAACCGGAAAAACCGCTTTGTCCAGAGACAGCACACTAAACTCAAAAATCTAAGCTTTAATCCTTGCTCTTCTCCCCCTTTGTCATTAATCATCCAATAAGGGCCAGAAGAAGAGTAGTGCTGCTCACCCCTGTCAATCCATCACTGTCCATCACCGTTGTGGCTTGGAGATTGTTCTTGCCAAAACGGAGTTCCTAAAAAGAGAAGAATTAGATGGAAGAACAGAATCTAAGAGCTGAAAGATGTAGATCAAGTCAAATACCAGAAGAAGGACCAGTAGGAGGACCAAAGAGAGCTGCTGTTGCCCTAGAAGCAAGATCGTCACCATATGTAGGAGGAGGAGGTGGTGCTGCAGACGATGACGCTACAAGGAAGTCCATTCCGGTCATGCCAGGTGCAGGTGGAGGAGGAGGTGGCTGATATGCACCATATCCAAAATGGTGCTGAAGTGGCTCAAAGTATGTCTGTGACTGATGGAATTTCTTCTTCAACAGGTGCTGGAGAGGGTGGAGACCTTGGTGGCTGCAAGTTCATAGAATTGTGCATCAACTTGATTGAATCATTTATTCTCTTGTTTGCCACCCTTTGCCTCTGCTGTTCAATCATTATGTCCCTCTGACTTTTGCATATACCAGTGAGAAAGCTCAAGATTCGACGAATGGGAGATGAAGGCTTCTCACTTGGCCGATATGAAGTTGATTGCTGCTGGTCAGCCTCAAACCGGTGAAACCGGTTTCCAGAACCGGTAAAACCGGTTCCTGGCTGCACAGTGGGCTGGGGCTGCTGCTGCTGCTGATCTGCCTCTCCTTGCTCATATCTGTTAGGAGATGGGACCCTGGGCTTCTTGGCAGGATTTAACCTCAATGCTTCATGCTTTGTGTCTTTCAAAAATTGCCTTTTGGTGGTTTTCTCAATCAAATACATTATATATGGAGCAAAACCACAAAGCCTTTGGGGACTTTCTGAAATAATCCTGATCTCCTCCAATAGATACTCCCCAATGCTAAAGTTGACTCCAGGAGGTCTCATGGCAGCAAGCAAGTCACGAGCATAGTTGGACACATCAGTTTGATTACCTCCTCTAGGTGTAAGGGTTACCCTAAACAAATTGTTCAAAGTCTGATAATAGGTGTAGAGACCCTTTACCTTCCCAAAGTTACCTTGCTCGGTCCTTAGATGCATAAACTTCATGTCCTTAGGGGGCATTGGACCATCGGCTCTATGTAACTTGGGAAAGGATGCATCTTCTTCTCCAAGTCCAAACCTTCTAGAGAAGGAAGTAAATGATATACTATAAGGCCTTCCTTCTGTCATCCAGTGCATCCTCCTCACACTAACTCTCTCCTCAACATACAAAGTGGCATAGAACTGAGCAATGATTTCTTTATTCCAAGAGCACTTGAAGCTCATAATTCATTTTATTCTAGTGTTGGCAACCACCTCTAAGATCTCATTGAATATAGGATCATTGTACCTTGCCATGTAATCCCAGTCAATCCACTTTGACTCGGCTTCAATGTGACCCTTCTTTCCAATGATAGCACTAGAATAATCTTGATGGAATAAAGTGTGAAACCTGTAGTCCGTGGCTGTCTTAGGAGTGCCAATATAATTTTCTCTCCTCTTTTGCCTAGCCACATCAGTCATACCACCTAGAAGATAATTTTCTCCTCTTCTTGGAGCAACAGGCTTTCTGATTTCAGGCATTGTCACATCATCATCTTCCTCTTCTTCTTCTTCTTCCTCACCAGCAACACCTTCTTCTTCTTCATCAACACCAGCACCTCCACCACCCTCTTCTTCTTCTTCGCTGCTCTCAACAGCCACTCCTTTGCCATGTCGAGGCTCAACTCGATAGTTCTCATCACTAGCCTCATCATCATCACTTGAAGTGTCAAGAGCCTCCTCATGAACATCCTCAATGTCTCTTGAGGCTGCTCTCTTCTTCCTAGGCCTCAGATTGCGCCTGGGAGGATCATCATCAATATGCATGCCTGCCGATCCAGAACCACCCTGATCATCCGCCATTTCTTTCTTTTTCCTCTGGTAAGTGTGAATCTCCTGGTCAAAAAGATTGTGAACATAAAGATCAGGACATATGATTGATTTGAAGATAAAAAGATCACAAGATGGAAAATTTAGATCAGTTGGCAGCAGCTCTGTGCAGAACCGGTGAAACCGGTTTCCCAAACCGGTGAAACCGGTTTTGCCCAGAGCACAAGATCAGGTTCTTGGTCATGGATAAATGATGGAATTGAAAGAATTGATCAAGATAATTTAAATCCATGTCAAAATGATGTATTCCATAACCAATAATTCTTGCATGGGCAGATTATAGATGAGTATAGCTGAGCAAGATGAATGGATAAAATGTAGGAACAAAAGATTAATATCCATGAATAAAATCCTACAAACTTAATAGTGAGAACTACACGTTCAAGATGGATTATTTGGGGCTCCCCAGCACAAACCGGTGAAACCGGTTTCATAAACCGGTGAAACCGGTTCTTGGGCAGTGGAACCCTAAATCGTCCATCCTCAAAATGCAGCCCACCAAATCCAAATCCATTCACAGGGAGGCTTCCTGGGCATACTAGGAGATGATTCCTTGAAGGGTTTTGACAGATATGCAACGAGGAAATAGATCGGGCTATGGGAACATATGATACTTAAAAATGCTCATCCTCAAAATGTAGCCCACCAAATCCAAAACCAGTCAAGGGAAAGCTTCCTGAGCATAGTAGGACATTATTCCTCAAAGGGTTTTAACAGATATTCACCGAGGAGATAGATCGGGTGATGGGAAGATTTTATACCTCGGAATACCTAGGCCGCATGAGCTTTGAATCCAAAGCGGTTTCCAATCCGGTGAAACCGACCTAGACCACCAATGTCTCCTCAAGAATCAAAGGGGCCGACCTTCTCTTGCTTGGGAACTTCAAATCGCCATGGGGGAGAGTTCGGTCGCCAAGGGAGCAAGGGAAAGAGAGAGGGGTCGGGCCTGGTCTGTTTGGAAGTGAATGGGGGTGAAGGGGTAACTTCTAGAGGTAAAGAGATAAGGTTGAGTGGACCCGGCCAAAACCGGTGGAACCGGTTTGCCAAACCGGTGAAACCAGTTTTTGCCAGAAAACCAAAAAAGTTGATTTGATCTCCTTTCCACTTGAATCCTGATTTGATGAGTTGAATAAGCTTAGGAATGCATCAGGAACTAGATTTAGCATTGATAGATTGAGATTTTTCAATATTCAACAAACCTCCTTGATTCTTCCAAGGGAGTTGGGAAAGATAAAGAATTTTATGGACTTGAGGAAAATCTCACCATTTGTGACTAGCCATCAATCAATCAAGGGCAACAATAGTCACAAACAGATTGATTAGGTCACAAAGACCAAGAACCAAATATTTTTCAAAAACACACAAGTCCTATCATGCTAGTTGGATTTTTTAAACTCTATCCTATGTCACACAAGCATGCAACCAAGTCAAGTCAAGAACCATATTAGAATGTTTAGCATATTCCTTTCACCGTTTTATGGAACATTTGACACCTAGTCAATTTTAAAGAAGGAATTTACTAAACATCTAATAGGTACAAAGAAAGTGA
Source organism: Alloteropsis semialata (assembly GCA_004135705.1). Lineage (NCBI taxonomy): Eukaryota > Viridiplantae > Streptophyta > Magnoliopsida > Poales > Poaceae > Alloteropsis > Alloteropsis semialata. Next base: position 46,647,966 of record CM014274.1, on the reverse strand, counting down.
CTTGAGAGAGTTACATGCAAGAATGCACACACTAGCATGGATTATGAGGCCTAGATGCAAAAGATAATAATAGAAGGTTCATGAAAACATACCTTTGCCTTAAACCCATTCAATTTGTGCATATTTCAATTTAGCATGGTGCTAGCTCTCATAATTATTTTTCTTATTCAAGTATTGAGTTAGCACAAGATACACTAGCACATGTGACTACAAATTCACTAGAAGAAATTGTTAGTCCCACAAGTGACACAAGTATTGGAATAAGCTCCCCCTTAGATAGTGCATAAGAATTTTGAATTTCTTTTGAGTTGCACTTTATTCAATTATGAATATTGAGGAGTTTATTCACAATCTTGGTCAAGGCATATAGAAGGTAATAAACAAATTAAAATTATGCCAAGGATCTCAATCATAGTCACATAAAACTTTTCATGCTAAACACACTAGCATGAGGAAAGGCCTAGATGCATTGAAATGAATATATGAATTTGAAAAACATACCTCGGCCTCTAGCTAATTCTTCTTCACATTGGTGAAGATTGATTTCTCAAATCTTGTGCTTTATCCATATAATCCAAATGCATCTTTTCACTTGTGATTTTTCCTTATATACATCATGAAAAGAAATGCATTAAGTGGCACAAGACCTAGTTTCATCATTTAGTGACCTTTGGATTGGAAAGACATAATGGATCACTAAAAGATAAAACCCCACAATATAGGTTAGATTCCTCTTTCTTGATGCACATGTGTATATGGGTGGAAGGCAAGCTCACATGCATCAATCTTGTCACAAAGCCAAGCAAAGAAATTTAATCTATATTATGGCAAGCAGCTATTTATCAAGATAAATCATTGTCTAAAAAGAGATAGATACAATTTTACCAATTTTGAACAAAAAGCATAGCTTGCTTCAAGAGAGACAAACTCTCACAAACGAGACTACAAAATCACTAAAAGAAAATGTTAGTCTCTAGGACACAAATTGTTGGATAATCTCCCCCTAAATAGGTGCATCATGTATTTGAATACCATGTCACATGCACTTGATCAATTTAATGAGTTTGAGGAGCTTATCTCACAATTTGGTCCCGGCACATAAATAAATTGCATTTATTGAGATGGTGCCAAGAGTGCTTACTACCACAAAGATAGTGTTTGAATTGTATGCCATGGAAGTGCTAAATGAATTTCTTGTAGAATTCCAAATTAGATGAAACTTGACAATCAAGCCTCTGCCGGAACTTCTGGTATTTATTGCACCGGAACTTCTGACACAAAACAGAGGCTACCGGACTTTTGGGTCGGAACTTCTGATACGGGACAGAGGCTGCCGGAACTTCATTTCAGCTTACTGGGCCAGAACCGGTATAACCGGTTTCCCAAACCGGTGAAACCGGTTTTTCCTGGCAGCCCACATATAAGTGGAAATATATCTTTACATGATCCAAGAAATTCTTTCTTCATTGATTTCTTATGTTCCTGCACTTCAAAGTAATATGCTCTACTAGAGAGCCATTAAAAGCATCTTATGGCATACGGGGAACAAATAGTAGAGATAAATGACTTAGACATATCCAAGCATCCATAACAAAGATGATATGCTTGTATTCACAAAGAGGAATATGTATAAGTCAACCAATTAGAATACGTTAACGAGATGTCATTGGAAATGATATGTAGTTCTAGTAATGCTTTGGCAAGTTGATGGAGTTCACAGAAATTGTTTCATTTGCCAAAACCCAATGCATCTCTTTTCCCTTGTAGGTCTAGCAAGAATTCTTTGGTACCCAAGCCATGTTGGGTCCCTTAGGGTTAGTCACAAGATGCTTGGGAACCCAAATGGCTCTTAGGCTAGCTTGAGGTGAACTAATCACTCTAGTAGCATAAGTACCAACTTTGTCATTCCCAAGCCTATCAAAATTATAATGGACAAGATCAGATTTGGAAATGTTACCATTAGGACAATCCTTACCCAAATGTCCCTTTGAGCGACAAGTGTAGCAAATCCGGTGTTTGATCTTTGTTGGTGATTTGCTCTTCTTTTTTATCACTTGTCCCTTGCTAGCCTTTCTGCTTGAGTATGTAGCTTGATCGTACTTCTTGAGAGGTTGATTTGCTGCCCCAGCCAGAACCGGTTTCACCGGTTCCTAGAACCGGTTAAACCAGTTTTGCACAGGCAGCTCCATCTTCTTCAAAGGACATGCATCAATCAAGTGTCCAACTTGCTTGCATTTGTAGCATGCCCTCTTCTTGGATCCTCTCTGCTTATTTGTCTTGCCTTTAAGCTTGATGGGACACATGGATGCGTAATGCCCCATGTTTGAGCATTCAAAGCATTGTATGTGGTCAAGCCCCTTTTTCCTCATTTCTTGAGTCTTGTTCTTGTTGACTTGCTTGTCATGCTTAGGGACTAAACCAGTGACTATTGATCCCTTCTCAAGCTTATTCACCATGTGTTCACGGTTATCTTGAGAAGGTTGCACTTGGCCCTTTCCCTTAAGCTTGACCAAGTCATTCTTGATCTTTTCTCTCTCTTGCTTCATGTCTTCCAATTCTTCAGCAAGGAGATCATCACAAGACTCTACAAAAACATGCTCACCACAAGATTTGGTTGCTTGGGAGCAACACGGTTTTTCACATAATAAAATAGAATTGATGTGAGAGCATGTGCATGTGTGTGTACGAGGTTCAAGATGTTTTACCGATGTTAGTACAACCTCATGAGCAATGTCTAGCACAGCATATGATTCCACAAGCTTCTCATGAGAACACTCAAGTTCTTTGTGAGTTGCTTGCAAAGCCATATGCTCACTACTGAGCTTTTCAAGTTGAGAACCAAGCACTTGTTTTTCTTGTTCTAAGGATGCTACACAAGTAGATAAATCAGTAGCACAAGCATAATCCTTTGACAAGATTTCATACTTACTGACCAAGGAGGCATGTGACAACTTGAGCTTTTCAAGTTCTTGAGTTAGAGCCTTGATGGTTCCAACTCTATGGAATTCATCTCTCTTGGTCTTCTTGTTCTTTCTGCAAGCCATAAAACATTTAGGCCCATTATCATTGAATAATGATGTACCTGAAGTTGATGGAGTGACGCTTGCAGCTGGAATGTCTTGAGCACACTCGGGAGCAGTTTCCTGGGCAGAACCGGTCAAACCGGTTCCAGAAACCGGTTGGACCGGTTCCTCCAGGCAGACTGCTATTTCTTCCTTTTGCTCCTTCTTCTTGGTCATCAAGCACATTATGCTTTCATCACTGGAAGATGAACATGTTGACGTGGAGGCCTTGCTTGAGTCATCGCTTGTGCCTTGAGCAGAGCTGCACTTGGTCTCCTTGGCAGAACCGGTTTTTCTGGGGTTGCAAACCGGTAAAACCGGTTCCTGCACAGGAACCAAGTTTTGCACTTTGTTGCTCTTTTGCTCCATAGATGAGGTCACCTGAGACTCACAAGATATTTTTGATGTAGATGAGCATTTCTCAGGTGACTCCATGACTTCTTGCTCCTCATCATTACTTTCAAAATCTTCGAAAATCCCCGTGATGAGAGACCAAATGAGATGGGCATCTTTACAAATTTCCCTTTTGCTAGAGACGATGTCCCATATATCTTCACAAACAGATCTTCGCAAAAAGTCAGTAACACAAGCATTGAGTTGCGAGCAAGCTAACTCCTTTTGAGTGAGGTTTGACAAACCAATGTTGTCATAATCAAAGTTAGGAGGTAGAATGCTAGCAACTAAAATATGTTCAATTACAGGATCTATATTTCTAAGAGTATTATGAACATTACCAAACCAAGAAGCATAGTTTGAGCCATCAAGCTCAAGTGGCTCAAAATGTACCTCAATCGACATCTTTACTTCACGGCGGTTAAGCTTTTATGTGAAGCCAAGCTCTGATACCAATTGAAAGGACCTTGATGTCGACTAGAGGGGGGTGAATAGGCGAATCTGCAAATTACAAAAACTAATTCCAACTGTCAGCACCAAAACCGGTATTACCGGTTTCCCAAACCGGTAAAACCGGTTCCTATACAGATTGCCCTCACAAGTATAATTCCCCTCTACGAATTCTAGCACAAACCACAAATGATGTGAAGCTTCCAGGGATGTTTCCAAGTGTTCCAATGAAGCTCCTGCACACAGCTCAACACACCAGAGTAGATCGTAGCGGAAGCACGAGTAAAATGCTAGAAAAGACAATATGAAGAAAAAAGCTCAAACCAAGAGACAAAGAGATTTTTCTCCCGAAGTTCGGATTCACCGCTCGCACTAAGCAGCCATCACGGCACGGTGAATCCTACTCTCCGTTGAGGAAGCTTATACGACCACCCAAGGTCAAGCTATCTCCTCCTTCCACTAAGTGACCTCTTCCCTTGCGGAGGCGAGGTGAAACCTTCACAAACGATCCCGTGGCTCACCACACAACTTGGTAGCTCACCGGGCGACGCCTAGCCGTCTAGGAGGAAGAACCTCCAAGAGTAACAAATGCTTCAACAGCTGATCGACGAAACCACAAGTGCTCAAGGAATGGATTGCTCTCCAATGCTCACACACAAGTCACTCTCTCAACCCAACTCAAGAATCTCACAAGGATTGCTCAAATCTCACAAAGAGAGGTTGGGGAGAGCTCAGCTGGCCTCAAGAATATGCAAGGGACGCCAAAGAACCAGCAGCCCCTCAATGAGGAGCTCATGGGTATAAATACCCATCCCACCAAAAACTAGCCGTTTTTCTGTCAGAGAAAACTGGTTTCACCGGTTACCTAAACCGGTTTCACCGGATTTCAAACAAACTAGCCGTTAGACGCTCAGCCCACATAAACCGGTTTAACCGGTTCCCAAAACCGGTAATACCGGTTTACCCAGGGAACTCCCACTAAGTTAGAATCTCTCATGGTTAAACTCACAAGGGTTCACTTGAGCACTTTTGGAGATTGTCATTCAACCAATGTTGCATCCCTCTTGATAGTACGGCATACCTATACTCAAGACATAAGATAAATCATAATTCAACCACTTGAGCTTGTATGTCAATGATCATGCCATTACTTGATCAATCACTTCTTTGAGGGCTTTTCAACATTGTATCTTCAACTGAGCATATCCACCTTGAGCTAGTGACTTAGGATTTTCCATAACTTATATTTGAGTTCACTTTAATCCTTAGGTCACCCTCTTTATCAATCATAACATATATATGCATTGCATTGCTTTTCTTGATGAGACTTGGATATGATACTTCGAACACACCCCGGATACTAGATGCTTCACCCTAGCAATTTGCACCTTAGCTTGCTTAGTCCCTCGCTCTAGTCATCTCGATTTGCTTCTTCATCACTTACCCTTGTATCATCAAGTTGACTTTGCTTTGCCTTTGAATGAATTCCACTTGAAAGAATCTTCAAATGCTTGTTCTTGATTGACAAAGAATATCCCACATGATGCAAGCTTCCAATTGAAGACCAATATGTAACACATATGCTCATGTCATTTTTATCATTCATACATGAAGTCTTGCACTATCCAATCTTATTGCAATATCCAATCTTATGCAATAATTCTTCTTTTCTCAACTGATCCATGAATCTCTATCTTCATCATAGTGATAGTGTCTCATGCCTTGTCCAAAAACCATCCTTGGCATGAGACCAATAATGATCCAAGCATACTTCTTTGAAACTATCATCCCAATATTTTAATGACTGTCCATCTTAAGCAATTAGAGACCATATATAAATCATAGAACTATGTCTCCATCATGAATACCAATGACATGCCATTTTCAACATTCTAGAAAACATGGGATCATACTTGCTTGCTTTGATTATANGGATCATACTTGCTTGCTTTGATTAATAAACACATATATATCATGAGCATATAAACTGTAAATGAATTATAACAATAAATCCCTGCTCATGCACTTAAACAATCAAGTTAGTCCCTTAATCGTTTTGTCACTCAATTCACCAAAATCCACTTGAGGGCCTAGATGCACTTTCAATCTCCCCCTTTTTGGTGATTGATGACAACTCGATTAAAGCTTACAGACAAAATTAAATAGTCATTAAAGAATTCTTAGATCAGTTGTGAGCTCCCCCTTAATGTGTGCTTTGAATGAAATTTCAAAAATTTGGCCTCATATGCCAAATGCACATATAAGAGAAAAACATGGGAGCTCCCCCTATTTCTAAGCATCATGGATCCAATACAAAATTGATATAAACAATAACATGATTTGAAATAAAATATGACATGCATATCACAGAATTCAAAGAAGATGTTTGTGCACTGCCCAGACCAAAACCGGTTTCACCGGTTTGCCAAACCGGTGTAACCGGTTCTACCCAGTCAACACACAAACAAAAACATTTATCACTCAAACATGCATATCACACTAGCAAAGGATAACTTAATTGAAATACAGGTTCATTACACACAGTAGCACTCAATCAAGTTCCTCAAGTCCACAAAGGATAAAGATTCGATAGATTTGAATTATTACATCAAAGTTTCTGCAACTCATGCAGAAACCGGTTTCACCGGTTTGCCAAACCGGTAAAACCGGATCTCCCAGAGACAGCACACTAAAACTAAAAGTTAAGCTTTAATCCTTGCTCTTCTCCCTCTTTGTCATCAAGCATCCAATAAGGTCCTAAAGAAGAGTAGTACTGTCCAGACTGCCAATCCATCACTGTTCATCACCGTTGTGGCTTGGAGAGTCTTCTTGCCAATGAGGAATACCTAAATTACTAAGTCACTTCAAGAATGGATGAAGGGATAGATTAAGAACTGAAAGATATAGGTCAAGACATACCATAAGAAGGTCCAGTAGGAGGACCAAAGAGAGCTACTGTTGCCCTAGAAGCAAGATCGTCACCATGTGTAGGAGGAGGAGGTGGTGCTGCAGATGATGACGCTCCAGGGAAGTCCATTCCGGTCATGCCAGGTGCAGGTGGAGGTGGAGGTGGCTGATATGCACCATATCCAAAATGGTGCTGAAGTGGCTCAAAGTATGCCTGTGACTGATAGTTGGCCACCAAGTCCTCAACAGAAGGAATTTCCTCTTCAACAGGCATTGGAGAGGGTGGAGACCTTGGTGGCTGCAAGTTCATAGCATTGTGCATCAATTTGATCGAATCATTTATTTTCTTGTTTGCCACCCTTGCTCTCTGCTGCTCAACCATTATATCCCTCTGACTTTTGCACATACCAGTGAGAAAGCTCAAAATACGACGAATAGGGGATGACGGCTTCTCACTAGAACGGGAGGACGAAGACTGTTGCTGTTCTGTCCCAAACCGGTTTAACCGATTTCCAGAACCGGTAAAACCAGTTCCTGGCTGCACAGTGGGCTGGGGCTGCTGCTGCTGCTGATCTGCCCCTCCTTGCTCATATCTGTTAGGAGATGGGACCCTGGTCTTCTTGGCAGGATTTAACCTCAATGTTTCATGCTTTGTGTCCTTCAAAAATTGCCTTTTGGTGGTTTTCTCAATCAAATACATCACATATGGAGCAAAACCACAAAGCCTTTGGGGACTTTCTGAAATAATTCTGATCTCCTCCCATAGATACTCCCCAATGCTAAAGTTGATTCCAGGGGGTCTCATGGCAGCAAGCAAGTCACGAGCATAATTGGACACTTCTGTTTGATTTCCTCCTCTAGGTGTAAGGGTCAACCTAAACAAGTTGTTCAAGACATGATAATAGGTGTAGAGACCCTTTACCTTCCCAAAGTTACCTTGCTCGGTCCTTGGATACATAAACTTCATGTCCTTAGGGGGCATTGGACCATCGGCTCTATGTAACTTGGGAAAGGATGCATCTTCTTCTCCAAGTCCAAACCATCTAGAAAAGGAAGCAAATGATATACTATAAGGCCTTCCTTCTGTCATCCAGTGCATCCTCCTCACACTAACTTCCTCCTCAACATACAAAGTGGCATAGAACTGAGCAATGATTTCTTTATTCCAAGAGCACTTGAAGCTCATAATTCTTTTTATTCTAGTGTTGGCAACCACCTCTAAGATCTCATTGAATATAGGATCATTGTACCTTGCCATGTAATCCCAGTCAATCCACTTTGACTCGGCTTCAATGTGACCTTTCTTTCCAATGATAGCATTAGAATAGTAATCCTGATGGAATAAAGTGTGAAACCTGTAGTCCGTGGCTGTCTTAGGAGTGCCAATATAATTTTCTCTCCTCTTTTGCCTAGCCACATCAGTCATACCACCTAGAAGATAATTTTTTCCTCTTCTTGGAGCAACAGGCTTTCTGATTTCAGGCATAGCCACCTCATCATCTTCCTCCTCTTCTTCCTCTTCCTCACCAGCACCTCTTTCTTCTTCTTCATCAACACCAGCACCTTCACCACCCTCTTCTTCTTCTTTGCTGCTCTCAACAGCTACCCCTTTGCCATGTCGAGGCTCAACTCGATAGTTCTCATCACTAGCCTCATCATCATCACTTGAGGTGTCAAGAGCCTCCTCATGAACATCCTCAATGTCTCTCGAGGCTGCTCTCTTCTTCCTAGGCCTCAGATTGCGCCTAGGAGGATCATCATCAACGAACCCCCAAAACCAGAACCACCTTGCTCATCAGCCATCTCCTTTGATCTTCTCTTATAAAATATAATCTCCTGGTCAAAAGGATTGTGAAAACATGTATTAGGACACAGGAATGATATGGAGATAAAAGAAGTCACAAGATTGGAATTTATTGACAGATGACAGCAGCTCTGTGCAGAACCGGTGAAACCGGTTTTGCACAGAGCACAAGATCAGGTTCTAGGTCATGGATAAATGATGGAATTGAAAGAATTGATCAAGAGAATTTTAAATCCATGTCAAAATGATATATTCCATAACCAATAATCCTTGCATGGGCAGATCATAGATGAGTATAGCTGAGCAAGATGAATGGATAAAGTGTAGGAACAAAAGATTAATATCCATGAATAAAATCCTACAAACTTAATAGTGAGAACTACACGTTCAAGATGGATTATTTGGGGCTCCCCAGCACAAACCGGTGAAACCGGTTTTATAAACCGGTGAAACCGGTTCTTGGGCAGTGGAACCCTAAATCGTCCATCCTCAAAATGCAGCCCACCAAATCCAAATCCATTCACAGGGAGGCTTCCTGGGAATACTAGGAGATGATTCCTTGAAGGGTTTTCACAGATATTCAACGAGGAGATAGATCGGGTGATGGGAAGATTTTATACCTCGGAATACCTAGGCCGCATGAGCTTTTGAATCCAAAGCGGTTTCCAATCCGGTGAAACCGACCTAGACCACCAATGTCTCCTCAAGAATCAAAGGGGCCGAGCTTCCTTGCTTGGGGGGCCTTCAAATCGCCATGGGGGCACCTCGGTCGCCAAGGGAGCACGGGAGAGAGATAGGGGTCGGGTCTGGATGTGTTTGGAAGTGAATGGGGTGAAAGGGTAAGTTCCCACGAGGTAAAGAGATAAGGTGTGTGGCCCCGGCCAAAACCGGTGAAACCGGTTTGCCAAACCAGTGAAACCGGTTTTTCCAGAAAACCAGAAAAGTTGATTTTGATCTCTTTAACACTTGAATCCTGATTTGATGAGATATAAAGCCTTGGGATTGAATCAGGAACTTGATTTAGCACAGATAGATTTAGATTTTCCAACATTCAACAAACCTCCTTGATTCTTCCAAGGGAGTTGGGAAAGATAAAGAATTTTATGGACTTGAGGAAAATCTCACCATTTGTGACTAGCCATCAATCAATCAAGGGCAACAATAGTCACAAACAGATCGATTAGGTCACAAAGACCAAGAACCAAATATTTTCAAAAACACACAAGTCCTATCATGCTAGTGGGATTTTTCAAACTCTATCCTATTTCACACAAGTATGCAACCAAATCAAGTCAAGGACCATATTAGAATGTTTAGCATATTCCTTTCACTGTTTTTATGGAACATTTGACACCTAGTCAATTTTAAAGAAGGAATTTACTAAACATCTAATAGGTACAAAGGACGAGACTTGAGAGAGTTACATGCAAGAATGCACATACTAGCATGGATTATGAGGCCTAGATGCTCAATATAAAAACATGGGTTAAAGACACATACCTTGGCCTTTAGCTAATCCTTTCTTCACAATGGTGAAGATTCATGTCAAAAGGGCTTGTGCATTATCAATATAAACGAATGCCTTTTCTCTTTACGTTTTTCCCTTTTTCATGCATCATAGTAGAGAAATGCATTAAATAGCACAAGACCTATTTTCATCATTTAGTGACCTTTGAATTGGAGATGGATCACTAAAAGATGAAACTCCACAATATACCTTTTTCTTGATGCACATGTGTATATGGATGGAAGGACAAGCTCATATGCATCAATCTTGTCACAAAGCCAAGCAAAGGGATTTAATCTATATTATGGCAAGCGGCTATTTATTGAGAAGAATTCATTGCCCAAGTAAGAAATAGATACAATTTTACCATTTTTGGACAAAAGACATAGCTTGCTTCTAAGAGAGACAAACTCTCACACATGAGACTACAAGATCACTAAAAGAAATTGTTAGTCTCAAAGACACAAATTGTAGAATGAACTCCCCCTCAATAGGTGCATCAAGTGTTTGAATCACTTGTCACATGCACTTGTTCAAATTAATGGGTTTGAGGAGTTTATTTCACAATTTGGTTCCGGCACATAAATAAATTGCATTTATTGAAATGGTGCCAAGAGAACTTACTACCACAAAGATAGCATATGAATTTGTATGCCATTGAAGTGCTGAGAGAATTTCTTATAATATTCCACTTTAGATAAAAGTTGACAAACAAACCTCTGCCAGAACTTCTGGTATAATTTGGCCGGAACTTCTGGCACAAAACCGAGCCTGCCGGACTTTCGGGTTGAAAGTTCTGGAGCCGAGACAGAGGCTACCGGACTTTTGGACCGGAACTTCTGATACAGGACAGAGGCTGCCGGAACTTCACTTCAGCTTACTGGTCCAGAACCGGTAGAACCGGTTTCCCAAACCGGTGAAGCCGGTTTTTCCTGGCAGCTCACATGTAAGTGGAAATATATCTTCATATGATCCAAGAAACTCTTTCTCCATAATTATATTCCTGCACTTCAAATCAATATGCTCTGCTAGAGAGCCATTAAAAGCATCTTATGGCATATGGGAATTAAATAGTAGAGATAAATAACTTAGACATATCCAAGCATTCATATGAAATACTTGTATTCACAAAGAGGAATATGTATAAGTCAACCAATTAGAATACGTTACCGAGATGTCATTGGAAATGATATGTAGTTCTAGTAATGCTTTGGCAAGTTGATGGAGTTCACAAAAAATTGTTTAGTTGCCAAAGTTCCAATGCATCTCTCTTCCCCTGTAGGTCTAGCAAGAACTCTTTGGTACCCAAACCATGTTGGGTCCCTTAGGGTTAGTCACAAGATGCTTGGGACCCAAATGGCTCTTAGGCTAGTTTGAGGTGAACTAATCACTCTAGTAGCATAAGTACCAACTTTGTCATTCCCAAGCCTATCAAAATTATAATGGACAAGATCAGATTTGGAAATATTACCATTAGGACAATCCTTACCCAAATGTCCCTTTGAGCGACAAGTGTAGCAAATCCGGTGTTTGATCTTAGTTGGTGATTTGCTCTTCTTTTTGATCACTTGTCCCTTGCTAGCCTTTCTGCTTGAGGATGTAGCTTGATCGCACTTCTTGAGAGGTTGATCTGCTGCCCCAGCCAGAACCGGTTTCACCGGTTCCTGGAACCGGTTAAACCGGTTTTGCACAGGCAGCTCCACCTTCTTCAAAGGACATGCATCAATCAAGTGTCCAACTTGCTTACATTTGTAGCATGCCCTCTTCTTGGATCCTCTCTGCTTCTTTGTCTTGCCTTTAAGCTTGATAGGGCACATGGATGCGTAATGCCCCATGTTTGAGCATTCAAAGCATTGTATGTGGTCAAGCCCCTTTTTTCTCATTTCTTGAGTCTTGTTCTTGTTGACTTGCTTGTCATGCTTAGGGACTAAACCAGTGACTATTGATCCCTTCTCAAACTTATTCACCATGTGATCACGGTTATCTTGAGAAGGTTGCACTTGGCTCTTTCCCTTAAGCTTGACCAAGTCATTCTTGATCTTTTTTCTCTCTTGCTTCAAATCTTCCAATTCTTCAGCAAGGAGATCATCACAAGACTCTACAACAACATGCTCACCACAATATTTGGTTGCTTGGGAGCAACACGGTTTTTCACATAATAAAATAGAATTGATGTGAGAGCATGTGCATGTGTGTGTATGAGGTTCAAGATGTTTTACCGATGTTAGTACAACCTCATGAGCAATGTCTAGCACAGCATATGATTCCACAAGCTTCTCATGAGAACACTCAAGTTCTTTGTGAGTTGCTTGCAAAGCCATATACTCACTACTGAGCTTTTCAAGTTGAGAACCAAGCACTTGTTTTTCTTGTTCTAAGGATGCTACACAAGTAGATAAATCAGTAGCACAAGCATAATCCTTTGACAGGATTTCATACTTACTGACCAAGGAGGCATGTGACAACTTGAGCTTTTCAAGTTCTTGAGTTAGAGCCTTGATGGTTCCAACTCTATGGAATTCATTTCTCTTGGTCTTCTTGTTCTTTCTGCAAGCCATAAAACATTTAGGCCCATTATCATTGAATAATGATGTACCTGAAGTTGATGGAGTGACGCTTGCAGCTGGAATGTCTTGAGCACACTCGGGAGTAGTTTCCTGGGCAGAACCGGTCAAACCGGTTCCAGAAATCGGTTGGACCGGTTCCTCCAGGCAGACTGCTATTTCTTCCTTTTGCTCCTTCTTCTTGGTCATCAAGCACATTATGCTTTCATCACTGGAAGATGAACATGTTGACGTGGAGGCCTTGCTTGAGTCGTCGCTTGTGCCTTGAGCAGAGCTGCACTTGGTCTCCCTGGCAGAACCGGTTTTTCCGGGGTTGCAAACCGGTAAAACCGGTTCCTGCACAGGAACCAAGTTTTGCTCTTTGTTGCTCTCTTGCTCCGTAGATGGAGTCACCTGAGGCTCACAAGATATTGTTGATGTAGATGAGCATTTCTCAGGTGATTCCATGACTTCTTCCTCTTCATCATCACTTTCCGGATTTTCAAATATATTCTTGATGAGAGTCCAAATGAGATGTCCATTTCTTCGAATTTCTCTCTGGCTAGAGATGATGTCCCATAAATCTTTACAAACAGAACTTCGCAAGAAGTCAGTAACACAAGCATTGAGTTGCACGCATGCTAACTCCTTTTGAGTGAGTTTTGACAAAACAAAATTGTCATAATCAAACTCAAGGGGTAGAATGCTAGCAACTAAGATATGTTCAAGTACAAGATCTACTATTCTGAGTGCATTATGAACATTACCACACCAAGAAGCATAGTTTGAGCCATCGAGCTCAAGTGGCTCAAATTGTACCTCAATCGACATCTTTTCTTCACGGCGGTTAAGCTTTGATGTGAAGCCAAGCTCTGATACCAATTGAAAGGACCTTGATGTCGACTAGAGGGGGGGTGAATAGGCGAATCTGCAAATTACGAAAACTAATTCCAACTGTCAGCACCAAAACCGGTATTACCGGTTTGGAAAACCGGTAAAACCGGTTCTACACAGATTGCACTAACAAATGTAAATTGCCCCTCTACGAATTCTAGCACAAACCACAAATGGTGTGAAGCTTCCAGGGATGTTTCCAAGTGTTCCAATGAAGCTACTGCACACAGCTCAAGCACACCAAAGTAGATCGAAGCGGAAGCACAAGTAATATGCTAGAAAAGACAAATTGAGGAAAGAGCTCAAACCAAGAGACAAGAGATTTTTCTCCCGAAGTTCGGATTCACCGCTCGCACCAAGCAGCCACCACGGCACGGTGAATCCTACTCTCCGTTGAGGAAGCTTATACGACCACCCAAGGTCAAGCTATCTCCTCCTTCCACTAAGTGACCTCTTCCCTTGCGGAGGCAAGGTGAAACCTTCACAAACGATCCCGTGGCTCACCACACACTTCGGTAGCTCACCGGGCAACGCCTAGCCGTCTAGGAGGAAGAACCTCCAAGAGTAACACATGCTTCAACAGCTGATCGACGAAACCACAAGTGCTCAAGGAATGGATTGCTCTCCAATGCTCACACACAAGTCACTCTCTCAACCCAACTCAAGAATCTCACAAGGATTGCTCAAATCTCACAAAGAGAGGTTGGGGAGAGCTCAGCTGGCCTCAGGGATGTGCAAGGGACGCCAAAGAACCAGCAGCCCCTCAATGAGGAGCTCATGGGTATAAATACCCATCCCTCAAAAACTAGCCGTTTTTCTGTCAGAGAAAACCGGTTTCACCGGTTACCAAAACCGGTTTCACCGGATTTCAAACAAACTAGCAGTTAGACGCTCAGGCCACATAAACCGGTTTAACCGGTTCCCAAAACCGGTAAAACCGGTTTACCCAGGGAACCCCCACTAAGTTAGAATCTCTCATGGTTAAACTCACAAGGGTTCACTTGAGCACTTTTGGAGATTGTCATTCAACCAATGTTGCATCCCTCTTGATAGTACGGCATACCTGTACTCAAGATATAAGATTAAATCATAATTCAACTACTTGAGCTTGTATGTCAATGATCATGCCATTACTTGATCAATCACTTCTTTGAGGGCTTTTCAACATTGTATCTTCAACTGAGCATATCCACCTTGAGCTAGTGACTTAGGATTTTCCATAACTTATATTTGAGTTCACTTTAATCTTTAGGTCACCCTCTTTATCAATCATAACATATATATGCATTGCATTGCTTTTCTTGATGAGACTTGGATATGATACTTCGAACACACCCCGGATACTAGATACTTCACCTTAGCAATTTGCACATGGTCATAAGTCGTCACTTAACCAAAGCTTGCTTAGTCCCTCGCTCTAGTCATCTCGATTTGTTTCTTCATCACTTACCCTTGTATCATCAAGTCGACTTTGCTTTGCTCTTGAGTGAATTCCACTTGAAAGAATCTTCAAATGCTTGTTCTTGATTGACAAAGAATATCCCACATAATGCAAGCTTCCAATTGAAGACCAATATGTAACACATACGCTCATGTCATTTTTATCATACATACATGAAGTCTTGCACTATCCAATCTTATTGCAATATCCAATCTTATGCAATAATTCTTCTTTTCTCAACTGATCCATGGATCTCTATCTTCATCATAGTGATAGTGTCTCATGCCTTGTCCAAAAACCATCCTTGGCATGAGACCAATAATGATCCAAGCATACTTCTTTGAAACTATCATCCCAATATTTGAATGACTGTCCATCTTAAGCAATTAGAGACCATATATAAATCATAGAACTATGTCTCCATCATGAATACCAATGACATGCCATTTTCAATATTCTAGAAATCATGGGATCATACTTGCTTGCTTTGATTAATAAACACATATATATCATGAGCATATAAACTGTAAATGAATTATAACAATAAATCCCTGCTCATGCACTTAAACAATCAAGTTAGTCCCTTAATCGTTTTGTCACTCAATTCACCAAAATCCACTTGAGGGCCTAGATGCACTTTCAAGCTCCATGATCGCCTTCCTCCGAACCTCGATATAGTTCCTACTGATCATCAAGAGTTAGAGAGGTTGCGAAAGGAGAATGTGGAGCTCTTGAACATTCAGACTACCATCGATGGTTTAAAGAAGGATCTTGAAGAAGAAAAAGTTTGGCTTCGTCAGGGCCGTGAGGGTGCTGCTAACGAAGCTTTAGCCTTGAAGAATAGAAATACTGCTTTGAAGGCCTAGGTGGTCGACAAGGATGATGTCATTGAGAAGCTTCATTAGCAGGTTGCAGATGATGCTAGTGTTGTTGCTCATGTGAAAGGTGAGTTGAGGACTCTTGAGAGTGAGAAGACAAAGCTTATACAAGATGTTCAGCAATGTCATTCTCGCAGTGAATCTGCCGAGAGCGAAGTTACTTCGCTTCAGACTTCTCTCGCGTCCCTTCGGAAAGAGCACAAAGATGTTATCAACATCGCTTGGGAACACGGCCTGAAACTTTATCGTCCCTATTAAGTCAACTTTGTTTGAGTATGGAGACAAACCCCTGCCCTTCCCCCATCAGGGTGTTGATCTGTCGAAGCTATTTGATTGAATTGATTTAGAATTTCGATCACTTTCGGGCATCTTGTCTTCGATCGGGGATTATTCTGCCTCAATCTGTTCTTGCAACACTTTTAAGATGCTTGCTGATGAAGGTTGCGAGCACTACAAAGCTTTGTTGGGCAAAGATTATAAGTTCCTCGAGGCGAAGGACCCCAGCGACAAAACTGTGTTTAATGAAGCCATTCATATAACAAAGGCAGTTTTCTCTCATGAATTCTGGGTTGCTTCGGGTCGAGAGGCTGCTCGCAGTTCTGCATACGATTGTTTGACGAAGGTATCTTCTGTTTATCTTTGTCCTTTTCCTTTTAGGTTACTTTGTTGTGCCATTTCACACTTCTTTCCCTGACAGCTTGTGTTCTCTCAGGTGAAAGAGTTACGTCATCATCCCAATGCTACATCTCGAGATTTTTGGGACTTTTGCCACGATTTTTATCTTCGCAGTGAGTTTGACATATATAGTTTCTTTACCACATTCATCATTCGAGGCTCTGAGCGCGTTTCTCAAGCTGCTAAGAGGAATGCCGGGGCCATTTCGTTGCTCGTACCAAAGTTGGAGCCATTGGATTTTGAAAGAGAAGCTGATGACTTTGCTTACGTTTATAACACACATTGGTTTAGTGTGTCCGGTAGAGAGTTTAACGGATATGTCTTTGAGATGTGCTAAAGACCTTGTAATGAATCTTATTATTGAGCTTGCCCTTTGATGTAATTTGGTTTTTTTGTATGATTATGAGTGAAAATGCACTCGATTTGCCATCGTTTTCGGAGAAACGCCTCCTCCCCCCGAAGTGAGTTTTTTTTACTTATAGTCTCGTTTCTTTGGCCAGACTTCTGTATGACATTGAGTTTTCACGAAGCTGCTTTTGTTGTCGATGCTTAAATGGGTCTGTACGAAGCCACTTTTACTCCTTAGAGTAAGCGTTATTTCCAAGTTGAAGATAGAATAAAAAACTCTGAGCCATGCGAGGCCACTTTTACTCCTTAGAGTAAGCTTTATTTGCGTATCAAAGGTAAAAATAAAAAGCTTTGAGCCGTGCAAGGCCCCTTGCAATGTTAAGTTTGGGCTTTTGCTTTGTTTGCTCCTTTTAGCACGCTTATTCTAGATCTGAATTGGCCTTATTTGAATAGGGTCAATTCAGTTCTATTTTGGTTATCGAATACTAGCGATCTGTTTGAGGCTTATTGTTTTTGATGCATGTATGATTTTTCAAGGGAATGTTACTTGTATATTTCACATAATTTACAGATAGCTCTACCTCGTTAAAAACAACACCCCTTGTTAAGGGTTTCCCTGTGAGGAAACGATTATGGGCTTTTGAAAATGAAAAACTACTCTACTATTGACTTCGTTTATAGTTCACGAAGCCAATATTTACACTGTTTTTTCACAGTTAATACCTTCACAAGCTATCCGCATTCCATGAATGTGGTAGCTCATTCCCTTCTTCGTTGCCAAGATGGAAAGATCCTGGCCTATTGCTCTTAACCAACAGAAATGGTCCTTCCCACTTGCTTTGTAACTTTCCCGAAGGCGCACTTGGGTTTTTCCTTAATACCCAATCACCATTGCCAATATATTTTTTGATTACCTTCTTGTCTTGCCATTTCTTGGTTTCTATTTGGTACTTAGTAAGATTTTTAGCTGCTTGCAGCCTATAGATTTCAACGACATCTTTGTCAACAACTTCACTTTCTTTTGGAGCCTCTTGCTGGGTGTGAAGCCCCTTATGCAGAATTTCCTCTGGGCACACTGCCTCTTCTCCATACAGCAATATGAACAAAGTGAAATGTGTTGTTCTAGATGTGGTGGTATTATGAGCCCATATTACCTTTAGCATCTCTTCCACCCACTTCCCTTTTCTCTTGCAGTTTACTAGACATTTTCTGATAGCAAAAAAGATTAGGCCCTTTGCCTTTTCTACTACTCCATTGCTCTGAGGTTGATATACTAATGCAAATATTGCCTTCGTCCTGATGGACATGCAATATTGCATGAATTCTTTGCAATCAAATTGCTTTCCATTGTCTTCCATGATTTCTCTTGGTACTCCAAATCTGCAAACTTTCTCCAAATCTGCAAACTATTTGCTGCCAAAAGAACTTTGTGATTGTTTTTGCTGTGATGTTAGCCAATGGCCTGGCTTCGATCCACATTGTAAAATACTCCACCGCTACTATTGCGTATTTTAGATTTCCTTGGGCTGTTGGTAGGGGACCCACCAGGTCTATCCCCCATCTTTGCAGAGGCCAAGTTGATGTGATTAGTTGTGTTTCTCTCGAAGGTGCCTTGCTTGTAGCTGCATGTTTTTGGCACTCATCACATGTTTTGACTATGTTTGTGGCATCATTGATGATTCTAGGCCAATAGAAGCCTTGCCTCATTGCCTTTCCTACTACAGCTCTTGCGCCAAAGTGTGCTCCACAAAGCCGCTGTGTATTTCTTTGAAACTCCTTGCCTTCATTGTAAGAGATGCAACGAAGCCAAGGCATCACTACTCCCTTCTTGTATAGTGCATCGTCAATGATTTGGTATGATCTTGCTCTTTATTGCATGTATTTGAGGTCATTTTTGTCCTCTGGCTCATAATATCCTCGAAGGTATGCCATTATTGTAGAACGCCAATCTTCTGAATCTATTGCATTGATCATCTTTGGTTGCTCATTCAGATCTTTGATCGAAGGTGTGGTTATTGTTTGGAAAAACACATCTGGTGGTAACTTGTCCCCCCTTGCTGCTGCTTTAGCCAGTGCGTCAGCTTCGTAATTTCTAGCTCTTGGGATATACTCTACTGTAAATCCCTTTAACGTTTTCTCCATTGCTCTTACTATACTCAAGTATTTGATCAGTTCTTGCTGCTTAGCGGTGCTTTCTTTTTCGATGTGATCTGCTACTACCTTCAAATCTATTTTCACAATGAATCATTGAGCACCAAGTGCCTTTGCCTTTCTCAATCCCAACAAGACGGCTTTGTACTCATCGACAGTGTTTGTGCTTCTGCCACTGCTCCTGCAGAACTCTAAGTTCACTGCATATCTCATTTTCGTGCCCAAAGGTCAAGTTACGATTGCCGCAATTCCTGCTCCTTTGTCTCCCCATGCACCATCACAATATATAAGCCAGCATTCCTCTATGTTTGTTTTTCCTGCCAAAGGACATGTACATTTTGCAATGAAGTCAGCTAGAACTTGTGATTTGAACGCTGTTCTCCTCTCGAAATCTATCACGTATTTCGATAGCTCTACTGCCCATTTGCGCAGCCTTGCCGAAGCTTCTTTGTTGGTAAGCAGCTCATTTATTGGTTGGTCTATGAGTACTCTGATGTTGTTCCCTTCAAAATAGTGCCTCAACGTTTTGGAAGCCATCACCACAGCATAGATTATTTTCTCTACCTCTGAGTAGAACAACTTTGATCCAGCCAATGCCTCCAATACAAAATATATTGGTTGCTGCACCTTTTGTTTTGCCACTTCTTTCTCAGCTATCAATGCTGCACTTACCGCTGATTGCGAAGCTGCAATGTATAATAGTAGTGGTGCCTTCGGATCAGGTATTATTAGCTTTGTCAATTGCATCAAGTGCTTTAGCTCTTGAAAGGCTTTGAATTATTCTTCTCCCCATTCAAACTTTATTGCATTTCTTAGTGCTGTGAAGAAAGGCAAGCTTTGCTCTGCTGCTTTTGCAATGAATCTGTTCAATGCTGCAATTCTTCCTGATAATTTCTGCACATCCCTTATGCACTTTGGCTCTTCCATATCAAGTATTGCATTAATATAGTCAGGATTGGCTTTGATCTCGTTTGCTGACACCAAACATTCCAGTATCTTCCCTTTTGTCACTCCAAAGACACATTGTTCAGGGTTAAGCTTGAGACCCGCCTCTCTCATTCTTGCGAAGGCAATAGCGAGATCTGAAATGTGATCCGCTCTTTTGACACTTTTTACTAAGATATCGTCAACATATGCAAGTATAGTTTTAAACAGCTCTTCTTTGATCATGGTAGTGGACATATGGTAGAATATAGTACCAGCATTTCGAAGCCCCTCAGGAATTCTGACGAAGCAAAATGTGCCCATTGGTGTGATAAAACTAGTTTTTTCTTCGTCCTCCTTCTTCATCCAGATTTGATGATAGCCGAAGAAGCAATCTAGCAAAGACATCATCTCACTTGCTGTGGCCTGATCTATTACCTTGTCAATTCTTGGTAATGGAAAATCATCTTTTGGGCATGCCTTGTTTAGGTCTGTGAAATCAATACACATTCTCGACTTTCCGTTCTTCTTTTATACTGGCACAGTGTTTGCTAACCACTTGGGATATTTTACCTCTCGATTGACATTGGCATCGAGTAGTCATTGCACTTTAGCTTTGACTGCACTTACTTTTTCTTCGGACATCTTTCTAAGCATTTGCTTCTTCGGTCTCAGTTCTGGGCTGATTGAGAGCCTATGCTCTATTATAGTTTTGTCTACACTAGGTAGATCTTTGCTTGACCATTGAAGACATCTTCATTGCTCCTTAGGAACTCAATGAGTCTCTCCTCATCTTCTATTTCAAGACCTGGGCCAATGATTACTTTTCTTTTGAACACATCAGGTTACAGCTGCACCTACTTCGTTTCTATGGCTTCTTTCATTTTCTTACTACTTTTATTAATGTTTGGCTTCTCCTCTGGATAGATTGGCTCTCTGTTTTTGAGCAAGTGCACATTGCGTTGCCCAGGTGTATTCGCCCATTCGATGTTTCTGGCTTCTCTTTGATCATCGAAGATAGTGATGACCCCATTCAATGCAAGCATCTTCATACACAAAAGGCTTGCCTTATAGTGATATCGAATGTGTTAATTACTCCTCTGCCGAAGATAACATTGGAATCAAAGATCATGTCAACGACATCGAAGGTAATTGTTGATATTTCTTAATGTTTACATAATTCTGCAAGCGCATAGAAGTACGTTGTTTGTTTTTCGCAGGGAAAGCGTTTAGTTAAAGAGAGGTGTCATCCAATGTATTTACTTACAACATTATTAATCTACCAATGTCTGAGCAGGGGTATATGATATAACATGATAGGGGTAGAGTGACTCACAGAAGTTCATTGGTCATCATTAGGTAAGTCTTAGTTAGTAAATAGATCATTAGTAAAGATCAGAAAGGGTTCATTAGCATCATACAAATGGGACTTGGATACACAACCTTATCCTATACAGGCTTATACAAGGGACATATGATAGAGGACATATCGAGGTGTCCAATGGTTCCCTCATCAAGGGACGGCAGGAGGACTTCTTATCATAAAGGCCTAATATCATCTCCCGAACGTAGAGGATTATTGAGGACGGACAGGGCTGTCACCACCTACCGCCTACCTCTACTAATCCATGGGGTAGAGACACCCTCAACGGTATTCCATATTCCAAACACCATGCTTGCAATATGAAATACAACTCTATCTATTGCGCTAATAAACAGAGCAACCATAAGGCACATTGAGCCAATGTCATAGCATACGTCAGCTTGAATAAGGTGCAAGACATAAGAAGTACATGCTAAGTATGTAGAGTAAAGTGAAGGCATACAACATAAGTATGAAGATATTTCCATTAAGATCAAAGTAAGGAAAGAGATACAAAAGCTAAACTCTAGAGCTTACCAAGACTCCTCCGGAAGCCCTTCAGAAGATCAACTACTAGAACTACTACTACTAAGACTAAGACTAAGCTTGTAGCAAATGAGAGCTCTTCTTCTGGTGTCTGCTGGATACAGAGGCCCTTGCAGGTATTTATAGCATCCATAGGCGGTGGGGAGCCAGCCCGAGGTGGTTGGGGCTATTTGGCCAAGGGCCTAGGTCGGCTGAAGTGGGTGCGTCCGCCGACCCTCAAATCCACTGTCCTTCGCCTTGCACAGTCCAGATGAGGTCCCAAAGTTGGTAGCGAGGCGCCAGTCAAGGGAGGACCGAGTCGGCCACGCGGGCAGGTCGGCCGATCTAGGGGGGTCGGCCAACCTAGCCTTGCCGCCTTTTGGGCCCACCTCTCTCTGGGAGACTTCCTGGTGGGTCCTAAGGTCGGTTCCAGGTGGGTGCCGTTTGTTTGGGTGCACGAAGCTTCGGTTGTGGGCCCTTCAATCCATGTGATGGTGTTGAGGCCAAATCCTGTCCTTTGCTTTCAACTGTCATTGAATCAACGTCCATGATGACTCAAAGTTGTGCTTCTTTGCCTGCAGGGAAGATGGGCTCAAGTGGGGTGCCAGGCTAGGTCGCCCGACCTAGCCAGGTTGGCCAACCTGGGCCAGGGCCAACTTTCCTTCATCTTTTGCTCCAATGTCCCTGTACTCAAATATATTCCAGATGTACATGGTACAACATTATTTGAGTTTAAATGCCTAAGTTATGCTCAGCCTTTATTCATTTTCTAAGGCTATTGACAGTTATATTTTTGTTATAAGGACCGTCAACTGTATCACCAAAAGATACTGGCAACGTTATCTTCCGCAAGGTCTTTGTTCGTTTCCCCTCGAAACCGACTAATGGTGTGTCCGATGATTCAAAATTGTCTAGGTTTATGTTTGTCATAGATCTCAGTGTCTTGGCTAGAATAATGTCTACTGAGTGCCTATGTCTACTAACTCTTTCCCAATGGTCTAGCTAGCTATATTGGCTTCGATTGACATTGCGTCATTGTGAGGGAAATTGCACAGCTTCAGATCTTCTTCGGTGAAGGCGATTGGCTTGTGCGACCACTTTGATTTTTTATAGGGTCCTTCAACTAAGATATTATTTACTTGCCAAAAGTAACTCTTTCTCTATTTTTTTTTGTTTTGAAGGTAAGTAATGATCCTCTAGTTATGGGAAGAATACGACCGTAAATTGGGAGAGGGTTGGGTGGGTTTGGCCCTTGCACTTGTGGTTTTTGTGGAGGTGGTGGCAACTCTTCAACTTTGATGTTTTGAGATGTGGTTGGGTGGTTGTAACACCCTAATTTTCATCACAAGAAATTGTAACAACATTTTCTGAATTTTCTAGGATTTATTTAAGGCTTTAATAAATTTCTAGGAATTACTTAGGATTTTATCAAATTAAAGAATTATTTATCAGTCATAATAAGTTTTTGTTGCATACATGCTGGTGCATTGTGTTTTGAATGATTTGCAAGTCAAAAGAGAATTTAACTTCAATTTAAATTCGAATTTGGTTTGCATTTGTTTGAGTTAGTTTAGTTGTTTTAGTTAGAGTTCGTTTTACCTCCCCGAACTCTCCCATAGTCTGCATTACCTCCCTTATGTTTCCGTCTTTCGCTGTTGCAGCCCGGCCCACTTCTCCCGGCTCCGGCCAAGCTCATCTCGCGCCCTACTTCCGATGACGTTGAAGGCGCCCCACCCCGAATCCGTCTCCGTCTCCCCCGTTCCCCTGTCGCTGACGCCGTGACCCCACCTGTCATCGCTATCTTCCTCACGTCGACCACAACCTGGACTCATGCCGAGTCGACCGAGTCCGACCGAGCCCCGTTCCCATGCTGTGACTGGGCCTGCACGTCGAGACCCTCACCCTTTTATTAGCAGCCGCTGTAGCCCCCACACGAGCAAGAAACCCTAGCCGCCCGTGTGTCTCGCAGCCGAGCCGCCGTCCCCGAAGCCCGGCTCCGCCCGCCGCTGCGTACCGCCACCGCCGCCAGTGCGTCGTCAAGAAAAGCACCAGGACATCCGCACAGACGTAAGGAAGCTCTTGCGATAGCTTGTTCTTTTCGTGATCAAGTCTCGATTGATTAATTGCTCGCCGTTGCTTCTCAGACCCGACGACGCCGCCCTCGTTGCTGCACATCTACCAACGTCGTCCAAATCGCATCAAGGAAACCTTGGGTGAGTTCGCCGTGCCCCGTTCATCGTCATCATGCAATATTCTCGCGAAACCGAGGCTCCTAGCTCGAGATCGCCTTCGCCGGCGAGCTCCGCCGCCGTGCATCGCCACCCGCCGCCGCCTACCTCTGTTTCCGCCGCCGCCGCCAGTACTGACTCGCCTCAATGGTTTGTCACCAGATCAATGGCTTAGATCAGTCAATTCAAGGAGATACCAGTCAGCGGCAAATTTTCCTAAAGAGACCCCGATGTTTTTGGTATTCAACCCGCGGTCCAAGGTCAGTTGAAAGTATTCATACGTAGGTCCTTATCTTTCTCAATTTAGCCCCTGACCTTCCAATATATATGACCCGCCATCCAGCCCTCTCCTTTTATGCGTTTAACCCTGAGTTTATACACATAATTGTGTTTATGCCATCAGTTCCTTTCAATCTAACCCATGGAAGTTTCTGTTCTCCACAGACAAGTCCTTGGATAACCGTTTTGGCCATATCTCGACCGTTTTAGCTCTGTTTCAAGTGATCTTTTCGCTCACGTGACCATAAGGACTTGAGTTATAGCTTTATACTATTCTTTTGCAGTGTTGCCCATGTTTAATGTACTGTTTCTTATTTGTTGTATTGTTTCTTGTATGTGCCCTTGTGATGCGTATAGGAGGTGCAACCTTTGTGGTGTGTTGACACCAGCGGTGGCAAACAGAAAGTCTGCAAGCGCACGGCTGTCGAAGTAGCTTTCACCTGTGAGTAAACCAGGTATTGAATCCACAGGGAACGTAAAAGTGTATCTAATCACTAAAGCTGAGCTGGATCGATCGAGTGTATATAAGGGCTGGGTAGAGAGGATAACTTAGCACTAAGGCTCTGATTATAGTTAAGAGAATTCTCCTATGCTTGCTTTAGGCACCGGGGTATCCTAGGCCTCTAGGAAATTGCCGGCCAACAGCTCTACGCCGTACTCGTACGTGGAGGATTACAAAGGACGGACAGGGCTGTCACCACCTGCCGCCTACCTCTACTAATCCGTGGGGCTACGAGGCAAACGAGGGCAGATATACACCTAAGCACCACGTCTAAGATAATATCAGCTATCCTAACCTTGATCAAAGATTAGAATACTTTATAAATAAAGCAATGAATCCACAAGCACAATAGAGACTTAACTTATCTATAACTCAGACTTAATTACTAGTTGAATCCCGGATACTTACTGAGTAGCTCGCATCCGTCGAGGTACAGGTGGAGGGTCGCCGACAGGCCAGGACTCCTCCAGACTCTCCCTCACTCTCTCCCTATTTCTACTCTGGATATGAGGAGGGCTTCGCCTTGGATCTTCACTTCTGCTCGATGATGATTAGCCCTGCCCCGAGTCCAGCTATTTATAGCTTGGAGAGGCGGTTTGGAGTCGGTTTGCAGCGGTTGAGGCGGTCCGGAGATGGGCCCAGGTCGGCCGACTAGGGGGGATCGGCCGACCGTTAGATTCACCGACGTTGATGATACACGGCACGGATGAACTCCTGGTGGCGGTTGACAGTTGCTAGTGAAGGCGGTGGCGATTTGGGCGCGCGGCCCGGTCGGCCGACCTGGCTAGGTCGGCCGACCCAGGGTTGTGGCCCCTCGGCCCCACTTCGTCAGTGTCACTCTCCAGTGGGTCCTTTGGTCGGTTTCTGGTGGGTAATGGCAAAGATGTGTCAGTTAAGTTAGGGATGTGGGCCCATGAATCCATGTGCTTGCCACGTGGCCCAATCCCAACTCTTCATTTCCACCGTCTTGATCTCAACGTTCCTGATCGCTCCTGAGTGTGCTTCTTGTTGGTGGGCTGAAGATGGACCTCACCGGGCCTGGACCCAGGTCGGCCGACCAGGGAAGGTCGGGCGACCTGGCCCTAAGCCCATTTTGCTCTTCTTTTGCCACTTTATTACTGTAAGCACATATGCACCAAAACTCATGGAATTCATTAGTAAACAACCCTATGTCTATTTGTTTTATCATGTTTTATATCTTTGTTGGCAGTAATAAGTTGTCATTAAGAATCGCCAACAAGCTCCCCCACATTTACCCTTTACTCGCCCTCGAGTAAAGTCTAAGCTTTATCATGGAGATCATTAACAAACATATAGGTTATTCCCAAACATTCAGGCTTAGTGGAAGTATATGAGTGGCTATCATGTCTTCTTGAGTTATTGCAGGAAGGAACAGCCTTTTCTATGACATGATACACTTCACTCTCAAGTACTTGGGGTTTTGAAATTTTGCAAAGAAAACCTATGCCTTGCTCCTCAAAGAGTTTCTCTCTGGATAATTATGGTGGTTGGACAACACTCATACTCTCCAAAATAGAACTTTTTGTGTGGAGCTCTCAAGATACATACCTTTTCTCACTTATTTTGTCATTCTAAGGATTGGATCCAAATCAGAGACAAGTCATGTAATCAAGTCAAGATGTGCAAGTGTGTGATATGAGGTGGACATGTAATGATACTCCTTTGTCTTGGCCTTTCTTTCCCTTCTCTTTTCTTTTGGATATGGGCTATTGCACTTCTTTTTTTTTCTACTCAATGCTCTTTTAGCATGAGTCTTTTTCTTCTCTTTATTTTTCTATGCATTTAGCCCATGTCTTCTTTCCATCTTAATTTTGGGAAGAAGGGTCATTTTTCAGGAGTATTTATTTCATGAACATGAGACAAAGGCATTTTTGCTTCATCCTCAGTGTAAGGATTTAGCTTTTATGGTGGAGTGTACGTGATCTTGACATTAAAAATATGAAATATCTCTAATAAGGGTCACAAGACTTGAAATAACTCAAAGCTCATAGGTAAAGTTTGATCATATTTGTAAGTGTTTGTCTCTCAGACCCATGAGGAGCATAGCAAGGTACAAAGTTTTAAAACTTTTCATAAATTTCAAGTACTCAAATAGTAAAGGTATCTTTCATATTAAAGCCATATCTCAAAATACAATAACCTAGATGACATGAGTTCCTATAAATATGAGGATTTCCACAAGCCAAAAGGTACAGGGAATAAAATATATGTAAGTTAATAAGAACTTCCATGTGATGGTGAGATGCAAAGGGTTGATTTTACTAAGTTTTTGAATTCCATGATCAGGTTCTGCAAATATTCAACTGAAACAGAGTTTAGGATGACCAAACCAGCATGCAGGAAGAAGCAGAGGTCAGGTGGGACCCAGGCCAGGTCGGCCGATCTGGTGGGGTCGGGCGACCTGAGGGTGACTCCCCTGGTTCAGATCTTTCTCGTGCTTGTTGACGGTCCTTAAGTGCAACTTTTGGCCGCCAATTCCTGCAGAAACATATGAAATATAAACACCAAACATAGTCATAGGGTTTACTACTAATGAATTCCACGAGTGTTGGTGTTTTGAATTGTCTTGCAGGAAATGCCCGAAATAACACAAGGGTTTGAGATGAATCCAAAAATATTATTATCATAAATTACCTCAACTACCAATTTGGAGTACACCGTTGCGAAGATCTCGTCGAGACGATTCCGATGGAAATATCATTTGTCTACTTTGGAGTTCAGATAAATAAAATATAAATATACAAAAGGACATATGCGGGTGGGCCCACCAGGCCGGGCCCACCCAGGCGGACACTGCAGCCGCGCCGCGCGCTGGCGCGGTCAAAGCCCGGGCGAGCCTCGAGGCACGGCAGCACGCTCGCACGGTTAGCACCGGCAGGGCCCATGTGGGCCTAGCGCACAGGCCTGGGGTCAACACCCCTTCTTGCGGCCGCACATGAGCAGAGTCAGCGGGGCTCCATGGCCAGCATGCAAGCCCCATGGGCTGACGCACGTAGGGACTGCGGGGCCCAGGTCTGTACGCTGCCCTTACCGCGCTCACGCAGTCAGCGCCCGTGCACGCAGATCGGGGTGCGTGGCGCTGGCCTATTCGCCGAGCAAGCAGGGGTGCCGGGTGCGGATCGGCCTGCTGCGGTCAGCGCTCGCACGCACGTACGTGGCAGCCACCGATTGGCCTACAAGGTTATCACGCGGATCGAGGAAGCGCCGACGTCCGGATTTTATCCAAGGAAGCACATTCGCAGGCAGGAAAAATCGTTCGACCCTGTTCGTCCGTGCGACCGACGTTGGGACGTCGGTTTGCGTGACAGATGGCGCCAAATGAGGGAGAGGAGGGAGAATATTCTCTAGGATCTAGGGAGGATCTCTACATCCTCAAAGCACCTCCCACACTATAAATAGAGGGCTTCT
Organism: Alloteropsis semialata; assembly: GCA_004135705.1. NCBI lineage: Eukaryota > Viridiplantae > Streptophyta > Magnoliopsida > Poales > Poaceae > Alloteropsis > Alloteropsis semialata. The sequence continues at coordinate 46,619,663 of CM014274.1, read as the reverse complement.
CTTCCTCATTCAACACACAAGAAGTGAAGCAAGAGCTCCAAGTTCCAAATCCAATGTAGTGTTAGATTAGATTCGTGCCCGTGCGTTGCTACGGGAGAAAAACAAAGAATTAAACGCAATAAGATGAGTAAGATAAAACTATTGATTAATGGTTTGAAAGTATAATTCAAACAAATAACTAATAAGAGAACGGCGTAGAGATATGATTCAATCAATAAGCTTTGTGCTACACAAAGTAAATATATACATAAGGTAACTTCTTATTGCTCACTACAACAGCTAGTCCTTGGGGCACTTCCACAGCAGGTGGGTCCTTTGCTCAACCGTTCTAGTACGACTGAAACAACACCAATCATCAGGAGCTCTGTTGACTGGGCGTCACAAAGGAACTATTTAGCATCCTTGGGTCAACCGAACAAATTAGTCAAAGTCATATAACCCTTTGTAAAGAGAAAATCATTTGCAGGAAACTCTCCTAAGTAGTAGGTACATATCAATGAGGAAGAAACAAAGGTGCTTGAGTAAATAATCAGTCACTCAGCACACATTGAAACTTAAAACTTCAGGAACATGTGAGGCAAAGGAAGAAGGACCTAGGATCACCAGGAGCTCACCTAAATTTCCCGCTGATTATAGATTAGTGTTTCCCACATACCCGCTTTATCTCCAATTCTTCAAAAAATTCTTTTGCATTTACTATCTTCTTTGAAAATAATCTCAATTAGATCCAGAGTAGGCTTCTCCTTCTACCCTGTTAAAAGGCAACATGTTGAGCAACGAACTCATAAACACAACTGAAAGAACAAACTGTCTACTTACTTGCATTTCATAATGCATAAGAAATATCCATTTAACATCTTCAAACTTTGGGAGAAGGTCAGCAGAAAACAGAAGACAGACATGTCAGTTAATTCTGAGGATAACTGATGACAACTATCACACTTAAAGCCAGGAAAAAATAGTATAGGCAAAACACAAAGCTATATTTAAGACCTTAAACCATGAAGTAGGATTATTAATGACCTTTAGTAGCTGCAGAACGGCTAGCAAATTAGTCATATGTGGAGACTGGAGTTTCCTTAGGCCAACTTGTATATTGGTCACCAGTAAGTGAGTAACCATGGAGAATTCAGCCAGAAACTTTTGAAAGAATGCATACTATCTCGATTGGGTTGGCCAGCGGCATTAGTATGCCAATCAATGCAGTTGCAACCTGTTTTTGCTAATCAGAAGGAAAAGAAATGTAGGTGATGGGTTGGTACCTTAATAGATCAGAAGGAAAAGAAATATGTTCAGGAACTCACTGGACACTTAGTAGCATATGATCAGGGCATGAGTATCCATTAGACCAAAACTATTTAACCATGAGCTATTCATTTTTCTGAAAAACAATATATAGCTCATTGTAAAAATTAACAATTCTGAAGCCACTATTGATAATCAACAATTCTGCTATAGCAACCTAAGGACCGTGAATAGTTCTCTTCTGACAGGAATACAATGAGCTATACACATTATGGATTTTAGTGCTTTCAGCAGAAACAAAGCTGGAGAGGAACCCAAAACACAAATGGATAGTGTGTATAAGATGACATCATTAACTGATGAACCTTACTTGTCAGTGTGTGGTCATTTTTCACCTGTGGGCCTCATCACATATCAGGAGGTCACCGCTCCCTGGTCTTTCAAATTTTGAAGAATGCATACAGAAAGTCTCATAAGATACGACAAGCACCTGAAAACGATTCATCCCCAACATATATTTTGATCAGACATTATCGCCAACTTGCATTTATAATATAGTTTGCATATATTAAGAAAATAATGAGTAAGCAAAACATAAATGAAAGCCACGTGTCTGGTCAGTTTTCTGTAAAATTTACATTGCATGACCATTTTTTAAAGTTGTAGCTCTCAGCTGTTAAAAGCATTGCTTTAAAAGTACACATGGTATAAACAGCCAAAAACTGAATACCTGTCAGAACTATACTAACCTGGTTATGGTCGAACTGAAAGTTCAGCACCATAATCTCTGAATGTACAAGCACCATAATCTCTGAAAGTAACAAGCATTCTCATGAACACCTAGAGTGGACTTCAAAAACTGCAATGGTTCCATGGTATGCAATAGTTCCATCAGCAGCATGATACTTTTCTGAACCTAGGAAATGTCAACCAAAATGTTAAGAGTGATAAAAAAAGGAGAAAGAACTGATGGTAAGAACTTACAATTGTTAGCTTGAAAGGAGAGCTTGTTGCTTAATGACTCTAGTTGAGAGATGAAATCCTCTGAGAATACTACAGTCCCGTGTCCATTGGCTTCAAAATATATACCAATGTCATATACCAAAATATATAAATAATGAATGCCACTTCAAGGCCAAGGCTCTTGAGAAACTGTGCTGATGCCCCATCTGCATAAGCTGTCTGAACCATGGCAAGCCTTGCAAGCAATGATTTGTTTACTGGAGTACCATTGTTGTTGATAATATCTAGCTGCTCTCTAATAAAAAGGGAAACATAGATAGTATACTTTTAGCACATAAAACCCTGCATCACCATTTCAGTACAGTACATTACGAACTTGCAATCTATATGTAATAGGCACAAGTAAATAGGCAAATGAAGCTGCAACTGTGACTGTGAGTTCAGTCAAACTCTGAAAGAGTGAAGTTGTGTGTGCTGACGCTGCTCTCACCTGCGTGTAACCGAGCGCAACGTTGTTGTCGATAATCTTGGCAAGATCGAAGCCGCCCCCGCATGGTCTTGCGGACGCTTCTGCCTTTCTTGTGCTAGTCGTTGACGGCGGAGCACGTGGTACTCATCGCTGCCGTAGAAGCCCTGGTAGCCTGCGGCGACGCCGAATACCTCGCGGACGCCGTAGAGCTCCTGGAGCCGACGACGAGCTCTCCGAGCATGGTGTTGAGGCCCGGGTCATCATGTCACCGTCGGGTCGGCGATCTGGACGCCGTTGTCTCCGACGGGGTTGTGGGAGGCTGTGATGACGATCCCGACGACGGCGGCGGTGAGCTTGACGAAGTGGAGCGCATTGAGGATGTATGCACGACAGTCGACAGATGGTGGGTGCCATGGTGGCGCCGTCGGTGCGGAATCCCGCCGTGCGATAGGAGAAAATGCAGTATGCGCCTGCCCCTGATCCCATCTCATTCTCTCTCATCTGCACGGATTCGTTGTGTTTCTGATGTAGCAGAGGGAAGCAGGGCGTACACAGGGATGAGCGGGGCTGACGGGATGGGAATGCAGCGCAGATGGGGAGGAGCGGAGATTTCGCGGACGGGTTGGGGGATCGGCGGCGCGTATATGGGAAGGTCGCGGATTCTTCGTGATTGGATGGAGAAGGGAAGGAAGGGAATATCAAAAGAGGGACCAATGCGGGCGACGGACGAAGCTCACGACGCACGGCGTGCGGACGAAAACCGCGTGGTCGAAAGGACCTATGACGGACAGGAAACGACGACAAAAAGTTTTTTATAGGAGTAGAGAGAATAGATGAGAGGTGAGACGAGAGTTCGAGAGAAGCCGAGGATGTCGGCTCCTCTCTTCTTCTTGTTCCTCGGCGGGTGCGGCTCAGGTTTGAGTTTTATCCGGGTATTCTCTTTGTATTTCTAGATTAATATTTAATTAAGTTCAAGCTTTACTTTATTTACTTGTGGGCTCCTCGCTGTGATAGGTGTCTTAGTACTTGCAAAGCTAAGATAGTATTCAATAGAACAGATGAATATCTAATTATGTTGAATGCCTTGAAGTGCGCCTAGTGTCACGGATTTGTAGTGGTAGCCCCAGGTGGTGATAGCCCTGACGGCCTACGTAGTCCACCACGTGAGAAGCACTAGAGAGTAGTAGGACCATTGCCTGGCTTGCCTTGCTCCCTTCTCATCCCTTTCCGGGCTTGGACGGTTGGGCGTCCCAAAGCATGTAATACAGTAAATGACTTGAGCTATCTTTTGATTATCCAGAATACCTAGAAATAACCCTCTCTACCTTCTACACATTCATCACTTCTTTTGTCCTTGGTCGTTCTTAAATCGTCACTAGTACACACACGTTCCCTGTGGATTCGATACCCTTAAATCATCACTAGTACACACACGTTCCCTGTGGATTCGATACCCTGGAATACTCTCGGGTGAAAGCTACATCGGTATCCGTACGCTTGCGGATTTATCTGTGATCGTTAAAAATACCAACAAGCTTTCTGGCGCCGTTGCCAGGGAACGGTTGCTATAGTAGTGTCGAACCGAGTTCGCCCATGTATCCCCATCCATACCATCACATCGTTTCATTTATCTTTACCATTCATTTTCATCACAACCCATCCATCTTTCACATTAAAAAAATATAATAAGAGCATATTCTTCGGTTAAGTTTTTCCTCGGGTATTTTTGGTCGCTAACCATTACAGGTTGACACTGAAAAGAACGACGGATCTATGATACTTAAGAACATGAGAGCTACATCATTTACAACACCTTGGTAAGTTTTGGTGATGGAACAAATTCAAAGGAGGCCGACACACACTTGATTTTGTTGTCCAGTGACACAAATATCCAAGTGTGGGGGGAGGTTTGTACGTATCTCATGACAAGTTCCATTAATGCCAAATTTTATCTTTTGTTTATAGATGATGCTAGTTCATGTATCCTTTCTTGCTATTAAAAAAATTAAAAAAAATCCCAAATACCTGCCTGGAGGTAACCAGGCATTATCCCTTGCATTTCGAAACATTCATGTTGCACATCATATTTGTTTCAAGCATTCTTGTTGCGCATCATTTGCAAGCAAACTCTTGTGCCTTCTTTTTGAATGGGTGGCTCCTCGGCTTTGAACTGTATTCGGGCACTATGCCTAGTCTAGGTGGGTGGCGAAATCTTTCTTCACCTGTCTATTCGGGTTCCTAGTCCAACACATGCAACCCCTACAGGGTCGGTTAATTGCCAGAACGTGGTTGCTAGACTGATCAATAGGGTTAAATGGAACTGGCTCCCACCACGTCATTTAGAGATATGGGTTGATCAGTCGCGCATGAGAAACGCCAGGCCTCGAGTTTCTTACAAATTGCATATCATGTTTTGAATTTCCCTCATTTGGATTTTCTAATCACCCAGCATATTTGTTTCATTCATGCATTTTAAATTAGTTGGCTTGTTCATTTCCCAACCATGATTGCATATAAAAAATAAAAAAAGTCAGCGAGGCTCAATGGGATTAAGATATCTGGGCGTGCAAGCCACAGTGTTTTTTGCACCTCGGTACTTCCCATATGCCTCCTGGTTGCACCTTGCCTTGCATCCTTGGTTCTTGTGCGTGCTTTCAAAAGAAAAAATGTTTGTTGCATGCTCGTGTTTTGCCTCTTTGCCAACTACTTGTTGGGAGCATCCCAACATCTAGTGCACACTTGCAATCCGCGTGCGACAGCATCACCGTCAAAGATGGCAACAAGAGCTAAGGAATTACCGCGATGGCAATTCTAAACTCATCATCTAATGCCAGCGGTAAGTATACTAAGGTAAGTGTCATGTCCTGCTTTTGACTTTAAACAAAGCCCTTCCGGGAGGTAACCCGAAGTTCACCATTATTGTATCAACTCATGTTCGTCTCCATTTGAAAAAAATGCTTGGTCATGTTCTCATGCTACCTTTATCTATGCTCGTATGCTTCTGGTTTGAATGTCTCCGGAATACATTCATAGACCTTTTAAATTAAGCGTGGTTCTTAGGTTAAAATGGTCTTCTTTAATCAAACAGGACATGGTGTCAAGTTTGATTAATGAACCTTTGAGTAAATGCTTTTATAGATATTGGATGTACATATGGACTAACACCTGCAGGAAAACTTTCAAAAATTTGAGCCTGTAAGTCGTCAAGCTTGATTCAAATTGGAGACAAACCAAGGCATGGGATGCACTGTAACAATGTTGCACAACATACAAGGAGGTATATCACCTTTCGAAGGTCCACTGTGAGTATACTGGAAAAAAAAACCCTTGTGATCATGTTGATGCAATTCGGCTTTGTTTGAGTTGTGCCTAAAAGAAAGTGGTGAAAATAAAATTTTGAAAAAGGACTGCTTGAAAAGAAATAAAAAATGGCAAACAGGATTTACGCTCAACGATGTCAAGGACCAATTTGTTTTTATGTGTGGATATGAACAAATAACCCGATGGCAAAAATGATTTATTCTTTATAGTCCTTCGGGTATTTGTTGTCCATTAACTTTTTGCAGGGATGAAGTGATGACTAAAGGGCAGCGAGCATAACTCCAACATAAAAAAAATCCCTCAGTCACATGGAAGAAATTTGCATGATGAAGCAAGATGAACAGTGAACAAATCCTTTGGCACTCTCAAGCTCAAAATCTTGCATCCACTTGCAAGATCAAAGCTTGGAGGAATTTCGTTAGGAAAGTATCTTAAACACTCATTGTGCATTTATTCTCCCTTAATCTCCCTGCTAATTTACCTTGAAAGAATTGCTTGCCATGAAAAAAAATCAATAAAAAAATTGCATAACATGAAAACACACAAAAAAAATAATATTTGAATTCAAATAAAGATCAGGCTCCCTGGTTTGTAAAGCCAGTAGAGCCATTGTTTTGTTTCCACCGTGTTTTGAAAAAACACAGGTACAAGATCAAGTGTGGGGGTCTCTCGGTCTTCTCCACGTTCACACATTCGAGACCACCCAGAACTATGCCTCACAACATCGCATGGACCGACATCAAAAAGATCACGATGAGCGGGCACCAGAGGAGCTCAAATGAATTCTTCATCAACCAAAAGTCCTCTAGCACGCCACGTCTTCCACTTCGTCCAATGCAATGGTTTGCATACCAATCCCTCACTCCCTCTCATTCATGAGTTTAACATAATCTTGAGTTGATCATTAAAATTAAACTCAAATGAGATTTGATGCTCCTTTGGTTTATATTCTCATTTTTGATTGGCTTGCATATTCTTTATTCCTTGCACATTTACCTATTGCTTGTGAAAATATATCATTAGGAAAGCATGCTATCTAAATGGTTGACGAATGAGATATGGTATGATAAGATAAATCTTACTCTTCCTGTATAAAGTACTTGGGATATTTTTCTTGCAAAAGTTTAAAATCAATAGCCTTGCAAAGCTCCTCAATGATATTCCATTCCTACCCAAGCCATATGTTGTTCACATTGAAAACCTTATACATATGCTGCTTGTTATTACATTGAGCTTTGTCAAATTGTTGTGATCCTTGTAAGATGCTCTTCATGCTTTCTTGATCAAGATCACGTACACTCCACATACACATGCTAAACTTCTACACTGGAAGTTAGCAATATCCATTCATCCACCAAATAAATGCTCCATGTGTTTTATGAATCTCTCTCCAGATATCCTTTGCAAAAGAGACATGGGCTATAGAAAAATATTTTTGGACACATGAAGGTCCAAGGGAAAAAGAAAGAAAAAAATACATGCTCATAAAAGCATTGAGCATAAAAAAAAAGAGGAAAGAGAAAAATAACCATGTTCTCAAAATAATTTCAAAGGAGAGAGATCATACAAAAGGAGTTCTCATACACTTTCCATTTTCCCACACACATGCACATCTTGATCAGATTGTATGAATAGTTTTCTTTTTGGATCCACTCTTTGATTTTGCAATATATGTGATGCAAGTAAGCTTTATCCTTACCCCTACCATGAGCTCCACATAAGCCTTTTTAGAGTATGGGTGAAAGGTGGCAAATTAATGCCTTGGTGCGGAATATACACATTGAGCGATCTGAGAGAATCATTCGAGGAGCTAGGTAAAGTTTTGTTTTTGAAAATCTATCAAAAACCCAAGTTACTTAACAGAGGAGTGGAGATGACTTGAATCAAGGCTATTCCATTTTTTCAACCATCTAAGATAACATGATAGACACTTCAAAATACACAAGTACAGGTATGTCTTGGAATAACTTATATGCTAGTTTCATATCAAAAGGAGTTATGTTGTTCCACCTTAGTCTTTGGACTTTACTCGAGGACGAGTAAAGGCTAAGTGTGGGGGAGCTTGTTGACGGTCCTTAAGTGCAACTTTTGGCCATCAATTCCTGCAGAAAACATATGAAATATAAACACCAAACATAGTCATAGGGTTTACTACTAATGAATTCCACGAGTGTTGGTGTTTTGAACTGTCTTGCAGGAAATGCCCGAAATAACACAAGGGTTTGAGATGAATCCAAAAATATTATTATCATAAATTACCTCAACTACCAATTTGGAGTACACTGTTGCGAAGATCTCGTCGAGACGATTCCGATGGAAATATCATTTGTCTACTTTGGAGTTCATCGTCGAGACGATTCCGATGGAAATATCATTTGTCTACTTTGGAGTTCAGATAAATAAAATATAAATATACAAAAGGACATATGCGGGTGGGCCCACCAGGCCGGGCCCACCCAGGCGGACACTGCAGCCGTGCCGAGCGCTGGCACGGTCAACGCCAGGGCGAGCCTTGAGGCGCGGCAGCACGCTCGCCCGGTTAGCACCGGCGGGGCCCATGTGGGCCTAGCGCACAGGCCTGGGGTCAACACCCCTTCTTGCGGCCGCACATGAGCAGAGTCAGCGGGGCTCCATGGCCAGCATGCAAGCCCCATGGGCTGACGCACGTAGGGACTGCGGGGCCCAGGTCTGTACGCTGCCCTTACCGCCTCACACAGTCAGCGCCCGTGCACGCAGATCGAGGTGCATGGCGCTGGCCTATTCGCCGGGCAAGCAGGGGTGCCGAGTGCGGATCGGCCTGCTGCGGTCAGCGCTCGCACGCACGTACGTGGCAGCCACCGATTGGCCTACAAGGTTATCACGCGGATCGAGGAAGCGTCGACGTCCGGATTTTATCCAAGGAAGCACATTGGCGGGCAGGAAAAATCGTTCGACCCTGTTCGTCCGTGCGACCGACGTAGGGACGTCGGTTTGCTGGACAGATGGCGCCAAATGAGAAAGAGAAGGGAGAATATTCTCTAGGATCTAGGGAGGATCTCTACATCCCCAAAGCACCTCCCACACTATAAATAGAGGGCTTCTCTTCCTCATTCAACACACAAGAAGTGAAGCAAGAGCTCCAAGTTCCAAATCCAATGTAGTGTTAGAATAGATGAGAGGTGAGACGAGAGTCCGGGAGAAGCCGAGGATGTCGGCTCCTCTCTTCTTCTTGTTCCTCGGCGGGTGCGGCTCAGGTTTGAGTTTCATCCGGGTATTCTCTTTGTATTTCTGGATTAATATTTAATTAAGTTCAAGCTTTACTTTATTTACTTGTGGGCTCCTCGCTGTGATAGGTGTCTTAGTACTTGCAAAGCTAAGATAGTATTCATTAGAACAGATGAATGTCTAATTATGTTGAATGCCTTGGAGTGCGCCTAGTGCCACGGATTTGTAGTGGTAGCCCCAGGTGGTGACAGCCCTGACGGCCTACGTAGTCCACCACGTGAGCAGCACTAGAGAGTAGTAGGACCATTGCCTGGCTTGCCTTGCCCCCTTCTCATCCCTTTCCGGGCTTGGACGGTTGGGCGTCCCGAAGCAAGTAATACAGTAAATGACTTGAGCTATCTTTTGATTATCCAGAATACCTAGAAATAACCCTCTCTACCTGCTACACATTCATCACTTCTTTTGTCCTTGGTCGTTCTTAAATCGTCACTAGTACACACACGTTCCCTGTGGATTCGATACCCTGGAATACTCTCGGGTGAAAGCTACATCGGTATCCGTACGCTTGCGGATTTATCTGTGATCGTTAAAAATACCAACAGTGCTGCTCTGTTGTGTTCTGATATTCTCTGTTTCGCATTGGATCGCTCTGTTTCCCGTTGCGAGTTTCCTCCACACTTGTACCTTTCATTCAAATCTAGTGGAAACAAAAAGAAAACATAATCCTAATACACTAAACATTTTATTTTATTCATCAATTCATAGGCACATTACAAGATAATCAAAAGAAATAAATGAAATAAATGAATAGAAGGGAAACTAATGTGCCTATCCTAATCCAAAGCCTAGGGTATCTAGGGTGCATTATAGAGATTTTCATCCCCAGTAGCTTTGACATAGCGCTTAAGTTTCACAACTGTTGATCTACGAAGCATATCAAAGTCATCTTGAAGGTTAATGCGCTCAAGTCGCTCTTCAGTGAACTTCTTCTCCAACTTTGCATAGTCGTGACCGAGTTGATTAATCAACTCTAGCAACTCAGCGTTGGAGGGAGCCTTGGGGGCCTTCTCATCATCATCACTCTAATATTGGCCCCCAGGCCTGCGAATTGGAGGAGGCTTGATATGCCTCTTGATCTTGCCGGCGGGTGAAGATTCCACCGACTCCTCCAACTCCTTCCTCTCCTCAGGTGTGAGGGGAGGGAACAGCCCCTTACCATAGCCACCTCCGGGTTTCCTTTCCCCGAAGATCCGAAAACGTGGCTCCGGGGTACTGGCAGGAGAGTAGATGGACACATCGGACGTATAGTGATACGCCACGATGTCCTCCCACTTGTTCCTGACCACCTCCTTCAACTTCTCCCCTGGTTGAAGCTTGGGGAGTCCATCCCCCTTGATCGGAGCGGCCGCCGGTGTCTTCTTTTGTCACACTCGGATTTACGAAGGAAATCCGAATGCTACTATATGTGTACCCAGGAAGTCTTTACACACATATAGTTCAGAAATGAATATCAAAGAAAGGAAAACAGTGCTCGATAACATAAACATAACAAGTCTTACATCACAGGCATTACATTTATTAACGAGTTTATCAAAGTAGCGGAAGCCTGATGTAATCTAACTCCAAGACGTCTCCACAGGGACTCTGACTGGGGGATTGCACTGCCTAGAAGTCCGGGAACTCCTCGGGGAAAACAAAAGCATCCACTGGCGGCTCCTCTGAGTACCCATCTGGGATTTTGTTGATATGAAGCAAGTGTAAGTAATCCATCTTACTTAGCAAGCATAACATGATTAAATGAGGCTCAAAAGGCTAGACAAGGTTTAAACTGCGGTTAGCATTTTTAGTTGATTGATTTTAGAATTAACCTGTATTACTATAATTATATGACAACCCGGTTGTAACCCACATTAGAAAAACATGTGAGATATTATAAGTAACCAACATCATCGTTAAACATTACTTTAGAAAACAAGGAACCGCTCGAAAAGGATCCAGGCCGCTCTTGACCATGAGCACGGCTGTTATAACAGTTTTACACTCTGCAGAGGTTGTACACTTTCACCACCGGTCGTGATCCCCCTTGCCTTGGGCACGCACTCCCTTCACACCACGTGAAATGAGTACAGGGTTTCACTACGAGACCTTTCAAAAGACACCCTAGCAAGCTAGTGGCCGCTACGGTTTCCTGACAGGCGCATGGACCCCTCCAGGCTCCAGCCAAAACATCACACAAATCCATCACACACAAACCCCAACGAGAACTGACCGAGGTCCACACTTAAACCTGGCAGCCCCACTTGCGCCTTTCGGTAACCACTAGACAAGCTAGAGCCGTACAGTTTACTTAGTCAAGACCAGAGCCATGTGATTCCTGTGGTTGTACGGTTTTCCTGGGTGGCCGCTTTAAGATCGGAACCTTAAGAAGAGACGCTTAGAGCAATGCAAACACATGCTCAAGCTCCCTAAACCAAGTTGCTAAAAAGCATATTTTAATAAGGTTCCAAGTATATCATTAGTCATGATTATTATTTCATAACGAACATTAGCGGTTGGCAAGCATAGCGACAACTAACATATCTACCCATATGCATAAACCCAAGGTAACAAGGAATATAGGATAAACAAGACTAGTCATTCCTAAGGTTTAACAAATTAGACACATGCATGAATGAATAACATGATTAATAGGTGAATAGGTATCAAGGATAAATCATGTTACACTTGCCTTCCTCAAAATATTGCTGCTGATCTTGGTCTTCAAACTCTTGATCAAAGCCGGCCTCGTACTGCTCGCAAACTATTCACGCATTCCAATCACCACACATACATCCATCACAAGCCAGTACATGCATACAAAAGTATTTCTATTAGAACAGTACACCATACAATGAAAACAGAAGCAAAAAGGATATAAAACTAATCTACGCATTTCTACGAACACAACAACGCGAAAATCACTCTAATCGGATTTACGGTGATTAAACTACGCTAAAAACAAGACGAAGGTCTAAGCTGCGATAAACCGAGGACCTAATCGTTATTAACCCTAGACTTTGAGGGGTAGCAGGGAAGTTTTTCTGAACTGCAAGAAGGACGGCGGGTTGATATGGGATTTCTGCAGGGTCTCTTTAACAAAACTGCGAAGGGGTATGTTTCAATCTAATCCTGGCCGTTGGATGGGGGATGGATGGCTCTGCTGGTTTCTCCTTGCTCTGGTCGGACTGCACAGGGAAGACCGATGCTGAACAGGGGGCGGCGGCCATTGTTGCAGGCCAGAGGTCGCCGGGGACAGGGGCCCCAAGGCCTCGGTGCATGAATTTCAGAGGTGAGCGGCAAAACGGAACCGGGACGGCGACGCGAACCCGTCTTGATGCTTACTTCAGGCAAGAAGGCAGCAGGTTCGGTGCGCCGCGAGGAGACAGAGCAGGTCACGGTCGTAGAGTTGGGGCGGTCGTGTGGCTTCGGTTTGCTGCTTCTGGGTGGCGCGGTGTGATCCTTGTGTCCCTGTGCACAAGACAGAGGGGAGAGGGGTGAAAGGGGGGCGCCGGTGGCTGCCAGAAAAGGCGACGACGGCAATCTTACCTCTGCTGCTCCGGCGACGAAATCCGGCGGCAAGGATCACTGGTGGCGATGGGAAAAGAGATTGGGGAGTGGGGGAACCAGAGGGGGATGGGAAGGAGCTCGTCCAGAGTTCTCTAGGGGATGAGAGAGCCTTTGGACCTGGAATTGAAAGGGGGGCGGTATTCCTGCAGGGCGACGGTTTCTGGATTAAAGGGGGGCGTCGGTTTCGTTTTGTCGAAGATGAAAGGAAGGGGCGAAGGAAACAGGCCAGGGGCGACGGCATCCTCTCCTGCGTGCGTGGGAAAGAAGAGAGAGAGACGGCCTGGGCTGCCTGTTTATTGGGCCACTTAGAGATAAGAAGGAGAAAGCAAGAACAGGCCGGCTAGGATTGGTAAAAAGGTTTGGGCCTCAGGGAGAAAAAGAAAGGAGAAACGGGCCGGGTTAAGGTTGTGGTAAGGGTTTGGATCTGGGTTTGGGTCTTGGATTCGAGTTGGACTTGGGTCAGGTTGTGGATCGGGTTGTGGATAGGGTAGGGCCCACAGGGCTTCAGGTTAGGTTTTGGACTCTGGGATTTAGCACACAAAACACTCATACAAGAAAACAATGCACCGGCATGAAATGCGCAAACAAGTTTCTAAACCTAGGGTTGATTTTAATTTCTGAAAAGGATTTTAATTTGTCTAAATTTTCTGAATGCTCACACAAAAACCTAGCAAATTAATTACTAATTTAGAAAACAAAATTTTAGGGTGTTACAAACTAGTTGTGACACATGAAACACATCGTGTACACCTGACAGTCTAGTTGGCAATTCCAATTGATAAGCCACCTCACCTTTTCTGTCCAACACCTTGAATGGTCCAATATACCTTGGTGCTAGTTTGCCTTTGACATTGAATCTGCGAACTCCTCTCATCGGTGACACCTTGAGATATACGTAGTCGCCAATGTCAAAACTAAGGTCTCGACGTCTGACATCCGCATAACTCTTTTGCCTGGATTGTGCTACCTTCAAATTCTGCCTGATTGTCTGCACCTGTCTTTCAGCCTCTTTAAGAATTTCAGGTCCAAACACTTGGCTTTCTCCCGTTTGATTCCAGAACAAGGGTGTTCTGCATTTCCTGCCATATAGTGCCTCAAAAGGTGCCATTTGTAGACTCTTCTGGAAACTGTTGTTATAAGAGAATTCTGCGTATGGCAAACTCTTATCCCAACTTGTCCCGTACTGTAAAGCACAAGCCCTCAACATATCTTCCAAGATTTGGTTCGTCCTTTCAGTTTGCCCATCAGTCTGTGGATGATAAGCCGAACTGAAGTTCAGTTTTGTATCCATTGACTCATGAAGTTTATGCCAGAACTGTGATGTAAACTGTGATCCCCGATCTGACACTATCTTCTTTGGAACTCCATGCAAGCATACTATTCGCTCCATGTATAGCTCTGCTAGCTTTGCGCCTGAGTAGGTGGTCTTCACCAGAACGAAATGAGCCACCTTAGTTAGTCGATCCACAATTACCCATATAGAGTCAAAACCTCTCTGAGTTCGGGGCAAACCGACTATAAAGTCCATTCCTACTTCTTCCCATTTCCATTCTGGTATCTTCAAGGGTTGGAGTAAACCGGCAGGTCTCTGATGTTCCGCTTTAACCCTTTGACACGTGTCACATAGAGCGACATATGTTGCTACATCTCGCTTAAGTCCATACCACCAATATCTCTCTTTAATATCCAAATACATTTTTGTACTTCCCGGGTGTATGGAGTATGCTGAATCATGTGCTTCCCTTAGAATAGCATCTCTTATATGTTTTAGGTTAGGCACACATATTCTTTTACCGAACCACACAGTTCCTTGCTCGTCTATGCTAAATCCTGGTGCTTTTCCCTGAATGATCAAAGCTATGATTTCCTGAATCTTCTTATCTTCTTGTTGCCCTTCTTTAATCTCTTTTTCTAGTGTTGGTTCAACTTCCATTTCCCCTGTGCTAGCAGCAATTCCCAAATTCAACCGTTCAAATTCCTTTCCGAGTTCTTCTGGCAACTGGGTAACTCTATTTGCATGACTTCTTCTGCTTAAAGCATCTGCCACCAAATTTGCCTTTCCGGGATGATAGTGAATCTCTAGGTCATAATCCATGATTAACTCTAACCATCGGCGTTGCCTCAAATTCAAGTCTGACTGTGTGAACACATACTTCAGACTCTTGTGGTCAGTGTAGATATCACACTTATGGCCAATCAAGTAGTGTCCCCAAATCTTTAGTGCGTGCACCACTGCTGCAAGTTCAAGGTCATGAGTCGGATAATTTAACTCATGCTTCCTTAACTGTCTGGAGGCATATGCTACCACTTTTCCTTCTTGCATAAGTACACATCCCAAACCTTGACGAGATGCATCACAATATATAGAGAAACTCTTGGTTATATCAGGCAATACCAATATTGGAGCAGTGGTTAATCTTTTCTTCAGCTCCTCAAAACTGGCTTGACACTTTTCTGACCACACAAACTTCACGTTCTTCTCTAGCAAGGATGTCATAGGTTTAGCTAGTTTGGAGAACCCTTCAATGAACCGTCGATAGTATCCGGCCATTCCAAGGAAACTCCGAATCTCACTCACATCTTTTGGTGGATTCCAACTCAACACATATTTAACCTTCTTTGGATCAACTGCCACTCCTCCATTGGATACGACATGACCCAAAAATGCTACTTCCTTCAGCCAGAACTCACATTTACTGAACTTGGCATACAGTTGTTGTTCCCTGAGCCTCTGTAATACCAACCGTAGATGCTCCTCATGCTCTTCTTCATTCTTGGAGAAAATCAGAATGTCATCAATGAATACTACCACAAACTTGTCCAAATAATCCATGAAGACTTTATTCATCAAATACATGAAGTATGCAGGAGCATTGGTCAATCCAAACGACATCACTGTAAACTCATACAATCCATACCGAGTGGTGAATGCTGTCTTGGGAATATCAGAAGCACGAATTCTCATCTGATGATATCCTGAACGGAGATCAATCTTAGAGAATACACATGCTCCCTTCAGTTGATCAAAGAGATCATCGATCCTTGGTAGCGGATACTTATTCTTTATGGTTACGTCATTGAGTGCTCGGTAATCGATGCACATTCTCTTGGTTCCATCTTTCTTCTCAACAAATAATACCGGTGCTCCCCAAGGTGAGGAGCTAGGTCTAATATAACCCTTCTCAAGTAGCTCATCTAATTGCTTCTTAAGTTCTTCTAATTCTTTCACACCCATTCTATATGGTCGCTTAGCTATAGGTGCAGTGCCAGGTTTAAGATCAATAAGAAATTCAACTTCGCGTTCTGGTGGCATACCTGGCAACTCTGCGGGAAATACATCGGGAAATTCCTTCACCACATTGATGTCTTCCATGGCCATCTCCTTCACTTGATTAGCATGACACACATCTGAAGCAGTCATTGTCGCTTGATATTCTACTTTTTCTCCAGAACTTGCTATCAGTTGCACTGCTCTTTTAGCACACTGAATTACTCCATCATGCTTTGCTAGCCAGGACATTCCCAGGATAATATCAATGCCAGTAGAATTCAGGATTATAGGGTTGGCTACAAAATCTACCCCCCTTATTTTTATGCTAACCTTTGGACGAACTAAGGTTGCCTTTAGTTCTCCACCAGGTGAACTAACTATCATTGCTTTGCATAGGTTGCATAATCATCATGTGCTTTTTCACAAACTGGGCAGATATAAAAGTGTTGACGCGGAAAATCGGCGGACGTATCTCCCGCGTGCAGCACACGATGACCGGGGAGAGTCTGCTTCGCTCCAGTGCCAGTCTACACTCCAGTTCAGGTTCGCGGCGTGCCAGTCAATTTGACCTGAAATTGACAAGGGAAATAAAACAGTTAAATTGCTCTATGATTGTGCCGGCTCTATTTCAGACGATGGAGTAACGTCGAATTGTAGCCAAGACCCAATCAGACACGCATCGGCCGATACTGATCGGACCTCAGAATCGGACCTCAATGATGACGTCAATCGGACCGAGTGATCGGACCTCAATCAGACACCAAATCGGACCTCAGGATCGGACTAATCAGGATCGGACCTTGATTGATATAACAGACCAGCCTTTGAATAATAAAATAAAGCATATAACAAGGCCAATATGTAAAATAATGGATCAGCTGTGTCTTGAAACAAGATATTAAATAACCACAGTGTAAGCCGATACATTGTCCACTTTGTCTAATTACCAGTTTGACTCATCTTATCGGACCATCTAACCAACCGATCGGACTATAGCCTTTTCAGAGAAATCTAGCTCTGACGTAGGGAATCTAGATTTCTCCAACTATGATCAGATTGGATAGCTAGATAACCAGATTCGATTCATCAACCTGTCAATTAGACAAGATGCTCGCACAGGTGTTGATCAGATTAAGCAAAATAAGCAAGTAAAACATTAACAGATACGTTCTGATTCTAAGATATGCTACTGAACAATTAAGCAAGATCCAGCTCCGACGTAGGGAATCTACACCACACTTAACATTCAAATAGCAATAAGGCATAATCTAAGCTTCCTTGACTAATCAAGATGAACCTAGCTCCGACGTAGGGAATCTAGACCAAGCATGACAGTCAAAGATTAATCTAAGCGTATTACAAAGATCCAGCTCCGACGTAGGGAATCTACACCAATGCAATACTCAAAGAACAACCAGATTAAACCACAAAGCAAGATCGGACATAGAACGATGCTGTAAGATAAATATTGCTTAAATCGGACCAAGACCTGTGCTCAAAGCCGTTGAAGAAGTAGAATTGATTCACATGGCGTAGATCTAAACCAATCTAGCAACTCCAACAAACCGCAAAGACTATCTTTAGTAACCAAGATTACTCTAGCTCCGACGTAGGGAATCTAGACTAATCTTGATACCTAGCTCCGACGTAGGGAATCTAGGCTTAAAGTATAGTCCGATAAACGATAATCCGTTGAATAATCAATATTGATCTAGCTCCGACGTAGGGAATCTATATCAATCTTGATTATCCAGAGATAAATCGGTTGAACAGTATAAACGAGAAAGGGCGATGTGCCTCAATTCAAAGCCTATACTAGTTCGATAAATTGACTAACTTACTGGTAAGCCGGAGATCAGAACTGATGCAGCCCGTCCACCAATGAGCTTCGTCGGTAACTACTACTAGGGTTTTGGCGTGAAGCCGGGTTGTATTGAATTGTGAGAATTGTTCTTTACAATGGACGAGGGTTCATATTTATACCCTGGTCGTGGAGAGTCCTGATCGGACCAGACTAACTAAATAAGGTAAACTAAACTTAAGATACAACGGGACTCTCGTACGTCCTCTGAAAAGGAAATAGTCCCCGAATCTGATACGCTTCTTCCTTAGCCGACGTGTCTTCCCTTTCGAACTCGTCATTGGATCGGACTCCTGCTTCATCGAACCCCTTTTCAGCATCAGCTCCCTTCTCTGTCACCTTTGGCATTGACCAGTCAACGGGTCCACTTCGCAGTCTCAACTTCATCATGTCATCATCCGACCCAGTATGTCAGGTGCGAAAATCCGGTGTCAACACATGCCCCCCAGTTTCGGAGTATGAAGGATTCATGCTTCGAAATTCTATAAATCCAGTGTCTCAATCTCCTAACCGATGCAATTCGCTTCACAGATTCAACACCTTGACTTCTCTAGCATTGCCCTTTTCATAGCCGATACCTTCCTTCAAGCTTCTTTATCATAACATGTTAGCCAATATGAATAATCAAGAAAACTCTACTCTTCCTGCTAAATAACTTGGTTTTTTCATTTTCAAATCAAAACATAACTTCGCCCTTCAAATGATTCTCTCAGATCACTCAATGTGTATTATTCCTCACCAAGGCACTGTATCATCTCTTTGTCTTCCTACTTCTAATAAGGCTTTTGTGGAGCTCAGGGTAGGAGATAGAAAGGAAGCATACTTGCATTGCATATCTTGCAAAATCAAAAACCGGATCCAGTGGAGAAAATAAGTCATACAATCAGATCAAGATGTGCATGTGTGTGGAATTTTTTGGGTGGAACTCCCTTTTTGCACGACTCTTCATTTTACTTTTCTTTTCAGATATGGGCTATCTTTCATATTTATTTTATCACTCTTCCTTATGCTTTTGAGCACGGATAATATATATATATATTTTTTTTGCATAACCCATACCTTTTGCATAATGAATTTGAAAAGTCATGTCAAAGGGACGGAGTATTTTTGTATGGATGGAAGGCATGTTTTTGCGTAACTTCCAGTGTAGAAGTCAGCATATGAATAGTCGAGTATGTGAATCCAGACCAAACGACAGCGATGTGCCAAAAATTAAAGTCTAGCATACTCAATAATGGAATAATATGTGGAGTGTACGTGATCTTGATCTTAAAAGCATGAAACAAATCTCACAAGGATCACAAACAATTTGACAATGCTCAATACAAAACAAGCAGCATATGTGTAAGGTTTTCAGAAGATACCAACATATGGCTCTGGTAGGAATTTCATATCATTGAGGAGCTGAGTTATGTATTTTATTTTCACAAAATAAAATCCCCAAGTATTTCGCAGTAAGAAATAAAGTTTACTTGATCATACCATAGTTTTCGGACCGACGAGCCAATGTCGTGTCAGCATAAATGTTGAAATCCTTTCTTCTGAATCTTGGTATTCCAGCACTGATTGATTTGTAACATAACTTCCTGGAAGTCTTGACAGAAGAATCCTTCAAATATTCAACGATTCCAATCTCCTTCTGATATCCCCTGTACCTTCACACCGGACATAGGCCGATAGCCAGACGCTTTTTGCGCCATCCGATTTACTTCCTTATTATGATGTCTTGAAATATGCTCAACAATTTGAACGCCGATTTCTTTAAGAATCCGGAGATCTTTCATCAATGCTTCATATTTCGCCTGATTATTTGTGCACTTTTCAATCGGATAAGCAAACTCGAATCTTGCCCCCCGAGGCGAAATAATAAGAAGGCCGATTCCGCAACCATCATTGTAAGATGAACCATCAAAGAACATGGTCCAGGGAACTGCGTCAACCACATCGGCCTCTGTATTGATCGGACCAATTGCATCAAGCTCCATGGTGCATTGCTCAGCAGCATTAATGTTAGGTCCACAATGATCGGCAACCAAATCAGCCATTTAAAATAAAGTCTCAGAGCCGACTGCTTGGATCGGCTGTAGTCCTTGATCGGACACCTTGAGAAAGTCACCATCCCATGTCTTCCCTGACAGGCACTCAACTCCTTCAAACTCCCAAATTGTTGATTCAGCTGTAGCAATGCTAACCGAATCATCGGCTGGGGCAATCTCCACTTTATTACCCTGCCACTGGATCAAACATTGATGCATTGTGGATGGGATGCAACAGTTGGCGTGGATCCAATCACGTCCGAGGAGCATGCTGTAGGAACCTTGGCCGTCAATCACGAAGAAGGTAGTCGGCAATGTCTTGCTGCCGATGGTCAATTCCACATGAACTGCCCCCCGAGGCTCTGAAACATTTCCGCCAAAGTCCTTGAGCGTCATATTGGTCTTGATCAAATCATCAATCCCTTTACCCAGCTTACGGAATGTAGAATAGGGCATGAGATTGACAGCAGCTCCTCCATCAACCAGCATCTTGGTCATCGGCTTTCCATCAATGTATCCCTTGATGTACAGAGGCTTCAAGTGCCGATACCCATTTGCATTTGGTTTCTCAAAAACCGCCTTCTCTGAATCCAGAACCAAGCATGCAGCGGCTTCTTCCAGTTCATAATCGACCTCATGGTCGTCTTGTTCATCAGGAGCAGCAAAATCGGACGGCAACATCAAAACCATATTTATTGCGGCCGATGTACTTGCTTCATCATCATTGGCCATCTTGACACGCCACTTCTTCTCTTTTGCCAACTCTTGCTCCTGGATTTGTTCATTATAGCGCAAGCGTTGCACACGCCTCTTCTTGGACTTAGAAATTCCTGACGGGCACCACTGTCCAGGCCTCATTGGAGGTTCTTCAGTCCGATTCTGAACTAGAGCCTTCTCTTCCATCTTTTCAGGGCCATGAGCATCAGCCCGGCCTTCATTATTTTTGTGGCCATGAGTGTTAACCCGGCCTTCATCTCTTTGATGATGATCATCGACCCTAACGCCGATCCGTTCATGAACTGATCGTCGACCTCTTTTGGAAGCTCTGTACTCCTTATACTGGAAGCTACATTCTGGACAATCTGCCTTTGATGGCAGTCTAAGCTTCTCGTTCCAGCAATACACGAAGAAAGGACACCCCCAATGATCATCATCTCGATCGTACCGGTTATAAGCTTGACGTCCATCTGTATACCAATCGGACCTATAACCGTAATGACGGCGATTATCGACCATATCATCATACCAGCGCCGGTCATCGGACCTGTCATCGTACCAGCGTTGGTCATCAGACCACTCATCATATCGGCGTCGGCCATCGGACCTACCACCACGTCGGCGCTGACCATCAAACTCTTCATCAAGCTGCCTTGCTTGATATTCATGCCTCCGACGTCGTCGTTCCTCGCATTCCCTCCACGCTCGGACTGCTGCCTGCTGCCTCTTGTATTTGTTGATCAACATTTGGGAAGTCACACGCGGCCGATATCCATCAGGAGCATTAGATTCACGCCCAAATGCCTGATGATTCCTGCGTAGCTCTTCAACGGTAACTTGAACCACAGGATCAACGGTACCAGAACTCTTGGCGTGGTCCGATGTAAGCACCTTGACTTTCCCCTTTTCACTAGCATCAACCATATTAACAGAAAAGGAGAAATCAGCAAAGTTATTGGGAAAGGGATGACCATCGATCTTCATGGCTTTCTTGCTGTCTTCAAATTTGATCTTGCCTGACTCAATAGCCAATTGGATCTCCCTTCTGAACACTTTGCATTCATTGGTCTCGTGAGATGTCGAGTTGTGCCATTTGCAATACTTTCGTTTCTTCAACTCATCGGCCGATGGAATCGAGTGATTTGGAGAAAGCTGGATAAGCTTCTCACTGAGCAGCAAATCAAAGATCTTATCGGCCTTTGTTATATCAAATCCAAATCTCTCAGGATTCTGCTTGATCCACGGGAGCGACACTGGCTTCTTGGATTTAGTCCATTCAGCTATATTGACATCAGCCTCCTCTTCAGTATCAGAGAAATAAGACACTTGTTTAGAAAACTTCATACGCTTCATCTCCTGATATCGGACCTCATGAGCTGACACTTTCTGAACCAATTGCCCCAATGTCTCAAACTCCTGAGCAGAAAACTTTTCTTTAATCGGCGCGAGCAAACCTTGGAATGCAAGCTCGGCCAACTGCATGTCAGATAGCTTCAAACTATAGCATCGATTCCTAGTGTCACGGAATCGTTGGATGTACTCCTTGACGGTCTCATCATTCCTTTGCCTGATGGCAATCAAATCGGAGATCTTCATCTCATTGAGACCAGAAAAGAAGTATTTATGGAACTGCTTCTCCATGTCGGACCACCCTGTGACCGATCCTGCTGGCAACGACGTAAACCAGGTAAACGCCGGCCCTGACAGTGACAGAGGGAAAAATCTGAGCCTGAGTCCCTCCTCAGAAGCAGCCTCACCACACTGAGCCAAGAATCGGCTCACATGCTCGATGGTGGTCATATCATCTTGCCCGGAGAATTTGGAAAAATCCGGCACTCTGTAACGTGGAGGAAGTGGCACTGCATCAAAATAAGACGGGTACGGGTGCCGATACAACCTCGCTTCATGTTTAGGTTTTAAGCCGAATTGATTCTGGATCACCTCGGCTATCTTTTGTGACCAATCGGACTGTTGATTTCCATGTGGCATTCCATCAGCTATGTCCATTACATAGTTATTGTAATCTCCGACCATACGCTGATGTGAAGGAACTTCTGTATGTAGCCTCGCAGCAGCAGGCTGTTTCTCTTGTTCGCTCAGAGTCCTGGCATACTTTTCACCATGCGGGCCGACAATAGTTCCATCGGCCATCAACAGGAAACCGTTAGCCAGTTCAACAGGAGGTGGTGGAGCAATTGGCATCTGTGGAGCAACGGTCATTGTATTATCTGCAGTCTCTTTTCCTTTTCCTGATCCTGATGCTCCTGCAGAATCTGCTATAAATACTGGACCCTTCAAACAAACAGCATCGTCCACCGCCTTCTTGATGAGATTGTCCAAAGAATTCACCAGAGTGCCTGATTGGTTGATCATTGCATGATGAACAGCCTGGTGAATCATCTCTGACATATTAGCCTGGTGCTCCCGAGCTTCAGTTGTCTTCTTGATCAATTCTGGATCCGGGAGAGGACCTTTGAGTATAGGACCTGAACGATTACGCCCAAACTGACCAAGGCATAGCTTCTCAAACGCATCAATGTGGGCCTGAACTGAATCCAACTGAGCCTTGGACAGATCGGCCTTTGTAATCGGCATGGTCACCTCAGTCGCCTTGTTCTTGTCGTTCTTGGCCTTCTCAGCAGCTTCTTTCTCAGCAGCAAGTCTTGCTGCAGTTTCTTGTTCAGCATCAGACGACGACATCTTGGATTTGTTTTTCGTGTCCCACCAGGCGTGCCAAAAAATGTGTTGACGCGGAAAATCGGCGGACGTATCTCCCGCGTGCAGCACACGATGACCGGGGAGAGTCTGCTTCGCTCCAGTGCCAGTCTACACTCCAGTTCAGGTTCGCGGCGTGCCAGTCAATTTGACCTGAAATTGACAAGGGGATAAAACAGTTAAATTGCTCTATGATTGTGCCGGCTCTATTTCAGACGATGGAGTAACGTCGAATTGTAGCCAAGACCCAATCAAACAAGCATCGGCCGATACTAATCGGACCTCAGAATCGACCTCAATGATGACGTCAATCGGACCGAGTGATCGGACCTCAATCAGACACCAAATCGGACCTCAGGATCGGACCAATCAGGATCGGACCTTGATTGATATAACAGACCAGCCTTTGAATAATAAAATAAAGCATATAACAAGGCCAATATGTAAAATAATGGATCAGCTGTGTCTTGAAACAAGATATTAAATAACCACAGTGTAAGCCGATACATTGTCCACTTTGTCTAATTACCAGTTTGACTCATCTTATCGGACCATCTAACCAACCGATCGGACTATAGCCTTTTCAGAGAAATCTAGCTCCGACGTAGGGAATCTAGATTTCTCCAACTATGATCAGATTGGATAGCTAGATAACCAGATTCGATTCATCAACCTGTCAATTAGACAAGATGCTCGCACAGGTGTTGATCAGATTAAGCAAAATAAGCAGTAAAACATTAACAGATACGTTCTGATTCTAAGATATGCTACTGAACAATTAAGCAAGATCCAGCTCCGACGTAGGGAATCTACACCACACTTAACATTCAAATAGCAATAAGGCATAATCTAAGCTTCCCTTGACTAATCAAGATGAACCTAGCTCCGACGTAGGGAATCTAGACCAAGCATGACAGTCAAAGATTAATCTAAGCGTATTACAAAGATCCAGCTCCGACGTAGGGAATCTACACCAATGCAATACTCAAAGAACAACCAGATTAAACCACAAAGCAAGATCGGACATAGAACGATGCTGTAAGAATAAATATTGCTTAAATCGGACCAAGACCTGTGCTCAAAGCCGTTGAAGAAGTAGAATTGATTCACATGGCGTAGATCTAAACCAATCTAGCAACTCCAACAAACCGCAAAGACTATCTTTAGTAACCAAGATTATTCTAGCTCCGACGTAGGGAATCTAGACTAATCTTGATACCTAGCTCCGACGTAGGGAATCTAGGCTTAAAGTATAGTCCGATAACGATAATCCGTTGAATAATCAATATTGATCTAGCTCCGACGTAGGGAATCTATATCAATCTTGATTATCCAGAGATAAATCGGTTGAACAGTATAAACGAGAAAGGGCGATGCGCCTCAATTCAAAGCCTATACTAGTTCGATAAATTGACTAACTTACTGGTAAGCCGGAGATCAGAACTGATGCAGCCCGTCCACCAATGAGCTTCGTCGGTAACTACTACTAGGGTTTTGGCGTGAAGCCGGGTTGTATTGAATTGTGAGAATTGTTCTTTACAATGGACGAGGGTTCATATTTATACCCTGGTCGTGGAGAGTCCTGATCGGACCAGACTAACTAAATAAGGTAAACTAAACTTAAGATACAACGGGACTCTCATACGTCCTCTGAAAAGGAAATAGTCCCCGAATCTGATACGCTTCTTCCTTAGCCGACGTGTCTTCCCTTTCGAACTCGTCATTGGATCGGACTCCTGCTTCATCGAACCCCTTTTCAGCATCAGCTTCCTTCTCTGTCACCTTTGGCATTGACCAGTCAACGGGTCCACTTCGCAGTCTCAACTTCATCATGTCATCATCCGACCCAGTATGTCAGGTGCGAAAATCCGGTGTCAACAAAAAGCATGCGATGCTCCAGAATCAAATAATACTGATGCAGGATTTGAGTTCACTGAAAACGTACCGATCACCACATCTGTTGCTTCTTGCGCAGCCTCCGCATTCACATGATTAACTTTGCCTCGGGCATAGTTCTGCTGTCCTCCATTACGTGGGCCTTGTTGCTGCCTGCCGGCATTCTGTCCCATCTTCTTAGGGCAATTGTTAGCAAAATGCCCCGGTTCACCACAACTGTAACACACCCTCGGAGTCACGGGTGTTGTGTTGGCCTGTGTGAGTGGTGGAGCTTGAGCTTTCAGCTCTGGGTTCTGAGGCCTGTACTGCTGCTGCTGCTGGTTCTGGGGGCGCTGCTGGTACTGCGGACGGCCTGTCTGAGGAGAAGATCCCTGAAAGCGAGGCTGATTACCCATTGATGGATTGTAGCGAGGACGCGAGCTGCTTCCAGACTGTTGGCCCATATACTTCCTCTTCTTTTCTTCCATCTCCTTGCGCTTATGCTCAAGCATCAGAGCTTTGTCAACCAACTTTTGAAAGTTCTCAAAAGTGTGCGTCATTAGTTGGTATTGTAGCCCATCATTCAATCCCAACAGAAAGAGCCTCTGTTTCTTATCATCTGTGGAGACCTCCTCTGGAGCATACCTTGATAGTTCAATAAATTTATCACGGTAAGCCGTGACAGTCATAGATCCCTGCTTCAATGCTAAGAACTCCTGACGCTTCAGTATCATCAAGCCATCCGGCACATGGTGAGAACAGAAGCTCTCGCAGAATTCCAGCCAAGTGATCTGATTAGGGTGAGGGTGAGCATACTGATATGCATCCCACCAATCCAGGGCTGCTCCTTGTAGTTGGCCTGACCCATAAAGAACCTTCTCACGATCATCACATTGAGCAATGTCAAGCTGCCGGTCCACTGCCTTGAGCCAATCCACTGCTTGCAAAGGATTACTTGCACTGGAGAAGGTTGGTGGACGACCCTTCATGAATTCTCCACGCTTGTCCCTGGGTGGAGCGGGATGTGGTGGATGAGGAGGTTGGTTCTGCTGGTTTTGTTGCATCATTGCCATGGTTTGAGCCAACTGCTGCATGATTTGATTCTGCTGGGCCAGAAGTTGCTCCACCGTGGGTTGGTTTCCTCCCTGGTTACCTCTTCTGCCACTGGCCATCTGTTAAAGACATTAATATTACTGTTATTCAACCATCCAAGATAACCATAATCTGATTCTGGACAAGGGTATGGAAATGATAGATGTGCAGAGCAAAAACCCTCCCAACTATTTAAACACAAAGCCTTAACCTATATCTAGATGCTTGTGAGTATAAAACCCACATTCATCACAATCATTACAAAAAGCCAACTCATACATTTAACATAATCACAATAATTCAAATCACTCAAGAGCACAGGTTCACACATGAGAAACTTAAAACAAACTCAAAACGCATCTAAGTCGTTTATTACATCTCATGGGACAAACCTAAAGATCCTCATCTATGGTGATTCGAGCCTATCTCATGAAAGAAAACAACGGGGAAAGTCAAATTTTGCAATAGATAAGGATAGAAGTATAAGCAAAGATTTTTAATAAATTACTGACAAGGCAAAACAAGGATAGATTGAATAAATAAAATGAGGTATGTATAATCAATAAATAAAATAACCAAGGTTAAATCAAAATGAAATAAAGCAAGGAGTATAAACTCTAAACGACCATTCTACTCTAGGCTGCGCATCCTACAGTCAGCACTGCTTTGATACCACTCTGTCACACCCGGATTTACGAAGGAAATCCGAATGCTACTATATGTGTACCCAGGAAGTCTTTACACACATATAGCTCAGAAATGAATATCAAAGAAAGGAAAACAGTGCTCGATAACATAAAACATAACAAGTCTTACATCAGGCTTCGCTACTATTGATAAACTCGTTAATAAATGTAATGCCTGTGATGTAAGACTTGTTTCTGTTTTATGTTATCGAGCACTGTTTTCCTTTCTTTGATATTCATTTCTGAGCTATATGTGTGTAAAGACTTCCTGGGTACACATATAGTAGCATTCGGATTTCCTTCGTAAATCCGGGTGTGACATCTTTAGGGTTAATTGCCCCGTTGTCGGCCTTCTGTACGGGCTTGATGCCCGTGCATCACGCCTCTGGGTCCTCCTCGGAGACTGAGACCGCGCCGCCGAACGAGAACGCGAGGGGCCACCAGGGCCGGTCGGCCGACCAGGCACATCGGCCGACCCCCTGGTGCGGCCTCTCGTGTCCTCCTCTGGCGGGAGGCTGGCCAGTGGGGAGACAACCACGGCCATGGCTTGCTCCAGGTTGATGGGCACCAATTGATTGGCCGGAGTGGGCTCTCCATCCAGATCAAAGGTTGATCGGGATTTGGGGTGGCTTTTTCCGGCCATTGTTGGAGAATTGGGAGGTGTGGCTTGGTGATTTCAGAATGGGGGCGAGGAAGAACTCAGATGAGAGGGAAGAAGAGGATGGGTGAAAATTTAAAGATAGGTTAACCCTCTTCTCGGATCCATCAGAGTTAGAATCGCTCGTCCACCGCAGAACGTCTTCAGAGACGTTAGAGTAGAACGTTGGCAAAAGATAGGGCTGATCGGGCTTCAGGATCACGTCGGCCGACCTGAGTCAGGTCGGCCGACCCGGCCTTGAGCCCGGTCGCCCTCTCCTTCTTTGTGCACTACGTGACAGGTCCACCAAACCCCAAAATGTGTGCATTCACGTTCTAGGGGTTAAGGATTTAGCATAAGGTGTAATTATAAATGGGAATCATCCATGACCAAATTGATCACATCAAATTCCTTATCTACTTTATCAGGTTCAAAGAAAACTTTTAAACGTTGACCATTTACCTTTGAAGAGGTTACCTTCATCATCTTGGAGTGTGATTGCCCCGTGCGACGAAGTCTCCACCACAACGAATGGTCCTTCCCATTTGCTCTGAAGTTTTCCATGTCCAAAGAGCTTCACCCTGGAATTAAAGAGTAATACCTTATCCCCGGGGTGGAACTCCTTCACCTTGATCCTCTTGTCGTGCCATCTCTTGGTTCTGTCCTTGTAGATTCTGGCACTGTGGTACGCTTTGTCTCTCCACTCTTCCAGCTCTGATAGTTGCATCCTTCTCATCTGCTGGGCTGCTGGCAAATCCATGTTCCACTTTCTTATGGCCCAATGCGCCCGATGCTCTAGCTCAACTGGTAAATGGCAAGTCTTGCCGTAAACCAGCTGGTATGGGGACATCCCGATTGGCGTTTTGTACGCCGTTCGGTAAGCCCATAGAGCATCTGGTAACTTGCTCTTCCATCCTTTGCCCATTTCTATCACGGTCTTCTGCAGAATGTTCTTGATCTGCTTGTTCGATGTTTCTGCTTGACCACTTGTCTGGGGGTGGTATGGTGTAGCTATATTGTGCTTTGCCCCCAGTTCTGCCAGAAATTTCCGGAAGGTCTTGTCGATGAAGTGCGACCCTCCATCACTGATCACCATCCTGGGGGTTCCAAAATGTGGAAAGATGATCTCATGGAACATCTTTCACGCGTGTTTAGAGTTAGCGGCTCTACATGGCATTGCTTCAACCCACTTCGAGACATAGTCCACTGCCACCAGGATGTACTCACTGTCATAGGATTTGACAAAGGGTCCCATGAAATCAATGCCCCACACATCAAACAGCTCAACTTGTAAGTTGTTTGTGAGTGGCATTGCATCTCTTGCGGTAATCCCTCCATGTTTCTGGCACTGTTGGCATCGTCGAATGAACTCCTTTGTATCCTCATACATTGTGGGCCAGTAGAATCCACTCTGCCAGATCTTTGACCTTGTCCTAAACGCCCCGTAGTGACCTCCATATGGGGCCGCATGGCACTGCTCAAGGATCTTCCTTGCTTCATTTGTTGGTACACATCGCCTGAGCATGCCATCTGAACATACCCTGTACAGGTATGGTTCATCCCATAGATGGAGTCTACTCTCGTAGATCAGCCTTCTCTTGTTCTCCCCTGGCGGTACATATCCTGCAACCATAAAGTTCACAATATTTGCATACCAGGGGTCGGAGGCGGTCACCTTGAGTAGGGTGTCGTCGCGTAGAAAATCATTTATCGGTAGATCCTGCATGTCAGTAAACTGCATACGCGACAAATGATCTGCTACTGAATTCTCTACACCCTTTTTATCTTTAATTTCTAAATCAAATTCTTGGAGTAAGAGAATCCAGCGGATAAGGCGTGGTTTAGCATCTTTCTTGGTAAGCAAATGTTTCAAGGCAGCGTGATTGGTGTAGACAATCACCTTAGCTCCTACCAAGTAAGATCTAAACTTGTCTATAGCAAAAACTACTGCCAAGAGCTCTTTTTCAGTGGTAGCATAGTTAAGTTGAGCTCCTGTCAAAGTTTTACTAGCATACGAGATAGCATGATGGTTCTTATTTTTGGTCTGTCCAAGGACAGCACCAACAGCATAATCACTGGCATCACACATAATCTCAAAGGGTAGCGTCCAGTCATGGGGTTGAATGACTGGTGCTGAGATGAGAGCGTTCTTTAAAATGGTGAAAGCATGTAAACACTCATCATCGAAGTCAAAGGGCACGTTCTTGGCTAAAAGGCTAGTGAGGGGCCTAGCTATCTGGAAAAAATCTCTGATAAAGTGCCGGTAAAACCCCACATGACCTAAGAAGCTGCGGATCCCTTTAACATTGGTGGGAGGTGGAAGCTTTTCTATGACTTCTATTTTTGCTCTATCCACCTCTATTCCCCGTTCGGACACTAAGTGTCCCAACACTATTCCCTCTCGGACCATGAAATGGCACTTT
>CM014274.1:46557328-46570993 GCA_004135705.1 Alloteropsis semialata | reverse complement strand
TGGACCAACTCTAAACTATTCAGTTTATGATAAAGAATTATATGCTCTTGTTCGGAGTTTGGAAACTTGGCAACACTATCTTTTTTCTAAGGAATTTGTGATACATTCTGACCATGAATCTTTGAAACACCTTAAAGGACAATTAAAATTAAATCGAAGGCATGCAAAATGGTGTGAATTCATTGAATCATTTCCTTATATTGTCAAGTACAAAAAAGGAAACTAAAATGTTGTAGCTGATGCTCTATCTCGACGTCATGCTTTGCTTACACAACTTGATGCTAAGATTCTTGGATTAGAAAGTATAAAAGGTTTATATACGACTGATCCAAATTTTGCTGAACCATATTCCAAGTGTTGTGATGGAAAAGGATGGGAAAAATTTCATATGCATGATGGGTTCTTATTTCGAGCTAACAAACTGTGCATTCCAGATTGCTCTGTTCGTATTTTACTTGTGCAGGAAGCTCACGCAGGAGGACTCATGGGACATTTTGGAGCTAAGAAGACGGAGCAGGTGCTCGCCGACCACTTCTTTTGGCCAAAGATGAGAAGAGATGTGGAGAGACATGTTCTTCGCTGCGAATCCTGCCATAAAGCTAAGTCCCGTTTAAACCCTTATGGACTCTACACTCCTCTTCCTATCCCTAGTGCACCTTGGGAAGACATCTCTATGGACTTTGTCCTTGGGTTACCTCGCACCAAGAGGGGAAGGGATTCAATTTTTGTTGTGGTTGATCATTTTAGCAAAATGGCACATTTTATTCCATGCCACAAAAGTGATGATGCTTCACACATTGCTGAATTATTTTTCAAAGAAGTTGTGCGTCTTCATGGAGTGCCACGAACCATCGTTTCAGATCGTGACGCTAAATTTTTGAGTTATTTTTGGAAAACTTTGTGGGGAAAACTTGGGACACGTTTGTTGTTTTCCACGATATGTCATCCACAAACGGATGGACAAACTGAAGTTGTAAACCGAACATTATCAATGTTGTTGCGAGCTGTCCTCAAGAAGAACTTGAAACTTTGGGAAGAAAGTTTGCCACATGTCGAGTTTGCATACAACAGGGCAGTACATTCGACTACTAAATTTTGCCCATTTGAGATTGTATATGGGTTCAAACCCACTGCTCCCATAGATCTTTTGCCTTTGCCTATGCAGGAACGAGTAAACTTTGACGCAAGCAAGCGAGCGGAATTTGTCAAAGACCTTCATGAAAAAGCTCGAGCCAACATTGAGAAGATGACCGAGAAGTATGAGAAGCGCGCCAACAAAGGTCGAAAAAAGATGGTATTCGAAGCAGGAGACTTGGTTTGGGTGCATCTACGTAAAGATAGATTTCCTGAGCAACGCAAGAGCAAGTTGCAACCCCGAGCTGATGGTCCATTCAAAGTGCTACGCAAGATCAACGACAACGCCTATGAAATTGATCTGCCGAGTACTTATGGTGTGAGTACCAGTTTCAATGTGTCCGACCTCTCTCCATTCTTTGGATTGGAAGAGTCGAGGATGACTCTTTTTGAAGGGGGGGAGGATGATATGACCATACCAGTGTCGGCGACCTCGCCGAGTACTCCGACGGCTTCACAGACTACTTCGACCACTCTGCCGAGTACTCTGCCAAGTACTCCGACCTCGCCGACTACATCTCCAACCCCTACTGGACCAATCACTCGGAGCCGAGCTAAGAAAATACAACAAGAGGTGCACGCGCTACTTTGTGAGTATCAATTGAACATTAATGAGAACTTTGAGCTACCTAAGTCGTACATGTTGTTATTGCTCAGGTTCACCAAGGAGGAAGACAAGGATGCATCAAGAGTGGAACAGAAAGAAGAATCACGTTCACATCAGTCCAGCGTGACAGAACTGTCCAGAAGAAATATTCATATCTTTTGACTCACAAAAGCTATGAAGGCTCATGAATACTCTCTGGAAAGATCTTGAAGTCTAGTTTCCAAATATACCACTCCCGGGTTGTTTGGAGCTTTCCCTTGAAGTGGCCGAGTTGTTTAGTGCACACTGGTCTGAGGGACTACAGTCCGCCTGAAGTCAAAATGTCCGAGCAAAACTGTACTAATCTACAATAAATATTGGAGCAAGCTATCTATGGTTTGAAAGCCTATCAGTTAGCTTTCAAACACATCCAGCAGCATCTCATTTGAAGCTTCCAAGAAGGAGTTAAAGCCAAAACATTGAAGACTGCGCAGAATTCCAGAAGTCACGCGGGAACCACTCAGGAGGCTTTTTCACACTAGCGTTGCTTTCACATTGTTTCATGTTTATACCTATCCAGGAGGGTTATTCCTTGTATAAATATCCCCCTATGTGTAAGCAAATGATAACTTTTGATGAATTGAGATAATCCCAGTGATATTGCAGCCGAGCTGCTGAGTGCTTACTCAACCCTTGTTCTTCCTTGTTCTCTTGGACTTGTGAAGAGATCTCTCTGAGATCCACTAGTTCGTGCTTTGCGAGTTCCAGTACGGCTGCCTCGCCTTGTGTGGATTAGCTCTGGTTGTGGTTCTGCGGTCGTTTAGAGATCGAGTCGAAGTCTTCACGGTTTCGGTGTCTCTCTCCCTGTCGCTTGGTCGCATCCGACCTTGGTCAGGTATAAAGCTAGTTACCCGCTGATCTTCAAGAAGTTTACCTTACTTCCCCACTGTCTCTATAGCCAATCACCTTGTTCATAGACCTACTGCCGTGAAGATCGGGCCACCCTTGGTACCGAAATTAGTTCGGTAGTTATCACTAGCGGTCATGAGCGGCCTGGACCCTCACATGATTAATATATTGTAGATGAATTAAATTGGTTTATTCATGTTAATGATGATGCTTATGGTTTACCATATGCTTAATTGGGTTGGTATATACTTATACTTTAGTAATTATGCTGCTAAATAAAATATGACCAACTAAAGTGCTTAAAGGAATTTAATTAGCCATCTATTTCCTTGTTAAGCCTTTGCATGTCATATGCTTTTGCTCTACACTTGCTGGGTACCAACCATAAGTGTACTCAACCTTGCTTTATCTGCGGCTTAGGCTTGAATAAGAGATTTCAGTGGAGTATTTTGGAGATTTCTACGCGTACGTGTTCCCCCAGTCAGCTGCCTGTGGAGAAGTGTTGATGTTCCGCGGCTAGTTACTCGCTTCACATGAGTGTAAAAATGTTGATTAATATCATTTACGTTTTTGCGCTGTCTTTTATATCACTGACGAAGTCTTATATGTGTGTAAACTTGATCCTGGCGCACATATGATAGTCATTCGGTTTTGTTTAGAAAACCGGGTGTGACAGTGGATGGCTTGGGTGTATAGCTACGGATATAGTGTTTGTGGGAAGTAGTGTTGGAGAGTTTGAGTCGAAGGCGCATATTGTGCGAACATAGTTGTTGGATGTACAACATTGGAGTTTAGAGATGGAAAAATGGGGCAATATGGTTGTATTGTTTGTGAACTGCCCGTAGAAGCTGGTATTGGCTTCGCTTGATGGGATTGCATCTTGTCCACCTTCATCTTCTCAATTGTTTTCTTGATGTCTCTGCACTGCTCGGTGCCATGAGTATGATTCTTGCCGTGGTATTGGCAGAACAGCTCTGGGCCCGAAGGCAGACCCCTTCATCTTCCTCGGTCTCTGCCGGCTCTTCCTCCTCTTTGGCTTGGTTCACCCCTTGGGTCTACATATGCATTTTCTAGATATGGAGGCTTGTTCTCTTGGAACGAAGGTCGATTCTCAGCATTCATGATGAATTGAGATGTGAAGCACTGATAGTGGGTTGGCTTGTAGTGGTTTTGCTTGTTTTATGAGTCGAGTTGATTCTTTAGCATAGCCTCTCTTGCCAGACTCATTCTGTTGTCATTGTCAGATCGACAGTACTTCCTGAATTCTACATACGGATCTGCGAGGGTAGCTGGTGGTTCTCTTGCAATATGTTGTGCAAATGGTCCTAGCCAAAACCCCTGAATAGCTGCTAATTTGGCAGCTTAGTCTGGTATGTGAGGTCCTTGGGATCTCAAGTTTACAAACTCCAAAAATATTCTTCCAAAGGATCTTTTGGTTGTTGGTGTACTGTTAGCTCTGGATATGATAGGGCTTGATCTCCCATGATGCTAAAATTTTTGATCACTTCTCTTTTCAATTGATGCCAGCTACTGATGGAGAGTCCAGGCAGTTTTGGGTACCAGCTCATTGCAGCGCCATCGCAAACAATAATAAATGATTTTGCAACGACTGTATCGTCTCTTCCTGCCGAAGCTATTGTTGCTTCATAACTCATGATGAATTGCATAGGGTCGGTGAAGCCATTGTACCTTGGTAAGGCAATTGATTTGTACGAAGATGGCTATCTTGCCAGTTGCAAAGCTTCTGATAATGGGCATGCTATGTCAATTGGACGAGTATGCGATGTTTGCATTCTGGTTTCCGAAGTGGAAACACGGTGAGCCCCCGCCTCATGAGATGTGTTTGGCTCGTTTAGCTCGGCTTGCAATTCTGCAACTTGCTTTCTTGCTCTCTCTTGCTCAAAGCAAAGCTGCGCGGCTCTTGTATTGGTGTTGTTTATTCTCCTCTACATTGCCTGTCTCAGCTCGGCTAGTTGTTGTTTGATCTGCAGCAACTCCCGCTGTTGCTCTTCTTCTTCTTGCAATATTTCTTGTTGTAGTTCTCTTTGTGCGGCTTCGAATTGTTTCTGCTGCTCGATGCGTCTGAGGCGTAGCCTCTCCTCAATTCTACTCATTTTCTCTACATGGAGGAGAGTATCTTCATCATCTTCTTGCTCTTCGGCTACAGCTTCGGTATCAGTTTCTATGGTGTTTTGTGTGATTGTCACTTGGGTTTCGGTATCAGTTTGAGTTGTATCTTTGGTG
This sequence comes from Alloteropsis semialata, assembly GCA_004135705.1. Classification (NCBI taxonomy): domain Eukaryota; kingdom Viridiplantae; phylum Streptophyta; class Magnoliopsida; order Poales; family Poaceae; genus Alloteropsis; species Alloteropsis semialata. The sequence continues at coordinate 46,566,120 of CM014274.1, read as the reverse complement.
GTTTTTCTTGGTACTCTTTTTGGTGGCATGGTGGTATTCGTGGGCTATTTCGTGCTCAACACAAACGGTGGGCACCAACTGCTGTGATATGGCTGAAGCCACAATGCATAGATAGTAGCTAAGACAGAGAATAGGTGACAAGCAACAATGTATTACTCATAAATAGTATTCTCGGGAATCAGCCCCCCTACACATTGGTGAGGGATCCCATTCATACCCCTGAAAACCAAGAATCATCCTTATGACTAGACAACTAGGATAGTCTAGGGGTATAGTGGTACATTTACATCTCATGGTGTGAAAGGTTAGACTACCAGCACCATGCTTGACTTTCTCCCCCTTGGCTTTACTTCAGCATCGGAGGCTTTAGACACCTTCGTCACCCGATTTGATCTTGGGCGAGAGTTGGCCTCCATCGCCGAGCACGAAGCAGGTGTTGCACTAGTTCAGACCTGTTACATGTTAGAACGAATGAAAACCCACATATTCGATTGAGTCCAAGCATGGGATCATCTTTGCTCCCTCCGGATCTGTGTTTCTATTATTCGAAGGCGACACTCTGCGCGTCATCTTAGATCCTTGAACGAAGGAGATCAGTCTGTCTTGTACATGAATGAAGGTAAATACACGAAGATAAATCTCGGTCCTACCATGGAGGAGTTTCTTGGCAGGCCAACCCCCCCAACATGGTGATAAGGATTTTCATCCTCAAAACTAGAGAAAGGCTGATCCCGAACCATAGCTATAAAGCCTGGGCGGAGTTCATAGCCAGAAGCTGTGATGGGCTTTGAAGAAGGTGGTGGCTCAAAGAACTTGCCCTTCGGAGCAGAGACTTGAAAAGCTGAGAGTGATACGGATGTTGTCCCGATCTTCATGACGTAGGATCTTGAACAAGATAACTAGCTGAAATTCAGCCAAGATAACTAGCGGCAAGCAGCCGGATAAGTAGTGCAACCTGACGACACGCACAAGTCAACCATCGTCTCTATAGGGCAGCCTAAATCAAGGATTCTCCCAATCACACTCTCAAATAACCAACCTACATAGCCTAAACACGAAGTTACAGGAGCACAGATTGGGTGCCGATGAAGCCCATGGGGAAATCACAAGAGCAAAGGGGTGGAGATCACTCTCTGAATTTGTTAGCACACAGCTGAACAAAGGGGTTCTATTTCATTGTTAAAAGTTTTTCAAATACAAGGAACAACCCTCCTTGTTGGGTGTGAATTGGACTTGGAGTTTCTGGAGTTATGGTAACTCAAAGGTCACCACGAACTGAACTCCCAAGGAGCCTCACGTGGCTGTTTAGCTTCTGTGCAGTCTCCACTAAATTGATCATAACTCGTTGCTGGGAAGTCCAAATGACATGAGATTTGTTGCAGTTGAATCTTGACTTGATGGAGCTTCCAAGCATGTATATCATGTACAGATTTGCACGAGAAGTTGAAGCATTTACGACATAACTCAAGGTCTTGCGCATGTAACCTATCTTGGCTTGGACAGCAACCTTGTTGGTCTTCATGTAACCCATCCTTGACTTGACTTACTTGTCCTCCTCTTGATTGTCAGCCATGTCGTCATGTGTAAACCTTAATATAAAAATTGTACAACACTTAGGTAGTAAGCAATTCTCATTTGTGTCTAACTTAAATTCAGCAAGGAGAGAATTCACCTCTTTCTGTAGCTTCTTGGCATGACCTTGTGTAATAGGTCCTTGGGGTACATTGTTTGGTGTAACCTGTTCATCCACTTGTGTAATTGGTTCATGGTTTGTGTATGATGTTGGAGCAGCGGTGGGGATTTCCACATCAGAGAGTGGTTGCTCCATGGTGACAAAGGATAAAAGAAAGAGAAAGATAAAATAAAACATATGAGGACGAATGAGGTTCAAAGATAATACGACAACCGTTCCCCGGCAACAGCGCTAGAAAGCTTGTTGGTATTTCTTATGTCATGAATAAATCTGCAAGCGTATAGAGTACCGTTGTAGCTTTCACTCATGAGTATTCAAGGGTATCGTAATCCACAGGGAACATGTGTACTGGTCTTCTAGCTGGTTTGTCCAAGGACAACAAGAGTTTGATAGGTGAGGGTAGAGAGGATTGCTATGGTTTAAGAGTTTCTGGATAGATAAGCTTAGCCTCCACTTGCTTACTTTGGGCACTGGTTTACCCCTGGTCTGCAAAGGGTCTCCAACCAACAGCTCTACGCCGAACCAGGATTGGGAGGAGTACAAAGGACGGACAGGGCTGTCACCAACTGCCGCCTACCTCTCAATACTATGGGCACGAGGGAAACAAAGGTAACCTACAGCCTAGACACCATGCCTATGCTATGGATTATTACTCTATCGTAGATCTCCACTAGAGCATCCGTCACGAGGACAGACGATGAACCCGCAAGCAAGTAAAGAACATAACTTAATTAACCAAGAGACTCAGCACCAAATATGATCACGAACACTTACTTAAGAAAGATGCATCCGTCGAGGTACAAGACCGGGGAAGGGCGCCAACAGGCTGGCGCTTCCCTGGGCTACGCCTCACTCTCTCCCTATTTTCTAAGTACTAGAGAGGAGGAACTACGCCTTGGAGTGTAGGTGCTCTTCTCCTCTTGTGTGTTGTTGTGAATGAGTGGCTCTCCTCCTCCTTATATAGGTGCTAGAGGGCAGTTCGGGGGCTCCAAGGATGGAAACCTGCATTGGTGCCAAAGGGGAGAGCATGGGAAGTGTTCCTGCCAAAGTAGCACACGCGCGCGAACCCTGCCCGGGTTTGGCCAACCCCTGGGTTCGGCCGACCCCGGGTGGAGCCATCCCATGGACGACTTCATTTGGTTGGCTGGCAGGTGGACCTTGAGCATATTCTTGGTTGATTCCCCCCGGGGTCGCCCGGACCCTGGGTGCATCCCCCCTTGGACGCCTTTTGGCATGGCATCTTATTGGATTGTGCTGAGAATATTCCCCGGGGTGCTCCGGTGGAATGACCAAGTGTTGACTGTCATGTGGGGCCCTTTATCCCTTGTGCTTGTACGGGGTCTGTTTGTCGATGTGTCAAGCACATTTTCTCCCTTTGTGCACATGTTCTTATCTTTTCATAACATTTCACCAAAGCTCATGGAAATAGTTAGTAATCCCTACCAGTATATTTGGTGTTTATTATTGTATTAATTATTGGTATAGTTGACGGTCGGATTTAGCATTAAGGACCGTCAACACCCATCCATCTTCATCTTCATCGATCCATGTTTCCATCTCATTTCTCGCTTGAAAAAAAACTAGCAAGTGCGTGTTCTTCGATGAAGTTTTCCCTCGGCTATTTTTGGTAGCTAACCATTACAGTTTGATATTGAAAAGAACAATGGGTATACGCGGCTTAAGAACATCAGAGCTACATCACTTGCAACACCTTGGTAAGTTTTGGTGATGGAACAAAATTCAAAGGTGGCCAACTCACACTTGATTTTGTTATCCAACACAAAAATCCAAGTGTGGGGGAGCTCTCTAAGTATCTGGTAACAAGCTTCATCCATGCCACATTTTATCTTCGATTTGTAGATGATGCTAGTTCATGTATCCTTTCTTGCTATTAAAAAAAATCCCAAATGCCTGCCTGGAGGTAACCATGCATTATCCCTTGCATTCTGAAGAATTTGTTTTTCACATCATATGTGATTTGAATCGTAAAAGCTCATGTGCCTTCTATTTGAATGAGTGGCTCCTCGGCTTTGAACTGTATTTGGGTGTTGTGCCTAGTCTAGGTGGGCAGTGAAGTCTATCATCACTGTTGACGGTCCTTATAATGAAAATCCGACCATCAATAGGCTCAGAAAACCAATAAAGATCAAGGCATAACTTAGACATTTGTATTCAAATGATATTGTACCATGCATATCTAGAATATATTTGAGTACAGGGACTACGGTGCAAAAGATGGATGAAACTGGGCACAGACCCAGGTCGGCCGACCTAGGCTAGGTCGGGCGACCGGGCCTGGACCCCAATCGAGCCCATCCTCCACACAGGTCAAGAACCACACTAGGAGATGATCATGGACGCTGGAACATGGTCAGTTCAAGTCAAGGGTGAGGATGAGCCACGTGTCACTCCCACGGATTGAAGGGCCCACACCTCAACTCAATTGCACCCAAACGAAGTATACCCACTTCGAACCGTCATAAGGACCCACATGGTAGTCTACCAGAGAAGAGTGGGGCCGAAAGGCGGCGGAACCAGGTCGGCCGGCCTGGCTAGGTCGGCCGACTTGGCCCTGCGGCCGTTTCGCTCCCCGTTTGACCCGTACCTATAAACTGCCATCAGAGTCCATCTGAGCCGTGCAACGCTGAAGATGGTGGATCCAAGGGTCGGCCGACCTGGGCCCACCTCCAAACTGCCACAACCACATCTGGCCGGCTCCAACCGCCTATGTGATTCTATAAATACCTGCAAAGGGCGCCATACTCAAACACACCAGAAGAAGAGCTCTCCTTTGCTACAAGCTTAATCTTAGTCTTAGTAGTGATAGTCATAGTATTAGATCTTCTGAAGGGCTTCCGAAGGAGTCTTGGTAAGTTCTAGAGTTCAGTTCTTGTATTCTCTTACTTACTTGTAATACTCTGAGCTTAATGGAAATATCTTCATACTTATGTTGTATGCCTTATTTATACCTTATCCACTTAGTATATACTACTTATGTCTTGCACCTTATTCAAGTGAATGTATGCTATGACATTGGCTCAATGTGCCTCTTGGTTGCTCTATATATTAACGTGATAGATAGAGTTGTATCTCATATTGCAAGCATGGTGTTTGGAATATGGAATACTGTTGAGGGTACCGCTGCCCCACGGATTAGAAGAGGTAGGCGGCAGGTGACAGCCCTGTCCGTCCTTTGTAATCCTCCACGTTCGGGAGTGGGTATTAGGCCTTTATGATATGACGTCCTACTGTCATCCCTTGATGAGGGAACCACTGGATACCTCGATATGTCCTCTTGCATATAATCATTGAATGAGCTTGTATAGGGTATTGTAGTATATCCAATTCCCATATGTATGATGCTAATGAACCCTTTGTATTCTATACTAATGTATTATTACTAACTAAGACTACCATAATGATGAGCAATGAACTTCTGTGTGTCACATTACCCAATCACTTCTATATCATTTACCCCTATTTAGATTATGGTATATTAATGTTGTTGTAAGTAAATGTATTGGATGACACCTCTCTTTAACTAAATGCTTTCCCTATGGATAAACAAATAACGATACTCTGGAATACTCCCGGGTGAAATGCTACAACGTACTTCTGTACGCTTGCAGAATATCTGTAACGTCTAGATTTACGATGAAGTATCTCTAGTACCATCACTACTCTTAAGTGGTGATGCTAAGAAATACCAACAAGCATTTCTGGCGCTGTTGCCGGGGAAAGCAATGGTTAAAGAGATTTGATCATCCATGCATTTAATGCAACATGATTAATTGCCATTAATCTAGCAGGTTTATCCTTTTGCTCTGTTTCTCTGTGATGTGAAACAGGGTAGTGCATGATTGGTTTCCAATTACCATCCAACTACGTCAAGAACCCGAATACCATAGGAAGGAGGGTACGTTCTCGTGTCATAATCCCTCAGGTGTTCTTGTCGGAGACCGAACCAGTAATCGAAGAATCCTCCAACCAAGGAGAACAACCCGTTCCCATAGCACCCCAACCGGAAGAAGCCATGGCCCACAGGACCATCCATGACTACTCCGCCCCGTCCGCTGCCCAGATCACTGTGGGTCCGGAGGTGGAAATGGGGGATCATGCTTTTGAGCTGAAGGCCCTGCTAATCAACATGGTGCAAGCTAGCCCCTTCTTTGGGAAAGCCAATGAGGACGCCAGTGCTCACTTGCAGCATTTCCTGGAGGTGTGCAGCACCTTCACCATCCGAGGAGTGGATCAAGAGGCCATCAGGCTCCGCCTGTTTCTGTTCTCACTGTTGGGAAGAGCCAAACAATGGTTCTATTCCAACCGTGATGCGGTCAACACGTGGACCAAGTGCTCCAATGCCTTCTTAGCGAAGTTCTTCCCCATTGGGAAAACCAATGCCCTTCGGGGAAGAATTTTCAGCTTCCAGCAAGAGTCCGGGGAGACAGTTCCGGAAGCATGGGATCGCTTCCAGGACTACATTCTGGCATGCCCCCACCATGGTATGCAAGAGTGGCTCCTGCTCCAAAACTTCTATCATGGGCTGTCCCAGACAGCCCATGAACACATGGACACTGCTGCTGGAGGGGCATTCCTCTCCTTGACCGTGGCTGCCGCTAAGCTGCTCATCGAAAAGATGGTGTCAAACCAATCTTGGAATGACGACCGTCTTCAAGGGCGCAAACGCGGTATGCACACCGTGAAGGAGGTGGACATGCTGGCCCCCAAGATGGATCTCATCATGAAGCGCCTTGATGAACGCACCAAGGATGGGGGCGCCGACAACGAAGGGCCACTGGACTCACACATGACGTGTGAAGTCTGTGGACAAACTGGCCACTCGGGGAACAACTGCCCCGAGACACAAGAGAAGGTACAGTTCGTTAATGGCAACAATGGGTACCGGCCTCAAGGGAACTGGAACCAGCAATGCCTATTCTACCAGGGAGGTAACAATAATAACTCTTTCTCTAACCAACTTCCCTTAAAGATCTTGTCCTTGGTCAGGCCAAGATTAATGAATCTATCTCTAAGAGGCTTGCTGCTAACGATGAGGCTCTGGAGGGCATAAATTCTGAAATAGAAAGTTTGTCCTCCACCTTCCAGAGCCAGCTGAGCTTTAACAAAATGCTAGAAACCCAGTTAGCTCAGCTTGCTGCTGCTGTTCCTTTTGGTGATAAGGGCAGAATTCCCGGGCAGCCGGATTCCTCCTTTGAAAATGTAAAGGCTGTGTCCACGAGGAGCGGTAGGGCCACTCGGGATCCAGTCCCAACTAACCATGCAGGGAAGGCAGCAGCACCAAGGAAGGAGATCCTAGAAGAAAGGGAAGAGCCTGAAGCTGAGCTGGCACCAGCTGGACAGACTGCGCCACATGAGTTCTACGATAGCAACGTCTTGCCGTTCCCTCAACGCCAAAAGAAACCGTCGGCGGACGAGCAATTTGCCAGGTTCGTAGAGGTTATACAAAAGTTAAATATACATGTGCCATTGCTGGATGCTATGCAGGTACTGACCTACGCAAAGTACTTAAAGGACATACTCAACAATAAATGTCCACTCCCAAGTACCGAGGTCGTAAAGTTGACTGAGGAGTGCAGTGCAGCCATCCTGAACAAGGTCTCGAAAAAGAAGAAGGACCCAGGATGTCCCACCATCATGTGTACAATCAGGACACAGCATTTTGAGCACGCACTCTGTGATCTGGGGGCAAGTGTCAGCGTCATGCCAAAGTGTAGTATTTGACCGCCTTAATTATACTACTTTGTCCCCTACTCCCATGAGACTGCAGCTGGCCGACTCCACGGTCCGCCCCGGAGGGGATAGCCGAGGACATTTCAGTACGCATCCGGGATTGATTCGTCCCTGTCGACTTCGTGGTCCTGGACATGGACGTGAGCAACAACTCGTCGCTCATCCTAGGGCGACCCTTCTTGAGCACAGCAGACGCACACATTAATGTGGGTGCTGGAGAGATCTAGCTCCACATTAATGGTAAGAAGGAGAAGTTTGAGTTCAGGCCAAAGGTGGAGCAGTGCTCCATGATCAAGATCAAGTATGTGAGGAATAGTCCAAACATGAAGGAAGTGGAGGTTACACCTCCAGAGAAGGACGACAGCTTGATAAAGTTTATGGAGAAATTCTAGGAGAAGGAATTCCCCATCCGGTATTATGCAAAGAACAACAAGAAGCCTATGCAAGGTGTGAAAGCACAGGCGAAGAAAACACCGGAACAAGCTGTCGACTGCCAGAAAAAGGTAAAACAGGTATGGCAGGTTAAATCATCTGTATCCTCATCTCCAGAGTCAGATACTGCTTCATCAAGTTGAAATCCTACATCGGAGACATCTTCGCTCGACGACATAAAACACGAGTCCTGCGCCGACAGGTTCATCGGTGTCAACAAACTAGCTTGGGGGAGGACCCCCAACTCAGGTAAGTTCAGGTAAGTATTATTGAATAAAATTTTCTTTTGAATAAAGTTAGTAAATGAGAGCTATCCAGGCCAGTCCCTTAATGTTTTGAGTCTATGCTTAAATCGCTATTTTGGACATGATGAATAGTTGCTCTTATTTCTCTCTTGTACCTATGTTTCAACCTGCTATTCTCCTAAGCTTTGGGTTTGCTGGTCGAGCATGATCTTTTCTGTTATCTGGTCTATCTGTGGGTAGCATATGCAAGCTCTAGTCTAGGTTGTTGTTGGCTATGATATGATAAGACCTGAGTTACCTTAAGATCTTACTAAGCTAGACTTGATAACCAGAAGTTTCTCTTTTAAAAATAAAATAAAGAGTTCCATATGGTGATTAAATTCCCTACCAGAGCCCATAATGTTTTAAACCCCTACACGAGCTACTTGCTTTTGCATTGAGTTTTGTCAAGGTCATTGTGATTTTTAGAGATTTACTTCATGCTTTTAAAGCTAAGATCACGCACATGCCACCTTATACATGTTACACTTCTACTCTGGAAGTGGGCATGACACCTATCCATCCACCAAATAAAAGCTCTACATAAAGTATGGTACTCTTCCCCAACTTTATTGCAAAAAGAGACATGGGCTGATGAAAAAAATTGGACACATGAAGGTCCAAGTATGTAA
>CM014274.1:46545160-46556558 GCA_004135705.1 Alloteropsis semialata | reverse complement strand
CGCCTCGTCATAGGCGGTTTCCCACCCCCTGAGCATGCTTGACCGCATCCTGCCTCGCAGAATGATGGCAGCACAAGCTCGCCAAGCAGGCTTAAGAAAAATGGAAACAAATCGTATGTCGAATTTTATCCAACCACTCTATCACCGCCCTGTATCCTCCCACGGCGAACATCAACAAGGTACTTAGTAAGAATAGGAATGGATGAGGTTAGACCATTTTACAAGTTCGAGTCGACATGACATACCAATTTCTTTTAAAAATTAAAGAGCAAGAGCATTTCCAGCAACAGCCCCTACTTCAGGCCCCTACTTGTCCTAGTAGGGGCTAGCCCCAATTTTTGGGGGCTCAAAATTTTTCTCCGACTCCAGCAGTAGCTCCAACTTTAGAGCCCCTACTTTTCATATGACATGTGGGACCACTTGTCAATGCCTAAGGTCTTTTTTTCATTTTCTATTTTTCCTCTCATCCCTTCTTTTTTTCTTGTCTCTTTCTTCTTCCTCCCGCCTCCTCCAATCCGCCATTCCTTTCTCCCCTGCTTCCCACCGGGCCGTGGCCCCTGCCTGTCCTCGCCGGCGGCGGGATCCGCACGAGCCAGGCTGGCCGGCGGCGGAGCACGTCCTCAGGCCGTGGCCCCTGCCTGCCTCGACCAGCGGCACGGGATCCACGCGAGGCGGGGCTGAGCACACTCCCTCCGGTCGCCGCCCCATCCCGCCCCGCGGGAGGCCTTGTCGCCCCCTGGACCACCGCCCTGTGGGCGCGCCGAGCTTGCCCACCGCCAGGGATGGAGGTAGCAGCGCTTGCCACGGAAGAGACGGAATCGCGAGGCCCTGCGCCGGTCGTCGCTCCCCTAGCCTGTGACGCAGCCTCCCGAGCAAGAGCCCGACCGCCAGTGCGGCTACTGTTGAGGGTACCGCTGCTCCACGAATTAGTAGAGGTAGGCGGCAGGTGGTGACAGCCCTGTCCGTCCTTTGTAATCCTCCACGTTCGGGAGTGGCTATTAGGCCTTTATAATAAAACGTCCTACTATCGTCCCTTGATGAGGGAACCACTGGATACCTCGATATGTCCTCTTGCATATAATCATTGAATGAGCTTGTATAGGGTATTGTAGTATATCCAAGTCCCATATGTATGATGCTAATGAACCCTTTGTACTCTTACTAATGTACTATTACTAACTAAGACTACCATAATGATGAGCAATGAACTTCTGTGTGTCACATTACCCATTCACTTCTATATCATTTACCCCTGTTTAGATTATGGTATATTAATGTTGTTGTAAGTAAATGTATTGGATGACACCTCTCTTTAACTAAACGCTTTCCCTACGGATAAACAAATAACGATACTCTGGAATACTCCCAGGTGAAATGCTACAACGTACTTCTGTGCGCTTGCAGAATATCTGTAATGTCTAGATTTACGATGAAGTATCTCTAGTACCATCAATACTCTAAATGGTGATGCTAAGAAATACCAACAATCACCTATCTATTCGATGTTCCTAGCCCAACTCATAGCAGCTCCTACAGGCTCGGTTAATTGCCAAACGTGCTTGGTAGACAGATCCATAGGGTTAAATGGGACTGACTCCCACCACGTCATTTAGATCAAAAGGTTGATCAGTTTGCGCTTTGAGAAATGCTAGGCCTCGAGTTTCATACAAATTGCATATGATGTTTTGATTTGCCCTCATTTGGATTTCCAACCTCACAACATATTTGATTTGGTCATGCATTTTTTTCATTAGTTTGCAATTTATTTCCCAACCATGATTGCATTAAAAAAAGAAAAAAACAAAAAGACAGCAAGTGAGCCTCGGTGGGATTAAGAGATCTGGGTGTACAGGCCATTGTGGCGCTACACCTCGGTAGTCCTTATAGGTCACCTGGCTCCATTCCACTCTACTTTGTCTTGCTTTCTTGGTCACATTCCCGCTTGTTGCACGCTCGTGTTTTGCCGTTATGGCAACTATTTGTTGGGGGCATCCAACAATTAGAGTGTGCTTGCTATCCAGGAGCAACCACGTCACCGCTAATGACGTCACCAAGAGCCAAGGAGCTACAGCGATGGAAATTCTAAACTCATCATCTAACGCGAGCGGTAAGTATAATAAGGTAAATGGAATGTCCTGTTTTGACTTTAAAGAAAGCCCTTCCGGGAAGTAACCCGAAGTTCACCTTTCATAGACTCATTTTTATCTCCTTTGAATAATGCTTGGTCATGTTCTCATGCTTCCTTTATCTATCCTCATATGCTCTGGTTTGAATGTATTTTGCAAAGTGCGTTCATAGGCTTTTTAAATTAAGCGTGGTGCTTAGGTTAAATAGTCTTCTTTAATAAAATTTGACATGATGTCGAGTTTTGATTAATGAACCTTGGAGTAATGCTTTTATAGATATTGGTTGTATATATGGATTAACCCTGCAGGAAAATTTTCAAATCTAAACGGGTATGTTTTTTAAACTTGATTCAAATTGGAGGTAAACCAAGGCATTGGATGTAGTGCAGCAAATTTTGCACAACATAAAAAGGGGTACATCATCTTTCGAAGGTTCACTGCGAGTGTATTGCAAATCCCCCCTTGTGATCATGTTGATGCAATTCAGCCTTGTTTGAGTTGCGCCTAAACGAAAGTGTTGAAAATAAAATTTAAAAAAAAGATGAACTTTTGAAATGGTAAACAAGATCGACGCTTAACATGTTTGGACCAATATTGTTTTCAAGCGTGGATTTGAACAACTAACCAGATGGTAATAATATCTTCTCAACTAGTCCTTCGGGTATTTGTTGTGCACTAACTTTTTTTACGGATAAAAGGCAGTGAACACGACTCCGACATTCGAACCCTTGGTCACATGAAAGAAATTTGCACGCTGAAGCAAATAGAACAACGGAAAAACCTTGTGGTTCCCGCTAAACTTAAATCTCGCATTCGCTTGCAAGATCAAAGTTTGGAGGAATTTTGCTAAGGAAGTATCCAAAATGCTTTGTGCATTCATTTTCCCTTAATCTCCCTGCTAAGTTACCTTGAAAGACTTTGTTTGCAATGAAAAAAATCCATAAAAATTTGCATAACATAAAAAACACCAAAAATATTTGAATTTCAATAAAGATCAGGCTCCCTGGTTTGTAAGGCCAGTAAAGCCGTTGTTTTGTTTCCACCTTATTTTGAATAACCGTAGGTACAAGATCAAGTGTGGGGGTCTCTCGGCTTCTTGACGTGCACACATTCGAGACCACCCACAACTAAACCACACAACATCGCATGGACCAACATGAAAAAGATCATGATGGTCGGGCACCAGAGCGGCTCGAACGAGTTCTTCTTTAATCCAAGGTCCTCTAGCACACCATTTCTCCCATTTCGTCCAATGCGATGGTTTGCATGCCAATCCCTTATTCTCCCTCATTCATGAGTTTAAAATAATCTTAAGATGATCATCAAGATTAAACTCAAATGAATCAGTTGCTCCTTTGGTTTATATGCTCATCCTTGATTGGCTTGCATATTCTTTATTCCTTGATCTATATTTGTCACTTGTGAACATATATCTCTAGGAAAGCATGTTCATCTAAATGGTTAATGAATGAGATATGGTATGATGAGATGAATCTTGCTCTTTCTATATGAAGTACTTGGGGTGTTTTTCTTGCAAAAGTTTAAAACTAATTTGTCGAGGTTGTACTTGGTAGATATTTGTCCGGCAAGCACCCCACTTTGTGCGAAGATTGATCACGGTGGATGAACAGAAAGACATGGGATTTTATACTGGTTCGGGCCCTCGAGTTCGAGTAATAACCCTATGTCCAGTTGCTACTTGTATTATCTCGGCGAATACAGATTATAATGGTGTATCAAGTACCCTCGGGTGGATTGGCTATGATTGGGAATACCCTCTACGTATAGGACCCCCACTATTTATATCCAGGGAGACCTGCCTTACAAGACAAAATAGACCTAAACCTAGTAGGACTCTAAATATCATCAGGCCTTCCTTCTGCGATCTGGTCGTCGTGTCATGTTCGGAGTCTTCTTCGTTCAGAGTCGGTAGTCGGTAATCCTCAACAGTAGCCTCCGAGCTTATCTTGTTCAGAAAAGGTTGATCTTTAAGTAGCCTTCGGGTCTTTTTGCTCTTCGGGTGATTTTAGGATATGCAAATATCTCGATTATCACTTGAGGATGAGAGCCAGAAAAGATCCCGAACTCTTAAATGTTGAAACCTGCATCTGAATGATAAGGTCAGAAAAAATATCAGCTATAATAATAGCAAATAAACAAACTGCTTCATCTTGGAAAGTGGAACGCCAAGGGTTGAGGTAACGGCCGCCCTGCGCATTAAAAACCCACTCCGCACGCCTCCCAAAACTCTAGCAGCGCACGCGGCACAAATTACGGCTCTGCTCTGGTTCCTCGATTTTTGTGCAAAGCGTCGCCTTAGGGTCCTTAAATATCGAATCCCTTGGATTGATCTGTACTTGAACCTTCCTTCTAAGCCTGCTCCCTCCCCACACCATGGGAAAGAAAAAGCTCAGCCGCAATTTCAAGCTTCCTGGCCTCCTTTACGGAGATTCTCCCCGCAGCTCCGTCGAACCACCGTCCGACAAGCCAGAGGATCCGGCGGCAACGACACCACTCCTGCTCCTCCTCAAGCTCCCCTCCTTGCTCTCCCCTGGTATGGGGACGAAGGAATCGAGGTCGAGCCGCCAGAAGAAGCTCCGGCCATGGCGTCTCCGGTTCCCGAGGCTGCTCCATCGAGCATTGCCTCCGGGAAGCGTCCTGCGTCGCCTTCTCCAGCCCCGGCGTCTTCCATCTCCCTTTCCTCTGACGACGAGCCGGTACAAGGAGGGAGCGAAACTTGGCTGAAGCTGGAGCCCTCGCGCGCAGGCGCATCTTCGTCTTCTGCTCCGATGGACACCAGCGGCGATGAGGAATTCGCCCAGCGCCTCTTCGTCTCCCTGAACCACGACCTGATCAGGATCCCCGGAGACAAGCGCTCGTGGATCTCGTCAGCGACTCTGAAGAAGAGAACGCAGTAGATGATGATCCACCGGCCGGCGTGACACCGCCCTAATCCTTGCTGTTGGCATCAGCTAGGCGAAGATTAGCATTTTGAATTTTTAGTTTCAGGATAGTTATCGATCTCCTGTGAAATGTACACCCTTTTGGATTAATGAAGTAATTTCACTTGAGAGATGCAACAATAGTCCCTTTTCCTGTGTTCAAAAACTTTCACGTTAATCTGTTTATGAAACTGCCTGTCCAGAGAATAAAATTCCTCGAACAAGAGTTTCTTCCGAATAGACCAACTAGTATTTAGCATGTTCAGGAAATTTGATCCCAACCAAATATGATCGGGGTATTTCCTCTTAAACACACCAAGTGTTCGGTCATTTAAAACTGGTAGCTTCTTAAGTAAGCTAACAATCCTAAATGCATTGAATTTGACCTGTATAGTTCTCGAAACGACATGTGCCGCAGAGAAAGGAAAGAATCTTTGTGACCCAACAGTGACTGTGGATTGCACAGCTCGAGGCCGGTTTTCTCAGGGTTCGTGCTCCCTCGCAAAACCATAAAGCCCCCCGGCGCAATCGCCTAGACTCCATTTGGGCCTTCGTCTTCCTCGCTTGCATCTGCAAACACTCACCATTCCTCATCTGCTTTCTGTCCTTCATCCTCTTGCTCCTCCAGCCCCTCGAACCAGCTTCGCGCCGCCATGGTATCCTCGCATCAATCCTCATCCGATGGTGAGTCATCTGGAGATCAGAGCAGCACCACTACCAGACGGGAACTTTGCAGCGGAAACACAGTTTGCACCACGGACAAGTATTGGGACAAATCCACCACCACGGCAAAATAGCTGCAACGACTGGAGGACCTGGGATTGCTCCCTGACACCACCACTTTCCATCGTCGCCATGCCAAAGGTCAGCTGTATCCAACCCCCGACACTCTTGAGTTGGTGGCCTTCTTGGAGTTCTTCCATTGTGGATTTGGGGTTTATCCATCAGATTTCTTCCACAGCATCTGTGACCATTACCAGATAGAGCTTGTGCACCTCAAGCCCGGCGCTTTGACCATGCTCAGCGTCTTTGACTTTCTGTGCAAAGCCTGGTTAGGGATTAAGCCATCACTACTCTTGTGGAGATACTTTTACACCCCTGCATTTTACAACTCATGATCGGGTCCATTGGGTTTTCTTTGAGAGATCGGGAGATCTATATCCCCTTTCCAATGGAAGATTGCTGGAAAGGTTATGAGCATCATTGGTTTTACATCACCCTTCCCCAAGCCTCAGTAGCAAAAGGGAAGCATTTGATGCCCTATCTCAAGGAAGAGAGCAAGGCTTTGCCAAGAGTTACTCCAGAGATGTAGAAGCACATTGATCGGATCTTGGAACTCCGCAGTGCCGGCCTGACAGCGGTTCATGTAGCAGAAATCTTCATTAGATGGAGATTCATTCTGCTCATGACTCATGACCGCTACGCCTGGACGTTCAGGGGTGACAATGATCCGAACAGGATGAAGCCCGATGGTAGGCCTTTGTTTTTCTGTTCAGTAATTTTTCTGAGTTTGTTCAGTCATTTGAGATCATGACTCTTAACTAACAGTTGTCCCAGAAACAGAAGTGGTTGTATGCTTGAAGAAGATGTTGGGTGCCGATCTCCCGGACTGGGCAGGCGTCCAAGCACCTTACAGCGCTGACAACCCTCCTCCAGAGGTAAACTGTCTCTCAGAAAATTTCCTGACTTGCTTAATATTTATATGACATGACTTCTTTCCCCAAACAGGTCCCGTCTATTGTTGATGTCCCCGTACTGAGCGGAGCCATCAACGTTGAGGAAGAGGGGGAGCTACCCATCGATCGAGGCGCCGAAGCCCCGACCAACGAACAGCCTGAACCATCACCTGCTGTGGAGAAAGAGGTCCCGAGCAGCCCCAAGGTGACCGTTCCCAGAACCCGCAAGCGCTCTCGCAACGTGAGCGTGGAGAGGGAGGCTCCTGCTTCGCGAACTCTTGGTATGCCCGGACCTAGTGAGCTGCTACCCAGTCGCGATCTACCTCGCCCTGATGCCCAGGTACCAAGCACGATCGTATTCGGGTGTTTATTTGCAGCCTTTGACCGCATAACCAAAGCTAAACGTGTTCGGGAGATTTCTCGTCAGGAAATTCGTCTGACCCCACTGCCATCAAAGCCCATGTCTGGTGCCAAGCGATTCAAAGTTAGAATCCCGACATCAAAGTAAGGACCTTGACCGGTTTGGTTATGCTTGAATGCTTCTCGCAGAGAGAATTTTGTTTAACTGTGTTTGATTGTTCATTCGGGAACTCAGGCCTTCCAAGCCTGCAGCTTCTCCTCCCACCAGGCCATCCGACAAAGAGAAAACTTCCGAGCCTCACTCGGTAGCCCAGCCTGATGGTACAAAGAAGACTTTAGAGATCGCAAGACCTGCCCCGACGCCCTTGGGCCCGATCATTACTTCGCTCTTGGCAGCCGAGGAGCAATGGCGTTCATTAGACGCTCGTGCCTCTGCTGCTGAAGCGTCTATGACCAGACTGGAGGCCCAAGTTACCGTTCTCCAGTCCGAGAAGGAATGTACTTGTTTTATGTGTCTGTTTTTGGGTCCTTATCCGCAAACTTTTGCTTACACTCTGCCTCTGACTCTGTAGCCAACTCCAAGAGAATTGAGGTGCTCGAGAAGAAAAACTCGGATCTGGAAGGCAGGCTTGCTATTCGGGACAAGGACGTTGCTGATCTCTCCGCCCGACTTGAAGCTTCAGAGAAGCGCAGCTCATCCTTGGAGACCAGGCTGATGGAGGGTGCATGTGTTGCTGCAACTCACACCGTTGGGGCCTTGAAGAGCCACGTTCCTGACCTCGACGTCTCGCTGCTCTCCAAAGGCTTCAAGTGTTCGGCGACGGATGTTGAGGTACTGTTTGACAGCCTTGCCCCACTGGTGGAACCATTTGTCAAGAACCTTGATCTCCATTTGAGTGATTCGGAGGAATCGCCTTGAACTCTGTGCTTGGATCCTGTAATAGGGCAAAACTTGAAGGTTTAGAATGCGACTTTTATTTTGTGAAACATATACTTGCATGTTTTTGCTTAAGTCTTTAGAGCTGATCTGTGTTTTTGTGAAGCTTTTTAACTGATAGCTTTGTCATAGCCAAAGATGCCGTTACCATAAGCTATTTTGGAATTGTTTAGTTGCTGAGACACGAGCGGCCTTCCGAACTATGTAATTCCTTGTAATCATGGAATTGTCATAGCCTAGCTTTTCTGATTTAAAAAGCCTGATTCTTGCGTGGTAGTAGTACCATAGTAACCCCCATGCCCTTTGATAGTCATGCAGGCATGCTGAAAAAGAGTCTAGAAGTACTAACCACAAGAATTTCCGATAATATGGGGAGCCCCCGAGTGTTGCGCTTGGGATGCGTAGAATAGGTCTGAAAAAACTTTCAGCTTGGTAGTCCATGGCTCTTTGTTAGTATATGCAGTATGGTAACAAAGAGTAGAAACAGAATAGAAAAATAGAACCCAGCCCCCGAGCGTAAAAGCGAGGGTGAGCAAAGCGTATAGAACTTATCTTTTTTTTGTTGGCGCTGTAGGCGACGCGGATGATGGCTTTTATCTGCCAAACTTGATGGCCAGGCTTGAACTTGCTTGATTACCTTTGTTTAGGCGTAGAATCTGCGCAGTTGATCCATATTCCACGTGTTTGGCAGTATATCTCCATCTATCTCCGCGATCCTGTAGGCTCCTGGTCGGGCGATGTCTACTACGATGTACGGCCCTTGCCATGGAGAGGACAATTTGTTTTTGTCCTTGGTGCGTTAATCTAATTTGAGCACCATGTCACCAATGCATAGGCTTCTCTTGCGAACATAGGCATCATAGTATTGTCGCAGTTTTTGTTGATACTGGGCCACTCTAAACGCAGCTGCGTCACGAGCCTCCTCAAGGAGGATCAGCTCATCGGCGCGTCTGTCAGGCTCTTTAGTTTCTGAAAACATTGCCACGCGTGGGGCTTGTAGTCGGATGTCGGATGGTAGAATCGCCTCTGCTCCATACACCAAGAAGAAAGGTGTCTCGCCTGTCGCTCGGTTCATGGTGGTCCTCATCGACCAAAGTACTGTAGGAACTTCATGAATCCAACACTTGTCGTAAGCTTGTAATCTGTTAAATATTCTCTTCTTGATGCCCTGGAGCACGATGCCATTGGCACGTTCTACTTGCCTGTTTGTCTTCAGGTGATTTACCGCTGACCGATCATGCCTGATCCTGTAGTCGTAGCAGAAATCAGAAAACTTTTTGCTTTTAAACTGCGTTCCATTATCAGAGATTATCCTGTTTGGGACACCGAATCGTACGACAATACTCCGTAGGAATTTGACAGCTGCCTCTTTTGTGATTTTCTGAACCGGCTCGGCCTCAACCCATTTTGTGAATGTGTCGATGCCGACGAACAGAAATCGGTAGCCCCCGACAGCCCTTGGAAAGGGCCCGAGGATGTCTATTCCCCATGTGGCAAAAGGCCATGACAAGGGAATAGTGTTTAAAGCTTGCGCAGGTTTAGTTTGTTTCCGTGCGAAGAATTGGCATGCCTCGCACTTTTAACTAACTCGCTTGCGTCTTGAAGAGCTGTAGGCCAGTAGAAGCTCTGTCGGAATGCTTTCCCTGCTAGATATCGGGGAGAAGCATGTGATCCACAGATTCTTCTGTGTATATCGTGGAGCAAACTAATGCCCTCGGTCCGTGTGATGCATTTGAGGAGCATTCCATTGCGGGTTAGCTTGTATAATCGCCCGTCAACCAATTGATAGTTCTTGGCTTTACGATGGATTTTCTCCAATGTAGCATCATCGTCCGGAATAGCTTGGTTTGTGAGGTACGCCCTGATTGGATCCATCCAGTTCTCCCCATTTCCAACTAGAGCGGCAGCTCGAGCTGTATCGACCAACATAGACTCCTTGATAGATTCGTTGGTGGTAGAAACTGTGCCTTTGACAAGCATAGTTTTTTGGTTCGGTAGTGAAACCGACACAGGTGGTTTAGTAAGAACTTCAAGTAGCACATTACCTGGGAGCCGTGTGCACTCGGCAGCTGCCTTTGCTAGCTTGTCTGCGTCACCATTGAATTCCCTTTTGACGTGTCGTACTTCAAGCACATCAAATTTGCTTTCCATCCTCCTGTATGCTTCCAAGTATTTGGCCATGACCTCACTCTGCGCACTATACTCGTTCATGACTTGCTTTGCAGCCAACTCTGAATCCCCATTCACAAGCAGCCTCCTAACGCCCAGAGATGCAGCTATGTGGAGTCCTATCAAAAGTCCTTCATGCTCAGCAACATTGTTAGTAGGGGTTGGATCAACAAAATTGATTTGTAATGCGTACCTGATGACGTCATTGTGTGGCGAGATCAGGACCACCCCAGCCCCGCACCTGCTCTGCAAAACGCTCCATCATAGAACATGGTCCAGTGTTCGGGATTTTGGGTAGCCTCTTTGGGTTCAGGGTTAGTCCATTCTGTGATGAATTCTGCCAGAGCCTGTGACTTGATGGCAGTTCTAGGTATGAATTCAACGTCGTAGGCCCCCAGCTCCACAGACCATTGTGCAATCCTACCCATGGCATCTCAATTATGTAAAATGTTGCCAAGGGGGTAAGTTGACACAACCTTGATCTTGTGGCTCAGAAAATAATGCTTGAGCTTCCTGGAAGTCATTAGTACAGCATATAGCAATTTCTGAATCTGAGGGTACCTTGTTTTGGTGTCATGTAGCACCTCGCTTACGAAGTAAATGGGGTGTTGTGTTGTTGACATCTCTGTTAGTCTCTCGACCACCAGAACCGTGCTGACAATAGTTGGTGTCGCTGCTATGTATAACAGCATCTCTTCTTGCGGCTGCAGCGGGACCAGTACGGGCATTTTCCGTAGGTATTGCTTGAATGCCAGGAACGCCTCTTCTGCTTCTGCCGACCACTCAAAACGATCAGTTTTACGTAGCAATTTATAGAATGGCATACCTCGTTCGCCTGACTTGGACACGAATCGACTCAGGGACGCCATCATTCCTGCCAACTTCTGGACCTCGTGGCGGCTGCGTGAAGACTTCATGTCATCGAGTACCTTGATCTTGTGTGGATTTGCCTCTATACCTTGTTGGGAAACAAGGTAACCGAGGAGCTTACCCGATGATACACCAAAGGTGCATTTAGCGGGGTTGAGCATCATCCTATTTGCACACAAGTTGTTGAATGTTTCGGTTAAATCAGCGATCAGGTCGCCCTTTAACTTACTTTTTACAATGATGTCATCTATGTATGCTTCCACATTACGGCCGATTTGGCCCTCGAGAACAATGTGAACACATTTTTGATAAGTGCAA
>CM014274.1:46444916-46544160 GCA_004135705.1 Alloteropsis semialata | reverse complement strand
TGGTAAAGATGAGGCTGTGCGGTGGACCCATTGACTGATCAAAGCCGAAGGTGACAGGGAAGGAAGCCAATGCTAAGGAGAAGTCCGATCAAGCAGGAGTCCGATTAGATGACGAGTTCGAAAGGGGAGACACGTCGGCTAAGGAAGGAGCGTATCAAATTCGGGGACTATTTCCTTTTCAGAAGGCGTATGAGAGTCCCGTTGTATCTTAAGATTAGTTTATCTTATTTAGTTAGTCTGGTCCGATCAGGACTCTCCATGACCAGGGTATAAATACGAACCCTCGTCCATTGTAAAGAACAATTCACACAATTCAATACAACCCGGCTTCACGCCAAAACCCTAGTAGTAGTTACCGACGAAGCTCATTGGTGGACGGGCTGCATCAGTTCTGATCTCCGGCTTACCAGTAAGTTAGTCAATTTATCGAACTAATATAGGCTTTGAATTGAGGCGCATCGCCCTTTCTCGTTTATATTGTTCAACCGATTTATCTCTGGATAATCAAGATTGATATAGATTCCCTACGTCGGAGCTAGATCAATATTGATTATTCAACAGATTATCGTTTATCGGACTATACTTTAAGCCTAGATTCCCTACGTCGGAGCTAGGTATCAAGATTAATCTAGATTCCCTACGTCGGAGCTAGAATAATCTTGGTTACTAAAGATAGTCTTTGCGGTTTGTTGGAGTTGCTAGATTGGTTTAGATCTACGCCATGTGAATCAATTCTACTTCTTCGACGGCTTTGAGCATATGTCTTGGTCCGATTTAAGCAATATTTATCTTACAGCATCGTTCTATGTCCGATCTTGCTTTGTGGTTTAATCTGGTTGTTCTTTGAGCATTGCATTGGTGTAGATTCCCTACGTCGGAGCTGGATCTGTGTAATGCGCTTAGATTAATCTTTGACTGTCATGTTTGGTCTAGATTCCCTACGTCGGAGCTAGGTTCATCTTGATTAGTTAAAGGAAGCTTTGGTTATATCTTATTGCTATTTGAATGTTAAGTTTGGTGTAGATTCCCTACGTCGGAGCTGGATCTTGCTTAATTGTTCAGTAGCATATCTTAGAATCAGAACGTTTTCTGTTAATGTTTTATTTGCTTATGTTGCTTAATCTGATCAACACCTGTGCGAGCATCTTGTTTAATTAACAGGTTGGTGAATCAAGTCTGATTATCTAGCTATCTGATCTGATCATAGTTAGAGAAATCTAGATTCCCTACGTCGGAGCTAGATTTCTCTGAAAAGGCTATAGTCCGATCGGCCGGTTAGATAGTCCGACAAGATGAGTCAAACTGGCAATTAGACAAGATGGACAATGTATCGGCTTTACACTGTGATTATTTAATATCTTGTTTCAAGACACAGCTGATCCATTATTTTACATATTGGCCTTGTTATATGCTTTATTTTATTATGCAAAGGCTGGTCTGTTATATCAATCAAGGTCCGATCCTGATTGGTCCGATCCTGAGGTCCGATTGATGTCTAATTGAGGTCCGATCACTCGGTCCAATTGACGTCATCACTGAGGTCCGATTCTGAGGTCCGATCGGTATCGGCCGATGCGTGTCTGATTGGGTCTTGGCTACAATTCGACGTTATTCCATCGTCTGAAATAGAGCCGGCACAATCATAGAGCAATTTAACTGTTTTATCCCTTGTCAATTTCAGGTCAAATTGACTGGCACGCCGCGAACCTGAACTGGAGTGTAGACTGGCACTGGAGCGAAGCAGACTCTCCCCGGTCATCGTGTGCTGCACGCGGGAGATACGACCGCCGATTTTTCCGCGTCAACAGGTTCGCAGCGTGCCAGTCAATTTGACCTGAAATTGACAAGGGGATAAAACAGTTAAATTGCTCTTTGATTGTGCCGGCTCTATTTCAGACGATGGAGTAACGTCGAATTTTAGCCAAGACCCAATCAGACACGTATCGGCCGATACCAATCGGACCTCAAAATCAGACTTCATTGATAACGTCAATCGGACCGAGCAATCGGACCTCAATCAGACATCAAATCGGACCTCAGAATCGGACCAATCAGGATCGGACCTTGATTGATATAACAGATCAGCCTTTGAATAATAAAGTAAAGCATAAAACAAGGCCAATATGTAAAGTAATGGATCAGCTGTGTCTTGAGACAAGATATCGAATAATCAAAGTGTAAGCCGATACATTGTCCACCTTGCTTAATTGCCAGTTTGACTCGTCTTGTTGGACCATCTAACTAGCCAATCGGACCATAACTTTTTTCAGAGAAATCTATCTCCGACGTAGGGAATCTAGATTTATCCAGCTATGATCAAATCAAATAACTAGACAGTCAAACTCAACTCGTCAATCTGTCAATTATACAAGATGCTCGCACAGGTGTTGACCAGATTAAGCAAATAAGCAGATAAAACATTAACAGGATCATTCTGATTCTAAGATATGCTATCAAATAATCAAGCATGACCTAGCTCCGACGTAGGGAATCTAAACCATACTCAACATTCAAATAACAATAAGGCATAACCAAAGCTTCCTTTGACTAATCAAGATGAATCTAGCTCCGACGTAGAGAATCTAAACCAAACATGACAATCAAAGATTAATCTAAGCATATTACAAAGATCCAGCTCCGACGTAGGGAATCTACACCAGTGTAATACTCAAAGAACAACTAGATTAAACCACAAAGCAGGATCGGACATAGAACGATGCTGTAAGATAAATATTGCTTAAATCGGACCAAGACCAATGCTCAAAGCCGTTGAAGAAGTAGAGTCGATTCACATGGCGTAGATCTAAACCAATCTAGCAACTCCAAACAAACCGCAAAAACTGCCTTTAGTAACCAAGATTATTCTAGCTCCGACGTAGGGAATCTAGCCTAATCTTGATACCTAGCTCCGACGTAGGGAATCTAGGCTAAAAGTACAGTCCGATAAACGATAATCTGTTGGATAATCAATATTGATCTAGCTCCGACGTAGGGAATCTATATCAATCTTGCTTATCCAGAGATAAATCGGTTGAACAGTATAAACGAGAAAGGGCGATGCGCCTCAATTCAAAGCCTATACTAGTTCGATAAATTGACTAACTTACTGGTAAGCTGGAGATCAGAACTGATGCAGCCCGTCCACCAATGAGCTTCGTCGATAACTACTACTAGGGTTTTTGGCGTGAAGCCGGGTTGTATTGATTGTGAGAATAATTTTTACAATGGACGAGGGCTCATATTTATACCCTGGTCATGGAGAGTCCTGATCGGACCAGACTAACTTGCGAACTAAGTAAACTAAGCTTAACATAAAACGGGACTCCTAAACGCCTTCTGAAAAGGAAATAGTCCCCGCATCTGATACGCTCCCTTCTTAGCCGACGCGCCCTTCTTCTTTTATCCATCATCAGATCGGACTTCTTGCTTCATCAAACTCCTCTTCAGCATCGGCTTCCTTCTCTGTCGTCTTCTGTTTGACCATTCAACGGGCCCACTGTGCAGTCTCGACCTCACCACGTCACCATCTGAGTCAGCATGTCAGGTGCGAAAATCCGGTGTCAACAGCAGGCATGCTGAAAAAGAGTCTAGAAGTACTAACCACAAGAATTTCCCGATAATATGGGGAGCCCCCGAGTGTTGCGCTTGGGATGCGTAGAATAGGTCTGAAAAAACTTTCAGCTTGGTAGTCCACGGCTCTTTGTTAGTATATGCAGTATGGTAACAAAGAGTAGAAACAGAATAGAAAAATAGAACCCAGCCCCCGAGCGTAAAAGCGAGGGTGAGCAAAGCGTATAGAACTTATCTTTTTTTTGTTGGCGCTGTAGGCGACGCGGATGATGGCTTTTATCTGCCAAACTTGATGGCCAGGCTTGAACTTGCTTGATTACCTTTGTTTAGGCGTAGAATCTGCGCAGTTGATCCATATTCCACGTGTTTGGCAGTATATCTCCATCTATCTCCGCGATCCTGTAGGCTCCTGGTCGGGCGATGTCTACTACGATGTACGGCCCTTGCCATGGAGAGGACAATTTGTTTTTGTCCTTGGTGCGTTAATCTAATTTGAGCACCATGTCACCAATGCATAGGCTTCTCTTGCGAACATAGGCATCGTAGTATTGTCGCAGTTTTTGTTGATACTGGGCCACTCTAAACGCAGCTGCGTCACGAGCCTCCTCAAGGAGGATCAGCTCATCGGCGCGTCTGTCAGGCTCTTTAGTTTCTGAAAACATTGCCACGCGTGGGGCTTGTAGTCGGATGTCGGATGGTAGAATCGCCTCTGCTCCATACACCAAGAAGAAAGGTGTTTCGCCTGTCGCTCGGTTCATGGTGGTCCTCATCGACCAAAGTACTGTAGGAACTTCATGAATCCAACGCTTTTCGTAAGCTTGTAATCTGTTAAATATTCTCTTCTTGATGCCCTGGAGCACGATGCCATTGGCACGTTCTACTTGCCTGTTTGTCTTCAGGTGATTTACCGCTGACCGATCATGCCTGATCCTGTAGTCGTAGCAGAAATCAGAAAACTTTTTGCTTTTAAACTGCGTTCCATTATCAGAGATTATCCTGTTCGGGACACCGAATCGTACGACAATACTCCGTAGGAATTTGACAGCTGCCTCTTTTGTGATTTTCTGAACCGGCTCGGCCTCAACCCATTTTGTGAATGTGTCGATGCCGACGAACAGAAATCGGTAGCCCCCGACAACCCTTGGAAAGGGCCCGAGGATGTCTATTCCCCATGTGGCAAAGGGCCATGACAAGGGAATAGTGTTTAAAGATTGCGCAGGTTTAGTTTGTTTCCGTGCGAAGAATTGGCATGCCTCGCACTTTTTAACTAACTCGCTTGCGTCTTGAAGAGCTGTAGGCCAGCTCTGTCGGAATGCTTTCCCTGCTAGATATCGGGGAGAAGCATGTGATCCACAGATTCTTCTGTGTATATCGTGGAGCAAACTAATGCCCTCGGTCCGTGTGATGCATTTGAGGAGCATTCCATTGCGGGTTAGTTTGTATAATCGCCCGTCAACCAATTGATAGTTCTTGGCTTTACGATGGATTTTCTCCAATGTAGCATCATCGTCCGGAATAGCTTGGTTTGTGAGGTACGCCCTGATTGGATCCATCCAGTTCTCCCCATTTCCAACTAGAGCGGCAGCTCGAGCTGTATCGACCAACATAGACTCCTTGATAGATTCGTTGGTGGTAGAAACTGTGCCTTTGACAAGCATAGTTTTTTGGTTCGGTAGTGAAACCAACACAGGTGGTTTAGTAAGAACTTCAAGTAGCACATTACCTGGGAGCCGTGTGCACTCGGCAGCTGCCTTTGCTAGCTTGTCTGCGTCACCATTGAATTCCCTTTTGACATGTCGTACTTCAAGCACATCAAATTTGCTTTCCATTCTCCTGTATGCTTCCAAGTATTTGGCCATGACCTCACTCTGCGCACTATACTCGTTCATGACTTGCTTTGCAGCCAACTCTGAATCCCCATTCACAAGCAGCCTCCTAACGCCCAGAGATGCAGCTATGTGGAGTCCTATCAAAAGCCCTTCATGCTCGGCAACATTGTTAGTAGGGGTTGGATCAACAAAATTGATTTGTAATGCGTACCTGATGATGTCATTGTGTGGCGAGATCAGGACCACCCCAGCCTCGCACCTGCTCTGCAAAACGCTCCATCATAGAACATGGTCCAGTGTTCGGGATTTTGGGTAGCCTCTTTGGGTTCAGGGTTAGTCCATTCTGTGATGAATTCTGCCAGAGCCTGTGACTTGATGGCAGTTCTAGGTATGAATTCAACGTCGTAGGCCCCCAGCTCCACAGACCATTGTGCAATCCTACCCATGGCATCTCAATTATGTAAAATGTTGCCAAGGGGGTAAGTTGACACAACCTTGATCTTGTGGCTCAGAAAATAATGCTTGAGCTTCCTGGAAGTCATTAGTACAGCATATAGCAATTTCTGAATCTGAGGGTACCTTGTTTTGGTGTCATGTAGCACCTCGCTTACGAAGTAAATGGGGTGTTGTGTTGTTGACATCTCTGTTGGTCTCTCGACCACCAGAACCGTGCTGACAATAGTTGGTGTCGCTGCTATGTATAACAGCATCTCTTCTTGCGGCTGCAGCGGGACCAGTACGGGCATTTTCCGTAGGTATTGCTTGAATGCCAGGAACGCCTCTTCTGCTTCTGCCGACCACTCAAAACGATCAGTTTTACGTAGCAATTTATAGAATGGCATACCTCGTTCGCCTGACTTGGACACGAATCGACTCAAGGACGCCATCATTCCTGCCAACTTCTGGACCTCGTGGCGGCTGCGTGAAGACTTCATGTCATCGAGTACCTTGATCTTGTGTGGATTTGCCTCTATACCTTGTTGGGAAACAAGGTAACCGAGGAGCTTACCCGATGATACACCAAAGGTGCATTTAGCGGGGCTGAGCATCATCCTGTTTGCACACAAGTTGTTGAATGTTTCGGTTAAATCAGCGATCAGGTCGCCCTTTAACTTACTTTTTACAATGATGTCATCTATGTATGCTTCCACATTACGGCCGATTTGGCCCTCGAGAACAATGTGAACACATTTTTGATAAGTGCAACCTGCGTGTTTCAGATCAAAAGGCATCTTTATATAGCAATAAACACCGATGGGTGTCACAAATGCAGTTTTTTCCTCATCGTCAATGCACATGCAGATTTGGTGATACCCCGAATAGGCATCTAGAAAATAAAGCAGCTCGCATCCAAAGGTTGAATCTACAATTTGATCTATCATAGGCAGTGGATACTCGTCCTTCGGGCAAGCTTTATTCAGATCGGTGTAGTTCACGCACATCCTCCACGTTCCGTTGGGCTTTTCACCATGACTGGATTTGCCAGCCACTCTGGGAAAGGGACCTCTCGAACGAAGCCAGCTTTGAGTAGTCGGTTGATTTCTTCATTAATGGCGTCTCGCTTCTCCGGGGTATATCTCCTTTGCTTCTGCTTGACTGGTCGGATGCCAGTTCGTATGCCAAGCTTGTGCTCGATCACCTCCCTGGGGTTCCCGGGCATGTCAGACGGTTCCCAAGCGAACACATCTGCGTTTGCCTGGAGGAAAGCAATGAGCTCGAGTTCCTATTTGTCACCCAGACCAGAGCCCACCTGGGTGGTCTTGGTCGGATCTGCTTCACCAAGGGCCACCGATTTCATGCCCGGCTCGAGGCGCTTTGCTGGTGGCTCGCTTGGCGAGGCGGCGGCCGGCAAACTCGCCCGCTTCTTGCGATGGCGTCCCCTTGAGTGGGGTCTGGTCCACCACGGTCTGCTTCTCGGCTGCGCCCTCATCGGTCTTCTTGTTCCCCGCAGGCACCGGTTTGGGAACTTCTTTTCCTTTGGCCCTTGATCAGGCCTCCGCTGCTCGGGAGGTTTCTGCCATTGCGGCAGTCTTTGGCATGTTCTTGGTCTTCTTCTTGGCAGGTTCGGCAGCCTTGGCTGGTTCCTGCTCGTCTCCCTTGATCATGTCCAGGGTCTTCATGTCACACTGGACCGCGCCCTTGCGATCGCCGCAGATGGTGATCGGGCCCAATGGCCCCGGGACTTTGATCATGGAGTAGGCAAAGTGGGCGAA
This sequence comes from Alloteropsis semialata, assembly GCA_004135705.1. Lineage (NCBI taxonomy): Eukaryota > Viridiplantae > Streptophyta > Magnoliopsida > Poales > Poaceae > Alloteropsis > Alloteropsis semialata. The sequence continues at coordinate 46,536,548 of CM014274.1, read as the reverse complement.
TGCCATGAACTTCTTCAGGAACAGCGGGCCCAAGATGCAGTTATAGGCCGATGTGATGTCAGCCACCTCGAAGGTGAGGAACTCTGTTCGGATATTTTTGCCCTCTGTGAGGGTCACCTGCAGATCGATCCTCCCTAAGGGAAAGGCTTGGATGCCTGGTATGACCACGTAGAAAGGCTTCTCCACTGGGGACAAGGACCTCCTTGGGATTCCGAGCTCGTCAAAGGAGTTCACGAACAGCAGATTGAGGGCGCTTCCACTGTCGATCAAGGTTCGCCCGATCTTGCGGGGCCCGATCCAGGGTTTGATGCACAGTGGGAGTAGCGGCCCGTCGTACAATGTCTCGGGGTGATCCCTTTGATCAAATGTGATCGGGATTTCGGACCACCTTAACGGCTGCTTGCAGGGTTCGGTGCTTGCTATCTGCCTCTCGACCAGCTTTAGCTGGGACTTGGAGGTTCGGGTAGAATGGCCACTGAAAATTATGGCGACCTCAAGGTCTTCGGGAGGTTCTGGCTCATCGTCACAATCCATGTAGTTCGTCGTCCGAGGATTATGAGCGGCCTGGTCGCGTGGGGCCCCCTGCTGCAGGCTCTCCTCCTCCTGCTTCTGCTTCTTGTACACCATGCAGTGCACGAAGTGATGCTTCAATGACCTGTGGATTGGGCAGTACATCGGGAGATTGGTAGGTTTACCTTGACGCCTGTATGGGGGTTTGACGTCCATGGCCATGATTTCCTCGCCCTCGGACTTGCGCTTCTTGTTTTTGTGCTTATTCTTTTTCTTGCCTTCCCCGGATGGCTGGCTTTGTTTGGGCTTTCCATGGACCCATGCTCGGGCGTCCACCATCTTGGCAGTCTCTTCCAGGATCCCGTAGAGCTCGGCCACCGTCTTCGGGTTCTTCTTGGCAAGCTCCTCCGCCGTCCGCTCGTCCTTGCAGCCCTGATTGAAGGCCACAATCACACGGTCATCCACCATGTCGGGGATGGTGTTATGGGTGTCGCTGAAGTGACGGATTTAGTCCCGGAGGGATTCTCTAGGTTTCTGCACATAGTTGAGCAGATCTCCTTCGTGTCCGGGGCGTTTGTAGGTGCCTTGGATGGCTTCAAACGTCTCCCGGAGATGGCCCCAGGACATGATGCTAGCCTCGGGCAGGTTCATGAGCCACGTTCGGGCTGATCCCTGCAGGGCAGTCGGCAAGTAATTGGCCTTGACGTAGTCGTCACCCCCGGTGGCATCGATGATCATAGAATAGATCTGAATCCACTCACGGGGGTTGGTTGTTCCGTCATACTTCTCGATGTTAGTAGGACGGAACCTTTCCGGCCACCTGACCTTACACAGGCCTGGAGAGTACGCAAGGCATCCCCCAGTGCCCGGTCGGGTGTCACGTGGCGGTGAATCTGGATAGGATCAGTAGTAGCCCTCACGTGTTCGGTAATCTCGGTTGTAGTTGAGAGTTTCTCGAGCGTCTCGGGCGTGACAGTTACGCTCGAGCTGCGGCCTCATGTCACGCCCCTCGTGTGGGCGATAGCGGGGTTGTCAGTTAATAGATCGGGAGAGAATCGGTCGGGGTTCACCGGGCCTGTTTGACGGAGCTGGTGGTGTGGCAGCGGCGGCCACGAGGCGCTCCTTAGCCTTGTCCGCTGCTTCTCGAGCCTTCTTGGCGATGGTGGCCATCGGGGTACCCTCGGCCATTGCCTCCATCGTTTCCAAGCGGGTTCGGATCTGCAAGTTGTCCTGTTCAATTGCCCAGAATTCGTTGTTGAGATTTCGAGGAGCCAACGAAGACAGAGCCTGCTCTGTATGGGTTTCGCCGTCTGAAGGGTCGGTGCATTACTGAGGTGAGGAGGAGCCAAAGGTCTGCGCGAGCTGGACGACTCAGCGGCAGCTTCCCCCTCCCCCCTGTTCCCAGAAAGCACATTGATGCGGTGGTCTTCGCGCTGTTCCGACCCATTGCTAGACCCACTGTAGTCGAGATCCAACTGTACAGTGTGATCGGCAATGTCTCCGGGAGTTGGCTCCGTGAAGGTTGCGAAAACTTTCCGACCGGCGCATGTGAGATCGGGATCATGGATCCCTGTCAACTTGAGCTCGTAATCGCCTTGATGCTCGAACACGAGATCCCCGAAGTGGATCTCCCGTGCAGGCACTAGATGGCTATGAGCGTAGAGATCGAAAGCGGAGGCAGAACTCCCGATGGCTTCTGACTTGACGGAACTGGGCAGGTAGGGCATCGATCAACTCGACGCGTCGGCGATCCAGACTCCGTTGACGATCGGCATGATCTTTCTTCACGCAAGGGCCCCTACCTGGCGCGCCTCTGTCGAGGTTGTACTCGGCAGATATTTGTCTGGCAAGCACCCTGCTTCGTGCAAAGATTGATCACGGTGGATGAACAGAAAGACACGAGATTTTATACTGGTTGGGGCCCTTGAGATCGAGTAATAACCCTATGTCCAGTTGCTGCTTCTATTATCTCGGCGAATACAGATTACAATGGTGTAACAAGTACCCTCGGGTGGATTGGCTAAGATTGGGAATACCCTCTACGTACAGGACCCCCACTATTTATATCCAGGGAGACGTGCCTTACAAGACAAAACAGACCTAAACCTAGTAGGACTCTAACTATCATCGGGCCTTCCTTCTGTGATCTGGTCGTCGTGTCTTGTTCAGAGTCTTCTTCATTCGGAGTCGGTAGTCGGTAATCCTCGTGATCGGGCACCCTGGTATTATGGCCTCAACATGATTGCTTTACAAAGCTCCTCAATGATGTCTCATTCCTACCAAAGCCATATGTTGTTTACACTGAAAACCTTATACACATTCTACTTGTTATTACATTGAGCTTTGTCAAATTGTGGTGACCCTTTTTCGGATTTATGGACCCGGCAGTCAACACTGGGTAGCCTACATGGTTGATTTGTTGAGAGACAGATCGAGGATCACAAGTCGATGGTAACACAAGACGCAAGGATTGAACAGGTTCGGGCCGTCAAGATGACGTAATACCCTACGTCCTGTGTTGGGTGTATGGATTGCTGTGTATGAAGTTCCTGAAGGATCTCCGTAGTTGGGTTCTAGTCTCGAGATGGGGTTTGGCTGTTGTTGATCGTGTGGATGATCGTGTTTTGGAGGGGGTCCCAAGGCACCTTATATAGTCCGGTTGCCTTGAGTTACAAGTCGGCTAGAGATCGTAACCTACCCGGAATACAAGGATTCGATCCTATAACGATTACAGATATCTTTCCCTAGAATTTCGACTAGTTTATCTTGATCTCCGATCTTCTTGCGAGATACGCCATCTCCTTCCTTGTCCCGCGCGCTGTCGTACCCAACTCGGTTTGTCCGACTGGTGGGCCTCCCGACTGGTGGGCCATCTAGTCTGACAACTCGGCCCGATAGCATTCGGATTGGGCCGCCCCTTGCTGGTTGGGCCAATCCGCCTTCTGAGTACCCCCGGGGGTCTATCCCCGACAAGCCCCCGAGTAGTACGTGGTTGAGCGACAACTCGGCGAGGTCGTGCTATCTGCTGAGCTTCGAGCTTGCTGCGGTTGGAAGCAAAACCGCGTGATACTAGAGAGAAAAGAGAGCCGTCTGCAACGGATGCGCCGCGAGGTGCGTCCGTTGGCCGTAGCCCCCGAGCCTTGAAGCGATTCCGAAGGAATCGGTCCAAGGGTTTGTAGCCTTGTTCTGATCATCTTCGTCGTGGTCTCCAGACAATCAACGGATGCACCGCGAGGTGCGTCCATTGGCCGTAGCCCCCGAGCCTTAAGGTGATTCCGTAGGAATCGGCTAAAGGCTTATTCGAGGAGCATCTTGACATTTCCTTCTGGCGTCAATTTCGGCAGCCCGCCCCCCTAAAAGTGAGGGTCAAAGCGTGCCGACAGGTCATCCCGGCGCCATCCCCCGAGCGTGAGGGCTGAAGCACGCCGAGCAGTCGTCCCGGCGCCAGCCCCCGAGCGTGAGGACTTGGCGGGCAAGCGCGGGGATCCGAATCAGTGCCCTGCAAAAAGAGATACAATGCCAAAGCCTAACAAAGCATAAATCCAAGAGAAAAGGCAATCGGCAAGTCTATGAAAATGATTCCTGCTTCCAGCTTTTTAAGTCTATTAATTTCTTCGGGTAGTTAGCCTGTTACGTTCATGCACCTGATCCCCGATAGCCATAGTCTGTAGCGCAGGGAGCTGGGCCGCATGCACGCGTAGGAACGTAGGCGTACAGAAGAATCGAGGTTTCACGAATTAAGACATGTGCTGCCCAATTACTTTAGCGACTCGCGTAAAAGCTTACCAATATCAACAAAATAAATTGATTCAATACTTAGCTCTACGAACGTTCCGAGTCCCTGAGGATCCGCTCTTTCTCGAATGCCCCAAACAGAACATGAGCAGAGGAACGTCATTTCTGGCATGCAGCGACAAGAACAGTTTTCCTCGTGAGCGCACAGGACACTCCCGTGGTCGAGTAAAACCAAAGGCGATAAGGATAACCTGTGCGCTTTGGGCGGAAAAAGGACGCGTGGCTCGGAGCTCACGCGCTTCACAGTGCAAGGGGAGTTTCTCGTCCCTCGGTAGCCTGAGGCTATAAATACTCACCGGGAGCTAGGGCTGCCACCCAGAAGTGAGTATGCATAGGAACCTTGTAGCGAATATGCTGGAGGCTCATTGCTGGGTTCATCCACCGAGGAAAATCCATGGACTCACAAGAGCATGGTGCTAGAAGAGTGCTTGCGATGTACTTGAGGTGTTGATGAGCGTCTGGATACTGCTACGTTGGCTCCTGGCCTTGCCTTTGGTTTAGGACTTGTCAGGGCGTAACGCTCTGCCAAACCAAGGAATGCCCAGAGGCATTCGCTCTCAACTCTCGAAAGGGGCTGCCTCGTCGATGGCTGCAGTGGTGCTACAAGAGAGCTTGCGATAAGCTCATGTGGACCAAGCTTGCTGCGGATGCAACACTTGGCGTACTGGCGGGTGCCCCAAGCCGTCTTCGTGAAGGTGAAGTTTTTTGTTCCTTGTAACCGGTGCATGACTGGCTCCGTTGTAACTGTATAATCCGCAAAAGAAACTTTTCTTCTTGGCCGTCTCGAAGATGGAGCTTCTATGTTCCCTTTCTTGGCAGCGCCAGCCCCCGAGCTGTCGGGGCGCGGTCGCGCTTGTCCAATTGCAGTAACTTGTTTGCAGCGTAAGCCCCCGAGCGCTTCGGGGTTGATCAAGCCCGAGAGGCACGCGGTCATTGATGCGGCGCCAGCCCCCGAGTCTGAGTGCTGGTCGAGCCTTAGCGGCACGCCACTGGTTTTGCAGCGTTGGCTCCCGAGTGGTTCGGGGCCAATCGAGCCCGAGGGGCACGCTGTCTTTAATGCGGCGCTAGCCCCGAGTCCGAGTGCTGGTCGAGCCTTAGCGGCACGCCACTGGTTTTGCAGCGTTGGCTCCCGAGTGGTTCGGGGCCAATCAAGCCCGAGGGGCACGCTATCTTTAATTCGGCGCTAGCCTCTGAGTCCGAGTGCTGGTCGAGCCTTAGCGGCACGCCACTGGTTTTGCAGCGTTGGCTCCCGAGTGGTTCAGGGCCAATCGAGCCCGAGGGGCACACTGTCTTTAATGCGGCGCCAGCCTCCAAGTCCGAGTGCTGGTCGAGCCTCCGCGGCACGCTGACTTCTTCCCCTCACCCGAGTGATCGGGGTCGTTTTTTACCGTTGACGCTCCGAGCGTGATGGTTCGCGAGGGCGTCCAGCGACTCTTTTTACCATTGCGCTCTCATCCGTTAATCGCGCCGTCCTGTAGTAATTTCGGGGATCAGGGCGTGCTATAAAAGGCTAGGGTTAGGTCTAACGGGGAAATCCTTCTGTGTCCAGATCCATTCCCCTCTTCCTCCATTCTTCATTCCACCGCCACCAAAGACTCCCTCTGTTTCTAGATCCGCTCCACGGATTTAGCCACCATGGGGAACGCAGTCTCGCGGATGCGAACAAAGCTTTCCGTGCCCAGAGCCATGGCACCCAAGAGGAAGCTCACCGACTTCCCCAAGTCAGAGAAGATCCCCTCCCCTGCCGTCGCATGGGCTCGGGGGAAGGTAACCGAGGAGGTGTTGGAGGAAATGGTGGAGCGGAGCATCCTTCCACCTCAAGCGGTGGCGGAGTGGCGCCCGAGCGCCGGGGAGGCCTTCCCGTCGGAGAATTCCGGCGAACTGGTGCTTTTCAAGCCGTTCTTCGAGGCGGGATTCGGCTTGCCGGCGGGAGTTTTCTTTCGAGGCCTGCTCCACTACTACGGGATCGAGGCCGTCCACATCAACCCGAACTCGATCATGGCCATCTCCATCTTCGTCCACTTGTGCGAGGCCTATCTGGGGATTACTCTCCATTTCGACCTGTGGAGGTACCTCTACTGGTTGAAGCCTCAGCCAAGTGAAGAGAAGATGGTGGTGGTGGGAGGCGCCGGATTCATGCTGCGCCAGGGCCGAAAGGACCAGTATTTCGACATCGCCCTCAACACCTCCAACAAGGGCTGGAAGTCGGAGTGGTTCTACATCGGGAACCACACGCCAACGATCCCCAGCCATCGCGGAGCGCGGCCGGTGATCAAGACCTGTTGCAATGAACTTCCCAACGGTCACCAGATGCGAGAGGTGGAGGAGCTCCTTGCGATGATCAAGGAGCTCAACGATCGAGGTTTTACAGCGGTCGGCGTCTCCTGCAACTTTAGCCGGCGGTTGGTTCAGCCGATCCAGAGAGGAAGCACCCGGGCTTAGAGTACTCGGGCCGGGAGGATCCTACCCGGGGGGCCCGCCGGACGGTGGGCAAGGAGGAGATGAAGGCGCGGGTAGGCGGGTTCTTCCTCGGCCACGTGTCGGAGAAGCATCAACCGCGCCCATTCTCCTTGTAGAGGCCTGCTCTACCGGTAAGTTTTTGTTCCAAGTACTTTAGCGTGTTCATCTTGACGCTGGGTTTTAATTTTGATCTAATCGTACATTGGCCGTCTGATTTTGTGATTCTCCTGTCGCAGGATCGGGTCTTCAAGTATTTTTCTCCTTTCCTACTTCCAGAGGATTCGCCTAGGAAGGCGTTCCCAGGGGGAACGCCCCCGGGTGATCAAGGCGGCGTCCCGGCGGGATTGTGCGTAGAGCCTGGGCCGGGAGGTGTTTCTGCTTGGCGAACAATTGGCACCCTTGGCAGCGGCGGACGAGTTCCTTAGCATAGTAGACGGCAGTAGGCCAAAAGAACCCGGCGCGGTATGCTTTTCCGACTAGTGTTCCTGCGGCGGCGTGGCTTCCGCAGACTCCTGAGTGGATATCGTCAAGGATCTGGAGGGCGACTTCTTTCGTGATGCATTTGATGAACACTTGTCTTGTGGCGGCTCGTCGGTATAGGGCGTTGCCGACTACTACATAGTTCCTGCTTCGGCGTTCCAGAATTTTTCGTACCGTGGGGTCTTCTGGTACCTTGTTATGGGCGAGGTAATCTATGAACTCGGCCATCCAATCTCCTTTGGCGTCAATGGCCATTACCTCACAGAGTTCAGGGGCAGGCTCTGATTCATCTTCCAACTCCTTAACAGAGGGTTTAAGGAGGCCTTGCACGAACACACCCCCGGGTACTTCGCGCGGGTTGACCCCAGTTTGGCGAGTGCGTCAGCTGCAAGGTTGTTTTCTCAAGGAACATGATGATATTCTATTCCGTAGAATTTTCCCTCCTGCTTGTGCACTGCCTCACAGTAAGCGTTCATCCGCTCGCTGTGGCGATCCCATTCTTTGTTGACTTGGTTTATAACGATAGCGGAGTCGCCATATACCAGTAGCCTCTTTATTCTGAGTGAGGCGGCGATGCGGAGCCCGTGGAGGATTGCTTCGTACTCGGCGGCTTTGTTGGTGATGGGGAAACGTATTTGAAGGACATACCGGAGCAGTTCCCCTTTTGGCGAGATAAAAAGTACGCCGGCGCCCCTGCCGTCGATCATTAAGGAGCCATCAAAATACATCTTCCAGCATTCGCCACTAGTATCTTCCTTTGCGTCCTGGCTCTCAGTCCATTCGGCGACGAAGTCAGTGAGAATCTGTGATTTGATGGCGGTGCGCGGGACGAAATCTATGATGAAGGAGGCGAGCTCGACGGATCATTTGATGATTCGTACGGTGACATCCCTGTTATGGAGGATTTCGTCGAGTGGAAATTGCGTGACCACCTTGATGCGATGCGCTTGAAAGTAATGGCGGAGTTTCCTTGACGTAATCAACAGTGCGTAAAGTAGTTTCTACACCTGGGGATAGCGTGCTTTAGATTCGCTTAGTACTTCGCTTACATAGTAGACTGGTCACTGCACCCGTTGCACCTTTCCTTCCTCTTCCCTCTCCACGACGATGACAGTGCTTACCACATTAGTCGTGGCTGCAATGTATAGGAGCAGTGTTTCGTCGTTGTGCGGGGCGGTTAGTACCGGTGGGTTGGAGAGGTACTTCTTGAGGTTGGTGAAAGCTTGCTGCGCCTCCTGGTTCCATTCAAACTTGTCGGTCTTCTTGAGGATCTTGAAAAATGGCAAGCCCTTATCCCCCAGCCGGGAGATGAACCTACTCAAGGCCGCCATGCAACCAGTCAACTTTTGGATCTCTTTCTTCCCTGTCGGCGGTCTCATTCTTCGGATGGTGTCTATTTTTTCTGGGTTGGCTTGAATGCCTCTGTTGCTAACGATGAAGCCGAGTAGTTTCCCTTTTGGTACGCCAAAGACGCACTTGGTCGGGTTTAGCCTCCAGTTGAGTCTGCGGAGGTTGCTGAATGTCTCAGAGAGGTCGGCGATGAACTCGGCTTCGTTCTTTGTCTTAATCACTATGTCGTCAACGTAGGCCTCGGCGTTGCGACCGATCTGAGTACCCAGGGTCAGGTTTATGGCCCTCTGGTAGGTGGCGCCAGCATTGCTGAGGCCGAATCATCTTGGCGTAACAGTAAGCGCCGATCGGAGTAATAAAGGACGTCTTCTCTTGGTCTTGTTCCTTCGAGGCGATTTGGTGGTAGCCGGAGTAGCAATCAAGGAAGCATAGGAGTACGCATCCGGTGGTGGAGTCGACGACTTGGTCGATGCGGGACAGGACGAAGGGGTCCTTAGGGCAGTGCCTGTTGAGATCCATGTAATCAACACATATTCTCCATTCATTATTTTTTTCTTACAAGGACTGGATTAGCGAGCCAGTCGGGATAAAAGACTTCTCTAATAAACCCAGCAGCTAACAGCCTTGTAATTTCTACCCTAATGGCCTCCTTGCGGTCCTGCGCGAAGCGTCGGAGCTTTTGTCGGACTGGTTTGGAGTTCGTGTCAACTTCAAGGAGTGCTTGACCACCTCCCTCGGAACACCCAGCATGTCTGATGGAGTCCATGCAAATATGTCGGCGTTGTTCCGGAGGAAGGCGACGAGCGCGCTTTCCTATTTGGCATCGAGCCCTGAACCAATCAGGGCGGTCTTGGAGGAGTCGGCGAGCCCGAGTGAGACGGGGTGTACTTCTTCGGCCAGCTTCATGGCGGTCGACTCGGCTCTTCTCTTGGAGGACTCGGGGATGGAGCCAGGATCTCCCTGGAATGTTCTCGCATCGTTGACCACTTCCATTTGGAGTATGCTGCGTTCGATGCCGGTGCAGAGATGGAGCCCTTCCTTGTCGCATCCCTTGGCGGTGTGCATCGCTGCGGATGGAGAGGACGCCGTTTGGTGCCGGCATCTTCATCAGCAGGTATGTGTAGTTGGGAATCACCATGAATTTGGCGAGCGCCGGCCTTCCAAGTATGGCATGATAGGCGGTGGTGAAGTCGGCGACCTGGAAGTTGAGGTACTCGGTTCGGAAGTTACTCTGATCGCCAAAGGTGACGGGGAGAGATATCTGCCCGAGTGGTTTGGAGCCCTTGCCTAGAATCAGCCCGTAAAATGGGTGGGAGGAAAGGGTCAAAGCGTCGAGGCCGATGCCCATGTCCCTCAGCGTTTGGGCGAAGATGATGTTGAGCCCACTTCCGCCGTCGACGAGTACCTTGGTGAGGCGAGCGTTGTTCACGATTGGGCTGAGTACCAGGGGTATTCGCCAACATCGGAGATTTGAAACCACTGGTCTTCCCTGGAGAAGGTGATCGGCTGCTCTGACCAGCGGACTGGTTGGATCGGCGATGTGTAGCAGGAGAATATCTCCCTGTCGCGCACCTTCTCTTGGCGCTTATCATCCACCTGCGACGGTCCTCCGAGGATGAAGTTCACCTGCCTCTCGACTTTTGGGAAAGCAGCGTTTGCGGGGGGGACCCTTTCCCCTTGTCGCCCTTATCGTCATCGTGCGGCGGCAGCTTCCCTTCCTACTTCTTGTAGGCGTCGGCGAGCCCCATGCAGTCGATCATACGGTGCTTGGACTGCTTATGTATGGGGTAGGGCCCTTGGAGCATCTTGTCGAGCTCGACGCTGAAGTTGGTCCGTGGGCGAGGGCCCCCGCGATCCATGGCAGCGATGGTGCGATCTCCCGAGCACTTTCGGTCACCCACCCTGCTCGGCTCTGGTTGAGCTCGGCGCGGGTCCTCTTTCCTCGGTCGGTCTTCTCGGCGGGACGGCCGATCGTCGTCCCGAGTGCTTCTCTTGTTGTAGTGGAGGCGAGTGGCTTCTTTGGCGTTGGCCAACTTGTTTACCCACTCAAAGAACTCGCCGGAGGTCTTTGGCAGGTCCTCGCAGAGACGCTCGAAGACCACCGAGTCGGCGAGGCCGTCAAGGAAGTAGTGGATGATCTCGGACTCGGAGCAGCCGGGACCAGGTTGCGGTTCTCCATGTACCTGTCGGTGTAGTCGCGGAGGCTCTCCCCGCGATTCTGCTTCACCTTCCCCAAGTCCCATGCTGTGCCTGGCCGGATAGAGCTTCCTTGGAAGTAACTCTTGAACTTGCGGCAGAGTGTGTCCTAGTTGTCGATGGAGTCAGGCTCGAGGCTGTGGAGCCAGCTTAGCCCCACCTTGGTCATGGCGACCGGGAAGTAGGCGCACATGGAGTCGTGGTCACCGTTCACCGCGCGGATGGCGATGCTGTACGTCCGAAGCCACATTGTAGGGTTCGCCTTCCCATCGTACCTTTCTATGCCTGTAGGTTTAAAGTTAGCAGGCATTCGAATGGATCTTACTCGGGCGGTAAATGCTGGGAAGCCGTCGCAGTCATTGAGGTTCTCGGCATTCTCACGTCCCGAATCAGCGGAGAGATCCTCAGGGATGCGAGCCTGTGGCGGCCTGTGCTGTTCGAGTGGAGGCCCGTACTTGCGGTCGAACTCGCGGCGGCGCGCGGCCTCATTGGCCTCCAGTTCTCGGCGCAGGCGGGTGTCGCGGTCCACCCCCGGGGCGCCGTGTTCGTGGTTATACTCGGTGCGTCGTCGGAGCTCCTCCTCGTCCCTTCGCCGGTGGCAGTCGTCAAGGTCCCTGTGGAGGTCACGGTTGCGGAGTTGTTCGCGTAGGTCCGGCTGATCGACCACGCCTTGCTCGAGCGGTGGCCTTTTGGGCGTTGATCTTGCCCGCGGCTGCGGTCAGCCTGGTCTTGATTCGGTTTAGCTCTGAGGTTTCGGGGATCCCTTATAGTTCATGATGCGCGGCGGCGAGGTTAGCTGACGGGGTGGCATAGACGCCTATGACGCTGACTTCCTAGATGAAATCATCGGTGAGGTTACGGGTGGCCCTGGGGTTTCGGCGATCTCGTCGCGCATCGCGGCGCTGTCTTTTCTCATCGTTGCGTCTGACCCTGGCGTCACGCTATGCTTGATCCTCCCCTTGGACTGTTGCTTCGTCGGCGGATATGTCGGAGACGAACGTCTCCAGCTTGGCTGGCACGATCCTCTTGTTTGGGGGGAAGATACGCGTGACCCGCGGGAAAGTCGGCGATGGTTCCTCTTCGGGCGGAGTCGGCACATCTTGATGATGAGGAGGTTGCGTTGTCGTGACGTTCGGGGCAAATCCGATCTGGGCGATCGTGATGGAGTTGGCCGCCCCGCTTGCATCAGGAGAGTAGTCGGCACTCAGCTGTTCGCCGAGTGCTTCCTGGTATACGACCCCGCTGTTCCTGAGTCCAAGCGGAAATTGTGTCGGGGAAGTGACGTCCTGGCGGGCGGATTTGGCCAGTTCGATGCACTCGCCGATGGAGGCAATGGCTTGGTCCATGTCTGCCTCAAACTCGCGCTGGCATGCGGCCCATCACTTCCTTCGTTCTTTGGGTGTCTGGTGAGCCCTGCGTGGTGGAGGCGGAGTAGACGAAGTAGTCGGCGGTGTAGGCGGAAGCGGGCTCCCCTCGGAAGCTGGGAGGGCGGCATCGGCCGTAACGATCGTCGAGTTGTTGGCGAGCGTCAATGGTGGAGTGGAGATGGTGATAATTCCATCCAGCGTGGCGTCGAGTCGTGGCGCTGTCTCCTCCGGGGTGGCGTCGCGGCTGAAGGAGAGCTCTCCCTTGGGTCCGGCGGTGAAAACCATGGATCTGAAGAAGAACATGGCCCCTTCAGCGATGGAGATCTTGGCAGATGCCGGCGTGATGACGGCGGAAGTAGATGCCATCGAGCTTGTAGATTGATCTCGTCGATCAACCCCTACCTGGCGCGCCAACTGTCGGATTTATGGACCCGGCAGTCCACACAGGGTAGCCTACGTGGTTGATTTGTTGAGGGACAGATCGAGGATCACAAGTCGATGGTAACACAAGACGCAAGGATTGAACANTTCGGTATGCCAAAGACGCACTTGGTCGGGTTTAGCCTCCAGTTGAGGCTGCGGAGGTTGCTGTTTCAGAGAGGTCGGCGATGAACTCGGCTTCGTTCTTCGTCTTAATCACTATGTCGTCAACGTAGGCCTCGGCGTTGCGACCGATCTGAGTACCCAGGGTCAGGTTTATGGCCCTCTGGTAGGTGGCGCCAGCATTGCTGAGGCCGAACGTCATCTTGGCGTAACAGTAAGCGCCGATCGGAGTAATAAAGGACGTCTTCTCTTGGTCTTGTTCCTTCAAGGCGATTTGGTGGTAGCCGGAGTAGCAATCGAGGAAGCATAGGAGTACGCATCCGGCGGTGGAGTCGACGACTTGGTCGATGCGGGGCAGGACGAAGGGGTCCTTAGGGCAGTGCCTGTTGAGATCCGTGTAATCAACACACATTCTCCATTCATTATTCTTTTTTCTTACAAGGACTGGATTAGCAAGCCAGTCGGGATAAAAGACTTCTCTAATGAACCCAGCAGCTAACAGCCTTGTAATTTCTACCCTAATGGCCTCCTTGCGGTCCTGCGCGAAGCGTCGGAGCTTTTGGCGAACTGGTTTGGCGTTCGTGTCAACCTTCAAGGAGTGCTCGACCACCTCCCTCGGAACACCCGGCATGTCTGATGGAGTCCATGCAAATATGTCGGCGTTGTTTCGGAGGAAGGCGACGAGCGCGCTTTCCTATTTGGCGTCGAGCCCTGAACCAATCAGGGCGGTCTTGGAGGAGTCGGCGAGCCCGAGCGAGACGGGGTGTACTTCTTCGGCCGGCTTCATGGCGGTCGACTCGGCTCTTCTCTTGGAGGACTCGGGGATGGAGCTAGGATCTCCCTGGAATGTTCGTTGACCACTTCCATTTGGAGTATGCTACGTTCGATGCCGGTGCAGAGATGGAGCCCTTCCTTGTCGCATCCCTTGGCGGTGTGCATGTCGCTGCAGATGGAGAGGACGTCGTTTGGTGCCGGCATCTTCATCAGCAGGTATGTGTAGTTGGGAATCGCCATGAATTTGGCGAGCGCCGGCCTTCCAAGTATGGCATGATAGGCGGTGGTGAAGTCGGCGACCTGGAAGTTAAGGTACTCGGTTCGGAAGTTACTCTGATCGCCGAAGGTGACGGGGAGAGATATCTGCCCGAGTGGTTTGGAGCCCTTGCCTGGAATCAGCCCGTAAAATGGGTGGGAGGAAAGGGTCAAAGCGTCGAGGCCGATGCCCATGTCCCTCAGCGTTTGGGCGAAGATGATGTTGAGCCCACTTCCGCCATCGACGAGTACCTTGGTGAGGCGAGCGTTGTTCACGATTGGGCTGAGTACCAGGGGGTATTCGCCAACGTCAGAGATTTGAAACCACTGGTCTTCCCTGGAGAAGGTGATCGGCTGCTCTGACCAGCGGACTGGTTGGATCGGCGATGTGTAGCAGGAGAATATCTCCCTGTCGCGCACCTTCTCTTGGCACTTGTCATCCACCTGCGACGGTCCTCCGAGGATGAAGTTCACCTGCCTCTCGACTTTTGGGAAAGCAGGGTTTGCGGGAGCCCCTTTCCCCTTGTCGCCCTTGTCGTCGTTGCGTGGCGGCAGCTTCCCTTCCTGCTTCTTGTAGGCGTCGGCGAGTCCCATGCAGTCGATCATACGGTGCTTGGACTGCTTATGTATGGGGTAGGGCCCTTGGAGCATCTTGTCGAGCTCGACGCTGAAGTTGGTCCGTGGGCGAGGGCCCCCGCGATCCATGGCAGCGATGGTGCGATCTCCCGAGCACTTTCGGTCACCCACCCTGCTTGGCTCTGGTTGAGCTCGGCGCGGGTCCTCTTTCCTCGGTCGGTCTTCTCGGCGGGACGGCCGATCGTCGTCCCGAGTGCTTCTCTTGTTGTAGTGGAGGCGAGTGGCTTCTTTGGCGTTGGCCAACTTGTTTACCCACTCAAAGAACTCGCCGGAGGTCTTTGGCAGGTCCTCGCAGAGACGCTCGAAGACCACCGAGTCGGCGAGGCCGTCAAGGAAGTAGTGGATGATCTCGGACTCGGAGCAGCCGGGAACCAGGTTGCGGTTCTCCATGTACCTGTCGGTGTAGTCGCGGAGGCTCTCCCCGCGATTCTGCTTCACCTTCCCCAAGTCCCATGCTGTGCCTGGCCGGATAGAGCTTCCTTGGAAGTAACTCTTGAACTTGCGGCAGAGTGTGTCCTAGTTGTCGATGGAGTCAGGCTCGAGGCTGTGGAGCCAGCTTAGCCCCACCTTGGTCATGGCGACCGGGAAGTAGGCGCACATGGAGTCGTGGTCGCCGTTCACCGCGCGGATGGCGATGCTGTACGTCCGAAGCCACATTGTAGGGTTCGCCTTCCCATCGTACCTTTCTATGCCTGTAGGTTTAAAGTTAGCAGGCATTCGAATGGATCTTACTCGGGCGGTAAACGCTGGGAAGCCGTCGCAGTCGTTGAGGTTCTCGGCGTTCTCACGTCCTGAATCAGCGGAGAGATCCTCAGGAGTGCGAGCCCGTGGCGGCCTGTGCTGTTCGAGTGGAGGCCCGTACTTGCGGTCGAACTCGCGGCGGCGTGCGGCCTCATTGGCCTCCAGTTCTCGGCGCAGGCGGGTGTCGCGGTCCACCCCCGGGGCGCCGTGTTGGCGGTTATACTCGGCGCGTCGTCGGAGCTCCTCCTCGTCCCTTCGCCGGTGGCAGTCGTCAAGGTCCCTGTGGAGGTCACGGTTGCGGAGTTGTTCGCGTAGGTCCGGCTGATCGACCACGCCTTGCTCGAGCGGTGGCCTTTTGGGCGTTGATCTTGCCCGCGGCTGCGGTCAGCCTGGTCTTGATTCGGTTTAGCTCCGGGGTTTCGGGGATCCCTTCTAGTTCATGATGCGCGGCGGCGAGGTTAGCTGACGGGGTGGCATAGACGCCTATGCCGCTGACTTCCTAGACGAAATCATCGGTGAGGTTACGGGTGGCCCTGGGGTTTCGGCGATCTCGTCGCGCATCGCGGCGCTGTCTTTTCTCATCGTTGCGTCTGACCCTGGCGTCACGCTATGCTTGATCCTCCCCTTGGACTGTTGCTTCGTCGGCGGATATGTCGGAGACGAACGTCTCCAGCTTGGCTGGCACGATCCTCTTGTTTGGGGGGAAGATGCGCGTGACCTGCGGGAAAGTCGGCGATGGTTCCTCTTCGGGCGGAGTCGGCACATCTTGGTGACGAGGAGGTCGCGTTGTCGTGACGTTCGGGGCAAATCCGATCTGGGCGATCGTGATGGAGTTGGCCGCCCCGCTTGCATCAGGAGAGTAGTCGGCACTCAGCTGTTCGCCGAGTGCTTCCTGGTATACGACCCCGCTGTTCCTGAGTCCAAGCGGAAATTGTGTCGGGGAAGTGACGTCCTGGCGGGCGGATTTGGCCAGTTCGATGCACTCGCCGATGGAGGCAATGGCTTGGTCCATGTCTGCCTCAAACTCGCGCTGGCATGCGGCCCATCACTTCCTTCGTTCTTTGGGTGTCTGGTGAGCCCTGCGTGGTGGAGGCGGAGTAGACGAAGTAGTCGGCGGTGTAGGCGGAAGCGGGCTCCCCTCGGAAGCTGGGAGGGCGGCATCGGCCGTAACGATCGTCGAGTTGTTGGCGAGCGTCAATGGTGGAGTGGAGATGGTGATAATTCCATCCAGCGTGGCGTCGAGTCGTGGCGCTGTCTCCTCCGGGGTGGCGTCGCGGCTGAAGGAGAGCTCTCCCTTGGGTCCGGCGGTGAAAACCATGGATCTGAAGAAGAACATGGCCCCTTCAGCGATGGAGATCTTGGCAGATGCCGGCGTGATGACGGCGGAAGTAGATGCCATCGAGCTTGTAGATTGATCTCGTCGATCAACCCCTACCTGGCGCGCCAACTGTCGGATTTATGGACCCGGCAGTCCACACAGGGTAGCCTACGTGGTTGATTTGTTGAGAGACAGATCGAGGATCACAAGTCGATGGTAACACAAGACGCAAGGATTGAACAGGTTCGGGCCGTCAAGATGACATAATACCCTACGTCCTGTGTTGGGTGTATGTATTGCTGTGTATGAAGTTCCTGAAGGATCTCCGTAGTTGTGTTCTAGTCTCGAGATGGGGTTTGGCTGTTGTTGATCGTGTGGATGATCGTGTTTTGGAGGGGGGTCCCAAGGCACCTTATATAGTCCGGTTGCCTTGAGTTACAAGTCGGCTAGAGATCGTAACCTACCCGGAATACAAGGATTCGATCCTATAACGATTACAGATATCTTTCCCTAGAATTCCGACTAGTTTATCTTGATCTCCGATCTTCTTGTGAGATACGCCGTCTCCTTCCTTGTCCCGCGCGCCGTCGTACCCAACCCGGTTTGTCCGACTGGTGGGCCTCCCGACTGGTGGGCCATCTAGTCTGACAACCCGGCCCGATAGCACTCGGATTGGGCCGCCCCTTGCTGGTTGGGCCAATCCGCCTTCTGAGTACCCCCGGGGGTCTATCCCCGACACCCTTGTAAGATTCTCTTCATGCTTTCTTGATCAAAATCATGTACACCACCGTACATATGCTAAGCTTCTACACTAGGAGTTAGCAACCTCTATCGATCCACTAAATAAATGCTCCATATGTTTTATGAATCTCTCTCCAAATATTTTTGCAAAAAGAGACATGGGCCATAAAAAACATATAAGGTCCAAAAGAAAAAAGAGAAAAAAATATGGACACATGAAGGTCCAAGCATTCTTATATAAAAAAAGAGAAAAAAAGAGATATGCCCATGTTCTTAAAAATAAGCTAAAAAAGGAGAGAGATCATACAAATGGGAGTTCTCGCACATCCTCCATTTTTCCATACACGTGCACATCTTGATCAGATTGTATGAATGGTTTTCTTCTTGGATCCACACTTTGATTTTGCAATACATGTGGTACAAGTATGCATGTTCTTTACTCCTACCTTTAGTTCCAGATAAGCCTTTTAGAAGTGTTGACACCAGATTTTGACTCGGCTGGTATAAAAGGGGTATTGTATATTAAAGAATGCTAGGAAGCCAAGCTAGGCCGAGTCCGATTCTGACTTGAAGATCTCCGATTGCGATCGGGGGTTGTCCGATGGAGTCCTGATCAGATACGGGGAAGAGAAGGCCGGAGCACTTTGACGGATGGATGTGTCTAGAAGCTTCTTCGCGGCCTGATCATGCGGCAATTGTAATACTTTTGGTAGTGCAACATCTATCAAATTAATCTAAGCTTTAGATTGAGACGTATTGCCCTTCTTCATTTAGTTAATTCACCAATTTATCGAGTTGTTCTAGGCTTTAGATTGAGGCATATTGCCCTTCTTCGTTTAGATCGCTCATTGCCTTACCGTTTCTTGTTATTTCATCTTATCAGAGTAAATAGGATACATCGGTGCCCTGCTAGCAATGCTGTCTCAAAATCAATCCGATTGTTAGTGACATGAGATTTCAGTTTATTTAACGCCTTTGGAGATATGCATAATAAAGAACGAGTTTAAGTTAGGTTTATCTTCGATTCGGCTTTCATAGTCGATGACTTGTTTTAATATTTTTCATATCATCACAACTTAGAATCAAGGCCAATGGTTCATGCTCGCATCGGACTTCTCTTTATGTTGATCAGATTGCTGGAATGAATCGGGGCTTTGGCCGATGAGTTCCTTTTGGTTTACTGATTAAACTCTACCTTGTCAATTTCAGGTCAAATTGACTGGCACGCCCCGAACCTCAAGATTTAGGGCCTGCACTGAAGTAAAGCAAATCTTCTAGGCCACAGTGTTAATTTTTGAGAGTCAACACCTGACTTTTTGGACGTCGACACATTTTGGCACGCCCAGTGGGACAAGAAAGCTTCCGCGATGGCACCCCCTCCTGGAGACAAAGGCGAAGTCACTGCCGTCACGATGGATGACCTCAGTGAGGAGCAGAAGAGGCTCGTGGAAGCTCAACTTGAAGAATTCAAAAACCTGTGCCTGGACTCATTCAGCAAGACTCGCAATGCCGTGATCAAGAAAAACCAATTCGCTATTCCAAAAGAAGTTTTTGACAGGATTACGGCAGACGAGAGACAGTTCTTTCAAGATTATATAGATGCTGGTTTGAGTCATGCTATGATTAACCAATCGGGAATATTGGTTAACACGGTGGTGGGATTGATCGCCAAGCTACTGGATAGAACAATGCTGAAGGATGTCCAGAAGGGACCTGCTTATTTTGATACCAGCGCTTCTTCTGCAATAAAAGACCTCAAGAAAAAGATTGTTCAAATCAATTCGTCTACATCACCAGAGACACATCCTGAGTTTTATGAAACTCCTAAAACAAAGAAATCAAAAGCCAAGATGGCAGATGGAGGTGAAGAAGAGGAAGAAGAGGAACAGGATCCAAAAGATTTCGGTGCATCTCAACACATAGATCAATTTGGCAGTCGGATTCCTGTGGTTAACAGTAAAATGGTGTATCCTTCCTACTTCAACACTAAAAATCCACCAAGGAACAGAGGAGCCAATTATTGGGAGCCGTCAGTCAGGCCTGTTGAAACACCAGTCATAATGACATCGACACGTGCTCCGATCAATCAGGGATACTATGCTCTGAAAGATTGGACAGATAAGATTGCTGATATCATGAAGAATCATTTTGGTTTGAAGCCTAAGGGATAATCTTATCTATATCGGAAGCCGTATCCGGACTGGTTTGATACACTACCAATGCCAGCCCGATTCAGGATTCCTGATTTTTATAAGTTTTCTGGACATATCAGTCGATATATAATTTATTGTGGTGAAGTAGCATCGATTGATCCATTAAAAGTCAAACTTCTCCCTATGTCTCTCTCTGGTTCGGCGTTTTTGTGGTTTTCTTCATTACCACCCAATTCTATCAATAATTGGGCAGATCTAGAGAAACAGATTTATCCTTATTTTTTCATGGGAGTACAAGAGACCAGGTTGTCCGATTTGACAGCTCTCCGATAGAGGAATGGGGAATCGGTTAGTGAATTTGTTCAACAATTCAGAGATGTCCGCAGCTGATGTTATTCATTGAATTTATTGGAGGGACAATTGGGTGATTTGGCCTTCCAGGAATTATTGCTCAAGTCAGAGATCGATATACAAGTCAAGATTTTAAGGGATTGGGACATATGATTCAAAAACTCTCTCAGCACGAAAGTCGTAATAATGATTATCGGAGGGAGAAATATCAAAGAAAAATTGCCAACATTGAATATGATTTAGAAGGTGATGAAGCTGAGGTCAATTTAGCTGAGTGGACCAAGAATAAAAATTCTGTTGCCTGTCCATGGGTGAAGGTTGAGCCAGAAAGGTATAGTTTTGATATCACCAAAGCTGATAAGATATTTGATTTATTGTTAGCAGAAAAGCAGATCAGGCTATCTCTGAATCATACAATTCCTTCTACTGAAGAATTAAAGAAGAAAAATATTGCAAGTGGCATAACTCAGTATCCCATCATACGAATGATTGTAAAGTCTTCCGTAATGATATTCAATCGGCGATTGAGAAGGGAATCATTAAAGTTGAATCTGGCAAAAAGCCGATGAAAATTGATGGCCATCCGTTTCCTCAGAACATGGTTGAAATCGGAGCACCTGACAGGAAGATGAAGGCTAAAGTCCTTACATCGGACCATGCAAAAAATTCAGGGGCTGTTGATCCTGAATGTCAAGTATCGGCCGATGAGGTGAGGGATCAGAATTATCAAGTCTGTCGGGAAGATCATCGCCATAGAGAAAAGCCAAGGGTTACATCAGGATAACTTATTGATAAATATATACGTCAGCAAGAAAGAGATCGGAGTCCTCCGATGAAGAGATTTGACGATGAAGATCATTGGGGATGTCCATTTTTCAGGTTTTGTTGGAATGAGAGGTTGAGACTTCCATCAATTTATGATTGTCTAGAGTGCAGCAATCAGTATGAAAGTTATTAGGATTCAAAGAGGCAATGATTGTCTAGAGTGCAGCAATCAGTATGAAAGTTATTAGGATTCAAAGAGGCAATGCCATTCTGTGCATGATCGTTTGGATTATGGATGTCGATGTAACTGGCATGATGAAGTCGCTTATCAGCAGGAGCGCGAAGATTGGCTTGAATACCACGATCGGCGTGAGTATGAAAATCGGTGCTTTGATCGATGGAATGATGATCACCGAAGGTATAATGATCGCCAAAAATATAAAGAAGACCATGTTTCTGTACATAATCATTTGGTATATAGGAAAAAGGAAAATACACAGAAGCCGGATGATGTGCAGGAATCGGAGGAGGATCAGGAGGTCAAACAAGGCCCGCATCCTAAGGTTAATCCACAATGGTGTCCAGAGGGTTTGAACAAAACACAAAAGAGAAGGGTTCAATGTCTCCAATACAGGGAATAGCTCAAAGAAAAGCGTCAAGGAGATGATAATTCCAAGATGTGGAGAGCTAAGCCCAAGCGAGATGATGAAGGACCATCGGCGTCATTGAATATGGTGTTTGTGCTACCAGCTGAGTACATTGTAGATTCGACCGCTGATGAAGCCAATGTTGTTGAAGAAGCTATGGCACAGTTAATCCTACAACCTCAACAAGCTGTGTTTGAAAACCCAGTTGATGAAAAGTATCGGCATCTGAGGCCTTTATGTGTTCAAGGATATGTTGATGGCAAGCCGATGACAAAAATGCTTGTTGATGGAGGGGTTTAAGTGAATTTGATGCCATATACTACATATCGGAAGCTTGGCAAAGGGCCTGATGATTTGATCAAGACCGATATGATGCTTAAGGACTTCGGTGGGAATCCGTCGTCGGCTCGGGGGGGCATTGAATGTTGAATTGACGATTGGAAACAAGACATTGCCTACTACTTTCTTTGTCATCGACAGCAAAGGGTCTTACAGTTTGCTCCTTGGGCGTGATTGGATTCATGCTAATTGTTGTGCACCATCTACCATGCATCAGTGTCTCATTCAATGGCATGGAGATCACATTGAGACTGTTCAAGCCGATGAATCGGTCATCGTTGCTACCGCCGATTTGACGGTTTGGGAGTTTGAAGGAATAGAATGCTTATCGGGAAAAGTTTGGGAAGGCAATTTACTTCAAGTGTCCGATGATGGAATAAAGCCGATCCAAGCAGTCGGCTCTAAAAGTTTGTATTAATGGAAGAGTTCATAGAAGATGAGGGTAAACTTGGTCAAGGGTTTATGTCGGCTGATGAATTGGAGGAAGTAGACATAGGTTTAGGAGATAGACCTCGGCCGACATATGTTAGTGCTAAATTGAATCCTAAGTTTAAACAAGAATTAATAAAGTTGTTGAAAGAGTATCGTGATTGTTTTGCTTGGGAATACTATGAAAAGCCAGGTTTAAACCGATCTATTGTTGAACATCGGCTCCCAATCAAACCAGGGTATCGGCCTTTCAAACAAGCGCCGAGATGATTTAAACCAGAGTTAGATAAAGAAATTGTTGACGCCAAAAAAATCAGGTGATGATCCTCTGGAAATCAAAATTGTGGCCTGGAAGATCTGCTTAGCTTCAGTGCAGGTCCTGTATTTTCTTTAGGTTCGGGGCGTGCCAGTCATTTTGACCATTCAACTGACAAGGTGTATAATGACGTTGTATCGGCCAGTTAATAGAATCATAATGCTGAGCCGATACAACACTTGAGCAAATAAAATATATCCAGATCAATCAGCTACATGATAGAATTGAATAATAGCAACATGGAGCTGACGACCAATGGTCGATACAAGAATTAAGCATTGAAGCGCCTATCAGCCGTGAATATATCCAGGATAATTATAACCAATAGCCGATAGCCAATGCGAAATAAATTGAATATATCATAACATCCATCAATTGAAGCATATCGGCTAAAGAAAATAATATGTGAAAACATGGACGAGCATCAGCTTTAAACAATTATAATATCTTAATGTGTGATTAGCCGATGCAGCACTTAGAGCGAGCGCCGAATCAATATCAAAACAATGAAAAGGCTAGCTAGTCAATAGAAACTAATCTAGCATCACCACCAATCGGATCAGACTTAACTGAGACAGCGTTGGTAGCAGGGCGACAGATTAAAGACTATAAACATAGCGGACCAGACCACAACGAGATATTAACTCGGCAAAGGCTCATTAAAAGCCAAGAATAAGAAACTACCGGCTATTAAAGTATGTTCTGTTAGACTTCTAATAATATGGCAACTCGAAGCAGCATAACAGATTTAGAAGATAAATTAGCCGATAGATCTTATATAGGGCAGGATACCGTAGATCGAGACGACAGCGATGGCCCGGAAGTTAAAGATCCACGATATCCGATAAAACGGTGGAACTTTGGACTTACCCCTTCGCCGAAGATTGAAGCGATGCAGCTCGATGTCCGGTGCCAAGTTTCGCCGGTGAAAAAGAAAAGGTAAAAAGGGTGGCGATGCACCGAGTTGTATTGATCGAGAGATAAACCTTTTACAATAGCCAGGGGTACATATTTATACCCTGAACTAATGACTCATGGTTGAGTCGTACACAAACTTGCCTAATACTAAATATCTAATTTAAAAGAAAGTATTAAGATACATGGACTCTATTTTTCCTTATATAAAATCCTATTTTCCCTTATATAAAATCCTCCTCGATTAAGCTTCCTTGGTTGAAACGTGCTGCAACTCCGCCGGCTACATCAGCTTACTTTTCCAAAACTGACTCATTATCCTCTATCTTTAATTTGATTGATCTGTTCCCCATTATGGCATCAGCCATGCGCTGCCCTCCAATACGTTTCTTCCAATACCATGCAGTCCATATATGGGAACTACTCGCGCACGCACATGTTTCTGCAAGTACAATCACCAGCCGTATTAATTATCAGTCTTGCTACAATCACAAATATCACTCATTCCTTTTGGAGACCTTCCATTTAATTAATCAGCCCAGATACTTGGTAAGTCCAACGTCTTTGGATTTTCTAGCTGATACAATTTATCCTCTATGCGCTTGAGAACCTGAATGTCCATCTGCCTTTGCCTGATTAGAAATTATGGCTTCATTCAGCCATTGAAAAACCACCTTTTGGGCCTATCAAATAAAATTGTCAAATTTGGTGTTAACACAGGCCCCCCAGTTTCGAAGTATGAAAGCTTCATGCTTCGAAATTAATCTTTCTTGAAGTCCGAGATTTGTTTCTACTGAGCCGGTGTCCGATTGAATTCAACCAATTGAACTTCCGATTATTCATTGTTCCGATAAGCCAATAACTTCATGGACTCAGTGACTATCGGCTGAACAGGGTAACTCCATTGGCTAAAAATAAAAAAAAAATGCGTACGGCTAAGTATCATGTCCCCCTTCTTCAGATATCGTAACAGCACTCTGTCAGTTTCAGGATTGAACCCTTAATATCATTGTTCTGCTTTTCTTTTTACCCGGACCTGATATCTGGTGCTCGCTGAGTTTCATATCTCCTTTCTGAGTCTTGGTTAAGCCTGGTGACATTCCTTATACGGCGGCGCCGGTAGGAATAGCGGCAGCGTCGGCAGCAGTACTGCTGTCTTGTGACCATCAGCTGGATTAAATTAAAACAGAACCATCGGCTTCTTGTATTCCTATAGGTCGACACCTGAACCTGGGCCGATTGTGCACTGAGCTTTCGTTGATTTGACCAATCACGACTCACTCGTCGATGGTTAAGCCGATTGCGAACAGAATTGCCTTTGAGATTCCCTTATCCGTCATCGAACAGCCGATATATACTTTAAGTCGATTATTGTAGGCCATCGTCCCAAACAAGACATCGGCTCTACTAATATCCTCATCAGGCGCCGATTTCGATCCACTACAACATTTGACCGCTGGCCCCTTGTATTCTGGTAGTCCCGCGGTGTCATCACCATCTTGGCATCAGTCTTCCACCGCCATCGTTAGTAGCGCCCTCTTATCCGGCTAGCGCCGTCTTGTGATCGACGCAAACATCGTCTTGTTGGCTCCGATAGTCTGGCGGCGGCACCATCGGGCATCGTCGTCTTTGTCGGCAAAATTGCGGTGATCTTATTTTTATTTTTTCGGTCTATTATCTCCATTGGCTCTTCCTTTATTATTCCCATTGGGTTTTACAAGTGCATGGCCGGAGCTCCCGAACAGCTGCGCGTCGCTCGGCAATATAGGCTTCATGCTTATACCGACAGCCCCATCATCCTTGCTGCCTAGTCAATTTGTGCTTTAGCTGATCCGAAGTACACACATCACTTAGCTGATAAAAAGTAACATCTGTCCGACTGCTTATAAAATAACAAAATATCTTCATGGGCCAAATATTGCCTCAAATATCAATGCTCCTTTTCTTTTGGCTGACGAAAACGACCTTTTGCACCAATCTTCATGTTATGAGTCGAGCCAACAAGACTTAAATCATCGTCACGATTGGATGGATCAGACTTCACCGAGACAGCACCAATGCGCAGGGCGACGACTCAAGACTTGCAGACTGAAATCAAAACATAAAAGAATGGGTCTTTTGGATCGGCCCATGTCAAGCCATGTTGAATGCTTCAAGCATAATTTCTGAAATCTTGAATATATTACGTGCCAATTCTCTTGGTCTCTATCTGCCCGACGTGTCTCTTTTCTTAAATTAGTCCAACTCTTTTTCAGCCGATCCTTCTCCTTACAAATTTTATATCCGTTGCTTTTTATTTCAGCTCACTAATATTTGGATCCTTCTGAAGATATACGTTCAATATTCATGATAAGATTCATGGAATTTTTTAAATCCATCGGCTTCATCTTGCGTGCACAGACAAGAGAAAAAAACAATGCTACTGTATCCATCAGCTCCATCTTCCGATACTTCATCCCTCGGCTAATACTCCATTGGCCCGATGCTTCATCCATCGGCTAATACTCCATTAGCCCGTCGCTTTTAATTTAACTGCCGATGGACGAAACAATTTATGTGTTTGCCAGCCGATAGGATTTGATATTCATGTTGTTGAGGCCATAATACCAGGGTGCCCGATCACGTGGATTACCGACTACCGACTCCGAATAAAGAAGACTCCGAACAAGACACGATGACTGGATCGCAGAAGAAAGGCCCGAAGATGGTTAGAGTCCTACTAGGTTTAGGTCTGTTTTGTCTTGTAAGCACGTCTCCCTGGATATAAATAGTGGGGGGTCCTGCACGTAGAGGAAATCTTAGCCAATACACCCGAGGTTACTTGTTACGCCATTGTAATCTGTACTCGCCGAAATAATACAAGCAGCAACTGGACGTAGGGTTATTACTCGATCTCGAGGGCCCGAACCAGTATAAAATCCCATGTCTTTCTATTCATCCACCGTGATCAATCTTCACACGAAGCGGGGTGCTTGCCGGACAAATATCTGCCGAGTACAACCTCGACAGAGGCGCGCCAGGTAGGGGCCCTCGCGTGAAGAAAGATCATGCCGATCGTCAACGGAGTCTGGATCGCCGACGCGTTGAGTTCATCGATGCCCTACATGCCCAGTTCCGTCAAATCGGAGGCCATCAGGAGTTCTGCCTCCGCTTCTGATCTCTACGCTCACAGCCATCTAGTGCCTACACGGGAGATCCACTTCGGGGATCTCGTGTTCGAGCATCAAGGCGATTACGAGCTCAAGCTAACAGGGATCCATGATCCCGATCTCACATGCGCCGGTCGAGAAGTTTTCGCCACCTTCACGGAGCCAACTCCCGAAGACATTGCCGATCACACTGCACAGTTGGATCTCGACTACAGTGCATCTACCGATGGGTCGAAATAGCCCGAAGACCGCCGCTTTCATGTGCTAGCTGCAAACGAGAGCGAGGCCGCCGCAGAGTCCTCCAACTCGCGCAGATCCATACCTCCTCCGCGTCTCAGCAACGCACCAACTCTTCAGATGGCTAAAACCCATACACAGCAGGTCGCGTCATCACAGGCTCCCTGAAATCTCAACAACGATATCTGGGCGGTCGAGCAGGACAACCTGCAGATCCAAACCCTCTTGGAGACGATGGAGGCAATGGCCGAGGGAACCCCGATGGCCACCATTGCCAAGAAGGTTCGGGAAGCAGCGGACAAGGCCAAGGAGCGCCTCGAGGCCGCCGCTGCCGCACCACCGGCTCCGTCAAACAGGCCTGGTGAACCACAATCGGTTCGCTTCCGATCTATTAATGGACGACCCCGCTATCGCCCACACGAAGGGCGTGACATGAGGCCGCAGCTCGAATGCAACCGTCACACGCTCGGGAAACTCTCAACTACAATCGAAATTACCGAGCACGTAAGGGCTACTACCGGTCCCATCTAGATTCGCCGCCACGTGACTCCCGACCAGGCATAGGAGGATGTCTCGCATACTCCCCAGGCCTGCGCAAGGTCAGGTGGCCGGAAAAGTTTCATCCTACTAACATCGAGAAGTATGAAGGAACGACCAACCCCCGCGAGTGGATTCAGATTTATTCCACGATCATCGACGCCACCGGGGGTGATGACTACATCAAGGCCAACTACTTGCCGACTGCCCTGCAGGGATCAGCCCGAACATGGCTCATGAACCTGCCCGAGGCCAGCATCAAGTCATGGAACCACCTCCGGGAGACGTTTGAAGCCAACTTCCAAGGCACCTACAAACGCCCCGGACACGAAGGAGATCTGCTCAATTGTGTGCAGAAACCTGGAGAGTCCCTCCGAGACTACATCCGTCGCTTCAGCGACACCCATAACACCATCCCCGACATGGTGGACGATCGGGTGATTGTGGCCTTTAATCAGGGCTACAAGGACGAGTGAACGGTGGAGGACCTTGCCAAGAAGAACCCGAAGACGGTGGCTGAGCTCTATGGGATCCTGGAAGAGACTGCCAAGATGGCGGATGCCCGAGCACGGGTCCATGGAAAGCCCCAACAAAGCCAGCCAACTGGGGAAGGCAAGAAAAAGAATAAGCACAAGAATAAAAAGCGCAAGACCGAAGGTGACAAAGTCATGGCCGTGGACAACAAACCCACATACAGGCGTCAAGGCAAGCCTACCGATCTCCCGATGTATTGCCCGATTCACCGGTCAACAAAGCATCACTTTGTCGACTGCATGGTGTACAAGAAGCAAAAGCAGGAGGAGGAGAGCCAGCAGCAGGGGCCTCCACGCGACCAGGCCACTCATAATCCTCGAATAGCGAACTACATGGATTGTGACGATGAGCCAGACCTTCCCGAGGATCTGGAGATTGCCACAATTTTTGGTGGCTATTCTACCCGAACCTCCAAGTCCCAGCTAAAACTGGTCGAAAGGCAGATAGCAAGCACCGAGCCCTGCAAACATCCGTTAAGGTGGTCCGAAATCCCGATCACATTTGATCAGAGGGATCACCCCGAGACGCTGTACGACGGGCCGCTACTCCCACTATGCATCAAACCCTGGATCGGGCCCCGCAAGATCGGGCGAACCTTGATCGACAGTGCAAGCACCCTCAATCTGCTGTTTGTCAACGCCTTTGACGAGCTCGGGATCCCGAGGAGGTCCTTGTCCCCGGTGGAGAAGCCTTTCTACGGGGTCATACCAGGCATCCAAGCCTTTCCCTTAGGGAGGATCGATCTGCAGGTGACCCTCATGGAGGGCAAAAACATCCGAACAGAGTTCCTCACCTTTGAGGTGGCTGACATCACGTCGGCCTATAACTGCATCCTGGGCCGACCGTTCTTGAAAAAGTTCATGGCTGTCGCCCACTTCGCCTACTCCATGATCAAAGTCCCAGGGCCATTGGGCCTGATCACCGTCTGCGGCGATCGCAAGGGCGCGGTCCAGTGCGACATGAAGACCCTGGACATGATCAAGGAAGACGAGCAGGAGCCAGCCAAGGCTGCCGAACCTGCCAGGAAAAAGACCAAGAGCCTGCCAAAGGCTGCCGCAAAGGCAGAAACCTCCCGAGCAGCAGAGGCCCGATCAAGGGCCAAGGGAAAAGAAGTTCTCGAACCAGTGCCTGTGGGAGAAAAGAAGACCGATGATGGCGCCACCGAGAAGCAGACTATGGTGGACCAGACCCCGATCAAGGAGACGCCATCACAGCAAGCAGGCGAGTCGCCAGCCGCAGCCTCGCCAAGAGCGCCACCGGCAAAGCGCATCGAACCGGGCACCAAATCGGTAGCCATTGATGAGGCAGACCAGACCAAGACCACCCAGGTGGGCTCTGGTCTGGGTGACAAATAGGAACTAGAGCTCATTGCTTTCCTCCGGGCTAACGCGGATGTGTTCGCTTGGGAACCGTCTGACATGCCTGGGATCCTCAGGGAGGTAATAGAGCACAAGCTTGGCATACGAACTGGCGTCCGACCAGTCAAGTAGAAACAAAGGAGGTATACCCCGAGAAGCGAGACGCCATTAATGAAGAAATCAACCGACTACTGTTGGTATTTCTTACGGTCGCAGATAAATCCGCAAGCACACGGATACCATTGTAGCTTTCACCCGGAAGTATTCAGGGTATCGAATCCACAGGGAAGGCAGTGGTTAGCTAGAGTAGTTATCCATTGTATTCAATCATAACATTATTAATATACCAAAGTCTAGCAAGGGGTAAACATTGATAATGGGGTAGTGCGACACACAGAAGGTTTCACTGCTCAATATATAAGTCTAGTTAATATGAAGGTCCTAAAAGAGAACTAGGGGTTCTATGTACTTCTTGCATATGGGTTACATTCCTACAAGTGTATATATACAAGCTCAGAAGGAACACATGTTAGAGGGCAAATCGAGGAGTCGTGGGATCCCCTCATCCAAGGGTACTGTCACGATGTTTATCACGAAGGCCTGCAAACGCCCAAACCCGAACGGCGAGGATTACAAAGGACGGACAGGGCCGTCACCACCTGCCGCCTACCTCTGAATACATGGGGTAGGGTATCCCCAATGGTATTTCATACCCCAAACACCACATTTGTAATATGAAATAACTACTCTATTTATTGTCCAGATAAACAGAGCAACCTTGCGGCGCATTGGGCCATTGCCATAACATGCATCCGCTATACTAAGGTGCAAGACATACAACTTATACAAATAAGGCAATAAGTCAAATAACATAAGCAAGATAGTAATTCCATTAAAGCTCAGAGTCTCATAAGTAAACAAAAGATATAAGATAACTTAAGCTCTAGGCTTACCAAGACTCCTTCCAAACCCCGTAGAAGCTCGACTTCTAAGACTACTCCACTACTAACTAAGACTACAACTTGAGGCAAAGAGAGCTCTTCCTTCTTGGTGTGTGTTGAACTGAAGCCATGGCCATCTATTTATAGCTTGGTAGGACAGTGGAGAGGCACCTCGAGGCGGTTGAGGACGTTTGGCCCCGGGACCAGGTCGGCCGATCCCCCTAGGTCGGCCGACCCTACGATGCACCGACTTGAGTGATGCACGGCTGGGATGGACTCCTGGAGGCGGTGGGAAGCACCTCGTCAAAGTTGAGGGAGTTTGGTGCGAATGCCAGGTCAGGCGATTTTCGGGCGACGCGCCACCGGCTCCTTTCGGGCCCATCTTCGTCTGGGTGACTGCAGAGTGGGTCCTAATGACGGTTTCAGGTGGGTTTGCTCAATTTGAGTATGTTTAGATATGTTGGTGGGCCCCTCAATCCATGTGACCTCCCCTTGGACCATTCCCATCTCTTAGATCCAACCGTCATGGAATCAACGACTATGATGGTCCCGAAGTGTGCTCCTTTGCTGTGGCCAAATATGAGCTCCATTGGGCTTGGGCCCAGGTCGGCCGACCTAGGTGGGTCGGGCGACCTGGCCCTGAGCCCAAATCTCCTCCTCTTTTGCCAATTAGTCCCTGCGTTCACATATTCACCAAAACTTGTGAAATTGATTAGATATAAACCCTATCACTATGTTTGGTGATTATATTTGATATATTTCTTGCAGGAGTTGATGGTCAAAATTGGCATTTAAGGACCGTCAACAAGCTCCCCCACATTTAGCCTTTGCTCATCCTCGAGTGAAGCTTTAGGACTAAGGTGGAAAACATGAATCCAACTGATATGATGCAAGCATATAAGTTATTCCAAGACATACCTGCACTTGTGAATTATGTAATGTCTATCATGTCATCTTGGGTGGGTGGTTGAGGAATGGAATAGCCTTGATTCAAGTTATCTCAACTCTTCTGTTAAGTAACTTGGGTTTTTGATAAATTTTCAAAAACATAACCTTACCTAGCTCCTCAAATGATTCTCTCAGATCGCTCATTGTGTATAATTCCTCACCAAGATTTCTTTTGCCTTCTTTCACCCTACTTCTAAAAGGCTTATGTGGATCTCAAGGTAGGAGTAAAGATAAGGCATACTTGCATCACATATATTGCAAAGTCAAAAAGCGGATCCAAGAAGAAAACTATTCATACAATCTGATCAAGATGTGCATGTGTGTGGAACAATGGAAAATGTATGTGGAAATTATGATAGCTCCTTTTTGTATGATCTCTCTCCCCTTTATTTTGAAAACATGGCTATCTCATTCATCATTTTTTCTCTTCTTGTTTTTTTATTATTTTTTTTCTTGTTCAATGCTTTTATGAGCATTTTTTTCTTGGACCTTCATGTGTCCAAAATGTTTTTCTATAGCCCATGTCTCTTTTGCAAAAGATATTTGGAGAGAGATTCATAAGACATATGGAGCATTTATTTGGTGGATGGATGGGTATTGCTAACTTCCAGTGTAGAAGTTTAGCAGATGTATGTGGAGTGTACGTGATCTTGATCAAGAAAGCATGAAGAGCATCTTGCAAGGGTCACAACAATTTGACAAAGCTCAATGCAATAGCATATGTGTAAGGTTTTCAATATGAGCAACATATGGCTTTGGTAGGAATGGAATGTCATTGAGGAGCTTTGCAAGGCTATTGATTTTACACTTTTGCAATAAAAACCTCCCAAGTACTTTATACAGAAAGAGCAAGATTTCTTTCATCATACCATATCTCATTAATCAACCACTTAGATAAACATGTTTTCCTAAAGAAATATGTTCACAAGCAACAGGTGTATGTGCAAGGAATAAAGAATACGCAAGCCAATCAAGGATGGACATGTATATCAAAGGAGCATCGGGATTCATTGAGTTTAATTTTTAGTGATCATCTTAAATTTGGAATTATTTAAACTCATGAATCAGAGAGGATGAGAGATAGGATGCGCAAACCATCGCTTTGGACGAAAATGGAGGCGAGAGGTATCAAAGGGACGTCGGCCAATCTGGGGAGGTCGGACGACCCCTTCTGGGCCTCTTCCGCCTTGATCTTTCTTGTGTAGCCTTGTGCGATGTTGTGCAGCATAGTTGTGGGTGGTCTCAATCATGTGCGCATCAGAAAGCTGGATAGACCCCCACACTTGATCTTTTGTCTGCATTTATTCTCACATAGTGGAAACAAAACAATGGCTCCATGGTTTTAAGAACCATGAGCCTTTATTGGAATTCAAATATTTTTATTATTTTAGGTATGCAAATTTTTATGGTTTTTTATTTATTATTTTTTTATGGTAAACAAATCTTTCAAGGTAACTTAGTAGGAGATCAAAGGAAAATAAGTGCACAGAGTATTTTGAATACTTCCCTGACGAATTCCCTCAAACTCTAGTCTTGCAAGCGAATGCAAGATTTGAGCTTAAGAGAGCCAAAAGATTTGTCCATTGTTCATCTTGCTTCATTGTGCAAATTTCTTCCATGTGACTAAAGACGTTGAATGTTGAAGTTATGCATGCCATCCTTCAGTCATTACTTCATCCCTGCAAAAAGTTAGTGGACAACGAATACCCGAAGGAGTATAAAGAATAAATCATTGTTACCATCAGGTAGTTGTTCACATCCACGCTTAAAACAGATTGGTTTTTAACATTGTTAAGCGTAGATCCTGTTGGCCATTTTTTTAATTATTATTATTTTTTTCAAATGTTCTTTTTTTAAAATTTTATTTTCATCACTTTCCTTTAAACATAACTCAAACAAGGCTGGATTTCAAATTGCATCAACATGATCAAAGAGGGTTTTGCAATATACTCACAGTGTACCATCAAAAGGTTATGTACCTCCACGTAGGTTGTGCACAACATGTTGCAGCGCATCCAATGCCTTGGTTTGTCTCCAATTCGAATCAAGCTCGAAGGCTTACCCGCTCAAGTTCGACATCTTTCCTGCAGGGGTTAGTCCATGCATACAACCGATATCTATTCATGCATTTACTCAAAGGTTCATTAATCAAACTTGACACCATGTTTAATTTGATTAAAGAAGACCATTTTAACCTAAGCACCATGCTTAAATTTAAAAGGTCTATGAATGTACCTCGAGAATACATTCAACCAGAGCAAATGAGAATAGATAAAGGAAGCATGATAACCTGACCAAGCATTTTTTTTTCAAATGGAGATATTATGAGTAAATGAGTGGTGAACTTCGGGTTACCTCCCGGAAGGGCTTTGTTTAAAGTCAAGAGCAAGACATGATACTTACCTTAGCACACTTACCGCTGGCTGTGGATGATTAGTTTAGAATTTCCATCCCGGTAGTTCCTTGGCTCTTGGTGATGTCATTGACGGTGACGCGATCGCACGTGGATTGCAAGTGCACACTAAATTTTGGGATTTTGGCAAGGCGGCAAAACACGAGCAGACGTCTTTTCTCATGAAAGCAAGCACAAGAACCAAGGGTGCAAGGCAAGGCGGAGCCAGGAGTCATATGGGGGCTACCTAGGTGCAACGCCACAATGGCATGTACACCCAGTTGTCTTAATCCCATTGAGCCTCACCAGCTTTATTATTTATCTTTCTCTTTTTTTGTGTTTTTTATGAGTTTTGTCAAGCAAGAAATGCAAGAACTAGCATCACCTGAAAATCGAGATAAAATTTTGTACAAATGGAACTTGTCGTGAAGCATTACCAACCTCCCGCACACTTGGATTTTCGTGTATGGGGACAACAAAAATCAAGTGTGTTGGCTTTGTTTGAAATCTGTTCCATGTCCAAAACTTACCAATGTTTGCTGCTGATGTAGCTCCATGTTCTTAGGCATCATACACCATTAGGTCTTTTCAGTTGCAACCTAAAAGAGTTAGCTACCAAAAATACCCGAGGGGAACTTATCCTAGAACAAGTTCTTACTTTTATTATTTTTTTATAAACTTGGGAGCCAATCACTTGAAAATCCTAAGGAGGGATAGGAGAAAGGCCGAGGGCTCTTGGCAGCTTAGCTGGGGTGCAAAATGATGGTGGAGGGCACCGACTTCCATTAAACAGGGGAGGCCTGGGGTCGGGCGATGGCCTGGGTCGGCCGACCCTAGCGCGGCTTCGTTTCAGCCAAGCTTTCAAGTTTTGCACTGGATTCGCTGGTGTGAACTGATGGCAATTGAATTTGCTGCAGAAGGGCCAGGACTGGGTCGGCCGACGGATGGGGTCGGGCGATTCTGGCGCAGGGCCCATTCTGTTGAACCTTCGCAACAATATACCAGATGCAAAAACTGTTTTGAATCTGAATGAATGCGGCACAGAAAAGGCAGCCACAGGTCGGGCGACCCATGGGGACGGCCGACGGCCTGTTGGTACCTCTCCGGCCCAGCTGGCTCGGCTATCCTATGTGGTCCTGACCCATTAAGATTATGTATGTGTATGCAGGAGCGGGGGATCCAAAGGGATTTCAAGATAAAAGACTCGAAGTTTAAATTTCAATGCAAAAAAATTGATTTGGAATTCAAACATGCAAAGATTGGAATTTAAACATGTAGAGATTGGAATTCAGAAAAATGCAATGTGAAATAAATATGAGATACATACCGATTTACTTGTCGGTGAGGACTCGTCGGTTTACGTCCTTCGAGTGAGGACGTCTCCATCATAAGTTTTGACTTTATGTAACATTTGGAGATGGTTTGTATTGCCATACCTGTTTGTCTTCTTCGGACGGGATCATGTAGGCCTTGGTGTTGAGCCTTGGCCTTGGGTCCGTTCGCGTTGGTCTTCCCATATAATGGGCTGGCGTGTACCAATTTGACAGATGCTAGCCTAAGATAGAACACGGTGTCTCTCATGTTCAGCTCTGGGCCTGTTTGCGAACCAGAGTGAATCAAGAACTCACGAATCGTTCTTTCGGCAGTAGCACTCGTCGATATTGGTGATGTAGGATTGACTGAAGTTGCTGCCGATCAGACTACCTAGGAAGATATGATGCAAGATCGTATTTCCCGATAATCTTGGGTTGTCGATGAAGTCCATTGGCAGTTCAAGACCAGTCATACACTACCCTGTTCCACATCAAAGGGAAACAGAGCAAAGATAACCCTGCCGGAGCAGTGGTAATTAATCATGCTATTAATTGAGTACATGGGTTAACCACACTCTTCAACCATTGCCGTTCCCCGGCAACGGCGCCAGAAAGCTTGTTGGTATTTCTTACGGTCGCAGATAAATCCGCAAGCACATGGATACCATTGTAGCTTTCACCCAGAAGTATTCAGGGTATCGAAACCACAGGGAAGGCGGTGGTTGACTAGAGTAGTTATCCATTGTATTCAATCATAACATTATTAATATACCAAAGTCTAGCAAGGGGTAAACATTGATAATGGGGTAGTGTGACACACAGAAGGTTTCACTGCTCAGTATATAAGTCTAGTTAATATGAAGGTCCTAAAAAAGAACTAAGGGTTCTATGTACTTCTTGCATATGGGTTACATTCCTACAAGTGTATATATACAAGCTCAAAAGGAACACATGTTAGAGGGCAAATCAAGGAGTCGTGGGATCCCCTCATCCAAGGGTACTGTCACGATGTTTATCATGAAGACCTGCAAACGCGCAAACCCGAACGGCGAGGATTACAAAAGACGGACAGGGCTGTCACCACCTGCCGCCTACCTCTGAATACGTGGGGTAGGGTATCCCCATTGGTATTTCATACCCTAACACCACATTTGTAATATGAAATAACTACTCTATTTATTGTCCAGATAAACAGAGCAACCTTGCGGCGCATTGGGCCATTGCCATAACATGCATCCACTATACTAAGGTGCAAGACATACAACTTATATGATGAACAAATAAGGCAATAAGCTAAATAACATAAGCAAGATAGTAATTCCATTAAAGCTCAGAGTCTTATAAGTAAACAAAAAATACAAGATAACTTAAGCTCTAGGCTTACCAAGACTCCTTCGGAAGCCCGTAGAAGCTCGACTCCTAAGACTACTCCACTACTAACTAAGACTACAACTTGAGGCAAAGAGAGCTCTTCCTTCTTGGTGTGTGTTGAACTGAAGCCGTGGCCATCTATTTATAGCTTGGTAGGACGGTGGAGAGGCACCTCGAGACGGTTGAGGCCGTTTGGCCTCGGGACCAGGTCGGCCGATCCCCCTAGGTCGGCCGACCCTACGATGCACCGACTTGAGTGATGCACGGCTGGGATGGACTCCTGGAGGCGGTGGGAAGCACCCCGTCAAAGTTGAGCGAGTTTGGCGCGAATGCCAGGTCGGGCGACGTGCCACCGGCTCCTTTCGGGCCCATCTTCGTCTGGATGACTGCAGAGTGGGTCCTAATAACGGTTCCAGGTGGGTTTGCTCAATTTGAGTATGTTTAGATATGTTGGTGGGCCCCTCAATCCATGTGACCTCCCCTTGGACCATTCCATCTCTTGGATCCAACCGTCATGGAATCAACGACTATGTTTGTCCCGAAGTGTGCTTCTTTGCTATGGCCAAATATGGGCTCCATTGGGCTTGGGCCCAGGTCGGCCGACCTAGGTGGGTCGGGCGACCTGGCCCTGAGCCCAAATCTCCTCCTCTTTTGCCAATTAGTCCCTGCATTCACACATTCCCCAAAACTTGTGGAATTGATTAGATATAAACCCTATCGCTATGTTTGGTGATTATATTTGATATATTTCTTGCAGGAGTTGACGGTCAAAATTAGTATTTAAGGACCATCAACAACTACTCAAAGCCGACTTCATTCGAGAGGTCCCTTTCCCGGAGTGGCTGGCAAACCCAGTCATGGTGAAGAAGCCCAACAGAACGTGGAGGATGTGCTTGGACTACACCGATCTAAATAAAGCTTGCCCGAAGGACGAGTATACACTGCCTAGGATAGATCAAATTGTAGATTCAACCTCTGGATGCGAGCTGCTTTGTTTTCTAGATGCCTATTCGGGGTATCACCAAATCAGCATGTGCATCGACGATGAGGAAAAAACTGCATTTGTATCTCCCTTCGGTGTTTATTGCTATATAAAGATGCCTTTTGGTCTGAAAAACGCAGGTTGCACTTATCAAAAATGTGTTCACATTGTTCTCGAGGGCCAAATCGGCCGTAATGTGGAAGCATACATAGATGACATTGTGGTAAAAAGTAAGTTAAAGGGCGACNAAAAAGAAAGAAAATCAAAATAATATCAAAATAAAAAATAATGAAAAAACAAACAAATAAATAAAAGGAAACAATATAAAAGAAAATAAACCAAAATAATAAAAAGGAAAAAATAAAAATACATAATAAGGAAGTGAAAAAGATAATAAATATAAAGAAATGCATCAGCTATACTAAGGTGCAAGACATACAACTTATATGATGAACAAATAAGGCAATAAGCCAAATAACATAAGCAAGATAGTAATTCCATTAAAGCTCAGAGTCTTATAAGTAAACAAAAAATACAAGATAACTTAAGCTCTAGGCTTACCAAGACTCCTTCGGAAGCCCGTAGAAGCTCGACTCCTAAGACTACTCCACTACTAACTAAGACTACAACTTGAGGCAAAGAGAGCTCTTCCTTCTTGGTGTGTGTTGAACTGAAGCCGTGGCCATCTATTTATAGCTTGGTAGGACGGTGGAGAGGCACCTCGAGACGGTTGAGGCCGTTTGGCCCCGGGACCAGGTCGGCCGATCCCCCTAGGTCAGCCGACCCTACGATGCACCGACTTGAGTGATGCACGGCTGGGATGGACTCCTGGAGGCGGTGGGAAGCACCCCGTCAAAGTTGAGCGAGTTTGGCGCGAATGCCAGGTCGGGCGACGTGCCACCGGCTCCTTTCGGGCCCATCTTCGTCTGGATGACTGCAGAGTGGGTCCTAATAACGGTTCCAGGTGGGTTTGCTCAATTTGAGTATGTTTAGATATGTTGGTGGGCCCCTCAATCCATGTGACCTCCCCTTGGAACATTCCAATCTCTTGGATCCAACCGTCATGGAATCAATGACTATGTTTGTCCCGAAGTGTGCTTCTTTGCTATGGCCAAATATGGGCTCCATTGGGCTTGGGCCCAGGTCGGCCGACCTAGGTGGGTCGGGCGACCTGGCCCTGAGCCCAAATCTCCTCCTCTTTTGCCAATTAGTCCCTGCATTCACACATTCCCCAAAACTTGTGGAATTGATTAGATATAAACCCTATCGCTATGTTTGGTGATTATATTTGATATATTTCTTGCAGGAGTTGACGGTCAAAATTAGTATTTAAGGACCATCAACAACTACTCAAAGCCGACTTCATTCGAGAGGTCCCTTTCCCGGAGTGGCTGGCAAACCCAGTCATGGTGAAGAAGCCCAACAGAACGTGGAGGATGTGCTTGGACTACACCGATCTAAATAAAGCTTGCCCGAAGGACGAGTATACACTGCCTAGGATAGATCAAATTGTAGATTCAACCTCTGGATGCGAGCTGCTTTGTTTTCTAGATGCCTATTCGGGGTATCACCAAATCAGCATGTGCATCGACGATGAGGAAAAAACTGCATTTGTATCTCCCTTCGGTGTTTATTGCTATATAAAGATGCCTTTTGGTCTGAAAAACGCAGGTTGCACTTATAAAAAATGTGTTCACATTGTTCTCGAGGGCCAAATCGGCCGTAATGTGGAAGCATACATAGATGACATTGTGGTAAAAAGTAAGTTAAAGGGCGACCTGATCGCTGATTTAACCGAAACATTCAACAACTTGCGTGCAAATAGGATGATGCTCAACCTCTCCAAATGCACCTTTGGTGTAACATCGGGTAAGCTCCTCGATTACCTTGTTTCCCAATGAGGTATAGAGGCAAATCCACACAAGATCAAGGCAATCGACGACATGAAGTCTCTACGCAGCCGCCACGAGGTCCAGAAGTTGGCAGGAATGATGGCATCCCTGAGTCAATTCGTATCCAAGTCAGGCGAACGAGGTATGCCATTCTATAAATTGCTACGTAAAACTGATCGTTTTGAGTGGTTGGCAGAAGAAGAAGAGGCGTTCCAGGCGTTCAAGCGATACCTACGGAAAATGCCCGTACTGGTCCCGCCGCAGCCACAAGAGGAGATGCTGTTGTACGTAGCAGCGACACCAACTGTTGTCAGCATGGTTCTGGTGGTCGAGAGACCAACAGAGAAGTCAACAACACAACACCCCATTTACTTCGTAAGCGAGGTGCTACATGACACTAAAACAAGGTACCCTCAGATTCAGAAATTGCTATATGCTGTACTAATGACTTCCAGGAAGCTCAAGCATTATTTTCTGAGCCACAAGATCAAGGTTGTGTCAACTTACCCCCTAGGAAATATTTTACATAATCGAGATGCCGTGGGAAGGATCACATAATGGTCTATGGAGCTGGGGGCCTACGACGTTGAATTCATACCCAGAACTGCCATCAAGTCGCAGGCTCTGGCAGAATTCATCGCAGAATGGACTAATCCCGAACCCGAAGAAGCTGCCCAAAATCCCGAACACTGGACCATGTTCTATGACGGAGCGTTTTGCAGAGCAGGCGCGGGGGCTGGGGTGGTCCTGATCTCGCCACACAATGACGTCATTAGGTACGCATTACAAATCAATTTTGTTGATCCAACCCCCACTAACAATGTTGCCGAGTATGAAGGACTTTTGACAGGACTCCGCATAGCTGCATCTCTAGGCGTTAGGAGGCTGCTCGTGAAAGGGGATTCCGAGTTAGCTGCAAAGCAAGTCATGAAAGAGTACAGCGCACGGAGCGAGGTCATGGCCAAATACTTGGAAGCATACAGGAGGATGGAAAGCAAATTTGATGGGTCTGAAGTACGGCATGTTAAAAGGGAATTCAATGGCGACGCAGATAAGCTAGCAAAGGTAGCTGCCGAGCGCACACGGCTCCTAGGTAACGTGTTACTTGAAGTTCTTACTAAACCATTTGTGTCAGTTTCATTACCGAACCAAAAAATTGCGCCTGCCAAGGGCACAGTTTCTACAACCAACGAATCCGTCAAGGAGTCTATGTTGGTCGGTATGGCCCGAGCAGCCGCTCTAGTTGGAAACGAGGAGAACTGGATGGATACAATCCGGGCGTACCTCACAAACCAAGCTATTCCGGACGATGATGCTACACTGGAGAAAATCCATCGTAAAGCCAAGAACTATCAATTGGTTGACGGGCGGTTACACAAGCTAACCCGCAATGGAATGCTCCTCAAATGCATCACACGGACTGAGGGCATTAGTTTGCTCCACGACATTCACCGAGGAATCTGTGGATCTCATGTTTCTCCCCGATATCTCACAAGGAAAGCATTTCGACAGAACTTCTACTGGCCTACAACTCTTCAAGATGCAGTCGAGTTAGTAAAGAAGTGCGAGGCATGCCAATTCTTCGCACGGAAACAAACTAAACCTGCGCAAGCTCTAAACACTATTCCTTTGTCATGGCCCTTTACCACATGGGGAATAGACATCCTCGGGCCCTTTCCAAGGGCTGTTGGGGGTTATAGATTTCTGTTCGTCGGCATCGACACATTCACAAAATGGGTTGAGGCCGAGCCAGTTCAGAAAATCACAAAAGAGGTAGCTGTCAAATTCCTACGGAGTATTGTCGTACGATTCGGTGTCCCAAACAGGATAATCTCTGATAATGGAACACAGTTTAAGAGCAAAATTTTTTCTGATTTCTGCTATGACCACGGGATCAGGCATGATCGGTCATCAGTAAATCACCTGAAGACGAACGGGCAAGTAGAGCGTGCCAACGGCATCGTGCTCCAAGGCATCGAGAAGAGAATCTTTAACAGATTAAAAGCTTACAACAAGCGTTGGATTCATGAAGTTCCAA
Organism: Alloteropsis semialata; assembly: GCA_004135705.1. Taxonomy (NCBI): domain Eukaryota; kingdom Viridiplantae; phylum Streptophyta; class Magnoliopsida; order Poales; family Poaceae; genus Alloteropsis; species Alloteropsis semialata. The sequence goes on along the minus strand of CM014274.1, from coordinate 46,495,775 downwards.
CAGTACTTTGGTCAATGAGGACCACCATGAACCGAGCAACAGGTGAGACACCCTTCTTCTTGGTGTATGGAGCAGAGGTGATTCTACTATCTGACATCCGACTATAAGCCCCACGCCTGGCACTGTTTTCAGAAACTGAAGAGCCTGACAGACGTGCAGATGAGCTAATCCTCCTTGAGGAGGCTCGTGATGCAGCCGCTTTTAGAGTAGCCCAGTATCAACAAAAGCTGCGACAATACTACGATGCTAATGTTCGCAAGAGAAGCCTATGCATTGGTGACATCGTGCTCAAGTTAGATGAATGCACCAAGGACAAAAATAAATTGTCCTCTCCTTGGCAAGGGCCGTACATCGTAGTAGACATCGCCCGACCAGGAGCCTACAGGATCGCGGAGATAGATGGAGACATACTGCCAAACACATGGAACATAGATCAACTACGTAGATTCTATGCCTAAACAAAGGAAATCAAGTAAGTTCAAGCCTATCCATCCAGTTTGGCAGATAAAAGCCGTCATCCGCGTCGCCTACAGCGCCAACAAAAAAAAGATAAGTTCTACACACTTTACTCACCCTCGCTTTTACGCTCGGGTGCTGGGTTCTATTTTTCAATTCTGTTTCTACTCTTTGTTATCATACTACATATACTAACAAAGAGCCGGGGACTACTACGCTGAAAGATTTTCTTTTTTAGACCTATTCTATGCATCCCAAGCGCAACGCTCGGGGGCTCCCCATGTGATCGGGAAATTCATGTGGTCAGTACTTCTAGACTCTTTTTCAGCATGCCCGCATGACTGTAAAAGAGCCCGGGGGCTACTATGGTACTACTACCACACAAGAATCAGGCTTTTTAAATTAGGAAAGCTAGGCTACGCTAAATTACTGAACACCATGACTACAAGGAATTACACAGTTCAGCAGGCCGCCCATGTCTCAGCAACTGAACAATTCCAAAATAGCTTATGGTAACGGGACTTTTGGCTATGATAAAGCTATCAGTTAAAAAGCTCCACAAAAATACCAATCAGCTCTAAGACTTATGCAAAAACATGCAAGCATATGTTTCGCAAAATAAGGTCGCATACTAAACATCCAAGTTTTTCCCTATTACAGGATCCAATCATAGAAGTTCAAGGTGATTCTTCTGAATCACTCAAATGAAGATCAAGGTTTTTTTACAAACGGTTCCACCAGCGGGTTAAGACTATCAAATAAAACCTCCGCCTCTGTCGTTGAGCACTTGAAGCCTTTAGAGAGCAACGAGGCATCGAGATCAGGAACATGGCTTTTCAAAGCACCGACAGTATGAGTGGCTGCAATACAGGCGCCTTCCATTAGCCTGGTTTCCAAGGACGAGTTGCGTTTCTTTGAAGCTTCAAGCTTGGCGGTGAGGTCAGCAACATCCTTGTCCCAAACTGCAAGTCTGCCCTCCAGATCCGAGCTTTTCTTCTCGAGCGTCTCAATGCTCTTGGAGTTGGCTATAGAATCAAAGGTAGAATATAAGCGCAAGTTTGCGGATTAGGACCAAAAAACAGACTTGATAACATTAAACAAGTACCTTCCTTCTCGGACTGGAGAACGGTGACTTGGGCCTCCAGTCTGGTCACAGACGCTTCAGCAGCAGAGGCACGAGCATCTAGCGAACGCCACTGATCCTCAGCTGAGAGCGAAGCAATGACCGGGCCCAAGGGTGTCAGAGCAGGTCTTGCCAACTCGATGGATTTCTCGGTACGAAACTGGTTCCGGAGTTTTCTCCTTTTCGGGCATCTTGGCGAGAAGAGAAATGGTAGGCTGGGAAGACCTACACTCCCGAATAATCAAAAACAGTTAAATAAAAGTCTCTTTCTACGAGAAGCGCTCGAGTATAACCAAGCAAGTCACAGTCCTTACTTGGATGTCGGGATTCTGACTTTGAATCTCTTAGCTCCAGATGCGGGTTTTGGTAGCCGTGTGGTCGGACGAATTTCCTGACGAGAAATCTCCCGAACACGTTTAGCTTCGGTTATATGATCAAATGCTACGAATAAACGCCCGAATACGATCATGCTTGGTACTTGGGCGACAGGGCGAGGCGGATCACGACTGGCAGCAGCTCACCAAACCCGGGTGTACCAGGGGTGCCCGAACTCGGGGTCATCTGTTCCACGCTCGCTCCACGGGAGCGTTTGCGGGTTCGGGGGATGTTCTCCTTAGGGCTGCTCGAGGCATCTTTTTCTGCTACAGGTAGTGGTTTGGGCTACTCGACGATCGGGGTCCTGGTACCCTGGTCAACAAGCTGCTCTCCGCCTTCTTCAATATTGATGGCTCTGCTCCGAGTGGGGGCATCAATAATTGGAGGGGCCTTGACAGAAAAAGGATGATTTCATACAAATCTTAAGCAAGACGGGAGATTTTCTGAAGAACCAGTTTACCTTTGGAGGAGGGTTGTCACGGCTGTAGGGAGCTGGGACGCCATCCCAGTCTGGAAGTTCTGCGCCCAGCATTTTCTTCAGATGGGTGGCCACTTCCGATTCTGGGACAACTGTTGGTTAAGAGTCATGATAATTCAAATGACCGACCATGTTCTAGGAAAATTTTACCGAATACATCAAAGAAAGGAGCTTACCATCTGGTTTCATCCTGTTCGGGTCATTATCACCTGTAAAGGTCCAGGCATACCGATCATGTGTCAGGAGTGGGATGAATCTCCACCTGATGAAAATCTTCGCCACATGAATCGCCGTCAGTCCTTTCTGACGGAGCTCAAGGATCCGATCAAGGTGTTTCTGCATAGCAGGGGTGACCTCGGGCAGGGCCTTCGTTTCTTCCTTGAGATAGGGCATCAAGTACTTCCCCTTGGCTAGTGAGGCTTGGGGGAGAGTGATGTAAAACTAGTGACGTTCATAACCTTTCCAGCAATCTTTCACTGGATAGGGGATGTAAGTCTCCCGATCTCTCAAGGAGAACCCGATCGACCCGATCATGAGTTGATTCTTGTAAAATGATGGGGTGTAAAAATATCTCCACAACAGCAATGAAGGCTTAATTCCTAACCAGGCTTCACACAGAAAAGCAAAGATGCTGAGCATTGTTATGGCGCCAGGCTTGATGTGCACAAGTTCAATCTAGTAGAAGTCGCAGATGTTGTGGAAGAAGTCTAACGGATAAACCCCAAAACCACAATGGAAGAATTTCAGGAAGGCTACTAGCTCGAGCGTGTTGGGGTCAGATAAACTTGACCTTTGGCATGCCGGCGAGGAAAAATGGCGGTGTCTGGAAGCAATCCAAGGTCCTCTAGTTGTTGCAGCTGCTTGGACGTGGTGGTGGATTTGTCCCAATACTTGTCCATGGTGCAGATGGTGTTTCCGCTGCGAAGTTCCCGTCTGGCGGCGGCGCTGCTCTGCTCACCAGATGATTCACCCCCGGATGAGGATTGGTGCGAGGATGCCATGGCAGTAAGGAGCTGGCTCAAGGGACTGGAAGAATGAAAGGATGGAGGGCAGAAAGCGGATAAGGAATGGCGAGTGTTTGCAGATGCAAGCGAGGAAGACGAAGGCTCAAATGGAGTCCAGGCGGCTGCGCCTAGGGGCTTTATGGTTTCGCAAGGGAGCACGAACCCTGAGAAAACCGGCCTTGAGCCGCGCAATCCGCAGTCACTGTTGGGTCAAAAAGATTCTTTCCTTTTTCTGCGGCAAGCGTCGTTTTGAAAGCTGTGCAGGTCAAATTCAATGCATTTAGGATTGCTAGCTTACCTGAGAAGCTACCAGTTTTAAATGACCGAATGCTTGGTGTGTATAGAGGAAATACCCCGATCATGCCTGATTAGGGTCGAATTTCCCGAACATGCTAAGTTACTCTGTTCGGAAGAAACTCTTGATCGGGAGATTTCATTCTCTAGGCAGGCAGTTTTCACGAACATGTTAACTCAAAAGTTCCCGAACACAGAAAGAGGGATTATTATTGCATCTTTTAAGAGAAACTTCTTCATTAAGTCCAAAAGGGGGTACATTTCACAAGGGATCAATGATTATCCTGAAACTAAAAAGATCAAAATATTGATCTTCGCCTGACTAATGTCATCGGCGAGGATCAAGGCGGTGCGGTGCCGGCCGGCGGATCATCTACTGCATTCTCTTCTTCAGAGTCGCTAACGAGATCCACGATCGCTCCGTCTCCAGGAATCCCGATCAGGTCGCGGTTCAAAGAGACGAAGAGGCGCCGGGCGAACTCCTCATCGCTGCTGGTGTCCACCGGAGCAGAAGACAAAGATGCGCCTACGCGCGAGGGCTCCGACTTCAGTCGAACTCCACTTCCTCCTTGAATCGGTTCATCATCGGAGGAGAGGGAGATGGGAGACGCCGGGGCTGGAGAAGACGGTGCAGGGCGCTTCCCGGCGGCAATGCTCGACGGAGCGGCGTCGGGAGCCGGAGATGCCATTGCTGGAGCTTCCTCTGGCGGCTCGACTTGGATTCCTTCATCCCCATGCCAGGGGAGGGCAAGGAGAGGAGCCTGAGGAGGAGCAGGAGGTGGTGTCGACGCCGGCGGGTCCTCCGGCTTGTCGGGCGGTGGTTCGGCGGAGCCGTGCGGAGAGTCTCCGAAAAGGAGGCGAGGAAGCTTGGACTTGCGGCTGAGCTTTTTCTTTCCCATGATGTGGGGAGGAAGAAGGCTTAGAAAGGAAGGTTCAAGTACAGATCGATCCAAGGGATCTGATATTTAAGGAACCTGAGGCGACGCTACGCGCGGAAATCGAGGAACCTGAGCAGGGCCGTAATTTATGCCGCGTGCACTGCTAGAGTTTCGGGAGACGTGCGGAGTGGGTTTTTAATGCGCAGGGCAGCCGTTGCATCAACCCTTGGTGTTCCAGTTTTCAAGATGGAATATTTTTATTTACTAATATTATGGCTGATATTTTCTCTGACCTTATCATTCAGATGCAGGTTTCACTATTCAAGAGTTCGAGACCTTTTCTGGCTCTCATTTTCAAGTGATTGTCGAGATATTTGCATATTCTAAAATCACCCGAAAAGCAAAAAGACCCGAAGACTACTTAAAGTTCAACCTTGTCTGAACAAGATAAGCTCGGGGGCTACTGTTGAGGCCATAATACCAGGGTGTCCGATCACGTGGATTACCGACTACCGACTCCGAACGAAGAAGACTTCGAACAAGACACGATGACTGGATCGCAGAAGGAAGACCTGAAGATGGTTAGAGCCCTACTAGGTTTAGGTCTGTTTTGTCTTGTAAGGCACGTCTCCCTGGATATAAATAGTGGGGGGTCCTGCACGTAGAGGGTATCTCCAATCTTAGCCAATACACCCGAGGGTACTTGTTACGCCATTATAATATGTACTCGCCGAAATAATACAAGCAGCAACTGGACGTAGGGTTATTACTCGATCTCGAGGGCCCGAACCAGTATAAAATCCCATGTCTTTCTGTTCATCCACCGTGATCAATCTTCGCACGAAGCGGGGTGCTTGCCAGACAAATATCTGCCGAGTACAACCTCGACCCATGTTAACTTGCTTCTTCTTGCAGCAATAAATCTACAATCCTATCGGCTTTACCAAAGCAATATACCTTACATCCATCGACGAGATACTTCTTATTCTATATTTACTTGGCTAACCCGATTTCCAGCTCATCATTATCTTCCGATAAAATCAGCTGATACTGCCCTAGTTCTCGATTGGCTTTTCTGAGCCATAAAGAGCCGATGTGCAATTTTTTTTAATTGAGACGTCAATTGGTCCCATTGACTGTCACATACGAAGCCAATGTCCAGTAGTCCATGTTATTATTCATTTTCCTTGGACAGCCATAGAATCAATGCCATTTAAAATATTGTACCAATATATTCCAATTCAGGCCGGCGATTTTTCTCTATCGGGTTATCGGCTATCGGGCTTCTTCATCAGAGACTTCCGATGCGCTTGTATACTCAGCTGCATATGCAGGCAATGCACTCGTGCATGTCAATATGCTTCCGACAGTCTCGTTGTTGTCTCTGCCACCGATGTGATACCTTCCGATAATGTGCAAGCATCAACTCAAACTTTCATCGTCGACAGTCCAGCATATCACAATTGGTAAAGACGAAAATACGGCGAATCAAAACCATTTTCCAAACAGTTGATCTATCAGCTGCCGGTTTTCCGTAAGAAAAGAGAATACCCGTGGAAATGCCGATATATATAATTTGGATAATTATTCTGAGGACCAAGAGACCAGGACGGTGCAATGCACTGAATCACATTTCCTTTGTTAACCCTTAGCCGATAGACATATCTCATCAGCTTTTAACATATTAATATTGGAAGTCGAACGATTAACACAAGTTCGATAATCTTTTTTTTATTTGCTTGAAACCAGCTATCATAGACCGATGTGTCCTGAAACTGACAAAAGCCGATATGAGGATGACCAATACTCCATTACTCTATCGACTATTTACTTGTCAATGCAATAATCCCATCGATTCAATCGGTTATACGCTTAACATCATAATAACCCATCAGTCCATGGGCCAATCGGTTAATTGCTTCCAAATACCGATGTTCCTAAAACCTCGAAGTTCATTTTTATTGATGTTACCATTCTGGAGCCGATATTTTTTCACGCTGATGTATTAATGAACCGATGCACCCTCAAACCGATAAACTAGTCACCAAGAATAAGCATAAGTAATCATTATTCAGTCTGCCATCAACCCTAACCAATAAAGACTGCTGGAATTTCCATCGGCTTGAGCATCTCTTAAACCAATGATTGAAATATTAGGATCTCCATCAGCTTGATGGCCTGACATTTTTGTGTTCACGCATCGGCTATCAGGCTGTTTCCATCAATCGCTCCATTTGTAAATATTTTTTTCCAAGAATCGGCTCAAAGTTAGCTTCCATCATTGACTTTATTGGTTATACCACCATACCATTACCAGAAGAACATACGGCCAATAACGAAATTCAAAGGGTATTTAATCTGAGTGCCGATGCCCCCCGAGTTTATAAAATTGGAAATGATTATCTTGAGGCAACCAACCTTGACCATTGCTTTTTCTTACTATCAGCCATCAGTAATCTGCATGTGACGAGCCGATAACTACCATCGTATCATGAGCTGTCAAATCAATAGGACTTAAATCATCGTCACGATTGGATGGATCAGACTTAACCGAGATAGCACCAACGCGCAGGGCGACGACTCAAGACTTGCAGATTGACAAATCACAAAATAAAGGATTATTCTGAGCCCTAGAGAAGCAACTGTCATCAACTTTTAACCAATCTTAATCAGCTTTTACACTATCATTAAACTTGATCCGGTCCTGTTCAATAGCCGATTGAATCCTGTGACGAAATACTTCTGACATCGGCAATTGGGTCTTTTGAATGGGTCCATGCCAAGTCATGCTGTAACTGATGAAAATCTTCAAATAAATCTGTGAAAGCCATCGGAGTATTGCGCGCCGAGCCAATCGACAACAACCATCTCCTTTTCGTACCATCTGCAGAGAATAGCGATGTCCGATTAGAATCAACAGATAATGGAACTGGCATCAGCCTTTGCTCCCTCTGCTTTATTTAATTGTATTATTTTCAAGTTCAGGAGGCACAGAAAGACATAACCAATCAGCAAATAAAAAGTGGCCCACATAGAAGCCGATCGGCTAAAAGCTTGATAGCTGAAGAATCAAGTTAACCAAAAACATATAAAATAATTTATTGGTCCAATTGCTTCTAAACTGAGTGCTGATGTCCCCCCAAATCTACAATTATAATCGGCTATATGGAGGCAATGAATATGAACACCGGATGATTCTTCGTGATCGACCAATATATATTTTTAAATCTGGGTAAATCTAGCCGATGGTGAGTTAACATCTTGATATTATAAGCTATCAATCTGACAGAATCCAAAGGCCGAGGTAGAAGTGATCAAAGCCTATGATTGACTCCTCATTGGTCACTTCATGAGCTCTTCGGTGACGATCATCCGATCTCAAGTTAAACCTTTGGTACATGGTTATTGACAACCAAAATTGGCACAGGCCGAGGGAAACCGGTTAGACCGGTTAGCCCGACCGGTCTGACCAGTCCAGGACAGCATGTTGCGGTGCTGGTGCTTTGAGGACCGCAACAATCGGTCCAAGAGTGATGAAAGTGACATGGTCTCTGGAACGACCGACTGTTGCGGTGCTAGGGGCTCAGGAGGACTGTAAGAGTCGATGCGAGGAGCAAGACGAAGGATTGGCGCAAGAGGAGAAGTCTGAGCCTAGACCGGTCAGACCGGTTTGGGAGACTAGTCAGACCAGTTGCCCTATAATTCGAGTAGGACTCTTAGTTTGGGTAGATTACGAGTTGTGGCCAATTGATACACACACAATCGAACAAATCAATTACGTCTTTACTTCTTACTTCCAAACCCTAGATCCTTCTTCCAACCTCTCCATGCTGTTCGTCTACTGATCTCCACGATCGAGATGGCGTCCTAAGCTTGCTGGTCAACCTAGGGCACATCCGCCGACGTTCACGCCCTGACGGGGTCCTTCCCGGACGAGAGCTTCGACGGCCTTTGCTAGTTTGCTCGTAAACTAGTCGTTCTTCGCTACGTAAGTACGTTGGTTATCTCTTTGCTGGTTTGCTCATAAACCTTGTCGTTCTTCACCATGTAAGCGTGATATTTATCCCTCGAGACGACCGTTTCCAGCGAAACCCTAGACAAACCGGTCTGACCGGTCCGTGGAACCGGTCTAACCGGTCTGCACAGCTTCACTGTTCTTCGATCCGTTCGCGACCCGCACGTTCTAGTGCTCTCATGTGTTGACCTAAACTTGTGTCAACATACTTTTGGCGACTCCACTGGGGAAGAATATTCTGGATATCTCAACATCCGAATTTTTCTACCCTAGCCAATTACCTAATTGATCTACTACTTTGGTTCACCACCATTGTTGCATCTGGTCTTTTCGGGACCGATTGTAACTACAATTGTGATACTGCATCAGGCTGCTCAAGCCGATTGCATTGCACTTGCTTGCTGCTGCATATTCTGAAAATCAAAGAAAGGGAAAGTAGCAAGGATTTCATTGGTCATTGATTGCTTGGATTATCAAGAATATTTAGATTTATTTACTACAAGATCAGAAGCATCAAGACATATCATGGCGGGTTATTCATACACTCCACAACAATATCACTACAATGAGCCCGAGGTACAAGTTGCTTTGGCTAGTCATTGTTCAAATAATGCTTTCAATTATGTAAATTATAATTCTGAATGTTACATGCAAAAGCCATTGTCAAATAATATGCATACTTTAGATTTTAATGTTACAAGCAACATGCAACATTATTCTCATACACCGGCAGCGGAACAAGTCCAAATGCCGGTTAATGATTATCAAGGCCAAACTAACATTGTGAGTTTGGCCAATTTTTATGAAGCACCATGTCTTAATGATTCTAGTGTTTCATCTTTTAATTCATCGGCAGCGAATTCACAATATGTGGTTTCACCATGATACATGCTTATGAATGAGAAAATTGGCCATGCTAATTTTAGTTATCCGGCCAGTTATTCTCAATTACCATGTGCTGCACAACAAGTTACTAGAATGGATTATGCATCTATAAATTCAGCGTCATATGCGAAAGCTAGTAATCATGATCCGGCTTCATATGGTACCTTCGACTCTAGCCGGATTAATGAAAATTCAGCAAGTGCACATATGTTCCCACTCAGTAATGCAACACATAAATCATACCCTACACAGTTGCAGATTTCCAATAGCACTCATGTTTCATTATTGGAAGATTTTAAAAGTGCTTGGTATGATATTGGACATGAAGGTTTCTTAGCTCGGTTGAATAAATATAATGAGTATGTTTCTGAAAAATACAAGAAGGTCAGGAACATATAGATCGTGATGGAATCCGAGCTAGAATTTTGGAAGATGAAAAAATGTTGCCAATTGATAAAATTGGCAAAGAGGATAATAATTCGAATATGACAATGACCGAAACTATTGCATCACAAGGAGCAAGCATAGCTATACCAAAACCTATGGAGAAAAATAAAATGGTTCTGTTTGATTTTCCAGAAGACAATGGGGTTCTCTATTTATCTAGTGACTATGATGTTCTTAATAAGAAGGAAGCTATAGCCAAACAAAGTTCAGTTAGTAAGGAATATCAAGTTATTGAAGACTATAACCTCAGAAGCAAGAAGGAGGTATTGGCATGCCAGAAATCGGTAGTTTCCAGCAATCCTGGACAAAACGGTCTAACCGGTCTCATGGACCGGTCTGACCGGTCTCTGCAAAACACTGCTACAAAGTGCCGTTAGGTGAAGAAGCGCGACATCATTCACTTCAAGGTTCCTCGTTTCTTCAACATATTTGATAAGGTACGCTTTACAAATAATTTACCTGCTTCCCAATCAGATCCTATGTTTTCTATTAAATCATCTACTAGTCATATTATCATCAATAACATTGAAAGATCGATTGAGGTTGGTAATTGATTTGCTAGTGACAAAGTAATTTCAGATAATATCGGCCAATGCATTGTGAAAGTTAGAAAGGCCAATACTAGCAATACTTTGACATTTAAGTTTTCTACATCTCAATTGCCAAAGTTTCTCTCTAATTGGTTTACTTGTGGTCATTCTGGATTTACGAGTAAAAAGTCAAAGCTGAGAGACAACATAAAGACTGATGCTAATTTGATGATTAATTCCAAGGCATTAGGTATGCGAAGCAAAGGTGTAGCCAAATAGATAGATAAAAAATCTGAACCATTCACTTGCTCAGCCTTAAAGCATTCTCCGCAAAAGAATCGGCTAGAGAAGGTGAAATACACTTTTGACTTGTCTTTGTGTGATGATCTCTTTGATATTTTATTGGAACACAATTTTATTAAGTTGTTTGATCACAAAGTCATGCCATCACTTCAAAATTCAGGAAAGCAAACATATTGTAAGTGGCACAATTCATTTGATCATAGTACTAGCAATTGCAATATGTTTCGCCAAATAATCCAATCGGCTATTGATAGAGGACGATTGAGATTTCCTGAAATTTCAGAAAATGACCAGTTAGATTTAATTGGTCAGGATGGCAAGGATCCATTAGATCGGTTAGTATCAGCCGATCTATCTAAAGATCCAAATTTACTTGCTAATGATCGAAATACAAAACCCTCAAGTGATGAAAAAGGCATCGTTTCTGAGTTGCAAGATGAGAAAATTTTTAAGGATGATGAGCCTACAAAAATCCCAAAAGTACCTGGGGGGCAAGCGAATATTTCTGGATCGGAACAAGAGCTGATTGCTCCTGCTGGGCTGACCAAACAGGTCAGACCGGTCAAACCGGTTGTGCAGACTGGTCAGACCGGTCCTGGTCAGAAGCGTCCAAAAATTCTGGAACCTGAGTGTTCTGCAGCACAAGGAGTTAAAGACCATGACAAGCACAATGGTAAAAAGCCGAAGCTCACTTTTGATGAACTTCTGGCTAAATACCAAAAAGAAAATGAGGCCAAGCGTGCTAATCTGTCAAATGATGTTAAATCATCAAGATCACCTCCTAAAAATAATTCTGAAAATCAGAATTGGCAAAGGAAAAACTTTCATTCAGCAACATCATATTCTCCTTTTGAACAATCAATGCCAGCTCTATATGTTCCACATCCCACTTGTTTTAATCCTTACTCATCATGGGAGTGAAATAATCCTTGGGCACATATTCTTTCATATTTCAAACCATATCATGTAGAGGATACAGCTCCAAGAGAATCATCAAGTGTAGGGCAGCCTTATGTTAAGAATGAACGTTTTGATCAAAAGAATCGGTCCACGTACAAAAATAAGCGTAAGGTGATTAAGCAAGTCTATCATGTCAAAAGGGATGGTAGATTGAATCCAAATTCAGATTTGACACTAGACATAGAAAAGCCGACAATTGAAAAATCATCGGCTAGTTCAGTTGATCAAATTGTCCCCAGTGATGAGCATGTTTCAAACAATATAGCTGAGCAACAATCAAGCTCGGCTGGGGGGCACGATGATCTCAAAATGGCTGGTTCTGAAGGAACCGGTCTAACCGGTGCTCCAACCGGTCTGACCGGTCGTGCCAAAATTCTGGTAGAGCCGAGAATGTTGCACCAAAGAGTAAGGTGGTGAAGAAGAAGCCAAGCTTTGATGAATTATTACATAAATATCAGAAAATAGCCGAGCAAAAGCAAAATCGGTTAGAAGTTCATCAAAGGGAGAGCTCTTCATTACCAAGAGCAAAAAAGCATCAACGGTCATCACATTGGTCTTCATCATTTATTCTGTCAATGCATGTGCCATGGAGTACATATTCAGGTGTATCTAATTACAATCCATGGTTTTGGTATAATTTTTAGTTCTCATTCCATGAGAATGATCGTTTCGAGTATAAGGATCGGTCTAAAGTTCAAAGCAAGAAAAAGATTGTCAAACAAGTTTTTAGGGTGAAAAAGGATGGCCGCAAAGACAAAAGTTCAGATCTGAATTCAGTTGATCAAAAGCCGATTAATGTGTTAAAAACTTCGGCTGTCGATGGTAAAGAAAGGGAGACATCAGCTATTGATGTTCCAATTGCCAAATCTGCACAAAAGGAGTTGAAAAAGCCAAAAACCAAGAAAGAGGTGTTGTTGTCCAGAACTGAAGCTCAATCAACGCATTCACTCAGTTTACTGCATTGGCGAAAGAAGAAGCTACAAAGGCTGAGTGAACAAGAGCTGCAAGACAAGAACATGGCATGGGTTCCAAAGAAGAGTACTCATGCTCAAGACAAGGATGATGTTCAAGAAAAAGGTGCAAACAAAGAGAATGAAAAGAAAAGGTCTAAAAGACGATTCGAAAATCTAAGGTTTGCACCAAATCATCAAAATTATTGGTCATTGAATTATCCTCATGATTTACAAGGGCCACACATAACTATATCATGGAATCTATCCTATAACATGTTTGGTTGTTCCTCATACTCTAATTTTGATCCTTGGATGCTGCATGGATCATTTTATCATGGAGGATTACCACCAAAGTGCTATGCATGTTAATTGCAATCATGTTGTTATTAATTCAAAAGCCGAAGTACTTATGAGCTTATCATGATACTTTTACGTTCATAATACCTCTCTAGTTATTTCGGTTATTTATACTCTTATGGATGGATTCTACACGGCCGGTATTTCTATTATCGACCTTAGCAATGTGTATAGCCGATGAATGTTCTTGATCATCGTGTTAAGATGGTGATTCCCCAGCAGGATTTCAATTGATGGTTTTAATGCTTGGGGGGCAAAATGTCTACATATGATATTGAAATTCATGAATTCATCATTTATCATATATTTGGACATGCCAATGATAGAGCCAATACTTTGATACATCAAACATCAGGCTATGTGGTCACAGAAGGTCACTACCATATCAAAAAGGCCAATGTTTGTTGCTGTCAAAAGTGCATTCTCTGGACAGACCGGTCTAGCCGGTTTATGAGACCGGTCTGACCGGATTTCAAGGCCGGTCTGACCGCTTGCAAGACCGGTCCGATCTCATTCACGCGAAGAACACTATATCGGCTATGATTGCTCTAAATCTTAATGCGGCCGAGGTTAGTGTTTGGAGAAAACCTTTAATTGATTATCAACAGAGTTCTAGCTGCATAGACATTGGTATCACATTCAATTATATCTCGATGATGGGCTATGTCATTGAAATGCCGAAGGTCTATTCTTGACAATAATTTAATCTTGGCCATTTGCATCTCGATTGCGGCATGTTTATGAGGCCGATTATATTACTGGTAAAGAGCATGTTCTATATATCATTCTTGCTTAGCTTATGATCACAATAGTCTACATAAGTTATATCGGGTTATTTGATTTCTTTTCATGCTAAATTGAGGAACATTGCAAAGGCCAATTGTTTTAACAATGATTTGGTCGATTTATGCATCTATGGTCATTTGAGGGTGCGAAGATGGTTTTAACCATTGCATTAAACAATTATAGTCGAGGTGGTGTGTACTCAGGCTTGTTATCCACCCATGATGTACGAAGGAGAACAGCAAGGATGAGATCATCGCGCTGGTTAATATCAAGTGACATGGCCGATGAGGTTTTATTGCCCTTAAGTATAGAAGCATGGACAATGAGTTAAGGATAGTCATTCTATGGTTTTGGCTAAGAGAGATGTTTCTTGATACGCAAGCTTTACCAAGAAACAGGGGGGCATATGTTGACAACCAAAATTGGCACAGGCCGAGGCAAACCGGTCAGACCGGTTAGCCCGACCGGTCTGACCAGTCCAGGACAAGATGTTGCGGTGCTGGTGCTTTGAGGACCGCAACAATCGGTCCAAGAGTGATGAAAGTGACATGGTCTCTGGAATGACCTACTGTTGCGGTGCTAGGGGCTCAGGAGGACCGCAAGAGTCGATGCGAGGAGCAAGATGAAGGATTGGCGCAAAAGGAGAAGTCCGAACCCAGACCGGTCTGACCGGTTTGGGGGACCGGTCAGACCGGTTGCCCTGTAATTCGAGTAGGACTCTTAGTTTGGGTAGATTACGAGTTGTAAAACCTTTTCCCACGGGTACAGACCTCTCCACCCTATAAATATAAAGGGCTATGGCCGATTGATACACACACAATCGAACAAATCAATTACGTCTTTACTTTTTACTTCCAAACCCTAGACCTCTCTTCCAACCTCTCCATGTTGTTCGTCTACTGATCTCCACGATCGAGATGGCGTCCTAAGCTTGCTGGTCAACCTAGGCACGCCCGCCGACGTTCACGCCCTGACGGGGTCCCTCACGGACGAGAGCTTCGACGGCCTTTGCTAGTTTGCTCGTAAACTAGTCGTTCTTCGCTATGTAAGTGCGTTGGTTATCTCTTTGCTGGTTTGCTCATAAACCTTGCTGTTTTTCACCACGTAAGCGCGATATTTATCCCTCGAGACGACCGTTTCCAGCGAAACCCTAGACGAACCGGTCTGACCGGTCCGTGAAACTTGTCTGACCGTTCTGCACAGCTTCACTGCTCTTTGGTCCGTTCGCGACCCGCACGTTCTAGTGCTCTCGTGTGTTGACCTAAATTTGTGTCAACAATGGTTATTTGGATAATCATATAAAGCAGCAATGTTCGTGTATCCCAATGAACAATCCAACATGTGCTGAATAAAATCTCTAGAGAGTTCGTCCAGGCCGATTTACTCCATGCTGCCACCGATGAACTCTTCTCCGATGCACTTGTGTGCTCGCAGCTGCCGATGCAGGCGATGCAACCTTTGTCAACTGACGACGGCCTAATTGTCGCTTCCGCTGCCGATGCACAACCTTGCTGTTATCTTTGCTGCTGATTACTCAAACTGTTCCATCATCGGCTGTCCAGCAGTCGTCCAGGATATCACAACAGAGGAACGAACATCCAATGAGGAGATCCAAGAAACAGCTGAATAAATGAACCGTTCAATCTGACGCGAAAATTGTGTCCATGTCAATACACGCCGTACTGCCGATTATATCACATACGCAATCGATGCATTCGCCATCAGCACTGATCGGCGTTTACTTTGCCGCTTCGTGTACATATCATGACGGCCCCTTTTTTGTACATTATTATATTGCTCCAAACGACATGGCATTAGCTCCTACGTGTGTGCATGTACACATACCAACGTGTAGTAATTTCCCAAGATATCCCATCCACTGTTAATATATAGCCGCAGAATTCGTATTATCAGAAATCCAAAAGCCAAGATCCGATAAGCGCATATACTCCTTGTAGGAATCCGATGCAGATGTTCCGATGGTGTAATAGTGGTAGCCCTATTTTATAGCTTACCGTGACCCAATTTCCAGTCGGATGTTGGCGCTGCATAAAATCCGATAAACTCATGCAGAGCCGATACTTCTTCCATGCCGGCCAAAATAACTAAATAGTTCGGTTATTTCAGATCCAATCTCCACCGTTGATGTTTCCATTTACTCCTTTGTGCTTGCCCGGGAACCCAAATTATATTTTGCTTTCTAAACATAAGTAGCGCAACATCGGACTTGCCATTCACCTCCATCGGCTGTCCTTCTTTACTACCTCCATCGGTCCATCAATAAATTAAAGAAGTGTCCGTCCAGGTAGAATAAAACTCCACCAACCCTATCGGTAGCTAGAAAGAGGGAAGCCAATGAAATAACTCGTCTTCATCAGGTGATTTATTGTCAAAAGGTCAAATGGCCCATATATGAAACCATCCAAGATGTACGTGTAACAGAGCAACAACCATAGAGCTGAACACCATCGGTTGCTAATGCCAATTTCTTGATAGAGTCATCTTGATATATAAACTTGCTTCCTGTCTCACCATCGGGGATGTCAGCTGCGGCCTTGAAGTCAACCAGGCAGTCTGCGGCCTCCTCCGGCATCTCGGCGATCATGAGCACGAGCAGGACGGATGATGTGGTGCCGAGATGCCGAGCATGACGCGTCAGCCGAGGTGGAACATGCTGGGCGGGATCAACCATATCATCGGCCATCAATATCAGAATCAGAAGACCAACAATCCGATGATATACTGCGAATAGCTGACAATTAATTCTAACAATATCTGACCAATATATTTATTTTCTCTTATTTCCCATCAGCTATTCCTGCTCACGTGGAAACAACCAGTTTCAGGTCGACGACCCTCCCATCCTGGTCTTTTTTACTTTTGCCATCTAAGATTGCATCACCAGAGAAGAGGTCAGCTCTTAGCCGATAAATGGGAACAGAAACCATCGGCTGTTAGCGAGGGACAACTGCTGTCTTCAAGTCCATAAGAATCACATCATTGGAAGCTTAATCTTTAGTGGCCATTAAAATGTCAATCGTCGCAATCACCAAGATTTCCAAGTTTTCAATTAGTACCCGATATATAGCTTTATTTAATGCCTCTTGGAATTGCCTTCAACATGGACCGACTCTCCCATAATAATTGTTTCTGCTGTTCTTGATGTATTTGATCGGGCCCCACCGGGCGTGCCAAAATATGTTGATGCCAAAAAAAATCAGGTGATGTCCCTCTGGAAATCAACATTGTGGCCTGGAAGATCTGCTTAGTTTCAGTGCAGGTCCTGTATTTTCTTTAGGTTCGAGGCGTGCCAGTCAGTTTGACCATCACTACTACAGCAGGAGCATCACAGGCGGTTCGGTTGCCCACATCACAGGCGGTTTTCAAAAGTGGCGCTGGTTAAGTGGCGCTGATAATCCCTTTTTCACAGTCGGTTTTTAACCGGCTGTGAAAATCGATTTTCACAGCCGGTTTACGTTATGAACCGGCTGTGAAAATCAGTTTCACAGCCGGTTTTGAACCTTCGAAACCTGCTGCGTCAGGCGTTATCACAGCCGGTTTTTTGCCAAAAAACCGGCTGTGAAAGTGCCTTTTCACAGCCGGTTTTCTTCCAACCAAAACCGGCTGTGAAAGGGATAGTTCTATATGTACTACAAAGTGGTTTGTGATAACGTGGTTTGTCAAATTTGTGATAACCAACCAAAACCGGTTACAACATGTAGTATAAATTTGACAAACACCTAACATAGTTCTATATGTACTACAAAGTGGTTTGTCAAATTTGTACTACATGTTGTAACCACTTTGTCAAGTGAAAAAATGACCTATATAAAGTTTGTAGATCTTGATGAGTTATGAATCTTTGGTATTCATTACTTTTTCATTTGACATCATTTAGTGTTCCAAAAACTTGAATCTAGATACCATTTTTTGAAATTCAAAAATTGGATTGTTCAAACTTTGTCAAATGGAGTAATGACCTAAATGAAGTTTGTAGATCTTGATGAGTTATGAATCTTTGGTATTCATTACTTTTTCATTTGACTTCATTTAGTGTTCAAAAAACTTGCTTCTAGTTGTCATTTTTGAAATTCAAAAATTGGCTTGTTCAAACAGACTCACACGAGATTTTTTTTCAAAATAGTAGCATTATTAAGTTTCATAACTTGATAGAGCATGATTTTAGAAATTTTTAGGAAAAAAAGGAGCTATTTTGAAGTTCATATGAGGGAGAAAGACTAGTTAGAAGGTTTGGGCGGAGATTAAAAAGAAAAATTGTCCTGTTCATATGGGTTTGGGACTTGGGAGGACTTCTATATACTAGTACTTCAAATCGAATTTTGGGGGAGTAAATGATTCCAAATCAAAAACTTGTCAACAACAGACTTGTAGAACTCTTTGAGACCTACAATTTTGATGTTGGTAAATTTTTCATCCGAATTTGTTTGGGTTACTTTTAAAATTTAAATTTGACCTTTTTTTACAAATTCAATTAAAATTTGGCATATGTTTGCTCTTAAAATTCATGAATCCATCCTCTTAAAATGGAGTCTTTTTGAGAAGAATTCTAAAAAGTGGCTGTAACAATGGTGAAAATGGTGTTTCTGTCGGGTTGGGGAAGAAGGAGGGGAGGGGAGGCAGCTGATTTATGGGTGCGCCATTTTCACAGTCGGTTTTTAAGAAAAACCGGCTGTGAAAACACATTTCACAGTCGGCTAAAGAAAACCGGCTGTGAAAATGCATTATCATAGCCGGTTTTTCTTAAAAACCGGCTGTGAAAAAAGCCTGCAAATGTCAGGTTTTGTCAAGTATAAAACCGGCTGTGACAGGTGGTTTTCACAGCCGGTTTTTTAGCCGAACCGGCTGTGAAAACCTAGTCCTTTTCACAGCCGGTTTGGCTAAAAAACCGGCTGTGAAAACCACCTATCACAGCCGGTTTTTCCTTTCCCAGCCGCAGCACTAGAAAAACCGACTGTGAAAATATTTTCTGCGCCACTTTCAAAAAACCGGCTGTGAAAATAGTGACTTGAAAAATGGTTTCTGTAGTAGTGCATTCAACTGACAAGGTGTATAATAACGTTATATCGGCCAGTTAATAGAATCATAATACTGAGCCGATACAACACATGAGCAAATAAAATATATCCAGATCAATCGGCTACACGATAGAATAGAATAATAGCAACATGGAGCCAACAACCAATGGCCGATACAAGAATTAAGCATTGAAGCGCCTATCAGCAGTGAATATATCCAGGATAATTATAACCAATAGCCGATAGCCAATGCGAAATAATTTGAATATATCATAACATCCATCAATTGAAGCATATCGGCTAAAGAAAATAATATGTGAAAACATGGACGAGCATCAGCTTTAAACAATTATAATATCTTAATGTGCGATTAGCCGATGCAGCACTTAGAGAGAGCACCGAATCAATATCAAAACCATGAAAAGGCTAGCTAGTCGATAGAAACTAATCTAGCGTCACCACCAATCGGATCAGACTTAACTGAGACAGCATTGGTAGCAGGGCAACAGATTAAAGACTATAAACATAGCGGACCAGAGCACAACGAGATATTAACTCGGCAAAGGCTCATTAAAAGCCAAGAATAAGAAACTACCGGCTATTAAAGTACGTTCTGTTAGACATCTAATAATATGGCAACTTGAAGCAGCATAACAGATCTAGAAGATAAATTAGCCGATAGATCTTAAACAAGGCAGGATACCGTAGATTGAGACGACAGCGATGCGCCCGGAAGTAAAAGATCCACGATATCAGATAAACCGGTGGAACTTTGGACTTACCCCTTCGCCGAAGATCAAAGCGATGCAGCTCGATGTCCGGTGCCAAGTTCCGCCGGTGTAAAAGAAAAGGTAAAAAGGGTGGCGATGCGCCGAGTTGTATTGATCGAGAGATAAATCTTTTACAATGGCCAGGGGTACATATTTATAACCTGGACTAATGACTCATGGTTGAGTCGTACACAAACTTGCCTAATACTAAATATCTAATTTAAAAGAAAGTATTAAGATACATGATCTCTATTTTACCTTATGTAGAATCCTCCTCGATTAAGCTTCCTTGGTTGACACGTGCTGCAACTCCGCCGGCTACATCAGCTTACTTTTCCAAAACTGACTCATTATCCTCTATCTTTAATTCAATTGATCTGAGCCATGCGCTGCCCTCCAATACGTTTCTTCCAATACCATGCGGAAAAAGATACTTAAAATCCGGCAATCTGGGTGGTTTTAATTCGCATCAATATTTGTGTTGCCTTGTGTATTTGCGATGTATTTGATTTATTTTTGAGATGTGTCAGGTACAGCGTTAGAATGTATGTACTGTTTTGAAGCTGGTATGGCACAGGTGGAGCAGATTGATGGGACGTAGCGGTTTCGGTTCCCGTGCAATTTGTACAGCGGTACAGCACCTTTTTGACTAGCAACAGTGCTTCATCGGTATTACCCACTCACACATTTATGCCCGATGGTGACTACCATCAGTGAAGGAACCCACTACCAACAGTGTTTTTTTTATTGGAAGATGAACCGGTTTGTCTGCACATAGGTTCTGGACGGTTGGCGGGTTGACTAGGAACAGTTTTTCTTGACGGCGTTACATTATTACAACTGTTTGTTGAGTACTTATTCTGACGGCGTCAATGTTGTGGTACATGGATGGTGAACTTGGCCTGCAAGGCTGGAGATGTACCACAAAGGACATTGTACTTGTGGGGTACTTTTCCTCTCAGGAAACGACCAATAAATATGTTCCTGTAACGGTGGCTACAGCTTAGGTCCATTTTCTCCTCTATCGTGCCCCGTTCCTTCATCCTTCCTCCATCCTGTTCATGGACTCCCGCCGTCCTCTGCGCCCGCCGGATCCCTTGACTTACTTTGATGGTCATGGTGGCCGCCCACAACCCTGTTCATCTGCTCCGCCTATTATTAGGACCAGCACTTCTGGTGTTCAGTCACAGCGTCGCGCGATGACGGCGATGATGAATCTAGTAGTTCCAACATCACAAACCGTTGCTCCCCTAAGACAGTTCACGTTATGGTTACCAAGTTCAGCGAATTCAAGAGGATCATTGTAGATGACATGGGTTTTGGCGGCATCTTGCATATCCCCTGCATCACCAAGGTAAACCTGAAGCTTTCATCTTGGTTGCTCACGAAGCTTGATACTGAAGAAAGCACCCTCTTTTTCTCGGAGCGGGATCATATATATATCCATGAGCGTGATGTTGGGACTGTGTTTGGCATTCCTGATGGTGAACTGGATGTTTGTAGTGCGGAGATTAGTCAAGCACAGATATAATTGACTAGAGAGTTTGCTGGTATCATTAGTAAAGATCCTAGATCTTTGAAGGGGCTGGACATGGTACTGGGTCAGCACTTGGATGATAATTCCATAGCTGTAGAGCTCGATAGGTTCAGAGTTGCATTCGTCATATTTGTTATGGGACATCTTCTTGCGCCAACTGCAAAGCATGATCATGGTAATATAGATTTCTGGGGAGCTCTCAAGTGTCCAGATCAGATTCGTCGTTATAATTGGTGCGTTACGTATATACATATGTTCTTGATGCCGCGAAACGAGTCCGGGATGAGATTATTCGGAAGGGTCAAGTAACATCATTGACTGGCTGCCATTTATTCCTTCAGGCACGTTGAAGTTTCCGTTATTTTCTTTTGCTAAAGGAAGTTTTTGTTTTCGAACAAGTTGTCATCATTGTGGTCCTACTAACTTTGCATTTATGTTTTTTTAATGTGTCTTAAACAGATTATGTTCCTTGATAACGTTGACATCCGGAGCTTCAACAAGCCACATTCTATTATGCCGCGCATCAAAGCTTTTGACCCAGAATCACTTCGGAGGATGGCTTTGATGTGCGAATCACGCAATTCTAATGACTATCTTGCTTTCCTTGGCGTAAGTACAATTACCTATTGATATGCTGTATTGATTGTGCCCTTCTGTTGTCCTAGCTCATTATAGATCGTTTTACTAGGTACGACCAGCAGGCTCATGCGCGTACATGAGACATACATATCAGTCATCTCATAAGATTTCACTTAAGGAAGTTCCTTTTGTTTTCAAATCTGCACATGCTGCCTCGCCACCAACCCCGTGTACTCCAGAGGTTTCTGCTGACACATTTCAGTTCAACCATGCTTCTGACTTGGGACTGTACATGCGGATGAAGTATCCTGGGCTGGTAAGCAAAATGTTATTGTAACCAGAGGTTATCTCTCGTTTCATTGCAAAGGACCTGTTATCTTATTGTAACCAGCTGTTATCTTCTTCATAGGAAAGGTTATAGCATTTGATTTCATAAAGATACAGAATGCTGCAATGATAAGAGAGATCGGTCAAATGCGCACTGGAATAATGCGACGTAATGCTCACTTGGTTGATTGGCTCGTCGAACATGTTGGGACAGCAAAGCTTGAGCAAATACATAGGAAGCCATTGCCTGCATCGCATCAAGGGAATGTGAACTTTACTGCACCTCTGCCAAATCCTTCACCTGCATCGCATCAAGGGAATGTGAACTTTAGTACATCTCTGCCGACTCCTTCACCTGCATCCCATCAAGAGAATGTAAACTTTAGTACACCTCGGCCTACTCTCAAAGGTACAAGCCCCATGTAGTCCATATGTTTTTGTCTCTGTATAAGCTTCTGACACAACATATTTTACAATACAACGTCTTTCGTTTGATGTTACAAATGATACTTTTATTTGCATCAGGTGTTAAAACCAAACAGTCTTCTGAGGGTTATTCTGCACCATCATCTACTAAGGGTTGTCAGTTGCATTACCTATTACATCTCATCCTTTGTTCAGTTTTATTATTGACACTTATTCTTCAGTATTATCATGGCCAATTTCTGTGACAGGTATACATAAGGTATATTCTTCTAATGACTATACTACATATGCATCTGCTAAAGATGGTACACTGCAAAGACTTTATTACAGTTTTCTTACACTTCTACAAATGAAATTGTTCTAATGTAAATGCTCGGATAACTTGTAGTGTTGGAGGAAATTTCAAGCCCATGTACTTAATCAGATCGTGATGACCGGAAACAAAAGAGGCCTATTACAACCGATGAAATCACCGATTGCAAATGAAGTCGAATAGGTGAGAGTCCCTTCTTAAAATTTATGTTTGTTTGCAGCCGGTTGTCACTAGAAGATACGATAGTTTAACATCTTCACACCCCCCTATAGACTTAGCAGCAGCAGCTCCAACTTTTGATCTTGGAATAGATGAGCCTGCAGATTCCCCTCCAATGGGACCCCCCATCATCAAATGTTATAAGTTCCAGATTGAACCTTCTACCTTTCTGAACGAGGAGTCTTCCAGCACGAACAAACTTTCACCTCGCACTGCCACTCTTCAGTATGCAGAGAAGGTAGTAATGGATATTGTTATGGTGGATGAGGATGGTACCATTAAATACCTAGAGCTGATCAATGAAACTTTAGGGAAAATACCTGTACCTGACACACCTCCCCACTTCCCAAATTGGTCAAATTGCCAATGCCAGCCATTGCCAGATCCGCACGGAATTCATGAGCTTCATCGTTATTTCACTGAGAATGAAGACCTCCTCGGTACCAGGTACATCCATATCCCATGACACATTCTCTTTTCCACACCTTATGATCGCCTTTGTCTCAAATATATTAAGTGTTCCATAATTGCTATCTTGATGTATCAACTAGGCCTTGGATAATTCACCTGCATCCTCGTCGGTTGTTAGTCACTCCAAATGAATTGAATCAAACCCTAGTACACGCGTCCTTTATTCACACAGATGTCATGGATCTCGTGATCCGATGTTTGAATCAGCTAGATCATATAATTAAGGTTGGTGACACAAAGCTACGTTGGAGGCATTTCATGGAATCCGACTTCGCTGTAAGCTCTGTACCTGTAATACTTTGATTTCTTTATGGAGTAGCAATGTAATTAATATTTATGTCTTAATGTCAACAGATGCAGACCATAGGGCAATTTCAACCTCACACCGTTAAATCTGCTCTAAACCAATTTACAAAGTCTGACCACTGCATGCCGTACTGCACAATGGTACTTGATTCCATGAGCATTGTGTTGTATGGTTACATGTTTTCAGCTTCTGTGTTCACATCTATGTTATCTGTAGGTTGTTGTTCCATTGATTGTGGATGAAATATGGTGCGCTTATATGATGGACATGAACACAACTGAGGCACATATACTTGACCCTGCATATGATATGGAATGTTACCCTGTTCACCTGTTCTTCCACAAGATGATATTATCAGCCCTTGCTCAATGCGCAGAGGAGTTCTATACAGGATGGTCTGTAAATACCTCTGTTGATTGGGACCTGCACTACCCAAAGCTTTAAAGTGATACCTTTACATGGTTTGTTATGATCCAATTCCATGTAACTTATACTTTGTCATTCTTGTTACCTTTACTAAATAATGCTACTTCCTTTGTATTAATTATGTATAAAGGGAGGAGAGTGGCCCTGTAATGGTTCACCTTGCACAGAACTATGATGGGTTATCTCTCCATGCTCCTGTCAGTAAGGTACAATTTGTTCTTGTTAGTTGTTACTATTTGTAACACTCCTATGTTAGTTAAGCTTCTAAACACTGTTTGGATGATTTCTGCAAAGCTTTAAGGCTAGGTTAGTGATTAGTGAGGTTAAATCAAAAGGAAAAGGGAAAATTGGAAGAAAGGTTTGAATTTGAATTTTTTGGGTCAAAGTAAAGGGCCTTGTAGTTTCCAAACCAAGCAAAATCAGCCAACAAGTGTATAAGAGAAATTGAAGATCAATGAATCAGCAACAAAAGTTACATTGAGAGTTTTGAAAGTTGACATGTGAAATGTGGAGTAAAAAGGGCTTGATGATGGCTGCTTCAAAGAATGACTTAGCTGAATAGTTTCTGAAAATGGACAGTTGAACCGGTTCGGATTCAGTGCAGTTTAACTCCTGATCTGGACAGATTTAGCTAAGCTCTTATTGAAGAAAATGAAGGTCATTATATAAGCTACAACTTTTGTATTTGGAGATTTGAATGTTTACATTCAAAAGAGGGAGAAAAACGGGTGTGAATCTGCTGGTTTCCACGAGTTTCAGCAAGTGCAGGTTTTTAGGCTGATATTCAGTGGCTTGTATCTCAAAATCCGTGGGGAGTTAGACCAAGGTCATATAAGGGAAAATGTAGCCTGATGTTTGGGCTACAACTTTAGTACTTTGAGCTCCAAGGTTTGACAATTGAAATTTGAAGAAAAAGCTGGGTCAAGTCGCTGGTTCGAATGGAGTTTCAGAAAAACGAACTCAGGTTCAGTTATAATCCGGATGACGGGCTTATCTTCAGAGACATGGATTTTCACATTGGTTGAGTTTTGGAGCAAAGTTGTATAAGGAGACTTGAAGAGGGATGTATACTCTACATGTTTGCATTGGTGGATTCTTGAGTCAACAGATGGAATGCAGAGATCGAGCGCTGGTTTGGGAATAGGTTCGGCTGTTCTTCTTCAGCTCGGGCTCACTGTTTTCAGCGACGTCACCGCCTCACCGCCCTCAGTCGCGCGCCAAAATTCGCGTGCCACGCGCCGGTGAGCGCGGAGCACAGCACGAGAGCGGCAAGCAGGAGCTGGCAAGGCCGCCGCCCCGCGCGAATTGGAGGGAAAGAGCCGACCGAGCTGTCTGTCCTGTTTTCGCTCGTCACCGAGGTCTCTCCGCCGCCACTGTTGCTCCTTGCCGCCACCGCTGCTGCATAGCCCGATTCCGTCCTCAAGTGAGTGTCCTAGCTCAATCTCTGCCACCCCAGCTCGTCCGCGTTCGGTTTCCTCGCCCGAAATCATCGCGCCGCCGTCCTCTGTCAGTTTCTCCGCCGCCATTTCGGCCCCGCGGTGAGTTCCTACCTCCGATCGGTTTCGTTGCCATCCAGTGGCTTGGAGGTGTTCCTGAGGTCCTAGGGATGCTCATGTTGGGGCGTGTTGCTTTGCTCCGCGCTTGGCTTAGGTTGGAACACGGTTCGCCGCCGCAGATGTCGCTACGCCGGCCGTCGTGGCGTTCCTCGTCGCGCGGGTCTCTGAAGTCCCGGGGGAGGGGAGCGCCGAGTGTCTTAGGGTGTATAGATGCTCGTTGTGCCATTTTTTGGCCTGGTGGGCACTCTTGTGGTGCGCGTGGGGTGCCGCCGCCGTGGTAAGGTTCGGAGGTCGCCGGGGTGGTGTTCCTCGGTGCCCGGTGGTTTTCTGGTCAGGGGTTTGGCAGGGGGCAGGTTCGTTGTGGCGGGAACGTTGGTCCTAGAGGTCGTTGGGGTCTTGCTGCGCCGCCGTCGTCGGTCGTCGCCGGCCTGTGGCCGCGGTCGGCGCGCGCGCTGGAGCGCGTCTGCGCGAGGAAGGAGGAGGAAAGAGCGGTGTCGGGCTGGGCCGGCTGCCGCTGTGTGCTTTTGGGCCGGGCCCAGTTCGTTGCCAGGAGGGAAGGAGAGAAGAGCTGGTGGGCCGGGCCGGCCAGTGGGAAAAAGAGAAGGGAAAAGAAAGTAAAAGAAAAAGAGAGGATGGGCCGGACCGGGCCGGCCCATTAGGAGAATTTTGGACTGCGGGTTGTATTAAGGAAAAGGCAAGTGGGTTTTCTGCAAAATGGAGAGTTTTAGGTTTATTTAGGTTTTCAATGTTTTTAGAAAATGTGTTTCAATAGGAATAATATTTAGAAATGCATATCTTTTAGTAGAAACCTCTAAAATTAATGAAATAAATTCTATTGCAATAGTTGCATTTTCTTTTATGCATCTAGAGTATGGTTTAATGTATTAGATGCTTTAATAATTATTATCCTTGATTTTAGGATGGAGTTTAAGGGATTGTTTAATCAGGAAATGGATTTCTAATTAGTTATTCCTTTATTATAATCCTTGAATAAGCTAATTAATTCCTTATTGCTAATTAGGTGTTTGATCAAGTTTAGGTGGGCTTGAGGGTCTCTAATTTAATTATTCCATGTTTTGCATCATCTCGTGTAGACCAGGACCCGTTGCAGCCGGAGTTGGTGGAGGTCCCCGACGACGTCCAGGAGGGGGACGAGGTGGTGTTCGAGGCGGAGACTGAAGCCGTTCCGCAAGCCCCAGAAGCCCCTGTTGCTGCAGAGCCGGAGATCTGTGAGCCAGGCAAGCCCCGGAGCATACCCGTCCCAGTACTAACATGTCTTTTGTTGTTATGATTGAGCTCGTGATTGTGCATTAGAGTAGGATAGAGTGAACCCTAATTTGATGCATTACCATCCTTGTTTAGAGCATCTCTGCCACCTTTTCAAAAAGATAGAGTAGAGTTGCTTAGACCTGCTCACAGTAGTAAGTCAAGTGNATTGTTGCATCCCATCCACAATGCACCAATGTTTGATCCAATGGCAAGGCAATAAAGTGGAGATTGTCCCAGCTGATGATTCGGTTAGCATTGCTACAGCTGAATCAACAATTTGGGAGTTTGAAGGAGTTGAATGCCTGTCAGGAAAAGTGTGGGATGGTGATTTTCTCAAGGTGTCCGATCAAGGACTAAAGCCGATCCAAGCAGTCGGCTCTGAGACTTTGTTTTAAATAGATGATTATATAGAAGATTTTAAAGGCCGATATGGTTAATTAGTTCTTTCAAATATGTATTTTGAAAGTTCTTCTTATAAATTGAATCGGCCTGATTATTGTTTCGCCTTGGGGGGCAAGGTTCGAGTGTGTTTATCCAATAATACTACCTTAGCGTTTAGGTAGATTTGTAAAGCCGATGCTACGCGTCAGGCTTGAAAGCCGATGAAAAATCGACTCAAGAACAAAAGGATAAGAGCCGATGCGATATGCATCGCCTTAAGGATTATATACAACAAAAGAAGAGTGTATTATATCGCTAAGCCGCTCGATGGCGGAGCAGGCTATCAATGTATCAGATCGCTTGGTAAGACAGACAAGTCTCAGTGTTCAAGGCTGCAGGTACTTAACTATCGAGTCAAGAGCAGTCTGACGGATCTTGTCAACATCAGCAATGATCTTGGCATCAGCTTCAGCATTTCCCTCTACAGGCTTGATTAATTTATGAATCTCTTTGGCCGCTTTGATATGGATCTTGTAGTCCTCTTCAGCCTTTACCTTCAAAGCCGGGATGTCATCAAGTTCTTTTGCTTTAGCTTGAATGCTTGATCGAACTTGGATGAGTTCCTGTTCCAGCTGCTGTTCTCTGGCTCGCAGATTCTCAAGTTCTGATTGGATGGAGACAGGAAGTGCGATAAATCTTTGATCAGTTTTGTTGATTCGTCAGCTTGGGCACGTTTTTCATCCCTGGCCTTGATTAGATCCTGCTGGGAGGTCCGATTGTTGATTCGGCGATTGGCCTGCAACACTGGAAAGGAGTGGCCTTCTATGTATGCCGCCGGAATCAATGCTTCCTCCAGGTCCGACGGAAGTTGGCCTCTTAGAATTTTGATAATCTGACGGATCGGCTCTGCATCTTGAACAAGATCGATGATATCTTGGTGAAGGAGAGCGGATATGTCAAGTAATTTTGCCTTCACTTCATCAGATAGCAAGCTTTGCCCAGAGCTGATCTCTTCCTCTTCAGCTTGCAGCCGATCAAAATCGACTGATATGGTCTGGCTGGTTTGAGGAGTATCTTGAGCCTGCAAAAGAAATAATTAGATATAATGTCAAAAAGCTGATATGATCATATCAGGCTAGAGAGTTTACTTGTTTCCAGGCTAGTTCTTGCTCGGGTCCAATCAAAGGATTGTTACTGCCCTGGATGTTTGCTTGGGCGATTTCAAGATCCGTCAAGACATTCTGGATGATTTGCTAGAAGAAAGAAAATAAGAACAAGTTGGATATCAATTATTGAATAAGTCGGCTGATAATTACCGTTGCTTCTGGATCAGGGAGTTGGATCTGTGGAGGAGTTCCTGGTTGATCTCCTTGAGGGCCCTGACTTGATTGTGCTTGTTCTTCTTGGTGTAGCGGGCTTGGTTGACGAGGCGAGCCAGTTATTGTTCTCTCAGATGAGGACGAGTGAGGCGAGCGGGCCTGTGCCGGGCTTGGTTGCATCTGAGCTGGGCTTGGTGATCTTTCTGGGTTCGATTCTGGTAATTCCTCGGCCGATGGGCTTGAAGACTCGGCTGGACTGGGCTGGCGTGCAGAAGATTCTCCGATGACCTGAGTTTACAGAGAGGGTTAATTTCAATAAAAAGAGAAATCGAGTTTATGAGGTTCTTGAACTTACCAGAGCAGTCTTCGGGCGTTTTGGAATTTTAGAGGACGCCCGCTTCTTCCTTTTTCTGCTGTCGCCGTATACCGATAGAAGCTTGCCGATGGTGGGAGAGTCACAGCCGATCCACGGATCTGGCGAGATATTGCTGTAGACGACTTGTTTCCCCGATCGAGTTATCGTTGGAGGGGTACGATCGACATCCTGGTAAAGAATTGTTTAACAAAATAAAATTATGAAAAAGGAGGGAAGCAAGTTCGCAAATATTACCTCTGGTTTACCCTTGAAAGTAGGCTGCAACTTCCGAATATAAGTTTTGCAGGCGATACAGAATAAGTGTTGACGCCATTCAGCCCACCATGTGTTGAAAGTCCGATGAGTTACAAGGCCGATTGCAAAGGTATCCAGATTGGTTTTATCAAGGGGAGGCTCAAGTCCCAGAAGACGATCCCATTCCAAGCCTGAATCAACTTTTCCCCTTGGGAAAACTCGATCGGCCAAGATTAAGTAGGGTGGAAGCTGTCCGATACCAAATTGACGAGTGGCCAGGTTTGGATGATAGTATTCATAGGTTGATTGCCCTGGCTTGCTCTGACTGAGGCCGATCGGAAGAAATTGAGCATTGATGCAAGTTCGGAAAATTGTCAGGGCTTCTGAATCTGCCTCTACAATCATGTTGAATTTGAATTTGTAGGGCAGCTCGTATTCATCGGTGTGATGATACAGGAACTAGAGCATTCTATCATCAGTAATACCTCTATAAAGGAGTGCAAAGTACTTGGAGGACTCTTTGCCTGATAACTTCTCGGCAGGGAAACCCATAGCAGCTTCACCGAGCGAGGTACATCGGCGCCAGGTGATTTCTTCCGATTCAGGCTTGCTCTCTGGGAATTTGATCTTTCGAAGATCTACTTTGACAGCCTTGCTCAAGTGTAGCATTAACCACATCTGAATGAACCACCACGGCCCGCCAAGATTGGTGATGAGTGATCCGGTCCTCAGGCGTTTGGCGACTTGATGAAGCAGATTGTATACTGCTCCCAGGAGAAGTTGACCAAGGCTGATGACATGGTCGCTTACCAGCAATTCGGCCAGGTGTTGGAAGTTGGCCGTTGGACCGAGGGTGGTGCCGCAAAAGAAGAATCTGTCCAACCACATGTTCAGAAAGGCCGCATGCTCACGGTCAGTCACAGGCCCGGTCCGATGATTTTTCTCCATATATCCTGTCCAGCCACCACAGCTTTTGGTCTTAAAATGGTGTTTGGGTTTGATGCTGAGCCAGGAGGGACGTTTGTCGCCAGTGACATTGAGGCCGAGAAGCATGACTACATCAAGTAGTGTTGGGGTCATCGGACCATGTCCAAAGAGGAAGGCATTCAATGCATCGGACCAAAAGTGTGATGCGGCGATCAAGAGATTCTCGTTCTTAGCAATGGGTCCGATGCTAAGGCCAATACACTGGGCGATATCTAATCTATCCCAGATTGCAGACTTGGAGGCCGACACTCTCAAGTACCAATTCTTCCATCCAGGTAGAACTGTCGGCCAAGATCGAAAGGCATTCTTCCAATCGTCCAGATCAAAACCCGAGGTCTTGAATGGGATCCGGTGGGTTTCCAGATTAATGAATTCAGTGGGATCTGGGTCTCCC
The DNA here is from genome assembly GCA_004135705.1 of Alloteropsis semialata. NCBI lineage: Eukaryota > Viridiplantae > Streptophyta > Magnoliopsida > Poales > Poaceae > Alloteropsis > Alloteropsis semialata. Next base: position 46,465,004 of record CM014274.1, on the reverse strand, counting down.
ATTGGACCAAGGAGGTAGGCCCCTTGGAAGTTGCCTACGGGGATTAGGGTTTGAGCGCGAGCGGCCTAAAAAGAAGATGCGGAATGAAAACGAGTTTGGAAAAGCCGAATCTAATGCGGAACTTAAGATGGATTCAGATTCAGTGAAGTACCTCCGGGATTGGATGACGCGTTTCTCCTGCTGGATCTGCGTGTGCCGAGGAAGAACTTGAGGCAAAGAAAGTTGATGAAGAAGGGGCTGAAGAGCTTGTTGCTGCCGCCATTGTCGAGGACATGACCGCCGCCATTGTTGAGCTCGTGACCGCAGCCATGGTGGGAGGCATGGCAGATGGAGAACCCGCTGGAGCAGATGCGGAGGTGGAAGCGGATATAGAAGAATGGAGGGCGCCCATGGAGGATGATTGAGCCATTTGAAACAGTTTTGGTGTAAGTTCGAGTGAATGGAATGGAGGGCGCCCATGGAGGATGATTGAGCCATTTGAATCAGTTTTGGTGTAAGTACGAGTGAATGTGAATGGCCACTCGGAGAGAGGAGGAAGAAGATGAGCAGTACGGGTTTTTGGCGAGGAAGGAGAAGTGTACAGTGTGGCCACCGGCAGTAATTTTATAAGGTGAAAACGGTCATGGTCCGAAGATTGAGGAGCCGCGCAGTACAGGGATGGAAAGTTTCAGCACGAAAATCGGTGGAGGAGTTATGATGGCAGATACGAATTTTGGAACAAAATGATATTTTATTCCAAAATTGGGGGGCATGTGTTGACACCGGATTTTCGCACCTGACATGTTGGGTCAGATGATGACGTGGTGAGGTTGAGACTGCGAAGTGGACCCGTTGTCTAGTCAAGGCCAAAGGTGACAGAGAAGGAAGCCGATGCTGAAGAAGGGTCCGATGAAGCAGGAGTCCGATCCGATGACGAGTTCAGGAGGGAAGACACGTCGGCTAAGGAGGAGGCGTATCAGATTCAGGGACTATTTCCTTTTCAGAAGGCTTATGAGAGTCCCGTTTTGTCTTTAATTTAGTTTACCTTATTTAGTTAGTCTGGTCCGATCAGGACTCTCCATGACCAGGGTATAAATTTGAACCCTCGTCCATTGTAAAGAACTATTCTCACAATCAATACAACCCGGCTTCACGCCAAAACCCTAGTAGTAGTTACCGACGAAGCTCATTTGTGGACGGGCTGCATCAGTTCTGATCTCCGGCTTACCAGTAAGTTAGTCAATTTATCGAACTAGTATAGGCTTTGAATTGAGGCGCATCGCCCTTTCTCGTTTATACTGTTCAACCGATTTATCTCTGGATAATCAAGATTGATATAGATTCCCTACGTCGGAGCTAGATCAATATTGATTATCCAACAGATTATCGTTTATCGGACTATACTTTAAGCCTAGATTCCCTACGTCGGAGCTAGATATCAAGATTAGTCTAGATTCCCTACGTCGGAGCTAGAGTAATCTTGGTTACTAAAGGTAGTCTTTGCGGTTTGTTGGAGTTGCTAGATTGGTTTAGATCTACGCCATGTGAATCAATTCTACTTCTTCAATGGTTTAGATCTACGCCATGTGAATCAATTCTACTTCTTCAACGGCTTTGAGCATGGGTCTTGGTCCGATTTAAGCAATATTTATCTTACGGCATCGTTCTATGTCCGATCCTGCCTTGTGGTTTAATCTAGTTGTTCTTTGAGTATTACACTGGTGTAGATTCCCTACGTCGGAGCTGGATCTTTGTAATACGCTTAGATTAATCTTTGACTGTCATGCTTGGTCTAGATTCCCTACGTCGGAGCTAGGTTCATCTTGATTAGTTAAAGGAAGCTTTGGTTATGCCTTATTGCTATTTGAATGTTAAGTGTGGTGTAGATTCCCTACGTCGGAGCTGGATCTCGCTTAATTGTTTGGTAGCATATCTTAGAATCAGAACGAATCTGTTAATGTTTTACCTGCTTATTTTGCTTAATCTGATCAACACCTGTGCGAGCATCTTGTTTAATTAACAGGTTGATAAGTTAAGTCTGATTATCTAGCTATCTGATCTGATCATAGTTAGAGAAATCTAGATTCCCTACGTCGGAGCTAGATTTCTCTGAAAAGGCTATAGTCCGATCGGTTAGTTAGATGGTCCGATAAGACGAGTCAAACTGGTAACTAGACAAGGTGAACAATGTATCGGCTTACACTGTGATTATTTAATATCTTGTTTCAAGACATAGCTGATCCATTATTTTACATATTGGCCTTGTTTTATGCTTTATTTCATTATTCAAAGGCTGATCTGTTATATCAATCAAGGTCCGATCCTGATTGGTCCGATTCTGAGGTCCGATTTGATGTCTGATTGAGGTCCGATCATCCGGTCCGATTGACGTCATCAACGAGGTCCGATTTTGAGGTCCGATCGGTATCGGCCGATACGTGTTTGATTGGGTCTTGGCTACAATTCGACGCTGCTCCATCGTCTGAAATAGAGCCGGCACAATCATAGAGCAATTTAACTGTTTTATTCCCTTGTCAATTTCAGGTCAAATTGACTGGCACGCCGCGAACCTGAACTGGAGTGTAGACTGGCACTGGAGCGAAGCTGATCTCCCTGGTCTTCTTGTGCTGCACGTGGGGAATACGACCGCCGATTTTCCGCGTCAACAACTATCAACCGTCATCCAGCTTTTGTGTTATTTGATTCTGGAGCGTCTCATACTTTCATCAGTCGGAGTTTTGCAATGAAACATCAGTTAGATGTTAAGGTTCAAGGAACCCGTTATGTTATTAATGCTCCTGGAGCCCAGCAAGTAACTAATCAAGTGGTTGATCAGGCTCAGTTAGAGCTTAATGGGGTGATTTTCCCTACCAACCTAATTGTGTTGGAAAATCAGGGGTTAGATTTATACTGGGAATGAATTGGATGAGGCATTACCAGGCAGTTCTGGATGTATCTCATCGGTGCGTTCAACTGAAGACTCCTGAAGGGGAATCTTTCACTCTTAGCCTGCCCAGTCTAGAAACTGCAATCGGGTCAGTTTATAAGACTGAAGCAGTGGACTTGAAGAAAATCCCGGTGGTATGTGAGTTTCCGGATGTGTTTCCTGACGACCTTCTGGGAATGCCACCCGACAGGGATGTAGAGTTTGTTATAGAGCTTGAACCAGGTACAGCCCCTATCTCTAGACGCCCTTATAGAATGACTCCTAAAGAGTTAGCAGAGTTGAAGGTACAGTTGAAAGAGTTGCTAGATAAGGGTTATATCCGACCTAGTTCTTCACCTTGGGGTTGTCCAGCTCTGTTTGTCAAGAAGAAAGATAAGAGCTTAATGCTTTGTGTAGATTATCGGCCTCTGAATGTAGTTACCATCAAGAACAAGTATCCTCTTCCGAGGATTGACTTGTTGTTTGATCAGTTGGCCGGTGCCAAGGTGTTCTCCAAGATCGATCTGAGGTCGGGGTATCATCAAATCAGGATCAAGGCTGAAGATATACCAAAGACAGCGTTTTCAACCAGATATGGGTTGTATGAATATCTGGTAATGTCCTTCGGTTTAACCAATGCCCCGGCATACTTTATGTACCTCATGAATTCAGTTTTTATGCCGGAGTTGGATAGATTTGTAGTGGTGTTCATTGATGACATCCTGATCTATTCCAAGAATGAAGAAGAGCATGCAGAACATCTTCGGATTGTTCTCCAGAGGTCAAGGGAACATCAGTTGTACGCCAAGCTAAGTGTGCTTTTTGGCTAAAGGAAGTTCTATTTTTGGGTCACGTTCTATCAGCAGAAGGTGTTGCAGTGGACCCTGGTAAGGTTAAGAAAGTTTTGGATTGGAAGATTCTGAAATCTGTCTTTCAGGTCCGAAGCTTCCTGGGATTGGCTGGTTATTATCGAAGGTTTATTCCTAATTTCTCCAAGATAGCCAAGCCAATGACGGAGCTCTTGAAGAAGCAGAACAAGTTCAAGTGGACCCCGGAATGTACTGAAGCTTTCACCACTCTGAGAAAATTACTCACCACAGCTCCAGTTTTAGCTTAACCAAATCTAGATGAGCCCTTTGATGTATACTGTGATGCCTCCAGAATTGGATTAGGATGTGTACTGATGCAGGAAGGGAAAGTCATTGCATATGCCTCAAGACAACTTAAGAAGCACGAAGAGAATTATCCAACTCATGACCTGGAGTTAGCAGCTGTAGTCCATGCTTTGAAAATATGGTGCCACTATCTCCTTGGTAGTGTCTGTCATATTTACACTGATCATAAGAGCTTGAAGTACATTTTCACTCAAGCAGATTTGAACATGAGGCAGAGAAGATAGTTAGAGTTGATAAAGGATTATGACTTAGAGATCCATTATCATCCGGGTAAAGCCAATGTGGTGGCTAATGCTCTAAGTAGAAAAGCACAGTGTGCATGTATGACTGCCAGGCAGCTAGATACTACCTTATGTCTGGAGATGGAAAAGTTGAATCTCAGTATAGTGCCAGAAGGGTTTGTGCATAATCTCAGTGTTACATCCACATTGATGGACCAAATCAAAGAAACTCAAAAGGGAAACAAAGGCATGGAACACATTAGGGAGAAGCTGAAACTGGGTCAAGCCCAGTGTTTCACTCAAGACTCTGAAGGAATCTTGTGGTTTAATGGAAGATTAGTGGTACCTAAAGTGCCACAGTTGAAGAAGCAGATTCTTGATGAAGCGCATACCTCCTGTTTGACGCTACATCCTGGAAGCAATAAGATGTATCAAGATTTAAAGTAGAGATTCTGGTGGACCAGAATGAAAAGAGAAATCGCCAAATATGTTTCAGAATGTGATGTTTGCCGCAAGGTAAAGGCTGATCATTTGAAGTCTGCAGGATCATTACAGCCATTAGCAATACCAGGTTGGAAATGGGAGGACATATCCATGGATTTCATTGTAGGATTGCCTCCTACTTCCAAAGGTTTTAATTCTATTTGGGTAATCATTGATCGACTTACCAAGACAGCTCATTTCATACCTGTGAAGGTAGCTTATGCAGTCAAGAAATATGCAGAGCTATATTTGTCCCGGATAGTTTCCTTGCATGGAGTACCCAAAACTATTATGTCTGACAGAGGTTCTCAATTTACTTCAAGATTTTGGGAACAGTTGCACAAGTTATTGGGTACTACTTTAATCAGAAGTTCAGCCTATCACCCCCAAACTGGAGGTCAGACTGAGAGAGTGAATCAGATTTTAGAAGATATGCTTCGAGCCTATGTCCTCACCAACTCGAAGAGGTGGGATGAATGCTTGCCTTTGGCAGAGTTTGCATATAACAACCATTACCAAGCGAGCATCCGGATGGCACCATTTGAAGCTTTGTATGGAAGAAGGTGCAGAACACCATTGAATTGGTCTGAATCCGGAGAAAGGACCGTTTTTGGGCCTGACTTAGTAAGAGAAGCGGAAGGGATAATCCATCAAGTTCAAAACAACTTAAAGGCAGCTCAGTCAAGGCAGAAGAGCTACTCAGATAAAAGAAGACGACTGCTCTCTTTTCAGAAGGGAGATTTTGTGTATCTCAAGGTCTCTCCCATGAAAGGAGTGCATCGTTTTGGAGTAAAAGGAAAGCTAGCACCCAGGTTTATTGGACCTTGAGATCCAGTGGCCTATCGCCTTGTCATACCAGAGTGCTTAGCAGGAGTGCATGACGTGTTTCATGTATCCCAGCTTAAGAAGTGTCTTAGAGTGCCTGAAGAAGCTATCAACGAAGCAGAAGTGCAGCTTGAGTCCGACTTGACTTATGAAGAACTTCCGATCAAGATACTGGATTAGAAAGAACGAAAAACTCGAAGAAGGAACATCAGATTCTATAAAGTCTAGTAGAGCAACCACACAAAGGACAAAGCCACCTGGGAGTAGTGTCGGGGTTCTCTACCGCTGGCAAGTAAATTTCTACGATCGCGTGTCAGGGTCCGGATGGTGACTCAAGAGACAGGGGATTTAGACTGGTTCGGGCCTCCGGAGAGTAATACCCTACTTCCAGTGAGTGCCAATGTTCTCAAGTCCAAGTCTGTAGTAGGGGGCACAAACTAGTCGGGAGAGGGAGAGGGTCCCAAGTCCCTGTGCTGTGTGAGTGAGTGTGTTATTCGTCCTGTGTTCGAATGTTCATCCGTTGTCTCCCCCCTCCCACTGGTGTCCCTTCGGCCCCTTTTATAGTCTCAAGGGGCAGAAGGAAGCAGGGAGGTAAAAAAGAGAAAATTACAATGGGGGTTTCGGCCCCGAAGCCTTTAACTTGCACCGCATGCCGAGCCGTACAGGGAGCAGGTGTTGACGGAGTGGGCGTCCCGCCTGACCCGGGATCGTACATCCCGGGTGGTTCGTATAGATGACTTCTCGGGTAAGCTCCCGGGTAGTTTCTGGGTCATGGTTGACTTGTTCTGGGCCTTCGGGAATTCCAGGTGTACTCCTCGGGCTCCAGGTGTCGTCCGTGGGCGCCTGGGGTCGTCCTTGGGCGCCCGGTGTTGCGCATGCGTTCCTCCCTGGACTGTAGCGTTCCTATTCGGATGAGACGGGTGCCACTGTGGCTGCCGTAGCAGAGGCGGACGCCCATCATGCTCTGGCACGGCGGGTACCAAGTAGGTACGGCACCGGATGGGCCGAAGCGGGACGGAGCCGAGTATTCTAGTCGAGCGAGGAAGAGACCGCTCGGAAGCGGTGACTCCCCGGGCGAACCGGAGAACTACTCGGAGGCGGAGAACTCCTCGGGCGAATCGGAGACCTACTCGGAGGCGGAGAACTCCTCGGGCGAATCGGAGAACTACTCGGAGGCGGAGAACCCCTCGGGCGAATCGGAGACTCGTCGGGCGACCTCCGAGCTGTCCGGACATGGAGGATCTGCTTGATTTGGGTCTTCGGCTTTTGTTTTTGTAGGGTGGATTATCGCTATGACGAAGATTAAGGGCTCGATCGGGTACCCCTGATCTAGACCCTCGTCAATAGCCCCCGAGCCTGGGGGGTTGGGAACTCGCGCCCAGGTTCAGCCGTGGCGAAGGAGTGACGAGTTGTGATTCTTCCGGTGGGGGCGCGCTGCACACCCGCCGGGTGTAGCCCCCGAGCCTTGAGAAGAGCTGGAGCTCTTGTTAAGGTTTTGAGCCCGGGTAGTTTGCCTTGGAGGTTGTCGGGGTTGGGGAAGCTTGTCGGGGACGCTTCGTCGGTGGGCCGGGCCGCTGCCCAACCGTTGATGGGCCGAGCACGGGAGCGCCGGCCTGGTTTTTCGCCGCGTGGAGGGAGGGTGCGCCTTTTGAGGGAGTCAGGTGAGGCAACGTGCGCACGTCGCGAGGCGTCGAAGGTGGGCCCACGCATTTAACGCCGCGGTCGCTCCGCCGCACCGCCTCCCCTTTTATAGCCCTGAGCCGCGGCCGCCTAGGGTTTAGTTTACTCCAATCTTTTCACCTTCTGCCGCGCGCTTCGTCTTCCTCGCCGCTGCGCTTGCGCTCTTCCGAGGGAGGAGAGACCACATCCCCACACAACCCACGCCACCTTCGTCCGGCGACCTCACGATGTCGGTCTGGGAGCGCTCCAGGGTGACGCAGAGGCAGCTAGAGGGGCTCGTGAGGGACGGCTCGCTGCCGCCGCTGACGGAGGCCGAAGAGTGGAAGAGGCCCGGCGTGGAGGACTCCCCCCGGCCGCCGGCCGGGTACGTCGTCTCGTTCGTTGCCTTCCACGAGCGCGGGTTCTCCGTTCCCGCTGGGAGGTTCATCCGCGCCGTGCTCAATGAGTACGGGCTGGAGCTCCAGCACATCAACCCTAATGGGGTGCAGCAGATGGCGGTGTTCGTGGCGCTCTGCGAAGGGTACCTGGGGATGGAGGCCCACTGGGACCTCTTCCGGTACTTCTTCAAATTTGCGTTGCATCCCTGTGAAGGCGGCGCCCCTGCGACAATCGGGTGTGCCGTGTTGAAGCTGAAGCTGGGGCGATCGAAGGACTACATCACGGGGACCCTGATCAGTTCGAACAAGGGGTGGCACCCCGGGTGGTTCTACCTCAAGAACGACCCCAAGAATCCCCTCCCGGCGTATACCGGGAGGTCGTTCGAGAAGGCTCCCGACAACTGGGGGTATGGGCCCGAGAAGAGGCTGCAGGAGAAACTCCTCGGGAATATCTGGAAGGCCCTCGCTCGACTCCGGGACACGAACGTGTCCGCGGCGGAGGTCATCGGCGGGTACCTCTCGAGAGGTATCGTACCGCTGAGGCGGCGCATCCTCCAGATCTGGCAGATGACTCCGGCGAAGGCCCCCTACGTGGGGACCGTGACGATGGACCCCCTGCCCTCGAAGGCCGAGGTGGAGCGCCGGGTGACGGCAGCGATGGGGAGGGCTCATGACGCATATCCACCGCCGGACCTCCTCCCCATGCTCCCGAACGCCCACACCAAAGCTCTGGTAAGGATTCCTTCCTCCGCCTTGAACTCAATCCCGAGTGCTTTTCGGTTTCCTGATCCCGAGCTCTTTAGGTGAAGAGCCATGACTGCTCCTACTCCCTGCCGCCGCTTCCCGAGGACAGGGCGAAGAATCGGGCCGAGGCCGAGCGGGCCAAGGCGAAGAAGGACCGCCGGGAAAAGTGGAGGATGAGTGAGGTGGCCAAGCGGGAGAGGAACGCCGAGCGGGCCAAGAGGAGGAAAAGGGGAGAGCGGGTCTCTGAGGATGAGGACCCCGAGTCGGAGCCCGCGGAGGGGGACTCGAGGAGCGAGGACGACGAGGAGGATGAGGATGAGGACGCGCCCCCTGCTAAGCTCAAGGCGGTCGCCGTGGTGACAGCCTCGCCCTCGGCGCAGCAACCGGGGTCTAGCGGGAGAGGGAGGTCGCCTCCGCCGGAAGCGGGGAGGAGCGAAAGTTCCCGGTCGAGCCGGCATCGACGGTCCTCCGGGGACAGCCAGCGCGAGGGGCGCGGCCGCACGCCTCCGTCCACCCGTCACGCGCCCGAGGAGGGGAAGAGTTCCCGACGGGACACAGCCTCCCCCCGTCGGGAGAGAAGCCGGAGCCGGGACCTGTCGGAGCGCGCCCACAAGGGGGGTTCGTCGTCGGGGGCGTCGCGCTCCCCCAAAAGGTCCGCGCCACGAGACGACAGGCGGCCGCCGCCAGCCCCTCAAACAACACGGGCGCAGAGCGGAGGGCGGGACGCGCCCCGGACGCCCGTACCTGCCGCAGGGGCAGATCCTGTTGGGGGCAGGGCCTCGCCCGCGTCGCCCGTGGTGGAGGCGCAGGCCCCTTCCGCCCCGGTGAGGGCCACGACGGGGCGGCCGGATCCGTCCCCGGTCGAAGGAGGAGGCCCGACTGGCCAGGCGGCGCCCCACTCGGGCAGGGGCGCCGAAACCGCGCAGGTGGCCCCCGCCCCAACGGCGCTTGCGGGGTCCAAGAGGCCCTCGTCCCCGGGGGGCCCGGCGCCGACGAGTTCCAAGCGGACCCGGACCATCTCGTCGAGGTGAGTAATGCTCTGTCCTTCTCGAGTGGTTTCCGTCTTCATAGTCGCCATTTTTCTTAGCCGAGATCCTTGACCTGTGCCGCACCAGCCGGGCCGACACTCCGCTCGTGGTGGCGCCGAAGAAGATGCTGCGCTCGGCAGCGCAGACGCCGAGGCCCGCGGCGGAGCAGGCCGAGGAGGCGACATCGGGGCCCGTGGTGGAGCAGACAGAGAAGGCGACGCCGGAGCCAGCGGCGGAGCAGGCCGAGGAGGCGACACCGACGCCCGCGGCGGAGCAGGCCGAGGAGGCGACACCGACGCCCGCGGCGGAGCAGGCCGAGGAGGCGACACGGAGGGTGGCGCCCTCTGTGGAGGAGAAGGTGCCGGAGGGAGACGGCGACAGCCCGGGTGGGGCACTCCCGACTGGCCTGGTTGTCGCGCAGGCCGCTCCCTCAGAGGCGGCTGTCGCGGCGCTCCAAGCCGAGCTGGAGCAACAGCTGGCGGGGGCGGCCCTTCCTACCCCTCAGGAGGCGGCGTGCCACGCTGGGGCAGGGGAGGTCGCCCGGCTTGGTGACGCGGCCCTAACCGGGGCCGAGGAGATTGCTGCCGGGGGAGATGGCCGCGTCGTCGCTACCTCTCCGGGGACCGCGGCCGGCCCCAAGGAAGCGGAGGCGGGTACGACCGGCGCCCTCCAAGATGTTGCCATCCCGGCGGCGGCAGCTGCTGCAGCCCCCGAGTCCTCCTCCGGGGTGGTTCCCCCAGAGGTCGTCGTGCTCGAGGACTCGCCGAGGGTGACTCGCGGAGGATCGACGGCGAGCCCAGCGGGGTGCCGATCGTGGAGTCCCCGAGTCCTTCGAGCCCCTCGAGCGAGGGCCTGGACTTTCTCCGGGAGACTACGGGGATGATGACGATGGATCGTTGTTTCCACACCATCGTACCCATCGAGAACAACCCGAACCTGCCGTGCGAGGGTCGGTTGTTGTGGTACGATCGTCAGAACCCGGGGGATCCCGTCTTCGAGCTTGACGATAAGTCGGAGAGGGAGCAGTGCCATCTTCTCGCGGAGGGCCTCAATAACATGAAGGAGATCTTCAATGAGATGATCATCAGGCCTTCCCGGGTAAGTTCTCGGGTTTCCTTCTTCTGGTCTTGGCGCCGTTTTGGGGTGTGTCTTACCGCTCCTCTTTCTGCTTTCATTCAGAAAATCATGGAGCGCAGCTCCGAGAAGTCCCTGTTCCTCCGCCGGGAGGCCGGGCTCTGGCCCGCCGTTGAGCAACTGAAGGCGGAGAAGGAGCAGCTTGAGGCCCAGCTGACCGAGGCCCGGGAGGCCAGGGCGGAGGTGCTCGCCGATGCCGAGGAGGAGAAGGCCGCCCTTGAGGCGAAGGTGGAGGAGGCCGAGAAGACGGTGATGGAGGCGCTGACGGCCGCCGACGCCTCTAATCGGGAAAAGGCTGCCGCCGTGCAGGAGGTCGAGGGGCTGAAGGAAAAGGTGGCGGACCTTCAGAAAGACCTTCAGCACCGCGACCTCGACCTCAAGACGGCCAACAATCAAGTGGTCGGGCTGGCCGAGAAGCTGAAGGCCGCAGAGGTCGAGGGGGCCCGCCTCGGAGAAGTCGCCCAGAAGCGGGAGGAGGAGATCCTCGGTAAGTTATCCTTCCTCGTTTCTTGTCGGGCGGCTGCTTTCCGTTCTTCTCGAGTGGCCGCGAGTTTGCTTAAGGCTGTTCGCCAATGTAGCCCTGCGGAAGGAGAAGGCCGACTTGGAGGCCAAGCTCGAGTCGGGGAAGCGTGAGGTGAGCAAGGCCTTTGCTGCCAATCAGGAGCTGGTGCAGCTTGGCAACAACCTGAAGGCGGAGTTGGCCAGTAAGTATCGTGTTTCTGCTCGTCCTTCCTCTGGCTTTCCTCCCTGCGAGATGACACTGACGAAGAATTGTCTGCAGGAGCTATCGAGGACCTTCGGAGGTCCAGGGAGGCGGGCGAGCAGAGCCAAAGGGCCCTCGAGAAGAAGTCCAAGGTCCATCAGGCTTTGGTCTAGGCCATCGAGCACCTGTTCGAGGAGCTCAACGTCGGCGGCGGCCCGTCCCTGGTGGATCGCCTTGCCCTTGTTGCAGGGAGGACTCGGGCGCAGGCCTCGGATCTTGCTCGGAGTGTGGCGCGGAAGATCATTGCCATGTTCTTGTCGCACTACCCGACCATGGATCGGGAGTCCCTGCAAGGTGGGTGGGCCCCCGGCTACGAGGAGGACGAGTACGATGAGATTGAAGCCGAATCTTCCTAGTTTGCCGAAAAGGTGTTGACCGCCGCCCTGAAGGATCTCGGGCTGGAATAGAAATAGGGGACTTAGTCATTTTTGTAATGTAATGAACTCAATTACCCTTTAAAGGGCAATCGTTGTTGCTAAAAACTCGTGTTTTTATCTGTTGTTTGCCATTTCCGTTTTCTTCCGAAAGCTTGGGGTCATAGGTCGAGATGGGAAGGCGCGGAGGCTTGCCCCTCGGACTCTGTTCCATAGCCGCCGGGGCGTAGGAACTCGGGAGTTTGGGCACTCGGACTCGCAGCCCCCGAGCAGTTTCGGAAGGTTCGAATAATGACAAATAGCAGCCTGTTACGTTGAAAGCAACAACTAATCGAGGCGATTCCTTTATTGCTCTCGGGAAAAAGACGTTGGTCCGAGGACTTTGGATTTTGCTCGCAAGTCAGCGCCGTAGCCGCAGGGGCGTAAGCACTTGAACTTGGACAAGCGTGATCACAAAGCCCCTCGAGCTGACGTTCCTTTCTCGCAAGCACAAAAGTATACCGCTTGACCGCGCGCGGAGCGATCACTTGTCGAATTTTAGCGAAAAAAGGAGGGGCACCGGGCCCCGGGTGGAGCCCCCGAGCGGTGGGCGATCCTGCACAGGGAAGGGGTCGCCCGCCGCTTAGCTTTGGGAACTCGCAAGGTACATTTCAGAAAATGACCGTGTGCGAATAAAGTACTCGGAACAGCGCAGCACTTTATTTATTATAGCGAACGAAAAGTACAGGTACTTTTAAGGGTAAAAGCGACGTAGCTGCTCTATGTTCCAAGCGTTCGTGAGGACTTGGCCGTCGGCGTCCTTGAGCTTGAAAGTCCCTGGGCGGAGGACTTGGTCGACGATGTAGGGGCCTTCCCATGGCGGCGACAGCTTGTGGCGGCCGTGGTTGCTCTGAACTCGTCGGAGGACGAGGTCGCCGACTTGAAAGGCCCGGCTTCGAATGTTGCGGTCGTGGTACCGCCGTAGGGCCTGCTGGTACTTGGCCGAGTGGAGTAGTGCGATGCTGCGTGCTTCATCCAGCTGGTCGATGGCGTCCTCCAGGGAGGCTTGATTCCCTTCGTCGTTATAGGCACGAACTCTTGGGCTGCCGTAGTCGAGATCAGTCGGGAGGACCGCCTCGGATCCGTGGACCATGAAGAAGGGCGTGCAGCCAGTGGCTCGACTTGGAGTAGTTCGCAAGCTCCAGAGGACCGACGGGAGCTCTGCGACCCACCTTGCTCGGAACTTCTCGAGGCGTTTGAAGATTCGTGGCTTCAGTCCTTGCAGGATCATGCCATTGGCTCTTTCCACCTGTCCGTTGGTTTTGGGGTGGCTGACGGCGGCCCAATCCACTCGGATGTTGTTGGCGTCGCAGAAGTCGAGGATCTTTTTGCCCGTGAACTGAGTGCCGTTGTCGGTGATGATCACGTTCGGGACCCCTAAGCGGTAGATGATGTCGGTGAAGAACTGGACAGCTTCTTGTGAACGAACCCGCCTGATGGGCCTTGCCTCGATCCATTTGGAGAACTTGTCGACGGCGACGAGGAGATGCGTGAAGCCCCCGGGTGCTCTCTTCAGTGGCCCGACTAGATCCAAACCCCATACGGCAAAGGGCCAAGTGATGGGGATGGTCTGCAGGGCTTGCGCCGGGAGGTGAGTCTGCCTTGCGTAGAACTGACAGCCTTCGCAGCTGCGCACGATGTCCTTGGCATTGGCAAGCGCGGTTGGCCAGTAGAACCCTTGCCGGAAAGTTTTCCCGACAAGTGTCTTTGGCGCGGCATGGTGTCCACATGCTCCTGCGTGGATGTCCCTTAGCAATTCCTTGCCTTGGTCGATCGGGATGCAGCGCATTAGGACGCCAAAGGTGCCTCGCCGGTAAAGCTCTCCCTCGATGAGCGTGAAGGTCTTGGCCCAGCGAGCGATCCGCCGAGCCTCGGTCTTGTCGGGAGGGAGCTTGCCCTGTACGATCCACTCGAGGAGCGGAATCCTCCAGTCGGGATCCTCGAGGTTGGGCTCGTATGTTGCGTCGATCTCCATCACCTCCGTTTCCTGCGTTGGAGGTTCGGGTGGCTCGTCGTCTAGCCGGATGGAGGGGGCGTGCTGGTCTTTGGCAAATACTCCATGGGGGACAGGCTTCCGATTGGAGGCTGCTTTGGCAAGGGTGTCGGCCGCCTCGTTGTACCGTCGTTGGACGTGCTTGAGCTCGAGGCCGAGGAACTTGTCTTCCAATTCGCGGACCGCCCGGCAGTAGGCGGCCATCTTGGGGCTGACGCAGCTCGACTCCTTCATCACTTGATCTACGACCAACTCTGAGTCACCTCGGATCTCGAGACGCCGTATGCCAAGCTCGAGGGCAATACGGAGTCCGTTGATGAGGGCCTCGTACTCAGCGGCGTTGTTGGAGGCCGGGAAGTGCAGTCGAACCATGTACTCCATGCGCACGCCCAGAGGCGAGACAAAGACAAGGCCGACACCGGCTCCCTCCTTCATAAGCGATCCGTCGAAGTACATGACCCACGTCTCGTGCTTGATGGATGTCGGGGGAGTTTGGGCCTCGGTCCACTCGGCGACGAAGTCGACCAGCGCTTGTGACTTGATGGTGTCCCGAGGGGCGTAGGCGACGTTCTTGCCCATCAGCTCGAGCGCCCACTTGGCTATCCTCCCCTCGGCCTCGGGGCTCTGGATCACCTCGCCGAGTGGATACTTTGACACCACCGTGATGTGGTGGGCGTCAAAGTAATGCCAGAGCTTCCGCTTGGTGATGAGGACAGCGTAGACAAGTTTTTGGATCTGGGGGTACCGTACCTTCTGTCGGACAGGACCTCGCTGATGAAGTAGACGGGGCGTTGCACCTTTTGGATCTTCTTGGGCTCGCTGCGCTCGACGATGAGGGCGGTGCTTACCACATGGGTGGTCGCCGCGATGTAGAGCAACATGGGCTCTCCTTCCGCCGGGGCGGTCAGGATCGGCGGATTTTTGAGCGAGCTTTAAGCGAGTCAAGGGCCTGCTGCGCCTCGGCGTTCCAGACGAAGTGGTCCGACTTCTTGAGCAGTCGGTACAAGGGCAGGCTCCGTTCCCCGAGTCGGGCGATGAAATGGCTGAGCACGGCCAAGCATCCCGTGACGCGTTGGACCCCCTTCACATTCTGGATTGGCCCCATATCGGTGATGGCGGTTATCTTCTCGGAATTGGCCTCGATGCCTCGTTCCGATACGATAAAGCCGAGGAGCATGCCTCTCGGGACCCTGAAAACGCATTTCTCGGGGTTGAGCTTTACTTTGTTCAGCCGGAGCTTTTCAAAGACAGCCGCGAGGTCGGGGACCAAGTCGCCAGCGCGCTTGGATTTTACTACTATATCGTCAACGTACGCCTCGACCAGTCGGCCGATAAGGTCACCAAAGACGCGACGCATGCATCTTTAGAACGTGCCGCCGTGCGTTTTTCAGCCCGAATGGCATCGATGAATAGCAGAAAGTGCCGTAAGGCGTGATCAACGACGTTGCGAGCTGGTCGGCCAGGCTCATTGCGATCTGATGGTACCCGGATTACGCATCAAGAAAGCAGAGGGTTTCACACCCTGCGGTGGAGTCGACCACCTGATCTATGCGCGGAAGAGGGAAGAGTCTTTTGGACATGCCTTGTTAAGGCCGGTATAGTCAACGCACATCCTCCATTTCCCGTTCTTCTTTTTTACAAGGACAGGGTTTGCTAACCACTCGGGGTGGTACACTTCCCTAATGAAGCCGGCGCTAAGGAGCTTTTTGAGCTCTTCGCCGATGGCTTTGTACTTGTCCTCGTCGTATCGTCGAAGCCTCTGTTTGACCGGTCGAGCGCCAGGCTTAATATCAAGTTTGTGCTCGGCGACTTCCCTTGGAATCCCCGGCATGTCCGAGGGCTTCCATGCAAACACATCGAGGTTTGCGCGGAGAAAGTCGACGAGCACGCTTTCCTATTTAGGATCGAGCGCCGTCCCGACACGGAGGGTGCGACCATCGTTGGCCACGGCAACCTCCTTGACGTCCTTGGCTGGCTCAAAGGAGCACGCAGCACGCTTGGAGGTCTCGGGGATATCCGGGTCCCTGGGCGAAGGCTCAGCGGCGAGCTTCTCGGACTGGACGAGTGCCTCCGCGAATTGGAAGCACTCGGTTTCACAGGCGTACGCATGCTCAAACGAAGTCCCCACCGTGATGACACCTTTGGGTCCGGGGATCTTCAGTTTAAGGTACGTATAGTTTGGGACAGCCATGAACTTTGCGTATGCCGGCCTCCCGAGGATGGCGTGATACGTCCCAGGGAAACCGACCACTTCGAAAGTGAGGGTCTCCCTGCGAAAGTTCCGTGGAGTCCCGAACGTGACGGGCAGATCGATCTGCCCGAGCGGCATTGCGTCCGCCCCGGGGACAACCCCGTGGAACGGCGCCGCGGATGGCCGAAGCCGGGACCGCGAGATCCCCATCTCATCGAGAGTCTCGGCGTAGAGGATGTTGAGGCCGCTCCCGCCATCCATCAGCACCTTGTGGACGCGTTTCGTCCCGAAGAGAGGAGCAACCACGAGCGGGTACCTTCCCGGTTGTGGGACATGGTCGGGATGATCGGAGCGATCAAAAGTGATCGGGGCCTCGGACCACTTTAGGTAGGAGGGCACCACGGGCTCCGTGTGACAAACCTCTCGCCGGATCAGTTTCGTCGCGCCTCGAGGGGCAGGCCGCCGATCCCCCAACGATCATCAGGACTGCCCGTCCTCCCTGGGTATCCGTCGTCGTCGTTCGGGCCTCTGGCCCCATCTTGATTCTCATGGGGTCTCTTCTTTAGAGTGCCGGCGAGGAAGCTCTTCATGAGCTTGCAGTCCTTCAGGGCGTGCTTGACGGGGCCCTCGTGGTTGGTGCAAGGCGCCTCGAGGAGCTTCTCGAAGTGATCCTTCGGCGCGTTGCCCTTGGGCTTGGTAGGCTTTCGTTCGGTCGCCGCCACCATGCCGCCGTCGCGTCGCCGCTTGTCCTTCTTCTTTTTCTTGTCGGGCTGTGCAGAGGGGCCTTCGCCGGCCGCCCCCGACTGCTTGCCCTTGCCCTGAGGCCGATCAAGGGTCGCGGCGACTGCGTCTTCTCCGTCAGCGTAGTCGGTGGCGATGTCGAGGAGCTCCCGGATGGTTCGCGGCTTCTTGCGTCCTAACTCGTGGATGAGGGTCGCGCAGGTGGTTCCGAACCGGAACGCTGAGACAACGTCGGTGTCGGCGGTATTCGGCAGCTCAGTGCAGTGCTTGGAGAAGCGCTTGATGTAGTCGCGTAGACTCTCATCCGCCCCTTGGAGGCAGTTGCGTAGATCCCAGGGGTTCCCGGGACGAGTGTAGGTGCCCTGGAAGTTGCCGATGAATGCATCACGCAACTGCGCCCAGCTGTCGATCCTGCCTGCAGGGAGGTGCTCCAGCCACGTCCGAGCCGAGTCGGCGAGGTAGAGGGGGAGGCTTTTGATGATGAAATGGTCGTCTTGCGCTCCACCCGCGTGGCACGCGAGCCGGTAGTCCTCCAGCCAGACGCTGGGGTTGGTGTCCCCATCGTACTTGGGCACCGTCGTGGGAGCCCGGAAGCGCGGAGGGACGTGAGCGCCGAGGACACGGGGTCCAAAAGCGCGCGGCCCCCTGGGGTCGGGGACGCACTCCTGCTCCGGTCCTCGCCACTGTCGTAGCGGCCTCCGCGCCGCCTGTTGTAAGCTCGGTGTGGGCGATGCTCCCGGTGCTCCCGATGCTCGCGGTGCTCGTCTCGTCGCCCGGCGTCTCTGTTCACCGTGACCTCGTGATGGCGTGCAGGCTGCTCCTGTTCGTGCTCCCTGGGGCCCCGTTGGCGTGACGCGGAGCTTTCTGCTTGTTGAACTACTGCGGTTTCCAGAAGCGCGCGGAGCTGTTGATGGAACCTTCGATCTTCAGGCGCCGCTGGTTCAGGGTGTTCACGGAGCAGGACAGCAGCCGCTGCGAGGTTCTGGGACGCTCGGTTGAAGACCGGCGCGTCGTTGGCGTTGTTGTCGATGACGATGTTGTGGTGCACCTCCCGTGCGCGCGCGGGCGGCCCCTCCATCCGCGTTCTTGCCAAGCTCACGGTGAAGTCGCCCGCGCTCGTCCTCGAGTTGACGTTGTGCCTCGTTGAGCTCCCGCAGCCGGGTCCGCCGAGCATTGCCGGCGGGGTCGTTCTTGGGTGGCGCCTTGGCGTCCTTGGGCGCCGCTTTGTCGCCCGTCGAGCTGCTCGCAGTCTGTACGTCCCCGTCCGGGGTGTGGCACATGAAGCACTCACGGGAAGGGTTGAAGTTTGGCGGAGCCCACCTCAACCGCGGGCACGAGTTCCGCCTGTCCGTCGCGCCCTTGGCGGCTAGGGAGGTGGAAGAGCTGAGTTCCGTCGATGCCGGGGCGATCGCCGGATCGCGTGGCAGACCCGGCTGTCCCCCCGGGTACATGGCGCCGTAGTAGTCGAGGAACTCGTCCCAGAGGAGCTGCTCCTCTCCTCCAACTTGGAGGGCGAGGTTGGTGACCATGTAGGAGAGGTTGCGGAAGTGTTCCTGGGTCGGGCTCCGTCCCAGGGCGGCCGCCAGGTCCCCACCGAGCAGGTCGAGGACGAAGGCGGTGGCTCCCGTGGTGGCGTGGGGGGGCTTAGGCCCCTTGTTGTGGATCGTCTTGTCGTCGTCGTCGCAGGCGAGCTCGGGGCGCACGAAAGTAGCCCCGATGATGGGCTCCACCGACTTGCTGAAGACAAAGTCGAGGGAGCCGAACCGCAGGTGATCGCCCGGCGCCAGCGAGACGCCGCCGTGGGCCATCCGGGCCCTGGTGGAATGTCGTGACACGCGAAAAGGCTCCTACCTGGCGTGCCAACTGTCGGGGTTCTCTACCGCCGGCAAGTAAATTTCTACGATCGCGTGTCAGGGTCCGGATGGTGACTTAAGAGACAGGGGATTTAGACTAGTTCGGGCCTCCGGAGAGTAATACCCTACGTCCAGTGAGTGCCAATGTTCTCAAGTCCAAGTCTGTAGTAGGGGGTACAAACTAGTCGGGAGAGGGAGAGGGTCCCAAGTCCCTGTGCTGTGTGAGTGAGTGTGTTGTTCGTCCTGTGTTCGAATGTTCATCCGTTGTCCCTTCGGCCCCTTTTATAGTCTCAAGGGGGAGAAGGAAGCGGGGAGGTAAAAAAGAGAAAATTACAATAGGGGTTTCGGCCCCGAAGCCTTTAACTTGCACCGCATGCCGAGCCGTACAGGGAGCAGGTGTTGACGGAGTGGGCGTCCCGCCTGACCCGCGATCGTACATCCCGGGTGGTTGGTATAGATGACTTCTCGGGTAAGCTTCCGGGTAGTTTCTAGGTCATGGTTGACTTGTTCTGGGCCTTCGGGAATTCCAGGTGTACTCCTCGGGCTCCAGGTGTCGTCCGTGGGCGCCTGGGGTCGTCCTTGGGCGCCCGGTGTTGCGCATGCGTTCCTCCCTGGACTGTAGCGTTCCTATTCGGATGAGACGGGTGCCACTGTGGCTGCCGTAGCAGAGGACGGACGCCCATCATGCTCTGGCACGGCGGGTACCAAGTAGGTACGGCACCGGATGGGCCGAAGCGGGACGGAGCCGAGTATTCTAGTCGAGCGAGGAAGAGACCGCTCGGAAGCGGTGACTCCCCGGGCGAACCGGAGAACTACTCGGAGGCGGAGAACTCCTCGGGCGAATCGGAGAACTACTCGGAGGCGGAGAACTCCTCGGGCGAATCGGAGACTCGTCGGGCGACCTCCGAGCTGTCCGGACATGGAGGATCTGCTTGATTTGGGTCTTCGGCTTTTGTTTTTGTAGGGTGGATTATCGCTATGACGAAGATTAAGGGCTCGATCGGGTACCCCTGATCTAGACCCTCGTCAAGTAGGAAGAAGATTTAATGACCAAGTATCCAGAGTTGTTTGTAAATTGAGTTGTAATATAGACACCACAGTGCTTTGGTGAGAAATAAAAGAAGTTGTGTATATGACACATTTTCCTTACCGCTGTTTCGGTAAGGGTTTGTAATCCTGCTAAATCTCGGGACGAGATTTCTTTAAGGGGGGAGGGCTGTAACACTCCTGTGTTAGTTAAGCTTCTAAACACTGTTTGGATGATTTCTGCAAAGTTTTAAGGCTTGGTTAGTGATTAGTGAGGTTAAATCAAAAGGAAAAGGGAAAATTGGAAGAAAGGTTTGAATTTGAATTTTTTGGGTCAAAGTAAAGGGCCTTGTAGTTTCCAAACCAAGCAAAATCAGCCAACAAGTGTATAAGAGAAATTGAAGATCAATGAATCAGCAACAAAAGTTACATTGAGAGTTTTGAAAGTTGACATGTGAAATATGGAGTAAAAAGGGCTTGATGATGGCTGCTTCAAAGAATGACTTAGCTGAATAGTTTCTGAAAATGGACAGTTG
>CM014274.1:46427660-46440220 GCA_004135705.1 Alloteropsis semialata | reverse complement strand
CACGGCCGATTGAGTCATCATCCAATCGATCAAACACAATTTATCTTTTATTTTGTCTCTACTTTTTTGTCTCTACTTTTTGTTTCTCAAACCCTAGCTCTTCCAAACACTAAATGTTGTTCCATAGTCTCTACGACGTTTGAGGGCGCCCTAATTGGCCTGCCGAGCTTAGGCCAACCCAAGGTGCGCACACCTTTCTCTTTCCAATGGGAGAACGCACAATCACTCTCTTGGATATGCACAAGATCACTGGTTTGCCATTAGACGGGGAACCATATGATGAATGTGCCTAGCTAGCACTGCGTGGTTGGGTTATAAAGTTCTTCTGAACTTTTACACGACCAGTGGAGAAAGTGTACAACCTCTGCAGAATGTAAAACTGTTATAACAGCCGTACTCACGGTTACGAGTGGCCTGGATCCTTTCTGACAGTGAATTTTACCCCGGTGATGTTTAAAATTGGATTGGAACTGAAATGATGGTGGACTACGATACTTCTCTACTTATACTTAATTTGGGTTACAACTGGGGAATTACCTACTACACTTTAGTAATTTGGTTAATGTTAAAATTGAATAATTAAAAGTGCTTACCGCAGTTAAACCGTGTCTAGCCTTTTAAGCCTTCATCCCTCGTGTTATATTTGTTAAGTAAAGCTGGTTTACTTACACGTGCGTTATTCAACAAAATCGCGGATGGGTAATCAGATGAACCTGAAGGTGTTGTGGAGTTCCCTGAAGATGTTCCAGACTTCTAGGCAGCTGTCAACCAGTCGGTGTCCTTGTGGAGTTTGTGGAGCCACGAGAGTTTATCTTTTCGTATGCGTAAACTTTGATTAAAGACTTGAGTCTTATTTGTAATAATTCTGAGATGCTATTCTTTTGTATTCGAGCACTTAATTTACTTTGATATTCTGTTATCCTAAAGCTATATGTGTGTGTTGGACTTCCTGGGTACACATATAGTAGCATTCGGGTTTATTCATAAATTCGGGTGTGACAAACGGTTTCGTGCCCCGACAAACTTACCGAAGTACACCGGGGAAACGAATCCTGAGCTCTGGCTCGAGGATTACCGGCTCGCTTGTCGAGCTGGTGCAGCAGATGATGATGACTTCATCATTCGCCACTTGCCACTGTACCTGGCCAACTTGGCCAGGGCATGGCTCGAACACCTCCCTGCAGGTCAGGTCTGGAACTAGGCCAACCTCAGGGAGGTCTTCATCGGAAACTTCCAGGTGACTTACACTCGCCTTGGGAACCCGTGGGACCTCAAGAACTGTCGGCAGAAACAAGGGGAGACTCTGCGAGAGTACATCCGACGTTTCTCCCGGCAGTGCAACGAGCTGCCCAACATAGTCGATGCCGACGTCATCGGCACGTTCCTGTAAGGAACAACCTGCAAGTCCCTCGTCCACAAGCTTGGGCGAAAGAGCCCTCACACGGCGAAGGATCTCCTCGACATTGCGACGAGCCATGCCTCCGGCGAGGAGGCAGTCGGGGCCATCTTTTACCACCCTTTCGAGGGAAATGGCAAGCGGGACGAGGAGGCCGACGAAGGCCCCTTTGACCGCCCGAGCAAGAAGAAGAAGAAAAACAAGATGCAGCACCAGGACAGTGACGCCGCTCTGGTGGTCGCGACCGAACGCAAGGCCGACGCCAAGGCTCCGACGGGGGAGGTGTCCGACCACTTCAAGAAGAAGTGGAATGACCCATGCCCGAACAACGAAGACCATGTAAAGCACCTTTACAGGGAATGCTCCCTCATGAAGAAATTCATGTCAGGGGAGACTCGGAAGGGAGAGCCGCAAAGGCCTAAACCCGACCCCGAAAGACTCCGAGAAGGGCGAGGATATGGAGACCGACCCCTATCCGAAACCCGATGGGTGCCTGATGATCTTGGCGGCACCGAGGCCTCGATCAGCAAGGGTCAGGCCAAGGTGGAGCGTCGTGAGGTGTTTGTCATTGAGCCGGCCATGCCGACCTTCCTACGGTGGTCAGAGGTGGCAATCACCTTTGACCACAGAGATCATGCGCAGTTTGTTCCCAGGTCGGGCAAGCTTGTGGTCAATCTGGTCATCAGTCAGAAACAGATCTCCAAGGTGCTGATGGACGGCAGAAGCAGACTCAACATCCTCTATGCCGACATGCTCGACGTGATGGGCATCGACCGGGTGCGCATCCACCCAATCGGGGCGCCTTTTCATGGGGTCGTCCCGGGAAAGCATGTCATCCTTCTCGGGCAGATCGACCTGCCCGTCACATTTGGGACCCTGTCCAATTTCAGGACGAAGCTCCTCACGTTTGAGGAGGTTCGGTTCCATGGATCCTACCACGCCATCCTCGGCCAGCTGTTGGTATTTCTTACGGTCGCAGATAAATCCGCAAGCGCACGGATACTATTGTAGCTTTCACCCGGAAGTATTCAAGGTATCGAATCCACAGGAAAGGCGGTGATTGAATAGAGTAGTTATCCATTGTATTCAATTATAACACTATTAATATACCAAAGTCTAGCAAGGGGTAAACATTGATAGATGGGTAGTGTGACACACAGAAGGTTTCATTGCTCAATATAGAAGTCCAGTTAATATGAAGATCCTAACAGAGAACCAAGGATTCTATATACTTCTTACTTATGAGTTACATACATTATAAGTGTACACTATACAAGCTCAATAAGGGACACATGTTAGAGGGCAAATCGAGGAGTCGTGGGATCCCCTCATCCAAGGGTACTGTCACGATGTTTATCATGAAGGCCTGCAAACGCCCAAACCTGAACGGCGAGGATTTCAAGGACCACATGGGGCTGTCACCACCCGGAGGCTACCTCTGAATACATGGGGTAGGGTATCCCCAATGGCATTCCATATACCAAACACCATATTTGCAATATGAAATACTACTTTATTTATTGTCCAGATAAACAGAGCAACCTTGCAGTGCATTGGGCCATTGCCATAACATACATCAGCTAAACTAAGGTGCAAGACATACAACTTATATGATGAACAAATAAGGTAATAAACCAAAAAACATAAGCAAGATAGTAATTCCATTAAAGCTCAGAGTCTTATAAGTAAACAAAAAATAAAAGATAACTAAGCTCTAGGCTTACCAAGACTCCTTCGGAAGCCCATAGAAGCTCGACTCCTAAGACTACTTCACTACTAACTAAGACTACAACTTGTGGCAAAGAGAGCTCTGCCTTCTTGATGTGTGCTGAGGAGTGAGGAGAGGGTCTCTATTTATAGTGTGGAGGTGCCTTGGGAGAGTGGAGATCCTCCCCTTGATCCTAGGAAATATTCCCCTCCAACTTCTCTCCCCAAGCCATCTGTCCACTGGAACCGACCCTGGGACTTTGGTTGGGGGCAATCTTCGCGGGTCACGAGGCCTGGAGGCGGTGGGATCGAAGAACCGGTCAAGAACCGGACCCTCGATCTGTGAACCAAAGGAAAACCGCCAAAAACCATACCTCCCTCTCTCTTTTGTATGTCGGTATAGCAAAACCGCAGGAAAAACCAGCAGAAACCAGCCGGCCAGGGAATCTACGGGAAATAAACCCCACAGAACCGCTCCTCTGGCGCAAAACCGGTGGGGCACCCACTCACGCGTCGCCACGCGTCCTCGCGGATGCTGCTCCCGAGCCCACACTTGGCCGCTGACTGAGAGCGTCCGCTCCCCGCCTGCGCTGGCCCGTGGGTCACGTGGGCCCCAGCTGGGCCCCGCACGTGCGCTGGATTGGGCGGGCATGGGGCGCATTCGGGCGTTGACCCGCACGCTAGCGCTTGGCGCGACGCGGCTGTGGTCCGCCCGTGGTGGGCCCCACTGCCATGCCTCGTGTGGCAGCCTATTTTCTTCTCTGTTTTATATCTTCTCCATCTGATTTGCAAATAATACAAATAATATATTTATCAAAATCGTCTCGATGAGCTCTACGCAATGGTGTATTCCAAATGGGCATTTGAGATTTTTGTAACATTGATATTTTTAACTCCCATTGCATCACTTCCTGCATAGCAAGGTAAAACACCAAAACTTGTGAAAATCATTAGTAATAAACCCTGTCACTAAGTTTGGTGATTATATTTGACATATTCTCTGCAGGAGTTGACGGTCAAAAATGGTACTTAACGACCGTCAACACTGGCCATGCTACGCGAATTTCGTGGTAGTCCCTAACTACACCTACCTGAAGCTCAAGATGCCCGGGGCAAAGGGGGTGATCACCGTGGGCATGTCCTTTCAGCGCGCCTACCACTGCAAGGCCGAGAGCTGTGAGCTGGCCTTGGCCACCATCGCCTCTGTGGAGGAGCTGGCCCCATCAGAGCATGACTGGTCCAAGAGGCGCCGGACTCCAACTGCAGCGCGACGTCCTTCCAGCCTATGGAGGACACCATGGAGGTGGAGCTCGACCCCGACCGCGCTAAGGAGAAGGTGGCGCGGATCGGGACCAAGCTGTCCCCCAAATAGGAAAGCGCGCTCGTTGACTTCCTCCGCGCAAACATCGACATCTTCGCGTGGAAGCCCTCGGACATGCCTGGCATCCCGAGAGAAGTCGCCGAGCACTCCTTGGACATTCCGGCTGGCTCCAAACTGGTGAAGCAATGCTTGCGCCACTTCGCCGAGGAGAAGCGCAAGGCCATCAGCAAGGAGATCGTGAAGCTATCCTGTTCTTGTACATAAAAAGAATGAGAAATGGAGAATGTGTGTTGACTATACGAGTCTCAATAAGGTGTGTCCGAAGGATTCGTTTCCTTTGCCGCGCATAGACCAAATAGTCGATTCGACCGCGGGGTGTGAGACCCTCTGTTTCCTTGATACGTATTCGGATACCATCATATAGCGATGAAAGAATCTGACCAGCTCGCGACCTCTTTCATCACCTCGTTCGGATCGTACTGTTACAAGACGATGTTGTTCGGGCTCAAAAACGCGGGAGCTACGTACAAGCGATGTATGCTCAAATGCTTCGACGAGCTCATCGAGAAAACCGTGGAGGCGTACGTGGATGACATCGTAGTCAAGTCCAAGCGAGCCGACCAGCTCGTGGCCAATTTGAAGAAAACGTTCATCAAACTCCAGGCTAACGGCATCAAACTCAACCTCGAGAAATGCATTTTCGGGGTACCGAAAGGGATGCTGCTCGGTTTCATCGTGTCCGAGCTAGGCATAGAAGCCAACCCAGAAAAGATCGAGGCCATAAAATGGGCCAGATCCAAAATCTCAAGGGGGTGCAGCGGGTCTCGGGGTGCGTGGCCGCGTTGAGCCGATTCATCTCGTGACTCAGAGAGCAAGTCCTCGCCCAATACCGCCTCTTAAAGAAATCTGAGCGATTCACTTGGACTCAGGAGGCCCAGGAGGCTCTTGATCAGATCAAGGCCATCCTGACCAAGGCACCGATTCTGGTTCCCCCAACCCCAGGCGAGCCGCTCCTGCTCTTCATCGCGGCAACGACATAGGTCGTAAGCGCGGCGTTGGTGGTAGTGCGAGAGGAGGAAGGACAAGCCCTCAAGGTTCAGTGTCCGAGGTGAGGTCCTTGGCAACACGAAGACATGGTACCCACAGATCCAGAAGCTGTTGTACACCGTCTTGATCGCCAAAAGCAAGCTACGGCATTACATTGATTCACACCCTGTCACCATGGTGAGTTCATTCCCCCTCGGTGAAATCATCAACAATCCCAACTCCACAGATCGGATTGCGAAATGGGCGCTCGAATTGATGGGTCAAGGGATCACGTACGCCCCTCGGACAGTGATCAAATCCTAGGTCCTCACCGACTTCATCGTGGAATGGACCAAGACCCAAATGCCACCGATACTGACCGACCAAGTGTACTGGGTCATGTACTTCAACGGATCGTGATGAGGACATCACCGGCTCAGATACAACTACAATGACAAATTTTGATTCAAAGGTGAAACGATTCTTTTTCATAATTGTAGGGTTTGTGCCCAATCTTTTGATGAGAGATGGATAACTTCGATTTGGACCGGAGAGACGTTCACGGCCCGACTACAACCATCCAAGGATGTTGCGCCTTAGCAACCTGTCGGGGTTCTCTACCGCCGGCAAGTAAATTTCTACGATCGCGTGTCAGGGACCGGATGGTGAGTCAAGAGACAGGGGTTTATACTGGTTCGGGCCTCCGGAGAGTAATACCCTACGTCCAGTGAGTGCCAATGTTCTCAAGTCCAAGTCTGTAGTAGGAGGTACAAACTAGTCGGGAGAGGGAGAGGGTCCCAAGTCCCTGTGCTGTGTGAGTGAATGTACTGTTCGTCCTGTGTTCGAATGCTCGTCCGTTGTGTGTGTTCCCCCCCACACGGTGCCCCTTCGGCCCCTTTTATAGTCTTAAGGGAGAGAAGGAAGCGGGGAGGTAAAAAAGAGAAAATTACAATGGGAGTTTCGGCCCCGAGGCCTTTAACCTGCGCCGCATGCCGAGCCGTTTAGGGAGCAGGTGTTGACGGAGTGGGCGCCCCGCCTGACCCGGGATCGTACACCCCGGGTGGTTGATGTAGATGACTTCTCGGGTAAGTCTCCGGGTAGTTTCTGGGTCGTGGTTGACTTGTTCTGGGCCTTCGGGAATTCCAGGTGTCCTCCTCGGGCTCCAGGTGTCGTCCTTGGCCGCCTGGGGTCGTCCTTGGCCGCCCGGTGTTACGCATGCGTTCCTCCCTGGACTGTAGCGTTCCTGTTCGGATGAGACGGGTGCCACTGTGGCTGCCGTGGCAAAGGACGGACGCCCATCATGCTCTGGCACGGCGGGTACCAAGTTGGTACGGCACCGGATGGGCCAAAGCGGGACGGAGCCGAGTAGTCTAGTCGAGCGAGGCAGAGACCGCTCGGAAGCGGTGACTCCCCGGGCGAACCGGAGAACCATTCAGAGGCGGAGAACTCCTCGGGCGAATCGGAGGACCACTCGGAGGCGGAGAACCCCTCGGGCGAATCGGAGAACTACTCGGAGGCGGAGAACCCCTCGGGCGAATCGGAGACTCGTCGGGCGACCTCCGAGCTGTCCGGACATGGAGGATCCGCTTGATTTGGGTCTTCGGCTTTTGTTTTTGTAGGGTGGATTATCGCCATGACGAGGACGAAGGGCTTGATCGGGTACCCCTGATCTAGACCCTCGTCAGTAGCCCCCGAGCCTGGGGGGAGTTAGGAACTCGCGCCCAGGTTCAGCCGTGGCGAAGGAGTGATGAGTTGTGATTCTTCCGGTGGGGGCGCGCGAGCGCACCCGCCGGGTGTAGCCCCCGAGCCTTGAGAAGAGCTGGAGCTCTTGTTAAGGTTTTGAGCCCGGGTAGTTTGCCTTGGAGGTTGTCGGGGTTGGGAAGCTTGCCGGGGACGCTTCGTTGGTGGGCCGGGCCGCTGCCCAACCGTTGATGGGCCGAGCACGGGAGCGCCGGCCTGGTTTTTCGCCGCGTGGAGGGAGGGCGCGCCTTTTGAGGGAGTCAGGTGAGGCGACGTGCGCACGTCGCGAGGCGCCGAAGGTGGGCCCGCGCATTTAACGCCGCGGTCGCTCCGCCGCGCCGCCTCCCCTTTTATAGCCCTGAGCCGCGGCCGCCTAGGGTTTAGTTTACTCCAATCTTTTCACCTTCTGCCACGCGCTTCGTCTTCCTCGCCGCTGCGCTTGTTCTCTCGCGTCCCCCGCCGCCGCCGCGCTTGCGCTCTTCCGAGGGAGGAGAGACCATATCCCCACACAACCCACGCCACCTTCGTCCGGCGACCTCACGATGTCGATCTGGGAGGGGCTCGTGAGGGACGGCTCGCTGCCGCCGCTGACGGAGGCCGAAGAGTGGAAGAGGCCCGGCGTGGAGGACTCCCCCCGGCCGCCGGCCGGGTACGTCGTCTCGTTCGTCGCCTTCCACGAGCGCGGGTTCTCCGTCCCCGCTGGGAGGTTCATCCGCGCCGTGCTCAATGAGTACGGGCTGGAGCTCCAGCACATCAACCCCAATGGGGTGCAGCAGATGGCGGTGTTCGTGGCGCTCTGCGAAGTGTACCTGGGGATGGAGGCCCACTGGGACCTCTTCCGGTACTTTTTCAAATTTGCGTTGCATCCCTGTGAAGGCGGCGCCCCTGCGACAATCGGGTGTGCCGTGTTGAAGCTGAAGCAGGGGCGGTCGAAGGACTACATCACGGGGACCCTGATCAGCTCGAACAAGGGGTGGCACCCCGGGTGGTTCTACCTCAAGAACGACCCCAAGAATCCCCTCCCGGCGTATACCGGGAGGTCGTTCGAGAAGGCTCCCGACAACTGGGGGTATGGGCCCGAGAAGAAGCTGCAGGAGAAACTCCTCGGGAATATCTGGAAGGCCCTCGCTCGACTCCGGGACGCGAACGTGTCCGCGGCGGAGGTCATCGGCGGGTACCTCTCGAGAGGTATCGTACCGCTGAGGCGGCGCACCCTCCAGATCTGGCAGATGACTCCGGCGAAGGCCCCCTACGTGGGGACCGTGACGATGGACCCCCTGCCCTCGAAGGCCGAGGTGGAGCGCTCGGGTGACGGCAGCGATGGGGAGGGCTCATGACGCATATCCACCGCCGGACCTCCTCCCCATGCTCCCGAACGCCCACACCAAAGCTCTGGTAAGGATTCCTTCCTCCGCCTTGAACTCAATCCCGAGTGCTTTTCGGTTTCCTGATCCCGAGCTCTTTAGGTGAAGAGCCATGACTGCTCCTACTCCCTGCCGCTGCTTCCCGAGGACAGGGCGAAGAATTGGGCCGAGGCCGAGCGGGCCAAGGCGAAGAAGGACCGCCGGGAGAAGTGGAGGATGAGTGAGGTGGCCAAGCGGGAGAGGAACACCGAGCGGGCCAAGAGGAGGAAAAGGGGAGAGCGGGTCTCTGAGGATGAGGACCCCGAGTCGGAGCCCGCGGAGGGGGACTCGAGGAGCGAGGACGACGAGGAGGATGAGGATGAGGACGCGCCCCCTGCTAAGCTCAAGGCGGTCGCCGTGGTGACAGCTTCGCCCTCGGCGCAGCAACCGGGGTCTAGCGGGAGAGGGAGGTCGCCTCCGCCGGACGCGGGGAGGAGCGAAAGTTCCCGGTCGAGCCGGCATCGACGGTCCTCCGGGGACAGCCAGCGCGAGGGGCGCGGCCGCACGCCCCCGTCCACCCGTCACGCGCCCGAGGAGGGGAAGAGTTCCCGACGGGACACAGCCTCCCCCCGTCGGGAGAGAAGCCGGAGCCGGGACCTGTCGGAGCGCGCCCACAAGGGGGGTTCGTCGTCGGGGGCGTCGCGCTCCCCCAAAAGGTCCGCGCCACGAGACGACAGGCGGCCGCCGCCAGCCCCTCAAACAACGCGGGCGCAGAGCGGAGGGCGGGACGCGCCCCGGACGCCCGTACCTGCCGCAGGGTCAGATCCTGTTGGGGGCAGGGCCTCGGCCGCGTCGCCCGTGGTGGAGGCGCAGGCCCCTTCCGCCCCGGTGCGGGCCACGACGGGGCGGCCGGATCCGTCCCCGGTCGAAGGAGGAGGCCCGACTGGCCAGGCGGCGCCCCACTCGGGCAGGGGCGCCGAAACCGCGCAGGTGGCCCCCGCCCCAACGGCGCTTGCGGGGTCCAAGAGGCCCTCGTCCCCGGGGGGCCCGGCGCCGACGAGTTCCAAGCGGACCCGGACCATCTCGTCGAGGTGAGTAATGCTCTGTCCTTCTCGAGTGGTTTCCGTCTTCATAGTCGCCATTTTTCTTAGCCGAGATCCTTGACCTGTGCCGCACCAGCCGGGCCGACACTCCGCTCGTGGTGGCGCCGAAGAAGATGCTGCGCTCGGCAGCGCAGACGCCGAGGCCCGCGGCGGAGCAGGCCGAGGAGGCGACATCGGGGCCCGTGGTGGAGCAGACAGAGAAGGCGACGCCGGAGCCAGCGGCGGAGCAGGCCGAGGAGGCGACACCGACGCCCGCGGCGGAGCAGGCCGAGGAGGCGACACGGAGGGTGGCGCCCTCTGTGGAGGAGAAGGTGCCGGAGGGAGACGGCGACAGCCCGGGTGGGGCACTCCCGACTGGCCTGGTTGTCGCGCAGGCCGCTCCCTCAGAGGCGGCTGTCGCGGCGCTCCAAGCCGAGCTGGAGCAACAGCTGGCGGGGGCGGCCCTTCCTACCCCTCAGGAGGCGGCGTGCCACGCTGGGGCAGGGGAGGTCGCCCGGCTTGGTGACGCGGCCCTAACCGGGGCCGAGGAGATTGCTGCCGGGGGAGATGGCCGCGTGGTCGCTACCTCTCCGGGGACCGCGGCCGGCCCCAAGGAAGCGGAGGCGGGTACGACCGGCGCCCTCCAAGACGTTGCCATCCCGGCGGCGGCAGCTGCTGCAGCCCCCGAGTCCTCCTCCGGGGTGGTTCCCCCAGAGGTCGTCGTGCTCGAGGACTCGCCGGAGGGTGGCTCGCGGAGGATCAACGCCGAGCCCAGCGGGGGGCCTGATCGTGGAGTCCCCGAGCCCTTCGAGCCCCTCGAGCGAGGGCCTGGACTCTCTCCGGGAGACTCCGGGGATGATGACGATGGATCGTCGTTTCCACACCATCGTACCCATCGAGAACAACCCGAACCTGCCGTGCGAGGGTCGGTTGTTGTGGTACGATCGTCAGAACCCAGGGGATCCCGTCTTCGAGCTTGACGACAAGTCGGAGAGGGAGCAGTGCCATCTTCTCGCGGAGGGCCTCAATAACATGAAGGAGATCTTCAATGAGATGATCATCAGGCCTTCCCGGGTAAGTTCTCGGGTTTCCTTCTTCTGGTCTTGGCGCCGTTTTGGGGTGTGTCTTACCGCTCCTCTTTCTGCTTTCATTCAGAAAATCATGGAGCGCAGCTCCGAGAAGTCCCTGTTCCTCCGCTGGGAGGCCGGGCTATGGCCCGCCGTTGAGCAACTGAAGGCGGAGAAGGAGCAGCTTGAGGCCCAGCTGACCGAGGCCCGGGAGGCCAGGGCGGAGGTGCTCGCCGATGCCGAGGAGGAGAAGGCCGCCCTTGAGGCGAAGGTGGAGGAGGCCGAGAAGACGGTGATGGAGGCGCTGACGGCCGCCGACGCCTCTAATCGGGAAAAGGCTGCCGCCGTGCAGGAGGTCGAGGGGCTGAAGGAAAAGGTGGCGGACCTTCAGAAAGACCTTCAGCACCGCGACCTCGACCTCAAGACGGCGAACAATCAAGTGGTCGGGCTGGCCGAGAAGCTGAAGGCCGCAGAGGTCGAGGGGGCCCACTTCGGAGAAGTCGCCCAGAAGCGGGAGGAGGAGATGCTCGGTAAGTTATCCTTCCTCGTTTCTTGTCGGGCGGCTGCTTTCCGTTCTTCTCGAGTGGCCGCGAGTTTGCTTAAGGCTGTTCGCCAATGTAGCCCTGCGGAAGGAGAAGGCCGACTTGGAGGCCAAGCTCGAGTCGGGGAAGCGTGAGGTGAGCATGGCCTTTGCTGCCAATCAGGAGCTGGTGCAGCTTGGCAACAACCTGAAGGCGGAGTTGGCCAGTAAGTATCGTGTTTCTGCTCGTCCTTCCTCTTGCTTTCCTCCCTGCGAGATGACACTGACGAAGAATTGTCTGCAGGAGCTGTCGAGGACCTTCGGAGGTCCAGGGAGGCGGGCGAGCAGAGCCAAAGGGCCCTCGAGAAGAAGTCCGAGGTCCATCAGGCTTTGGTCCAGGCCGTCGAGCACCTGTTCGAGGAGCTCAACGTCGGCGGCGGGCCGTCCCTGATGGATCGCCTTGCCCTTGTTGCAGGGAGGACTCGGGCGCAGGCCTCGGATCTTGCTCGGAGCGTGGCACGGAAGATCATTGCCATGTTCTTGTCGCACTACCCGACCATGGATCGAAAGGCCCTGCAAGGTGGGTGGGCCCTCGGCTACGAGGATGCCGAGTACGATGAGATTGAAGCCGAATCTTCCTCGTTTGCCGAGAAGGTGCTCACCGCCGCCCTGAAGGATCTCGGGCTGGAATAGGATAGAAGTAGAGGACTTAGTCATTTCGTTATGTAATGAACTTAGCTCCCCTTCGAAGGGTAATTGTTGTTGCTCGTGTTTTTATCTGTTGCTTGCCATTTCCATTTTCTTTCGAATGCTTTTGGGGTCATGGATCGAGATGATCAGGCGCGGGAGTCTGCCCGTCGGACTCTGTTCCGCAGCCGCCGGGGCGTAGGAACTCGGGAGTTTGGGCGTTCGGACTCGCAGCCTCCGAGCAGTTTTGGAAGGTATGAGCAATGACAAACAACAGACCGATGCATTGAAAGCAACAACTAATCGAGGCGATTCCTTTATTGCTCTCGGGGAAAAAGGACGTCGGTCCGAGGACTTGGATTTTGCCCGCAAGTCAGCGCCGTAGCCGCGGGGGCGTAAGCACTCAAAACTTGGACAAGCGCGATCGCAAAGCCACCCGAGCTGACGTTTCTTTCTCGTAAGCGCAAAAGTATACCGCTTGACCGCGCGCGAGAGCGATCACTTGTCGAATTTTTGCGAAAAAAGGAGGGGCACCGGGCCTCGGGTGGAGCCCCCGAGCGGTGGGCGATCCTGCACAAGGAAGGGGTCGCCTGCCGCTAAGTCTTGAGAACTCGCAAGGTGCATTTTGAAAAATGATCGTACGTGCGCATAAAGTACTCGGAACAGCGCGG
>CM014274.1:46400012-46427196 GCA_004135705.1 Alloteropsis semialata | reverse complement strand
TCCAGCTGGTCGATGGCGTCCTCCAGGGAGGCTTGATTCCCTTCGTCGTTATAGGCACGAACTCTTGGGCTGCCGTAGTCGAGATCAGTCGGGAGGACCGCCTCGGATCCGTGGACCATGAAGAAGGGCGTGCAGCCAGTGGCTCGACTTGGAGTAGTTCGCAAGCTCCAGAGGACTGACGGGAGCTGTGCGACCCACCTTGCTCGGAACTTCTCGAGGCGTTTGAAGATTCGTGGCTTCAGTCCTTGTAGGATCATGCCATTGGCTCTTTCCACCTGTCCGTTGGTTTTGGGGTGGCTGACGGCGGCCCAATCCACTCGGATGTTGTTGGCGTCGCAGAAGTCGAGGAACTTTTTGCCCGTGAACTGAGTGCCGTTGTCGGTGATGATCACGTTCGGGACCCCTAAGCGGTAGATGATGTCGGTGAAGAACTGGACAGCTTCTTGTGAACGAACCCGCCTGATGGGCCTTGCCTCGATCCATTTGGAGAACTTGTCGACGGCGACGAGGAGATGCGTGAAGCCCCCGGGTGCTCTCTTCAGTGGCCCGACTAGATCCAAACCCCATACGGCAAAGGGCCAAGTGATGGGGATGGTCTGCAGGGCTTGCGCCGGGAGGTGAGTCTGCCTTGCGTAGAACTGACAGCCTTCGCAGCTGCGCACGATGTCCTTGGCATTGGCAAGCGCGGTTGGCCAGTAGAACCCTTGCCGGAAAGCTTTCCCGACAAGTGTCTTTGGCACGGCATGGTGTCCACATGCTCCTGCGTGGATGTCCCTTAGCAATTCCTTGCCTTGGTCGATCGGGATGCAGCGCATTAGGACGCCAAAGGTGCCTCGCTGGTAAAGCTCTCCCTCGATGAGCGTGAAGGTCTTGGCCCAGCGAGCGATCCGCTGAGCCTCGGTCTTGTCGGGAGGGAGCTTGCCCTGTACGATCCACTCGAGGAGCGGAATCCTCCAGTCGGGATCCTCGAGGTTGGGCTCGTATGTTGCGTCGATCTCCATCACCTCCGTTTCCTGCGTTGGAGGTTCGGGTGGCTCGTCATCTAGTCGGATGGAGGGGGCGTGCTGGTCTTTGGCAAATACTCCATGGGGGACAGGCTTCCGATTGGAGGCCGCTTTGGCAAGGGTGTCGGCCGCCTCGTTGTACCGTCGTTGGACGTGCTTGAGCTCGAGGCCGAGGAACTTGTCTTCCAATTCGCGGACCGCCCGGCAGTAGGCGGCCATCTTGGGGCTGACGCAGCTCGACTCCTTCATCACTTGATCTACGACCAACTCCGAGTCACCTCGGATCTCGAGACGCCGTATGCCAAGCTCGAGGGCAATACGGAGTCCGTTGATGAGGGCCTCGTACTCAGCGGCGTTGTTGGAGGCCGGGAAGTGCAGTCGAACCATGTACTCCATGCGCACGCCCAGAGGCGAGACAAAGACAAGGCCGACACCGGCTCCCTCCTTCATAAGCGATCCGTCGAAGTACATGACCCACGTCTCGTGCTTGATGGATGTCGGGGGAGTTTGGGCCTCGGTCCACTCGGCGACGAAGTCGACCAGCGCTTGTGACTTGATGGTGTCCCGAGGGGCGTAGGCGACGTTCTTGCCCATCAGCTCGAGCGCCCACTTGGCTATCCTCCCCTCGGCCTCGGGGCTCTGGATCACCTCGCCGAGTGGATACTTTGACACCACCGTGATGGGGTGGGCGTCAAAGTAATGCCGGAGCTTCCTCTTGGTGATGAGGACAGCGTAGACAAGTTTTTGGATCTGGGGGTACCGTACCTTCGTGTCGGACAGGACCTCGCTGATGAAGTAGACGGGGCGTTGCACCTTTTGGATCTTCTTGGGCTCGCTGCGCTCGACGACGAGGGCGGTGCTTACCACATGGGTGGTCGCCGCGATGTAGAGCAACATGGGCTCTCCTTCCGCCGGGGCGGTCAGGATCGGCGGATTTTTGAGCGACGCTTTAAGCGAGTCGAGGGCCTGCTGCGCCTCGGCGTTCCAGACAAAGTGGTCCGACTTCTTGAGCAGTCGGTACAAGGGCAGGCTCCGTTCCCCGAGTCGGGCGATGAAATGGCTGAGCGCGGCCAAGCATCCCGTGACGCGTTGGACCCCCTTCATGTTCTGGATTGGCCCCATGTCGGTGATAGCGGTTATCTTCTCGGAATTGGCCTCGATGCCTCGTTCCGATACGATAAAGCCGAGGAGCATGCCTCTCGGGACCCCGAAAACGCATTTCTCGGGGTTGAGCTTTACTTTGTTCAGCCGGAGCTTTTCAAAGACAGCCGCGAGGTCGGGGACCAAGTCGCCAGCGCGCTTGGATTTTACTACTATATCGTCAACGTACGCCTCGACCAGTCGGCCGAAGGTCGCCAAAGACACGACGCATGCATCTTTGGAACGTGGCGCCCGCGTTTTTCAGCCCGAATGGCATCGACGAATAGCAGAAAGTGCCGTAAGGCGTGATCAACGACGTTGCGAGCTGGTCGGCCAGGCTCATTGCGATCTGATGGTACCCGGAGTACGCATCAAGAAAGCAGAGGGTTTCGCACCCTGCGGTGGAGTCGACCACCTGATCTATGCGCGGAAGAGGGAAGGAGTCTTTTGGACATGCCTTGTTAAGGCCGGTATAGTCAACGCACATCCTCCATTTCCCATTCTTCTTTTTTACAAGGACAGGGTTTGCTAACCACTCGGGGTGGTACACTTCCCTAATGAAGCCGGCGCTAAGGAGCTTCTTGAGCTCTTCTCCGATGGCTCTGTACTTGTCCTCGTCGTATCGTCGAAGCCTCTGTTTGACTGGTCGAGCGCCAGGCTTAATATCAAGTTTGTGCTCGGCGACTTCCCTTGGAATCCCCGGCATGTCCGAGGGCTTCCATGCAAACACATCGAGGTTTGCGCGGAGAAAGTCGACGAGCGCACTTTCCTATTTAGGATCGAGCGCCGTCCCGACACGGAGGGTGCGACCATCGTTGGCCACGGCAACCTCCTTGACGTCCTTGGCTGGCTCAAAGGAGCACGCAGCACGCTTGGAGGTCTCAGGGATATCCGGGTCCCTGGGCGAAGGCTCAGCGGCGAGCTTCTCGGACTGGATGAGTGCCTCCGCGAATTGGAAGCACTCGGTTTCACAGCCGTACGCATGCTCAAACGAAGTCCCCACCGTGATGATACCTTTGGGTCCAGGGATCTTCAGTTTAAGGTACGTATAGTTTGGGACAGCCATGAACTTTGCGTATGCCGGCCTCCCGAGGATGGCGTGATACGTCCCAGGAAACCGACCACTTCGAAAGTGAGGATCTCCCTGCGAAAGTTCCGTGGAGTCCCAAACGTGACGGGCAGGTCGATCTGCCCGAGCGGCATTGCGTCCGCCCCGGGGACAACCCCGTGCAACGGCGCCGCGGATGGCCGAAGCCGGGACCGCGAGATCCCCATCTCATCGAGAGTCTCGGCGTAGAGGATGTTGAGGCCGCTCCCGCCATCCATCAGCACCTTGTGGACGCGTTTCGTCCCGAAGAGAGGAGCAACCACGAGCGGGTACCTTCCCGGTTGTGGGACATGGTCGGGATGATCGGAGCGATCAAAAGTGATCGGGGCCTCGGACCACTTTAGGTAGGAGGGCACCACGGGCTCCGTGTGACAAACCTCTCGCCGGATCAGTTTCTCGTCGCGCCTCGAGGGGCAGGCCGCCGATCCCCCAACGATCATCAGGACTGCGCCGTCCTCCCTGGGGTATCCGTCGTCGTCGTTCGGGCCTCTGGCCCCATCTTGATTCTCATGGGGTCTCTTCTTCAGAGTGCCGGCGAGGAAGCTCTTCATGAGCTTGCAGTCCTTCAGGGCGTGCTTGACGGGGCCCTCGTGGTTGGTGCAAGGCGCCTCGAGGAGCTTCTCGAAGTGATCCTTCGGCGCGTTGCCCTTGGGCTTGGTAGGCTTTCGTTCGGTCGCCGCCACCATGCCGCCGTCACGTCGCCGCTTGTCCTTCTTCTTTTTCTTGTCGGGCTGTGCAGAGGGGCCTTCGCCGGCCGCCCCCGACTGCTTGCCCTTGCCCTGAGGCCGTTCAAGGGTCGCTGCGACTGCGTCTTCTCCGTCAGCGTAGTCGGTGGCGATGTCGAGGAGCTCCCGGATGGTTCGCGGCTTCTTGCGTCCTAACTCGTGGATGAGGGTCGCGCAGGTGGTTCCGAACCGGAACGCTGAGACAACGTCGGTGTCGGCGGTGTTCGGCAGCTCGGTGCAGCGCTTGGAGAAGCGCTTGATGTAGTCGCGTAGACTCTCATCCGCCCCTTGGAGGCAGTTGCGTAGATCCCAGGGGTTCCCGGGACGAGTGTAGGTGCCCTGGAAGTTGCCGATGAATGCATCACGCAACTGCGCCCAGCTGTCGATCCTGCCTGCAGGGAGGTGCTCCAGCCACGTCCGAGCCGAGTCGGCGAGGTAGAGGGGGAGGCTTTTGATGATGAAATGGTCGTCTTGCGCTCCACCCGCGTGGCACGCGAGCCGGTAGTCCTCCAGCCAGACGCTGGGGTTGGTGTCCCCATCGTACTTGGGCACCGTCGTGGGAGCCCGGAAGCGCGGAGGGACCTGAGCGCCGAGGACACGGGGTCCAAAAGCGCGCGGCCCCCTGGGGTCGGGGGACGCACTCCTGCTCCGGTCCTCGCCACTGTCGTAGCGGCCTCCGCGCCGCCTGTTGTAAGCTCGGTGTGGGCGATGCTCCCGGTGCTCCCGATGCTCACGGTGCTCGTCTCGTCGCCCGGCGTCTCTGTTCACCGTGACCTCGTGATGGCGTGCAGGCTGCTCCTGTTCGTGCTCCCTGGGGCCCCGTTGGCGTGACGCGGAGCTTTCTGCTTGTTGAACTGCTGCGGTTTCCAGAAGCGCGCGGAGCTGTTGATGGAACCTTCGATCTTCAGGCGCCGCTGGTTCAGGGTGTTCACGGAGCAGGACAGCAGCCGCTGCGAGGTTCTGGGACGCTCGGTTGAAGACCGGCGCGTCGTTGGCGTTGTTGTCGATGACGATGTTGTGGTGCACCTCCCGTGCGCGAGCGGGCGGCCCCTCCATCCGCGTTCTTGACAAGCTCACGGTGAAGTCACCCGCGCTCGTCCTCGAGTTGACGTTGTGCCTCGTTGAGCTCCCGCAGCCGGGTCCGCCGAGCATCGCCGGCGGGGTCGTTCTTGGGTGGCGCCTTGGCGTCCTTGGGCGCCGCTTTGTCGCCCGTCGAGCTGCTCGCAGTCTGTACGTCCCCGTCCGGGGTGTGGCACATGAAGCACTCACGGGAAGGGTTGAAGTTTGGCGGAGCCCACCTCAACCGCGGGCACGAGTTCCGCCTGTCCGTCGCGCCCTTGGCGGCTAGGGAGGTGGAAGAGCTGAGTTCCGTCGATGCCGGGGCGATCGCCGGATCGCGTGGCAGACCCGGCTGTCCCCCCGGGTACATGGCGCCGTAGTAGTCGAGGAACTCATCCCAGAGGAGCTGCTCCTCTCCTCCAACTTGGAGGGCGAGGTTGGTGACCATGTAGGAGAGGTTGCGGAAGTGTTCCTGGGTCGGGCTCCGTCCCAGGGCGGCCGCCAGGTCCCACCGAGCAGGTCGAGGACGAAGGCGGTGGCTCCCGTGGTGGCGTGGGGGGGCTTAGGCCCCTTGTTGTGGATCGTCTTGTCGTCGTCGTCGCAGGCGAGCTCGGGGCGCACGAAAGTAGCCCCGATGATGGGCTCCACCGACTTGCTGAAGACAAAGTCGAGGGAGCCGAACCGCAGGTGATCGCCCGGCGCCAGCGAGACGCCGCCGTGGGCCATCCGGGCCCTGGTGGAATGTCGTGACACGCGAAAAGGCTCCTACCTGGCGTGCCAACTGTCGGGGTTCTCTACCGCCGGCAAGTAAATTTCTACGATCGCGTGTCAGGGTCCGGATGGTGACTTAAGAGACAGGGGATTTAGACTGGTTCGGGCCTCCGGAGAGTAATACCCTACGTCCAGTGAGTGCCAATGTTCTCAAGTCCAAGTCTGTAGTAGGGGGTACAAACTAGTCGGGAGAGGGAGAGGGTCCCAAGTCCCTGTGCTGTGTGAGTGAGTGTGTTGTTCGTCCTGTGTTCGAATGTTCATCCGTTGTCTCCCCCCTCCCACTGGTGTCCCTTCGGCCCCTTTTATAGTCTCAAGGGGGAGAAGGAAGCGGGGAGGTAAAAAAGAGAAAATTACAATAGGGGTTTCGGCCCCGAAGCCTTTAACTTGCACCGCATGCCGAGCCGTACAGGGAGCAGGTGTTGACGGAGTGGGCGTCCCGCCTGACCCGCGATCGTACATCCCGGGTGGTTGGTATAGATGACTTCTCGGGTAAGCTCCCGGGTAGTTTCTGGGTCATGGTTGACTTGTTCTGGGCCTTCGGGAATTCCAGGTGTACTCCTCGGGCTCTAGGTGTCATCCGTGGGCACCTGGGGTCGTCCTTGGGCGCCCGGTGTTGCGCATGCGTTCCTCCCTGGACTGTAGCGTTCCTATTCGGATGAGACGGGTGCCACTGTGGCTGCCGTAGCAGAGGGCGGACGCCCATCATGCTCTGGCACGGCGGGTACCAAGTAGGTACGGCACCGGATGGGCCGAAGCGGGATGGAGCCGAGTATTCTAGTCGAGCGAGGAAGAGACCGCTCGGAAGCGGTGACTCCCCGGGTGAACTGGAGAACTACTCGGAGGCGGAGAACTCCTCGGGCCAATCGGAGAACTACTCGGAGACGGAGAACCCCTCGGGCGAATCGGAGACTCGTCGGGCGACCTCCGAGCTGTCCGGACATGGAGGATCTGCTTGATTTGGGTCTTCGGCTTTTGTTTTTGTAGGGTGGATTATCGCTATGACGAAGATTAAGGGCTCGATCGGGTACCCCTGATCTAGACCCTCGTCAAGTAGGAAGAAGATTTAATGACCAAGTATCCAGAGTTGTTTGTAAATTGAGTTGTAATATAGACACCACAGTGCTTTGGTGAGAAATAAAAGAAGTTGTGTATATGACACATTTTCCTTACCGCTGTTTCGGTAAGGGTTTGTAATCCTGCTAAATCTCGGGACGAGATTTCTTTAAGGGGGGAGGGCTGTAACACTCCTGTGTTAGTTAAGCTTCTAAACACTGTTTGGATGATTTTTGCAAAGTTTCAAGGCTTGGTTAGTGATTAGTGAGGTTAAATCAAAAGGAAAAGGGAAAATTGGAAGAAAGGTTTGAATTTGAATTTTTTGGGTCAAAGTAAAGGGCCTTGTAGTTTCCAAACCAAGCAAAATCAGCCAACAAGTGTATAAGAGAAATTGAAGATCAATGAATCAGCAACAAAAGTTACATTGAGAGTTTTGAAAGTTGACATGTGAAATATGGAGTAAAAAGGGCTTGATGATGGCTGCTTCAAAGAATGACTTAGCTGAATAGTTTCTGAAAATGGACAGTTGAACCGGTTCGGATTCAGTGCAGTTTAACTCCTGATCTGGACAGATTTAGCTAAGCTCTTATTGAAGAAAATGAAGGTCATTATATAAGCTACAACTTTTGTATTTGGAGATTTGAATGTTTACATTCAAAAGAGGGAGAAAAACAGGTGTGAATCTGCTGGTTTCCACGAGTTTCAGCAAGTGCAGGTTTTTAGGCTGATATTCAGTGGCTTGTATCTCAAAATCCGTGGGGAGTTAGACCAAGGTCATATAAGGGAAAATGTAGCCTGATGTTTGGGCTACAACTTTAGTACTTTGAGCTCCAAGGTTTGACAATTGAAATTTGAAGAAAAAGCTGGGTCAAGTCGCTGGTTCGAATGGAGTTTCAGAAAAACGAACTCAGGTTCAGTTATAATCCGGATGACGGGCTGATCTTCAGAGCCATGGATTTTCACATTGGTTGAGTTTTGGAGCAAAGTTGTATAAGGAGACTTGAAGAGGGATGTATACTCTACAATGTTTGCACTGGTGGATTCTTGAGTCAACAGATGGAATGCAGAGATCGAGCGCTGGTTTGGGAATGGGTTCGGCTGTTCTTCTTCAGCTCAGGCTCACCATTTTCAGCGACGTCGCCGCCTCACCACCCTCGGTCGCACGCCAAAATTCACGTGCCACGCACCGGCGAGCGCGGAGCACAGCACGAGAGCGGCAAGCAGGAGCTGGCAAGGCCGCCGCCCGCGTGAATTGGAGGGAAAAGAGCCGACCGAGCTGTCTGTCCTGTTTTCGCTCGTCACCGAGGTCTCTCCGCCGCCGCCGTTGCTCCTTGTCGCCACCGCTGCTGCATAGCCCGATTCCGTCCCCAAGTGAGTGTCCTAGCTCAATCTCCGCCACCCCAGCTCGTCCGCGTTCGGTTTCCTCGCCCGAAACCATCGCGCCGCCGTCCTCTGTCAGTTTCTCAGCCGCCGTTTCAGCCCCGCGGTGAGTTCCTATCTTCCAATCGGTTTCGTTGCCATCCAGTGGCTTGGAGGTGTTCCTGAGGTCCTAGGGATGCTCATGTTGGGGCGCGTTGCTTTGCTCCGCGCTCGGCTTAGGTTGGAACACGGTTCGTCGCCGCGGATGTCGCTACGCCGGCCGTCGTCGCGTTCCTCGCCGCGCGGGTCTCTGAAGTCCCGGGGGAGGGGAGCGCCGAGTGTCTTAGGGTGTATAGATGCTCGTTGTGCCATTTGTTGGCCTGGTGGGCACTCTTGTGGTGCGCTTGGGGCGCCGCCGCCGTGGTAAGGTTCGGAGGTCGCCGGGGTGGTGTTCCTCGGTGCCCGGTGGTTTTCTGGTCAGGGGTTTGGCAGGGGGCAGGTTCGTTGTGGCCGGGAACGTTGGTACTAGAGGTCGTTGGGGTCTAGCTGCGCCGCCGTCGTCGGTCGTCGCCGGCCTGTGGCCGCGGTCGGCGCGCACGCTGGAGCGCGTCTGCGCGAGGAAGGAGGAGGAAAGAGTGGTGTCGGGCTGGGCCGGCTGCTGCTGTGTGCTTTTGGGCCGGGCCCAGTTCGTTGCCAGGAGGGAAGGAGAGAAGAGCTGGTGGGCCGGGCCGGCCAGTGGGAAAAAGAGAAGGGAAAAGAAAGTAAAAGAAAAAGAGAGGATGGGCCGGACCGGGCCGGCCCATTAGGAGAATTTTGGACTGCGGGTTGTATTAAGGAAAAGGCCAGGGGGTTTTCTGCAAAATGGAGAGTTTTAGGTTTATTTAGGTTTTTAATGTTTTTAGAAAATGTATTTCAATAGGAATAATATTTAGAAATGCATATCTTTTTGTAGGAACCTCTAAAATTAATGAAATAAATTCTATTGCAATAGTTGCATTTTCTTTTATGCATCTAGAGTATGGTTTAATGTATTAGATGCTTTAATAATTATTATCCTTGATTTTAGGATGGAGTTTAAGGGATTGTTTAATCAGGAAATGGATTTCTAATTAGTTATTCCTTTATTATAATCCTTGAATAAGCTAATTAATTCCTTATTGTTAATTAGGTGTTTGATCAAGTTTAGGTGGGCTTGAGGGTCTCTAATTTAATTATTCCATGTTTTGCATCATGTCGTGTAGACCAGGACCCGTTGCAGCCGGAGTTGGTGGAGGTCCCCGACGACGTCCAGGAGGGGGACGAGGTGGTGTTCGAGGCGGAGACCGAAGCCGTTCCGCAAGCCCCAGAAGCCCCTGTTGCTGCAGAGCCGGAGATCTGTGAGCCAGGCAAGCCCCGGAGCATACCTGTCCCAGTACTAACATGTCTTTTGTTGTTATGATTGAGCCCGTGATTGTGCATTAGAGTAGGATAGAGTGAACCCTAATTTGATGCATTAACATCCTTGTTTAGAGCATCTCTGCCACCTTTTCAAAAAGATAGAGTAGA
This sequence comes from Alloteropsis semialata, assembly GCA_004135705.1. NCBI lineage: Eukaryota > Viridiplantae > Streptophyta > Magnoliopsida > Poales > Poaceae > Alloteropsis > Alloteropsis semialata. The sequence goes on along the minus strand of CM014274.1, from coordinate 46,417,432 downwards.
GTTGCTTAGACCTGCTCACAGTAGTAAGTCAAGTGTTATCCCAATCACCTGCCACTAGGTAATGTTGGCATTAGAGGGGTAGGTCTGTTTGATAAGTCTTTGAAAGTGTTGGACAGGACGCATGGTTGGTAATTCAGTAATTTGTTGGACATTTTGGTAGTTTTGAATTGGTCCTGCCCACTGGAGAAGCATAGAAGTTGCTGTGGTCTGCCTGTGGTCAAGCTTTGAACGTACTGGGCACATACCGGTATAGGGAGCCGGGAAACTGATGTACTTCTGTGGTACTAACGGTTGAACTGTGACTCACCGTGTCTGGCGAGGAATGTTGGCGGGGTCGTGGTCAGTAACCCACATGCCTTTGCCCGGGCAATGTGTAGGGAATGGGGATGCGACCCCGGGCTATGTGGGCACAGTTCAGGCAATGGTGGCCGCAGCGGGAAAGGTAGCTTCGCGGCGTGTGTTCCAGGTTTATCCCTGCAGGGTTTGAAATCGATTCGAATCGCCGAGTGTCACGATTTTGATACACGCTTGATCCTGACAGATAATTTTATTGCATATTCATGTGCTGTTCAGCTCTTATGCTTTGTTATTCCTCCTGTTTGGCAGTAGTGTTTGATTCACCAGTTAAACATGATTTTATCTTGTCAATCTAAAATTGGGTAATTAGATTAGTAACTAATTAAGCTAAGCTTGCTAGTCAGTTTTTTTTCTGTTAAACTTCACAGCTTTGCATGTCCTTGTGATCCCTTTAGAGTAGCCCGTCGGGTAAGTCTCGCTGAGTACCTTTGTACTCAGGGTTCTTTGACCCCCTTGTTGCAGTTGAGCCTGAGGAGTAGGCTGTTGCTCTCGCCGAGGTGGTCCGTGGATCCAGACATGTCAGGGCACGACATGGTCTGATGTTAGTTGTTTAATTACCTTGTTAAACTGTTGCTGAACCTAGAACCTGTGTGTAATAACTTTAAATTGAGCTACTCTGGTTTGTATAAATCTTACCTATCTGTGTTGTATATTTTACCTGTGCAATACCTGTGATACTTCCTCTGGTGTTGGGATCCTGAGTATTGGTGATGAGAACAGCTGATAGTGAAGACTCGATGGAACCCTGGACTTATGCTGACCCAGGTGTGTGACGTGTTAGTGTTCACACTACAGATCACACCTGAGTCAGTTTAAGTAAGGCTGTTCCGTCACACTATTTTGTTACTTTGCACCTGTACTTTAATTTATTGTATTTTCTGCGTGGAGTTTAATTTAGTAAAGTTAACACTATCTTTTTATTTCTGGCTAGGACAATGTTGATGCAATTCGCAAGCTGATGCTGTATGAAGCTGTCACTATTGAAGGCAATATGGTGGAGCTACCAGATCAACTTAAGACTATTATCATGTAATTTGCCAGGGTACCATTGTCTCTCGTAGTTGAAAACACTATTGTATATATCTGGTTTCTGGTGACCACTGAACCATATGAATGTGCACGAATAGTGTCTTTTGTATTATGCTTCTATTATGCACACCACATGCAGCATCAACTTAAGACTATTATCATGTAATTTGCCTGGGTAGCACTGACTGAGCAGGTAGTTGAGAACACTGCTGTACATATGGTGTTTTTGTCAACCACTGAACCATTAGGATGTGCCCAAATAGTGCCTTTCGTATTATGCTTCCATTCTTCACACATGTACCATTAGTATTTTACCAAGAACTAGTGCATCCATTATGACTCCGTGACCTGCATCTGTTCCTAAGCATGCAACATCTACCTCGCTTCTGAAGCAACTTCTCGCTGCACCAAAGGATTCTAAGGAGTTTGTGTGCCTCATATCTTGTGAAATTAACTCACATTGCACCTACTTGCATGTCCCTCATCCTTTCTGACGCTAAACCACTGAGTACGTTTATTAGCATGAGTTGCACGATATGTATTTGTGCAGTGCTTCCTGCATCCAGTGTGCCGTGGTCAGATGCCGTCATCTATTACAACCAAAGTAGGAGGTGTACCATATTTATAACACCTTGGTAGGTGAATAGGTGTGCTCATTTATGTCACTATATTTGTGTGGCCAACGCAGACCGTAACCAGGTCATCTGTTCCAGAGAAGCATTGAAAAATCACTTGGCCAGTACTGCTCCGCTCCACCCAGCTTGTTGACTATATATACTGCCCCCTCACTCTTACCTATCACCCGCTTTCATCACTTACCTCACTGTTGCTCGCTTCAGCTCCTCAGATCTGGTTCCATTCTTACCCACAAGAAGCAGGTACGGTTCAAGGCCACAAACACCATTCCTTTTACACATTCTTATCCTCTGATCTGGTTCCATTCCCTACTTAATATGGCTGCTATCTTGTTGAGCGATTTGGTGTTGTTTTGTTAAATTTCCCCTGACTTCCTTTACCTTATTTCTTGTTATCAGTATTTTTGTCAACGACTTCGTAGACCACACCTTCCTTCGCTGTACTCCTTGCAATCAGTTTTTGTGTACTTGCAGTTTCGACCTATATAGGATGATGACCTTCTTTCCTAGTACACATATTTCTCTACTTACAGTTTATACGTACCAATGTTTTATAGTTTCAGAAATGATGTCGTAATGTTTATTTTAATGCTAACAACATGATTTTTTCCATACATAAAGAATGCCGACCTACGTTGTGTTCCACGGTCGTGTTCCTGGTCTATACGATGACTGGCGTAGCTGCGAAGCCCAAGTCATCGGTTTCAGAGGTTGCCTCCATCAGAAGTTCCAGACCCGCGCTAAGCAATAGCTGCTTACAATGAGTACATGGGTATCACTGTCAACCCGGCTCCAGCATCGCCACTTGCACACCATGCGTCACCGATCCAGCAACTAGGCCCTACGGCTTTGTACTCTGTACCATCAAGCTTGGCACAGCAGCCGGCTGCTTCAACCTTTGGCTGCAAGGAGACTATCATTGCTGTGCAGTTTGTGGTGATCGCTCTGCTGCTCTATGCTTTGTTGCCATAGTGTACCTACATTAGTATGTTGTACTGACTGCTCCTATCGTCGTTGTCACCCATGTTATACTACGCACCTTATGTTCCTTAAAGTACCCAGTAGTGTACCTACATTTGTGTGCCTTGAACTACCTAATGGGGTTGCTTTTGTGTTATTCATCTCCAGTACCTAGAATGTACCTTGTACATGTCCTGCCGATGTTGCAGTACCAACTATTCTATGATGGCATATGCAAGGGTTGTATCTTGTTTGTTCTTGTTCGTTCTATGTTTCACCTTTGGGAAAATGTACAACTACATATGGTTTGTTCTCTGTTTCAGCTTTGGGAAAATGTACGAGTACATAGTAGATGAACTGTCCATTTCATTCCTGCGCGTACTGGTAGTGCTACAGCAAAACCTATAAATTTTATTTTTAATCTTCCTAGAGGACAACCGTAGGGGGTTCCTATGAACCGTTCCTGCGGCCTGTTGTCACAGGAACCGCGTCCCACGCGTCGCTTTGTGAAATACAATGTCTGCCCCACGCCTGCTCATGAACCCAGCCGCCACTCTATATATGTATCGGTTTTCCTTTTGGCACTTCATCTTCTCTATCAAACAGCCAAAGAAATCCAATCAATACCAAACCTTCCACTCAAAGCACACAACCATGGCATTCCCGAAGACATGGTGGTCAGACCAGTCGGATTCCGAGCCGGAGGAGCCCTACCAGCCCGGCAGCGACAGCGAGCCTCCCTCTGACGAGGATCTGACCAACCTTGGCAGAGATCCTCGTCCGAGGAGGAGGATCCTGTGGAGGATGCTACCGACGATGACGACTCCTCTGAAGACGATGGGAATGACGACGACGAGGAGGACGAGGACGAGGACAAGAATGATAACGAGGACGAAGAGGACGAAGATGGCGAGGACGGCAACGGACAGCACGCGGCAGAAGACGGCGCACAGCAGGGAGCGCAGGGCAAGGACGGCGACAACGTCGGCCAGGAGGGAGCGCCCAACCATCCCGAGGACGATTCCGAGGACAGGCACCCTGCAAAGCGTGCTCGTACCAAAGTCCCTTCCTCATCCTCTTCCTCTGAAGAGGATTAGTTATTTACGCATTGCTAAGAACTTCTTATAATTCTATGGTTTACTGTAAACTTAATCTCCTCCAGATGTAATGAACTGCTAAGTAGTTATCGCAGCCCAATGAATGTATCGATCTGTATGTTTCCATATCTTATATTCTGAAATAAGTTTCTTATTCTCTGCTATCTTGCAGTTTTTCAATCTGTTCCTACACTTTTTATTTCCTGATGTATGGCTTGTGATAAATTGCTTCTCTTGTCTATTCCCAACTTAATTTCGTATGCTGTACTACGTCGCACAGGACAGAGCAGGCAATCCTGTTTACGGTTTCTGGTAACCATAATCCGCTACATATCTAATGAAGTCCAATTTTGTTATGGGAGTGAAAATAAAGTTTCCATGTTTATGTTACATAATTAATTCATTAAACTCTTACATTTTCAACATAGGCTCTCCAACCGATTACTGCTGTACCACACATGATGTGACAATGTACCACTGATGTACACACTTGTTTAATTCCTGCTTAGTTCCTCACATTCCTAGTATATCCTTTTCATTCACTGAAAGTCAGTCAACTGCCATGTACTCTCCTAGAACCGTTGCAGTTTAGCCTGTTCAACCGTTGCCTGCCTCCCCAAAGTACAGATCTACTCAGACCTATCTGCTGCACTTGCGTACCCTCAATGTACCACGAGGTATACCCCAAAAAGGCTTCATACGAGTTTGCCGAATTACCTAGCTAGAGACTGTATACTGGTCTGCGCACAACGTCCACAGTACATACGTTTCATTCAACCTATCACTTGCACGGGCCATTCACAAATGTGCAAGCATAATTTGGTCTTTGTCGCATCTTTATCTTCATGACTCATTACAACTCTGATCTATACTCTCTTATAAAGATCATTTCGTCAAAATGATGATATACTGTGGAGGTCATTTCATAAAGTGCAATATATCATATCAGAATTATGAGTCACATGTTTAGGACACCAAGCGATATATCACAGTACCAACATTAAACATAACCACCAGAACACAACAACAAGTATACATCCGAAGTTAGTCATTTCACCAGCAACTACAGTCCTGCTGTGACACCATGTCATTGTGCCCAAATCATCATGCTATCTAATCTAGTCATCTATTTCCACCGGATCCATAATTGCACGGGGTAGTTCAGCTGTGTTCCCCCTGATGAACAGTACATGATGCAGCATTACTTTGCACAGCATTTGGATATCTTCCTGCATTCAATATTACCATTACAAAGTGCCACTGAAAAGTCTTAGGGATATTTAGTGCGGACTGTTGGTATTTTTAACGATCACAGATAAATTCGCAAGTGTACGGATACCGATGTAGCTTTCTCCCGAGAGTATTCCAGGGTATCAAATCCACAGGGAACGTGTGTGTACTAGTGACGATTTAAGAACCACCAAGGACAAAAGAAGTGATGAATGTGTAGAAGGTAAAGAGGGTTATTTCTAGGTATTCTGGATAATCAAAAGATAGCTCAAGTCATTTACTGTATTACTTGCTTCGGGACGCCCAACCGTCCAAGCCCGGAAAGGGATGAGAAGGGGGCAAGGCAAGCCAGGCAATAGTCCTACTACTCTCTAGTGCTGCTCACGTGGTGGACTACGTAGGCCGTCAGGGCTGTCACCACCTGGGGCTACCACTACAAATCCATGGCACTAGGCGCACTCCAAGGTATTCAACATAATTAGATATTCATCTGTTCTATTGAATACTATCTTAGCTTTGCAAGTACTAAGATACCTATCACCGCGAGGAGCTCACAAGTAAATAAAGTAAAGCTTGAACTTAAATAAATAATAATCCAGAAATACTAAGAAAATATTCAGATGTAACTCGAACCTGAGCCGCACCCGCCGAGGAACAAGAAGAAGAGAGGAGCCGACATTCTCGGCTTCTCCCGGACTCTCGCCTCACCTCTCACCTATTCTAACACTACATTGGATCTAACCTTGGAGCTTTGCTTCACTTCTTGTGTGTTGAATGAGGAGGTGAGGCCCTCTATTTATAGTGGAGAGGAAACTTGGGGGAGTGGAGATCCTCCCCTTGATACTAGAGAATATTCCACCCTCAATTCCTCTCCTAGCGACACCTGGTGGAGAACCGACGTTGGAAAGTCGGTATTGGGCGTCCTGACCTCGTCAGAGGCGGTGGGAGAGCGAGAACCGCGAGGAACGGTGCAAAACCGGGTGCCCAAGGTCAAGAACCAGAGAAAACCGTGCCCCACTCTATCTTCTGCGAGTCGGTGGAGCAAAACCGAAGGAAAACCACACCAAAACCGGCCGAAACAGAGGGAAAACCGGGGCATCCCGCGCAAAACCGCCGCCCGGCCTTTCCCTGTGCGCCACCTGTCCCTGTGAGCCGCGCCTCCCCGCAGAACAGCGCTGGATCGGTCGCCCCCTCCTGTAGTTGGGCGCCATGTGTCCCCAGGCCGGCCCTGTTCCCGCGCGTGGAGCGTGGACGCCCGCGTCCCTGCGTGCTCTGTGGGCCGCCTACCGCAGCGCCTGGTGCTGGGCCGAGCACCGGGCTTGGCCAGACTGCTGGGCCGGCTGCCTGGGCCGCTGTTGGCAAGTCGGTTGGGCCTTGCCTAAACTTCACTTCTCTTGCTGATCTCCCCGAGGGTGCACCAGTGATGACGGGTACTTTTCTTATCCACAACCAACCTGCAGTTATATTGTTTGATTCCGGTGCAACCCATAGTTTTATTAGTACCAAGTTCAGTGCTAAATGCGGACTAAAATTCTGCCATACAAGTGGGGCATATATGATTTCAACACCGGGTGGTAAAATTGGTTCAAATGATATAAACCGACATGTGCCAATCAAGCTGGGCAGTAAAATCTTCAAAACCAACCTAATTATATTGGGACTTGAAGAAATAGACCTTATTTTGGGGATGGATTGGATGACACAACACAAGGTCATAATAGATGTCTCGACACGGTCTGTCGAAATTAATTCACCCACACATGGAGCCATTACTCTTTACCTGCCATCCCGAGAGTGCATAAATTCTTGCGCCTTCCCAATGTTAGAGTCCCGACTAGAAGAAATTCCTGTGGTATGCGAGTATGCCGATGTGTTTCCAGATGACTTGCCCGGAATGCCACCGGATAGGAACATTGAATTTGTCATTGAGCTACAGCCAGGCACTGCACCTATCTCGAAGAGACCATACCGAATGACACCTTTGGAGTTGGCAGAATTAAAAACCCAACTTCAGGATCTAATGGACAAAGGTTTTATTCGCCCAAGCACATCACCTTGGGGTTGTCCAGCTCTCTTTGTGAAGAAGAAGGATGAAAGTTTGAGGTTATGTGTGGATTACCGAGCCCTCAATGCGGTGACTATCAAGAACAAGTATCCACTGCTCCGCATTGATGTTCTTTTTGACCAACTAGCTGGAGCCAGAGTATTCTCAAAAATTGATCTTCGCTCTGGTTATCATCAAATTAAGATTCGGCCAAGTGATATTCCTAAGACTGCCTTCTCAACTCGATATGGACTATATGAGTACCTAGTCATGTCCTTTGGACTCACAAATGCTCCCGCCTACTTCATGTATCTCATGAATTCGGTGTTTATGCCCGAGCTCGACAAGTTCGTAGTGGTCTTCATTGATGACATTCTCATCTATTCCAAAAATGAGGAAGAGCATGCCAAACACCTCCACATTGTCCTGCAACGTCTTAGAGATCACCAACTCTATGCCAAATTCTCCAAGTGTGAATTTTGGTTGGATAGTGTGAAATTCTTGGGGCACACCATTTCTAGCGAAGGTATAGCCGTTGATCCCGGTAAGGTACAAGAAGTGATGGATTGGAAGCCTCCCACTTCTGTTCATCAAATAAGAAGTTTTCTCGGTTTAGCTGGATACTATCGCCGCTTCATTCCAGATTTTTCAAGAATCGCTAAACCAATGACAGAATTGTTAAAGAAAGGAGTCAAGTTTGTTTGGAGCTCGAAATGTGAAGAAGCTTTCCACAATCTAAGAAAGCAACTGACTTCAGCACCAGTCTTAGCTCAACCCGATAACACCAAGCCCTACGAAGTTTATTGTGATGCCTCAGGCACTGGTCTCGGTTGTGTTCTTATGCAAGATAATCGAGTCATTTCTTATGCTTCGCGAGCACTTCGGCCTCATGAGAAGAACTACCCAACCCATGATCTTGAATTAGCAGCCGTCATTCATGCTCTAAAGATCTGGAGACACTATCTTATGGGTGCTCATTGCAATATCTACACCGATCACAAAAGTCTCAAGTATATCTTTACTCAAGCTGACCTGAATATGCGACAAAGAAGATGGTTGGAGTTAATTAAGGATTATGATCTAGAGGTGCACTATCACCCTGGAAAAGCCAATGTGGTGGCAGACGCATTAAGCCGCAAGACTCATTGTAATTGTCTTTTCGCAGAATCCTTCTCTAAAACCTTGTGTCATGAAATGAGGAAGCTCAATTTGGAAATTATTCCTCAAGGCACATTAAATCACATCTCTGTTGAGCCAACCTTGCACGACCAAATTGTTATGGCACAATTAGACGATGAGGGCATAAAGATCATTAAACAAAAGCTCTCTCAAGGGGAAAAGAAATATAAGTGTTTCCGCCAAGATTGGAAGGGAGTTGTATGGTTTGAGGACCGCATAGTTGTTCCAAAGAATCACGATCTCCGAAGGCAAATCCTAGATGAGGCACATCTCTCCAAGTTCTCTATTCACCCGGGTAGCAACAAAATGTACCAAGATCTAAAGCAAAATTTTTGGTGGACTAGGATGAAAAGAGAAATTGCCAAATATGTATCGGAATGTGACACCTGTCAAAGAGTGAAGGCCAATCACTTAAAAGTAGCTGGTACCCTTCAGCCCTTACCTATACCGTCATGGAAATGGGAAGACATTAGTATGGACTTTATTGTTGGATTGCCCCAAACCTCTCAGAAGCATGATTCCATATGGGTTATTGTTGATAGGCTTACTAAAACTGCACATTTTATTCCGGTCAAAATAACTTACCCAACCAAGAGGTATGCAGAGATATACCTTGATCGCATCGTTTGTCTACATGGAGTGCCTAAAACGATTATTTCTGATCGAGGTACCCAGTTTGTAGCACGCTTTTGGGAGCAGTTACAAGAATCTCTTGGCACCAAGCTAATCCGTAGCTCGGCTTATCACCCACAGACAGATGGCCAAACGGAAAGAGTAAATCAAATCCTTGAAGATATGCTACGATCATGCGTCATTCACTATGATAAAAATTGGGACAAATGCTTGCCTCTAGCTGAGTTTTCTTATAATAATAGCTACCAGGAAAGTCTCAAAATGGCACCGTTTGAAGCCTTGTATGGTCGAAGGTGTCGAACTCCATTAAGTTGGTCCCAAGCTGGAGAACGGAAAATATTTGGACCAGATTTGGTTATTGAAGCAGAGGAAAAAGTCAAGGTAATACAAGAGAACCTTAGAGCCGCTCAATCCAGACAAAAGAGCTATTTTGACAAAAGGAGGAAACCGTTGCAATTTGAAGTTGGAGACCATGTATACCTTCGGGTTTCACCAACCAAAGGTATACAGAGGTTTGGAGTCAAAGGAAAACTGGCCCCTCGATATATTGGTCCTTATGAGATCACTAAAACATGTGGACCCGTGGCCTATCGAGTGAAACTTCCAAATAAACTTTCGGCTATCCATAATGTCTTTCACGTCTCTCAAGTTAAGAAATGTATTCGTGTTCCAACTGAGGTTATTGACCAAGAGGAATTATGGGTAGAACCTGATCTTTCTTATGTCGAACATCCTATCAAGATTCTTGATCGTAAAGAAAGGAAAACTAGGCGACAAGTGGTTAAAATGTTTAAAGTGCAATGGAGCCACCATACTGAAGATGAGGCAACATGGGAGACCGAACACTATCTCAACGAAAATTTCCGTGGTTTTCTTCTAGTACACGAAGGTACATGCACTTCCACACTAGTTTTTAAATCACCCGAATCTCGGGACGAGATTCTTTTTAAGGGGGTAGGTTGTGACACCCCGGTGTCTCTAGAGTAATTAAACACCAAGTTATAACTTAATTATCAAATCATGGCATGCATCATTTTCATACACATGCTTGTTTGTGCATATGTGTGTGTTGACCCAGTAAACTATCATAAAATAAAAATAATAAGATGTGCTTAATAATTTGTTTGAAAGCACATGTACAAAATCCAATAGTGTACTCATAAAATGATAGCTTTTCTTTTTAATTGAAGCTTTAATGCTTTTTGTTGTGCTCAGTTAATTTTTTTAACTTGTCATGTCAAGAGTAACCCAACAAAATAATCCTAAATTTAGCAAATGAAAGTTTACTTGAGAGTTTTTGATCAGACCCAAAAGTCAAACACATAAATAAATGAGTTAAATATTAATTAACCCCTCAAGTGAGTTTATCTCGAGTTAACAATAAGGTTAAATTTTATATATGAACTCAACTTTTGGCCAATATAAAAGTTGTAGAACTTTTCAAAATGAACACCTTTCATAATTTGTGTTTGCTCTGAAAGCGAGTGGAAAAGGGAACAAAAATGGAATCAAAACCTATTTTTTTTCTCTCTCTTGTTCTTTCTTTCTCCCTCCTCCCTTCTTCTACACGCACAGAGCAGAGCAAGGCACAGGCCAATGGCCGGCGTGCTATGTGCCACCGCCAGCAGCGGGCCAACCGCGCGCCCTGGCCAGCCGCAGGGCCCCGCCACCGACCATGCCGTCGGCTCCTCGAAGTCCACGCGGCGCCGAGCTTCAGCGCACAGCCACATGGCCGGAGGCGTCTGGCCACCGCCCGCCTTCCCCAATGGCCGACCACCGCTGGCTCGCCCAATCCCCGGTGCCGCCCTTGCTGGCCAATGGCAGCGCCCCTCCCCCCTCGACTGCTCGGCTATAAAAGCCGGCACCCTCCCTGCTCTCTCCATTCATTCCAGTGAACCGAGCTCGAGGTTCCTCCAAAATTCACGGGCGTCCACCCTCCTCCATCCAATTCCCCTCCCTCACACCTCCACCAAGTCCCTCGCCACCTCCCCAGCCCCTCCTTGCTGGCTATTGTCCACTAGGAGACCGGGAACTTCATTTCTCCGGGGCGCTGCAGGAGCTGCTCCATGCCGCTCGACCCCCATCGTGGAGCCGCCCCTGTGCTCCATCTCCGGTCAAGTTGAGCCCCAAAACGGAGTCTCGGTGAGCTCCCGGTCCTTCCCCAGCCATTTCCCCTCCGCTTCTCTGCTGCCCAAGGCCGGCCACCATCCTGCAGGAGAGCCTCACGAGCTCCAGGCTCGCTCCCTGTCCAGAGGTAGAAGAAGCCCTCTTTTGCGAGTAAACAGAACTCCAGGGGGTTATGGGGAAACTTTCGGGGACCTTTCTGTGAAATGTTTTCAGAATTAATGTTTAGATCGGCTGAAAACAAACAAATGCATATAAAATCGCAGAAAAATGCTAAAAATACAAAATCAGTTTTGTTAGCTTCCTTGTTTATAGATCTACACAGTGGTGGGACATAAACTCTTGAAATCTAAGTTTTTGCAACAGTTTTGATTTAAGTAAGGAAAAGGCTAAAGAAAATAAATAAATGCCTAGTAAATAATCTGAACATGGGAAAAATATAAATCTACCTGGTATAAACTTGTTTTGATCAGTAGGTTTTAATAAGCTAGTTAATTAACATATGTTATATAGAGTTTTCTATAGTTTTTGTGCATTTGTGTTAAAGGTCAAGATAAATCTATAGTAAGTTCTATTGTGTAGAAAATAAGATGCTTTTTAACCTTGTGCTGCTGTATGTTATAAAAATACATTATGAAAATCTCAGCCCCAGAAAACATGCGTAGATTTAGTTATGCTTTAATCCTTGCTCTAGTTGTTTTAATGCAAATAAATCACTAGAAATTATATGCATCTCAGAAAAATCTAAAACTTTCACAGTAGAGTTCTCTTGTCAATAGTAACCTGCAGTAAAAATTTCAACTTCAGAAAGTGCTTGTAGATTTATTTAGGTCTTTCTGTTTGATATCACTAAGTGGTTGTTAAAATAAATAGAACACAAATAACTAAAATAATGGTAGGGTCTTGGAAATTGTGTTTTACTGTGTAGAACTCAGAAATATGTTTGCTGTTTTTTTTTGTTCATATAAAATGTTTTCTATGCTTTAACTACTAAAATATGCATGACAAGGGCTTGGAATTATTTAAATTGTTTATTGCTGAAAACTTAGTCCTAAATAATTAAGTTCTACTCAGTAAATATTTGCACAGATGTATATTGGGTTGCTGCACTCTTAAGCATCGTGTTTGCACTTGTTTATGCATTCATGGATCTCATACATACGCATTTCATATAGATACGTCTCTCGCCGATGGATCGTACGAGCTGATTCCCGAGTCCGAGAGTGAGCAGCGTGAAGGCAATATTAATTTAACTGAAATTATTGAAGACCCGAACCAAGGTTCAGAAGAGCCCAAGGCTAGCTTTGAGCAAGAAGGCAAGCCCCGGAGCATAACCTAACTTTTTAAATTATGCAACTATGTTTTACCTATGTTTGTGCATTTACGTTTATAGGAGTTGATTGAAACCTTAGATGCATGATCCTAGTGCCTATGTCCTGGAATACTAGTATGATAGGTCGATAGTTGCCATGCTAAATAAGGACACGGTAAAAGTCGAGTGATTTCCTGTCACTCGCGAGATATAGGAGTTGATTGATTTACTTATGTTGGAATCATAAGGAATTGGTGGACGGGTTTTATGCGATAACCCGGGGTGGTTGATCATCCCGTCTACCCAGTTGAAATTGGCTAGGGTCATAACATGTTGGTACTGTTGGTCAAGTTTTTGAACGTGTTGACGCGGAAAATCGGCGGTCGTATTCCCCGCGTGCAGCACACGAAGACCAGGGAGATCAGCTTCGCTCCAGTGCCAGTCTACACTCCAGTTCAGGTTCGCGGCGTGCCAGTCAATTTGACCTGAAATTGACAAGGGAATAAAACAGTTAAATTGCTCTATGATTGTGCCGGCTCTATTTCAGACGATGGAGTAACGTCGAATTTTAGCCAAGACCCAATCAGACACGTATCGGCCGATACGATCGGACCTCAGAATCGGACCTTATTGATGACGTCAATCGGACCGAATGATCGGACCTCAATCAGACATCCAATCGGACCTCAGAATCGGACCAATCAGGATCGGACCTTGATTGATATGACAGATCAGCCTTTGAATAATGAAATAAAGCATAAAACAAGGCCAATATGTAAAATAATGGATCAGCTATGTCTTGAAACAAGATATTAAATAATCAAAGTGTAAGCCGATACATTGTCCATCTTGTCTAGCTGCCAGTTTGACTCGTCTTATCGGACCATCTAACCAACCAATCGGACTATAGCCTTTTCAGAGAAATCTAGCTCCGACGTAGGGAATCTAGATTTCTCCAACTATGATCAGATCAGATAGCTAGATAATCAGACTCGATTCATCAACCTGTCAATTAAACAAGATGCTCGCACAGGTGTTGATCAGATTAAGCAAAATAAGCAGGTAAAACATTAACAGATTCGTTCTGATTCTAAGATATGCTACCAAACAATTAAGCGAGATCCAGCTCCGACGTAGGGAATCTACACCACACTTAACATTCAAATAGCAATAAGGTGTAACCAAAGCTTCCTTTAACTAATCAAGATGAACCTAGCTCCGACGTAGGGAATCTAGACCAAACATGACAGTCAAAGATTAATCTAAGCGTATTACAAAGATCCAGCTCCGACGTAGGGAATCTACACCAGTGCAATACTCAAAGAACAACCAGATTAAACCACAAAGCAGGATCGGACATAGAACGATGCTGTAAGATAAATATTGCTTAAATCGGACCAAGACCAATGCTCAAAGCCGTTGAAGAAGTAGAATTGATTCACATGGCGTAGATCTAAACCAATCTAGCAACTCCAACAAACCGCAAAGACTACCTTTAGTAACCAAGATTATTCTAGCTCCGACGTAGGGAATCTAGACTAATCTTGATACCTAGCTCCGACGTAGGGAATCTAGGCTTAAAGTGTAATCCGATAAACGATAATCTGTTGAATAATCAATATTGATCTAGCTCCGACGTAGGGAATCTATATCAATCTTAATTATCCAGAGATAAATCGGTTGAACAGTATAAACGAGAAAGGGCGATGCGCCTCAATTCAAAGCCTATACTAGTTCGATAAATTGACTAACTTACTGGTAAGACGGAGATCAGAACTGATGCAGCCCGTCCACCAATGAGCTTCGTCGGTAACTACTACTAGGGTTTTGGCGTGAAGCCGGGTTGTATTGATTGTGAGAGTTATTCTTTACAATGGACGAGGGTTCATATTTATACCCTGGTCATGGAGAGTCCTGATCGGACCAGACTAACTAAATAAGGTAAACTAAGTTAAAGATAACACGGGACTCCCAAATGCCTTCTGAAAAGGAAATAGTCCCTGAATCTGATACGCTTCCTTCTTAGCCGACGCGCCTTTCCTCTTGAACTCGTCATCGGGTCGGACTCCTGCTTCATCGGACCCCTTTTCAGCATCGGCTTCCTTCTCTGTCACCTTCGGCCTTGACCAGTCAACGGGTCCACTGCGCAGTCTCAACCTCACCACGTCATCATCTAACTCAGCATGTCAGGTGCGAAAATCCGGTGTCAACAGAACGTACTAAACACATGCCGAGAATATGGTAATCAGTAAGCCTAGTACCCGATTGAACCGGGGCGTGGTCTTTATCCCCGCTTTCTCTGGAAGGATTCCCTTGTGTACACATGTGGGTACATGTGCTGCCTCGGCATGGCGACTGTGTGGGCCTTGTACCCAAGGGGAGTGGGCCCTGCCTGCGAACCGGGGATCGAGGGGAACCGTTGAAATGTGTGGACCCGGAGTGGGACGCTCAGATCGTGTGTTTAGGTCCACCTTGCAAGGTTAACAAATTTGGTTCGAATCGTCTGTTTCTCGCAGCTATTGAGACTGCTTGACCTTTGTGCTGCATTGAGTAAGAAGTGGAATATGGATCAATGTTAATTTTGATGCTTGGATAATTGTTTGCTTCACATGCTTGCTCTAGATAAGTGCTCACATAGAATGGGTAATCAACTAGAACTTGATGCTAAAATATTGAAAATAGGGATCCACTTTTAGAAGCTTTTTGGCTAAACAACCCCAACAGCCACAAAGCCTTGCATGTCTAGGAGTCGGTGAAGTAGATATCACCCGACGGGTAAGCCTTGCTGAGTATTAGTATACTCAGCCTTGCTATTGTTGAATGTTTTCAGGTAATGCCCTTGAGGATATGGTTGCTAGTTTGACTTGGCCGTGCCAGCTCCCTCCGGGTTGGACGGTTGAGTGGGACACATCCTCGGCTGGCGAGGATCGTGATGTTTGACATCATGGACGGCTTCTCCATGATGTTATGTATCGTCGATTAGACTACCGTTTTCTTTTCCGCTGCACTTGAACTCTGAACTACTTTACTTTTATGTCATGAACCTGGTTTGTAATAATAATAATTTCCTCTTGTGGGACCTTGTTGTTTAAAATTTGTGGATCGATGTAATCTCTGAACTCGTCTTCGTGCGAGTGTGTGCATGCGAGTTTCGATCGAAGTATTCAGTGGTTGTATCGGGCTTGACCCGACAGACTGTCAAGTTGGTCCGTTTTAAGTGTGTGGTAATTCGGGTGGCCTTAATGGTGGTGGTTAGCACACTTAAACCGGGTTAATTTGAGCTGTTCTGCCACAACTGCCGGGTCCATAAATCTGATAGTTGGCGCGCCAGGTAGGGGGCTGATCGACGAGATCAATCTACAAGCTCGATGGCATCTACTTCCGCCGTCATCACGCCGGCATCTGCAAAGATCTCCATCGCTGAAGGGGCCATGTTCTTCTTCGGATCCATGGTCTTCACCGTCGGACCCAAGGGAGAGCTCTCCTTCAGCCGCGATGCCACCCCGGAGGAGACCGCGCCACGACTCGACGCTACTCCGGATGGGGTCGTCACCATCACCACTCCGCCATCAACGATCGCCGACAACTCGACGATCGCGATGGTTGATGCCGCCCTCCCAGTTTCCGAGGGGAGCCCTCTTCCAACCACACCGCCGACTGCTTCGACTACTCCACCTCCCCCACGCAGGGCTCACGTGACACCCGAGGAACGAATGAGGCGATGGGCCGCACGCCAATGCGAGTTCGAGGCAGACATGGACCGAGCCATTGCCTCAGTCGGCGAGTGCATCGAACTGGCCGAATCCACCCGCCAGGACGTCACTCCCCCGACACGATTCCCGCTCGGATTCAGGAACAACGGGGTCGTATACCAGGAAGCACTCGGCGAACAGCCGAGCGCCGACTACTCTCTAGAAGCAAGCGGGGCGGCCAACTCCGTCACGATCACCCAGATCGAATCTGCTCCGAACGTCACGACAACGCAACCTCCTCGTCGTCAAGACATGCCGACTCCGCCCAAAGAGGAACCATCGCCGACTTTCCCGAAAGTCACGCGCATCCTGCCCCCGAACAAGAGGATCGTGCCTGCCAAACGGGAGACGTTCGTCTCCGACATATCCGCCGATGAAGCCACAGTCCAAGGAGAGGATTAAGCGCAGCGTGACGCCAGGATCAGGCACAATGATGAGAAAAGGCAGCGCCGCGACGCGCGACGAGACCGCCAAAACCCAGGGCCACCCGTAACCTCAACGATGATTTCATCCAGGAAATCGGCGGCATAGGTGTCTACGCCACTCTGTCAGCCAACCTTGCCGCCGCACATCATGAACTGGAAGAGATCCCAGAAACCCCGGAGCTCAACCGCATCAAGACCAGGCTAACCGCAGCCGCGGGTATGATCAACGCCCAGAAGGCCGCCGCCTATTCGTCTCGTCACTCCAGGTCGGCTAGCCGTCGTGAAGCCGAACAAGACATGGTCGACTAGCCGGACCTCCACGAGCGACTCCACAACCACGACCTCCGCAGAGACCTTGACGACCGCCACCGGCGAAGGGATGAGGAAGAGCTCCGACGACGCGCCGTGTACAACAGTGAACACGGCGCCCCGGGGTTGGACCGCGACACCCACCTACGCCGAGAACTGGAGGCCAATAAGGCCGCGCGCCGCCGCGAGTTCGACCGCAAATACGGACCTCCACTCGAGCAGCACAGGCCGCCACGGGCTCGCATCCCTGAGGATCTCTCCGCTGATTCGGGACGCGAGGACACCGAGAACCTCAATGAATGCGACGGCTTCCCAGCGTTTACCGCCCGAGTAA
>CM014274.1:46361275-46399012 GCA_004135705.1 Alloteropsis semialata | reverse complement strand
TACACAGTGGTGGGACATAAACTCTTGAAATCTAAGTTTTTGCAACAGTTTTGATTTAAGTAAGGAAAAGGCTAAAGAAAATAAATAAATGCCTAGTAAATAATCTGAACATGGGAAAAATATAAATCTACCTGGTATAAACTTGTTTTGATCAGTAGGTTTTAATAAGCTAGTTAATTAACATATGTTATATAGAGTTTTCTATAGTTTTTGTGCATTTGTGTTAAAGGTCAAGATAAATCTATAGTAAGTTCTATTGTGTAGAAAAATAAGATGCTTTTTAACCTTGTGCTGCTGTATGTTATAAAAATACATTATGAAAATCTCAGCCCCAGAAAACATGCGTAGATTTAGTTATGCTTTAATCCTTGCTCTAGTTGTTTTAATGCAAATAAATCACCAGAAATTATATGCATCTCAGAAAAATCTAAAACTTTCACAGTAGAGTTCTCTTGTCAATAGTAACCTGCAGTAAAAATTTCAACTTCAGAAAGTGCTTGTAGATTTATTTAGGTCTTTCTGTTTGATATCACTAAGTGGTTGTTAAAATAAATAGAACACAAATAACTAAAATAATGGTAGGGTCTTGGAAATTGTGTTTTACTGTGTAGAACTCAGAAATATGTTTGCTGTTTTTTTTGTTCATATAAAATGTTTTCTATGCTTTAACTACTAAAATATGCATGACAAGGGCTTGGAATTATTTAAATTGTTTATTGCTGAAAACTTAGTCCTAAATAATTAAGTTCTACTCAGTAAATATTTGCACAGATGTATATTGGGTTGCTGCACTCTTAAGCATCGTGTTTGCACTTGTTTATGCATTCATGGATCTCATACATAAGTATTTTCATATAGATACGTCTCTCGCCGATGGATCGTACGAGCTGATTCCCGAGTCCGAGAGTGAGCAGCGTGAAGGCAATATTAATTTAACTGAAATTATTGAAGACCCGAACCAAGGTTCAGAAGAGCCCAAGGCTAGCTTTGAGCAAGAAGGCAAGCCCCGGAGCATAACCTAACTTTTTAAATTATGCAACTATGTTTTACCTATGTTTGTGCATTTACGTTTATAGGAGTTGATTGAAACCTTAGATGCATGATCCTAGTGCCTATGTCCTGGAATACTAGTATGATAGGTCGATAGTTGCCATGCTAAATAAGGACGCGGTAAAAGTCGAGTGATTTCCTGTCACTCGCGAGATATAGGAGTTGATTGATTTACTTATGTTGGAATCATAAGGAATTGGTGGACGGGTTTTATGCGATAACCCGGGGTGGTTGATCATCCCGTCTACCCAGTTGAAATTGGCTAGGGTCATAACATGTTGGTACTGTTGGTCAAGTTTTTGAACGTACTAAACACATGCCGAGAATATGGTAATCGGTAAGCCTAGTACCCGATTGAACCGGGGCGTGGTCTTTATCCCCGCTTTCTCTGGAAGGATTCCCTTGTGTACACATGTGGGTACATGTGCTGCCTCGGCATGGCGACTGTGTGGGCCTTGTACCCAAGGGGAGTGGGCCCTGCCTGCGAACCGGGGATCGAGGGGAACCGTTGAAATGTGTGGACCCGGAGTGGGATGCTCAGATCGTGTGTTTAGGTCCACCTTGCAAGGTTAACAAATTTGGTTCGAATCGTCTGTTTCTCGCAGCTATTGAGACTGCTTGACCTCTGTGCTGCATTGAGTAAGAAGTGGAATATGGATCAATGTTAATTTTGATGCTTGGATAATTGTTTGCTTCACATGCTTGCTCTAGATAAGTGCTCACATAGAATGGGTAATCAACTAGAACTTGATGCTAAAATATTGAAAATAGGGATCCACTTTTAGAAGCTTTTTGGCTAAACAACCCCAACAGCCACAAAGCCTTGCATGTCTAGGAGTCGGTGAAGCAGATATCACCCGACGGGTAAGCCTTGCTGAGTATTAGTATACTCAGCCTTGCTATTGTTGAATGTTTTCAGGTAATGCCCTTGAGGATATGGTTGCTAGTTTGACTTGGCCGTGCCAGCTCCCTCCGGGTTGGACGGTTGAGTGGGACACATCCTCGGCTGGCGAGGATCGTGATGTTTGACATCATGGACGGCTTCTCCATGATGTTATGTATCGTCGATTAGACTACCGTTTTCTTTTCCGCTGCACTTGAACTCTGAACTACTTTACTTTTATGTCATGAACCTGGTTTGTAATAATAATAATTTCCTCTTGTGGGACCTTGTTGTTTAAAATTTGTGGATCGATGTAATCTCTGAACTCGTCTTCGTGCGAGTGTGTGCATGCGAGTTTCGATCGAAGTATTCAGTGGTTGTATCGGGCTTGACCCGACAGACTGTCAAGTTGGTCCGTTTTAAGTGTGTGGTAATTCGGGTGGCCTTAATGGTGGTGGTTAGCACACTTAAACCGGGTTAATTTGAGCTGTTCTGCCACAACTGCCGGGTCCATAAATCTGATAGTTGGCGCGCCAGGTAGGGGGCTGATCGACGAGATCAATCTACAAGCTCGATGGCATCTACTTCCGCCGTCATCACGCCGGCATCTGCAAAGATCTCCATCGCTGAAGGGGCCATGTTCTTCTTCGGATCCATGGTCTTCACCGCCGGACCCAAGGGAGAGCTCTCCTTCAGCCGCGACGCCACCCCGGAGGAGACCGCGCCACGACTCGACGCTACTCCGGATGGGGTCGTCACCATCACCACTCCGCCATCAACGATCGCCGACAACTCGACGATCGCGATGGTTGATGCCGCCCTCCCAGTTTCCGAGGGAAGCCCTCTTCCAACCACACCGCCGACTGCTTCGACTACTCCACCTCCCCCACGCAGGGCTCACGTGACACCCGAGGAACGAATGAGGCGATGGGCCGCACGCCAATGCGAGTTCGAGGCAGACATGGACCGAGCCATTGCCTCAGTCGGCGAGTGCATCGAACTGGCCGAATCCACCCGCCAGGACGTCACTCCCCCGACACGATTCCCGCTCGGATTCAGGAACAACGGGGTCGTATACCAGGAAGCACTCGGCGAACAGCCGAGCGCCGACTACTCTCTAGAAGCAAGCGGGGCGGCCAACTCCGTCACGATCACCCAGATCGAATCTGCTCCGAACGTCACGACAACGCAACCTCCTCGTCGTCAAGACATGCCGACTCCGCCCAAAGAGGAACCATCGCCGACTTTCCCGAAAGTCACGCGCATCCTGCCCCCGAACAAGAGGATCGTGCCTGCCAAACGGGAGACGTTCGTCTCCGACATATCCGCCGATGAAGCCACAGTCCAAGGAGAGGATTAAGCGCAGCGTGACGCCAGGATCAGGCACAATGATGAGAAAAGGCAGCGCCGCGACGCGCGACGAGACCGAAACCCAGGGCCACCCGTAACCTCAACGATGATTTCATCCAGGAAATCGGCGGCATAGGTGTCTACGCCACTCCGTCAGCCAACCTCGCCGCCGCACATCATGAACTGGAAGGGATCCCAGAAACCCCGGAGCTCAACCGCATCAAGACCAGGCTAACCGCAGCCGCGGGTATGATCAACGCCCAGAAGGCCGCCGCCTATTCGTCTCGTCACTCCAGGTCGGCTAGCCGTCGTGAAGCCGAACAAGACATGGTCGACTAGCCGGACCTCCACGAGCGACTCCACAACCACGACCTCCGCAGAGACCTTGACGACCGCCACCGGCGAAGGGATGAGGAAGAGCTCCGACGACGCGCCGTGTACAACAGTGAACACGGCGCCCCGGGGTTGGACCGCGACACCCACCTGCGCCGAGAACTGGAGGCCAATAAGGCCGCGCGCCGCCGCGAGTTCGACCGCAAATACGGACCTCCACTCGAGCAGCACAGGCCGCCACGGGCTCGCATCCCTGAGGATCTCTCCGCTGATTCGGGACGCGAGAACACCGAGAACCTCAATGAATGCGACGGCTTCCCAGCGTTTACCGCCCGAGTAAGATCCATTCGAATGCCTGCTAACTTTAAACCTACAGGCATAGAAAGGTACGATGGGAAGGCGGACCCAACGATGTGGCTTCGGACGTACAGCATCGCCATCCGCACAGTGAACGGTGACCACGACTCCATGTGCGCCTACTTCCCGGTCGCCATGACCAAGGTGGGGCTAAACTGGCTCCACAGCCTCGAGCCCAACTCCATCGACAACTGGGACACACTCTGCCGCAAGTTCAAGAGTTACTTCCAGGGCAGCTCCGTCCGGCCAGGCACAGCATGGGACTTAGGGAAGGTGAAGCAGAATCGCGGGGAAAGCCTCCGCGACCACACCGACAGATACATGGAGAACCGCAACCTCGTCCCCGGCTGCTCCGAATCCGAGATCATCCACTACTTCCTTGACGGCCTCGCCGAGTCGGTAGTCTTCGAGCGCCTCTGTGAGGACCTGCCAAAGACCTCCGGCGAGTTCTTTGATCGGGTAAACAAGCTGGCCAACGCCAAAGAAGCACTCGGGATGACGATCGGCCGCCTCGCCGAGAAGACCGACCAAGGAAGGAGGACCCGCGCCGAGCTCGGCCAGAACCGAGCAGGATGGGCGACCGAAAGCGCTCGGGAGATCGCACCATCGCCGCCATGGATCGCGGAGGCCCTCGCCCGCGGACCAACTTCAGCGCCGAGTTCGACAAGATGCTCCAAGGGCCCTGCCCCATACATAAGCAGTCCAAGCACCGTATGATCGACTGCATGGGACTCGCCGACGCCTACATGAAGCAGGAAGGGAAGCTGCCGCCACGCAATGACGACAAGGGCGACAAGGGGAAAGGGGCGCTCGCCTCACCAAAGTACTCGTCGACGGCGGAAGTGGGCTCAACATCATTTTCGCCCAAACGCTGAGAGACATGGGCATCGGCCCCGACGCTATGGCCCCTTCCCCTCACCCATTTTACGGGCTGATTCCAGGCAAGGGCTCCAAACCACTCGGGCAGATATCTCTCCCCGTCACCTTTGGCGATCAAAGTAACTTCCGAACCGAGTACCTCAACTTCTAGGTCGCCGATTTCACCACCGCCTATCACGCCATACTCGGAAGGCCGGCGCTCGCCAAATTCATGGCGATCCCCAACTACACGTACCTACTGATGAAGATGCTAGCACCAAATGGCGTCCTCTCCATCCGCAGCGATGTGCACACCGCCAAGGGATGCGACAAGGAAGGGCTCCACCTCTGCACCGGCATCAAACGCAGCGTACTCCAGATGGAAGTGGTCAACGATGCGAGAACATTCCAGGGCGATCCCGGCTCCATCCCCGAGTCCTCCAAAAGGAGAGCCGCGCCGACCACCATGCAGCCGGCCGAAGAAGTACGTCCCGTCTCACTCGAGCTCGCCGACTCCTCCAAGACCGCCCTGATCGGTTTAGGGCTCGACGCAAAATAGGAAAGCGCGCTCGTCGCCTTCCTTCGGAACAACACCGACATATTTGCATGGACTCCATCAGACATGCCAGGTGTTCCGAGGGAGGTGATCGAGCACTCCTTGAAGGTTGACGCGAACGCCAAACCAGTCCGCCAAAAGCTCCGACGCTTCGCGCAGGACCGCAAGGAGGCCATTAGGGTAGAAATTACAAGGCTGTTAGCTGCTGGGTTCATTAGAGAAGTCTTTTATCCCGACTGGCTTGCTAATCCAGTCCTTGTAAGAAAAAAGAATAATGAATGGAGAATGTGTGTTGACTACACGGATCTCAATAGGCACTGCCCTAAGGACCCCTTCGTCCTGCCCCGCATCGACCAAGTCGTCGACTCCACCGCCGGATGCGTACTCCTATGCTTCCTTGATTGCTACTCCGGCTACCACCAAATCGCCTTGAAAGAAGAGGACCAAGAGAAGACGTCCTTCATTACTCCGATCGGCGCTTACTGCTACACCAAGATGACGTTCGGCCTCTGAAACGCTGGCGCCACCTACCAGAGGGCCATAAACCTGACCCTAGATACACAGATCGGCCGCAACGCCAAGGCCTACGTTGATGACATAGTAATCAAGACAAAGAACGAAGCCGAGTTCATCACCGACCTCTCCGAAACATTCAGCAACCTCCGCAGACTCAACTGGAGGCTAAACCCGACCAAGTGCGTCTTTGGCGTACCGAAAGGGAAACTACTCGGCTTCATCGTCAGCAACAGAGGCATCCAAGCCAACCTAGAAAAAATAGACACCATCCGGAGGATGAAACTGCCGACTGGGAAGAAAGAGATCCAAAAGCTGACTGGTTGCATGGTGGCCTTAAGTAGGTTCATCTCTCGGCTAGGGGATAAGGGCTTGCCGTTTTTCAAGATCCTCAAGAAAACTGACAAGTTTGAATGGACCCAGGAGGCGCAGCAAGCTTTCGCCGACCTCAAAAACTACCTCTCCAACCCACTGATACTCGTCACCCCGCACAATGATGAGACACTGCTCCTATACATTGCAGCCACAACCAATGTGGTAAGCACTGTGATCGTTGTGGAGAGGGAGGAGGAGGGAAAGGTGCTACGCGTGCAGCGACCAGTCTACTATGTGAGCGAAGTACTAAGCGAATCCAAGGCACGCTATCCCCAGGTGCAGAAACTACTCTATGCACTACTGATTACGTCAACGAAACTCCGCCATTACTTTCAGGCGCATCGCATCAAGGTGGTCACGCAATTTCCACTCGGCGAAATCCTCCATAACAGGGATGTCACCGGACGAATCATCCAATGGTCTGTCGAACTCGCCTCATTTGTCATAGATTTCGTCCCGCGCACCGCCATCAGATCGCAGATTCTCGCCGACTTCATCGCCGAATGGGCCGAGAGCCAGGACGCGAAAGAAGACACTAGCGGAGAACATTGGAAGATGTACTTCGACGGCTCCTTAATGATCGACGGCGGGGGCGCCGGTGTACTTTTCATCTCACCAAAAGGGGAACTACTCCGATATGTCCTTCAAATACATTTCCCCGTCACCAACAACTCCGTCGAGTACGAAGCAATCCTCCACGGGCTCCGCATCGCCACTTCACTCGGAATAAGGACGCTGCTGGTTTATGGCGACTCTGCCATCGTTATAAACCAAGTCAACAAAGAATGGGATCGCCACAGCGAATGGATGAATGCTTACTGTGAGGCAGTACACAAGCAGGAGGGAAGATTCTACGGAATAGAATACCATCACGTTTCATGAGAAAACAACCTCGCAGCTGACGTACTCGCCAAACTGGGGTCAACCCGCACGGAAGTACCTGGAGGTGTGTTCGTGCAAGGTCTCCTTAAACCCTCCATTAAAGAATTGGGAGATGAACCAGAGCCTGCCCCTGAACTCTGCGAGGTAATGACGGCCGACGCCAAAGAAGAGTGGATGGCCGAGTTCATAGATTACCTCGCCCATAACAAGGTACCAGAAGATCCCACAGCACGGAAGATTCTAGAATGCCGAAGCAGGAACTATGTGGTGGTCGGCGACGCCCTATACAGACGAGCCGCTACAAGACGGGTGTTCATCAAATGCGTCACGAAAGAAGCCGGCCTCCAGATCCTTGACGATATCCACTCGGGAGTTTGCGGAAGCCACGCCGCCGCAGGAACACTAGTCAGAAAAGCATACCAGGCCGGGTTCTTTTGGCCTACTGCCATCTCTGATGCCAAGGAACTCGTCCGCCGGTGCCAAGGGTGCCAGTTCTTCGCCAAGTAGAAACACCTCCCAGCCCAAGCTTTACGCACAATCCCGCCCTCATGGCCTTTCGCCTGTTGGGGATTGGACATGGTGGGACCATTTAGAGCAGCTCCGGGAGGTTACACGCACATACT
Organism: Alloteropsis semialata; assembly: GCA_004135705.1. NCBI lineage: Eukaryota > Viridiplantae > Streptophyta > Magnoliopsida > Poales > Poaceae > Alloteropsis > Alloteropsis semialata. Next base: position 46,391,232 of record CM014274.1, on the reverse strand, counting down.
CGTCGCCATCGACAAATTCTCCAAATGGATAGAGTACAAAGCCATTGTCGGAACTCCAACGTCAAAGCAAGCTGCCGCCTTCATCGAAGAAATCACGCACCGGTTTGGGGTCCCAAACAGGATCATAACCGACTTGGGAACGCAGTTCACCACATCCGCCTTCTAGGACTTTTGCGAGAGTAGATGCATCGATGTGTATTACGCCTCGGCCGCCCACCCCAGGTGCAACGGACAGGTGAAACGAGCCAACGCCATGATACTCTAAGGCCTAAAGGCAAGGATCTTCAACCCATTGAAGAAGTTCACCGGACGATGGCACCAAGAGCTATCGCAGGTCATTTGGGGACTTAGGACTCAGCCGAGTAGGGCCACAGGCCACACTCCCTTCTTCCTGGTCGATGGCTCCGAGGCAATCCTCCCGATCGACATCGCCTTTGGATCACCGCGCATCGACAACTACGAGGAAGGCGAAGCGGAAGCAGCTCGCGAGGTGGACCTTGACTCCATCGAGGAACATAGAGTTAACGCCCTCATACAGCATGCGCGTTACCAGCAACAACTCCGACGCTACCATGACAAGAACGTCCAGCAACGGGACTTCAACATCGGTGACCTCGTCTTACGCCGAGTGCAATCGACAGCAGGAGCTCACAAACTCTCCGCCCCATGGGAAGGACCGTTCATAGTGACCCAGGTCATATGTCCGGGTACTTTTCGACTCTAATACAAGGATGGCACCGAAGTCCCGCACCCGTGGAATATAGAGCACCTACGCCGATTCTACCCATAACAAAGCTATGTATCATCAAGTTCAATAAAAATATCCCTTTGTCATTTAATGTTTATTCTCTTATCAAAACCACTCGGCATTGCTCCATTCTGAGTAGTTCCTAACTAAATGCTGCGTAACCGGACCTAGAACAACGCCTAAGCCTTTCTACATGTCCACGGGACCCGCTCTCGACGTTATGAACTTAGGATAAGTGAAGCGAAGGGAAAAGCACATCCAAGCAAAAGAACTACTCGGACAACCTTAAAACATGACATAAACTATCCTCGTTTTACTCATTTCTGAATACTTGTATATACAAAATCTACTCTACCCTACACCACCACGCAGGATCCTACTCCAGCTTGAGGGCCTCGCCGACCTTCTCCGCGATCGGGCGAGTCTGAGCCAGTGCCTCCTTCATTTGCTCGCTCGAAGCATCCGATGCCACCCCATCACCAACTGGTGCAAGGTCGATCCGCGGGAAGAGCGTCCGAACACGCGCGAGAGCGTCGTTCGCACACACAACCGCCGACTCCTTGACCAGATCGGCGATCCTGGCCGGCGCGGCCTGTAGTCGGGCGACGAGGGCTGTCGGCTCATCCTCTTCCGGAGTAACGGTGTCCAGCAGGTCCTTCGCCGCGTCATGGATCTCTGTCAAGGCCAAGTGTGATGAAGCCAGCTCTTGCTCCAAGCCTGTTATGATTTGAGCGTTATTCTGGATAGTATACATCGCTTGAAGCATCGTCATGTCCGCACCTTTTCGGAACTCCTGCTCCCTCTTCAGCTTGCCCACCATAACTTCCTCGGACTTCTGCAGATTGGCATTCACAAAACGCAAATCCTTCAGCTCATTGAGGTGACGGGCCCTCTCCATCTCCTTCTCTGAAAAAGCAGGGGAGCACTCGGTCAGGACAAAAAGTACACGGCAAAACTCGACGGCAAAGGAAGAGCACTCAGGAAGTTACAAGGACAAGGCCTTACCATGAAGACTCGAGTGATGCTGCACGATGGCGTCGTTCAAACTCTTCTGGGTGACGTCACGCTGACGCTTGACCCGTTTGAGCTCCGCCTTCAGCTCCGCCTTGCGCCGTCGCACCGACTGCACATCATGGAGCTGCTCTTGGCGCGACTGCCGTAGCGTGGCTAACCTCTGCACCAATCAGTGAAAAGCGGAGAACTCAGGAATGTACAATGAAGAACTAAAATAAACAAAGCGGATGAGGAGACAAACCTCCACGCAGCGCCGAGATTGGTCGACTGCAAGCTGTAGCTCGGCAAGCACCGCCTCCTCCTCCGCCGTGTTGGCGTCAATCGCAGGGACCGTCAAAGCCCTCGAGTCGTCCGACTGCTTTTGGAGGCCCTCCCCTTGGACCTCTGCTTGAGCAGCGGCATCTCTGTCCGCGTGCAGAGTCGGCACCGAGGGATCCACTACAGGATCCCCAGCGCCACCGCTCGGGGAAGCTGCCACCTTTCCTGTCCCACCCTGCACGTCCTCCGTCCCGGGCGGCACCACGTTCTCCTCCAGAGCAGGCCCGGCTGGCACCGGCTCCGGTCGCGGCGCCATCGACCCCTAGGCCGAATCCGTCACACCGAGCACCACGCCCGAGGGCGGCATGCCAACGGGTGTAACCGGGAGGGGGAATTCGGTTTCTACGGGGAAACAGTCGACGACCCCGTCCCGCCGGCCGCCTTACCATCAACATCGGAAGATTTGCTGAAAAACGCAGTCGGCAGTTAAAACACGAACTCAGAAATAATGATACACATAGCTAACCTACTAGGGAGCATGAGAACGAAGACTCACTGGGAACTCTTCACCACAACAACTCGGGGCCGCAAGATCGGAAGCTTGGGGCGCCGCTGCGCCGAGGCCGTCTTCAGGATCGGCCTGGTCCCTAGATTGGAGACTGGCCTGGCATCCGCAACAGCCTGGACAACGGCTTCCGCCACTATCCGCCGTTTTTCTTCTACCGAGACGTCCATGGCAGGCGTGCTCCTGCTCTTGGAATAAGGAGTCGGACACTGCTTCGTCCTTCTCCTCTTCCTCTTCCTCCACGATGGCCGGGGAAGGTCATCCCGGCTCGTCAACGTCGGCGTCCGAACCCGCCACTGGTTGCTTGGCCGGCTGCACAGGCGGTTTCTTCGCCGTCACCTTCCTTGTGCGCTTCCGCTTGGGAGGCGGCGCCGTATGCGCCACTGCTTCCTGGATGGAGGGCGCTTCGTCAGACAACGTAGCCGAGTCGTCGTCAGCCGCATCGCCGGCTTCAGACGCCGCCGGCTTAGAAACGCGAGCCCTACGAGACCCGACTTTTGCCACGGCCACCCGCCGTTTCCGTGGGCGGGTCTCCTCTACATCTTCATCAGAAGGGCTTAGGGAGCCCTCCGTGTCGCTGGCTGCCCACTCCAGAGGAGCAGGTGGATCAACTGCATCTCCCGCAGGGGCATCACCTTGATCACCCGGGGCTGCTACCCCAGATATGCCTTCCTAGGCGAATCCTCTGGAAGCGGAGAAGGAGAAAAGAATTCGAAGACCCGATCCTGCGAGAGTCGCAAATCAGACGGCCAACCGACGGTTAGATCAAAATCAAAGATCAGCATCAAGATGAACACGCTAAAGTACTCGGAATGAAGACTTACCGGTGGAGCAGGCCTCTTCAAAGAGAACGGGCGCGGCTGATGTTTCTCCGACACGTGGCCGAGGAAGAACCCGCCTACGTGCGCCTTCATCTCCTCCTTGCCCACTGTCCGGCGGGCCCCCCGGGTGGGATCCTCCCGGCCCGAGTACTCGAAGCCCGGGTGCTTCCTCTCCTGGATCGGCTGAACCAACCACTGGCTAAAGTTGCAGGCGATGCCGACCGCTGTCAAACCCTGATCCTTGAGTTCCTTGATCATCGCAAGGAGCTCCTCGACCTCGCACATCTGGTGACCGTTGGGAAGATCATTCCAACAGGTCTTGATTACCGGCCGCGCTCCGCGGTGGCAGGGGATCGTTGGCGCGTGGTTCCCGATGTAGAACCACTCTGCCTTTCAGCCCTTGTTGGAGGTGTTGAGGGCGATGTCGAATCCGGCGCCTCCCACCATTACCATCTTCTCCTCACTTGGTTGAGGCTTCAACCAGTAGAGGTACCTCCACAGGTCAAAATGGGGAGTAATCCCCAGGTAGGCATCGCACAAATGGACGAAGACGGAGATGGCCATGATCGAGTTCGGGTTGAGGTGGACGGCCTCGATCCCGTAGTAGTGGAGCAGGCCTCGGAAGAAGGCTCCCGCCGACAAACCAAACCCCGTCTCGAAGAACGGTTTGAAGAGCACCAGCTCGCCAGAGTTCTTCGACGGGAAAGCTTCCCCGGTGCTTGGGCGCCACTCCGCCACTGCTTGAGGCGGAAGGATACTCCGCTCCACCATCTCCTCCAAGATCTCCTCGGACACCTTCCCCCGTACCCATGCGACGGCGGGGGAGGGGATCTTCTCTGACTTGGGGAGGTCGGCGAGCTTCCTCTTCGGCGCCATGGCTTTGGGCACGGAGCGCCTTGTTCGCATCCGCGAGGCTACGCTCCCCGTGGTGGCTAAATCCGCAGCGGATCTACAAGCAGGGAGAGTTTTTGGTGGCGGTGGAATGAAGAATGGAGCAAGGGGGGATTGGATCTGGAAACAGAGGGATTTCCCCGTCAGACCTAACCCTCGCCTTTTATGGCGCTTCACAACGTCCGAAATTACCGCAAGACGGCGCGATTAACGGATGAGAGCGCAACGGTAAAAAGAGCCGTTGAGCGCCCTCGCAAACCGTTATGCTCGGAGCGTCAACGTTAAAAACGACCCCGTGCACTCGGGCAAGACGAAGAAGTCGGCGCGCCACTAAGGCTCGACCAGCACTCGGACTCAGGGGCTGGCGCCGCATTAAAGACAGTGTGCCTCTTGGGCTCAATTGGCCCCAAACCACTCGGGAGCCAACACTACAAAACGAGTGGCATGCCGCTAAGGCTCGACCAGCTCTCGGACTCGGGGGGCTGGCGCCGCATTAAAGACAGTGTGCCTCTTGGGCTCGATTGGCCCCGAACCACTCGGGAGGCAACACTGCAAAACGAGTGGCGTGCCGCTAAGGTTCGACCAGCACTCAGGCTCGGGGGCTGGTGCCGCATCACAGACAGCGTGCCTCTAGGGCTCGATCAGCCCCAAAGTGCTCGGGGACTGACGCTGCAAATAGGTCACCGCAATTGGACAAGCACGGCCGAACCCCGACTGTCGGGGGTAGACCCCCAGGGGTACCCAGAAGACGGATTGGCCCAACCAGCAAGGGGCGGCCCAATCCGAGTGCTATCGGGCCGGTTTGTCAGACTGGGTGGCCCACCAGTCGGGCGAACCGGATGACTACGACGGCGCGCGCGGCAAGGAAGCAGACGGCGTATCCCGCAAGAAGCTCGGAGATCAAGATAAACTAGCCGGATTTATAGGGAAGGATATCTGTAATCGTTATAGGATCGCATCCTTGTATTTCGGGTAGGTTATGATCTCTAGCCGACTTGTAACTCAAGGCAGCCGGACTATATAAGGTGCCTTGAGACCCCCCTCCAGAACACGATCATTCACGATACAAAACCTAGGACAGAACCCAACTACGGAGATCCTTCAGGAACTTCATACACAGCAATCCATACACCCAACACAGGACGTAGGGTATTACGTCATCCTGACGGCCCGAACCTGTTCAATCCTTGCGTCTTGTGTTACCATCGACTTCTGATCCTCGATCTGTCCCTCAACAAATCAACCACGTAGGCTACCCTGTGTGGACTGCCGGGCTCATAAATCCGACAGTTGGCGCGCCAGGTAGGGGTTGATCGACGAGATCAATCTGCAAGCTCGATGGCATCTACTTCCGCCGTCATCACGCCGGTATCCACGAAGATATCCATCACTGAGGGGGCCATGTTCTTCTTTGGATCCATGGTCTTCACCGCTGGACCTGAGGGGGAGCTCTCGTTCAGCCGTGACGCCACCCCTGAGGAGACAGCGCCACGACTTGACGCTACGCCAGACGGGATCGTCACCATCACCGCTCCGTCGCCGACCATCACCAACAACTCGGCGATCACGGCGGCCAACATCGCTCTCCCGGCACCCGAGGGGAGCACGCTTCCGCCTACGCCGCCGACTGCTTCATCCACTCCGCCTCCGCCACGCAAGGTGCAGCAGACTCCCGAGGAGCGAAGGCGCCGATGGGCCGCACGCCAACGCCAGTTTGAGGCGGACATGGACCACGCCATCGCCTCCATCGGCGAGTGTATCGAGCTCGCCGAATCTGCTCGCCAGGACATCACCTCGCCGACACGATTCCCGCTGGGACTCAGGAACAGCGGTGCCGTCTACCAAGAAGCACTCGGCGAACGGCTGAGCGCCGACTACTCCCCAGATGCGATTAGGGCGGTCGATCCCATCACAACCACCCAGATCGGATCAGCTCCGGACGTTGCGGCGGCGCAACACCCTCCTCCTCAGGATGCGCCGACTCCGCCTGAACAGGAAACAACTCCGACTTTCCCGCAAGTCACACGTGTCCTCCCTCCAAACAAGAGGATCGTGCCTGCCAAGCGGGAGACGTTCGTCTCCGACATATCAGCCGATGAGCCGACGGTCCAAGGGGAAGATCAAGCACATCGTGACGCCAGGATCGGACGCAATGATGAGAAGCAACGACGCCGCGACGCGTGACGGGATCGCCGAAACACCCGGGCCACGCGTAACCTCCACGACGACTTCATCCAAGAAGTCGGCGGAGTGGGCGTTTACGCCACCCTGTCGGCTAATCTCGCCGCCGCGCACCTTGAACTGGAAGGGATTCCGGAAACCCCGGAGCTCAACCGGATCAAGACTATGTTGACCGCCGCCGCGGGCATGATCAACGCCCAAAAAGCTGCCGTCTCATCATCTCGCCACTCCAAGTCGGCCAGCCGTCGTGAAGTCGATCACGACGTGGTTGACCAGCCGGACCTCCGCGAACAACTTCGCAACCACGACCTCCGCAGGAACCTCGATGACCGCCACCGGCGAAGGGACGAGGAGGAGCTCCGACGGCGCGCCGAGTACAACCGCGAACACGGCGCCCCGGGGTTGGACCGCGACACGCGCCTACGCCGAGAGCTCGAAGCCAATGAGGCCGCACGTCGCCGCGAATTTGACCGCAAGTACGGACCTCCACTCGAACAAGATAGGCCACCTCGGGCTCGCACTCCTGAAGACCACTCCGCCGACTCAGGGCATGAGGACATGGAGAACCTCAACGACTGCGACGGCTTCCCGGCGTTTACCGCTCGAGTAAGATCTATTCGAATGCCTGCTAACTTCAAACCTACAGGCATAGAAAGATACGATGGGAAGACGGACCCTACGATGTGGCTCCGGACGTACAGCATCGCCATCTGCGCGGTCAACGGCGACCACGACTCCATGTGCGCCTACTTCCCCGTCGCCATGACCAAGGTGGGGCTGAGCTGGCTCCACAGCCTTGAGCCCGGCTCTATCGACAGCTGGGACACTCTTTGCCGCCAGTTCAAGAGCTACTTCCAGGGCAGCTCCATCCAGCCAGGCACAGCGTGGGACCTGGGCAAGGTGAAGCAGAACCGCGGGGAGAGCCTCCGCGACTACACCGACCGATACATGGAGAACCGCAACCTGGTTCCCGGCTGCTCCGAGTCCGAGATCATCAACTACTTCCTCGACGGCCTCGGTGACTCCGTCGTCTTCGAGCGCCTCTGCGAGGACATGCCAAAGACCTCTGGCGAGTTCTTTGGGCGAGTAAACAAGATGGCGAACGCCAAGGAGGCCGCTCGCCTCCACTACAACAAGAAAAGCAATCGGGACGATGATCGTCCGCCTCACCGAGAGGACCGACCGAAGAAGGAGGACTCGCGTCGTTCCCGACCTGAACCGAGCAGGATGGGCGACCGAAAGCGCTCGAGAGACTTCACCGTCGCCGCCATGGATCGCAGCGGCCCTCGCCCGCGGTCCAACTTCAACGCCGAGTTCGACAAGATGCTCCAAGGGCCCTGCCCCATCCACAAGCAGTCTAAGCACCGCATGATCGACTGCATGGGACTCACCGACGCTTACAAGAAGAAAGAAGGGAAGCTGCCACCGCGCGATGATGACAAAGGCGACAAGGGAAAAGGGGCCCCCGCGAACCCCGCTTTCCCGAACGTCGAGAGGCAGGTGAACTTCATCCTCGGAGGACCACCGCCCGTGGATGATAAGCGCAGGGAGAAGGTGCGCGACCGGGAGATATTCTCCTGCTACACGTCACCGGTCCAACCACTCCGCTGGTCCGAGCAGCCGATCACCTTCTCCAGGGAGGACCAGTGGTTCCAGATCTCCGACGTGGGCGAGTACCCCCTGGTGCTCAGCCCGATCGTCAACAACGCCCGCCTCACCAAAGTACTCCTTCTCTCCACCCGTTCTACGGGCTGATCCCGGGCAAGGGCTCCAAACCACTCGGGCAGATAGCTCTGCCCGTCACCTTCGGCGATCAGAGCAACTTCCGGACCGAGTATCTCAACTTCCAGGTCGCCGACTTCACCACCGCCTACCACGCCATACTCGGAAGGCCAGCGCTCGCCAAATTCATGGCGATCCCCAACTACACGTACCTGCTGATGAAGATGCCGGCACCAAACGGCGTCCTCTCCGTCCGCAGTGACGTCCACACCGCCAAGGGCTGCGACAAAGAAGGGCTCCACCTCTGCACCGGCATCGAGCGCAGCGTGCTCCAGATGGAAGTGGTCCACGAGGCGGAAACTTTCCAGGGAGACCCGGGCTCCATCCCCGAGTCCTCCAAGCGAAGAGCCGCGCCGACCACCATGCAGCCGGCTGAAGAAGTGCGCCCCATCTCGCTTGGGCTCTCCGACTCCTCCAAGACCGCCCTGATTGGTTCAGGGCTCGACCCCAAATAGGAAAGCGCGCTCGTCGCCTTCCTCCGGACAACGCCGACATATTTGCATGGACTCCATCAGATATGCCGGGTGTACCGAGGGAGGTGGTCGAGCACTCCTTGAAGGTTGACGCGAACGCCAAGCCAGTTCGCCAAAAGCTCCGTCGCTTTGCGCAAGACCGCAAGGAGGCCATTAGGGTAGAGATTACAAGGCTGTTAGCTGCTGGGTTCATTAGAGAAGTCTTTTATCCCGACTGGCTCGCTAATCCAGTCCTTGTAAGAAAAAAGAATAATGAATGGAGAATGTGTGTTGATTACACCGATCTCAACAGGCACTGCCCTAAGGACCCCTTCGTCCTGCCCCGCATCGACCAAGTCGTCGACTCCACCGCCGGATGCGTACTCCTATGCTTCCTTGATTGTTACTCCGGCTATCACCAGATCGCCTTGAAAGAAGAAGACCAAGAGAAGACATTCTTCATTACTCCGATTGGCGCTTACTGCTACACCAAAATGACGTTCGGCCTCCGCAACGCTGGCGCTACTTACCAGAGAGCCATCAACCTCACCCTGGGCACACAGATCGGCCGCAACGCCGAGGCCTACGTCGATGACATAGTCATCAAGACGAAGACCGAAGTCGAGTTCATCGCCGACCTCACCGAGACGTTCACCAATCTCCGCAGGCTCAACTGGAGGCTAAACCCGACCAAGTGCGTCTTTGGCGTACCGAAGGGGAAACTACTCGGCTTCATCGTGAGCAACAGAGGCATCCAAGCCAACCCCGAGAAGATAGACACCATCTGGAGGATGAAACCGCCGACTGGGAAGAAAGAGATCCAAAAGCTGACTGGTTGCATGGCGGCCTTGAGCAGGTTCATCTCCCGGCTGGGGGATAAGGGTTTGCCATTCTTCAAGATCCTCAAGAAGACCGACAAGTTCGAGTGGAACCAGGAGGCGCAGCAAGCTTTCACCGACCTCAAAAATTACCTCTCCAATCCACCAGTACTCGCCGCCCCGCATAATGACGAAACGCTGCTCCTGTACATTGCTGCCACGACTAATGTGGTGAGCACTGTCATCGTTGTGGAAAGGGAGGAATAAGGAAAGGTGCAAAGAGTGCAGCGACCAGTCTATTACGTAAGCGAAGTACTCAGCGAATCTAAGGCCCGCTACCCTCAGGTGCAGAAACTGCTCTACGCACTGCTGATCACATCAAGGAAACTCCGCCATTATTTTCAAGCACATCGCATCAAGGTGGTCACGCAATTTCCACTCGGCGAAATCCTCCACAACAGGGACGTCACCGGGCGGATCATCAAGTGGTCCATCGAGCTCGCCTCCTTCATCATAGACTTCGTCCCGCGCACCGCCATCAGGTCACAAATCCTCGCCGACTTCGTCGCCGAATGGACCGAGAGCCAGGACGCGAAAGAAGACACCAGCGGCGAACATTGGAAGATGTACTTCGACGTCTCCTTAATGATTGACGGCGGAGGCGCCGGTGTACTCTTCATCTCGCCGAAAGGGGAACTGCTCCGATATGTCCTCCAAATTCGCTTCCTCGTCACCAACAACGCCGCCGAGTACGAAGCAATCCTCCACGGGCTCCGCATCGCCACTTCACTAGGAATAAAGAGGCTCCTGGTTTATGGCGACTCCGCTGTCGTTATAAATCAGGTGAACAAAGACTGGGATCGCCACAGCGAGCGGATGAACGCCTATTGCGAGGCAGTGCACAAGCAGGAGGGAAAATTCTACGGAGTTGAGTACCACCACGTTCCACGGGAGAACAACCTCGCTGCTGATGCACTCGCCAAGCTGGGGTCAACCCGCGCGGAAGTACCAGGGGGAGTATTCGTGCAAGGCCTCCTCAAACCCTCTGGGTGACGCCGGTGATCTCCGATGGCGCCTCTGATCCTCCCTCGGCGGCAACCATGGGTGGCCTCTCGGATCTGGATTTCAATCCTGGTCTAGAGATTCAGCGCCTGGTCCACTCCCGGTTCTCTTCCCCGGTCAGTTTCTCCCATGGCTTCTCCTCCTCTGAGTTCTTTCTTGTGGCCTCTTTTGGGCGATCAGCAATTCGTCTCAATGTGGAATCGGTGGGTCTTATGCTCCAATCTTGCATTGGGGGTATTGATTTGGACTTCAATGTGGTTCATCTTTCGGGATCAATGTTTCGTTTCTCGGTGTTCTCCAAGAATGTGGGTCTTCTGATCTACAAATTGGGGTCTTTTAAGTGCAAATCTTTTGATGTTTACTTTGCGCTCTGGAGTTCTGGAGGCCCCAATTGGCGTACGAATCTTGATCTTTGGATGAAAGAACAAGATGCTGAATGGTCAGTCGCTGGCAAGAGATCATCTCGCAAAAGCTATGCTGATGCTGTGAAATCTACATCGGTTTTCAAGAGATTATCTTATCCCTCTGATTATTTCTCGAGGAATTTCGCCGGTTCTAGTTCAAGTTCTTCTAATTTTTTGATCAAGCAGAATGCTCATTCTATTCAGTCGAAATCTCTTTCGGATCGTCATCCCGTGTCTCACGGGCTTGATCAACGTTGTTTCCGTTGCCTCTCGCGCAATCACAGGGTGGCTGCATGCATTTCAAAAGTCAGATGCCGTATCTGTTTCAATCTGGGCCACATTTCTCGTTTTTGACGGGCCAAAATCCTGAAAGGCCCATCTAAACCAAGGGTCAGCTGGCGCATTAAAAAGAAACCTACCTACCAGGGCGTCGACTCCTCGCCTTCCTCGAGAACCTGTTCCTTCCACTGCAATCTCCGCCGACGAACTCCCTCCTCCTCCTCCGATTCCTCTGCCATTCATGGCGAACTTCGCCATTGATCCCCGCCCTCACCTGCCCCCTGGCTTTGCTTGGGCGCCTCGGGTCCTGCCCTACGTTCCCCCGGCTCGTCCCCGTGTCTGCCTCGCCTCTGATCTTGAGAAGATCAATGAGGATCTTGCCATTGCTCTGTTGACTCCACCGGTGGCCAAAGAGGACTACATCCCGATGGCGCGTGCTCTCCACCAGTTCCTGATTGATGAGGGCGTCCGAGCTCCAGAAATCCAGCCGTGTCCGATTGGTGATGCATACGTCCGCTTCTCATCGATCTTGGAGAGAGATCGTTATCTGCTCGGGGCACCTCGACATTTTGGTCAGTATCACCTCCGCTTTGTTCGTCATGATGAGGGGGCAAACTTTAGATCTTCTGAGATGGATAGGGAAGTTTGGCTTATGTTGATGTGCTATCCAACTGATGCTCGATCGATTTCCCTGGTTGGAAAAGCCATCTGTGGTTTTGCTCAACTTTTGCATGTTCACCCTTCTATTACTGTTGCTAGAATCATAGTCAAAGCACTAGTCAACAGAGAGCAAGACATTCCTGATGATTTTGTTATTTCGGTTGGAAAAGCACCTAGAACCAGGACCTTTACTGTGCCAGTTTTCATCTTGTCTGCAACTGATGTTGTTCTTGGAGGAGATGAGGAACTGCCTCCGGCTGATGGACCTGCGCACCCGCTCCCTTTCCCTGCTGGTGCTTGGATGCCTCCACCGGTGATTAATGAGGGTTTTTCTAAGGTTTCTTCTGTTGCTGGTGTTCCGGGCTTTAACCCTCACCCTGTTCAGCAGGAGGATGCTCCTATGCCTGAAATGCAGCATGAGGAGCATGAAGTTCAGCAGGAGGAACAGGCAGCACAGCATGATGTGCCAGTTGTAGCTGATCCTTTACCTCTTGGAGTTGATCCAGCTTCAGTTGAAGTTGATCTAGTGGAGCTTTCACCGGCAGCTAGAGACTTTGAGGCTTTGATCCAGTGGAGCTTTCACCGGCAGCTAGAGACTTTGAGGCTTCTGGGGGCATCATCAGAGCTGCTAATGGTGAGGAGAAGGTCCCAGCTGTGGATGAAACTCTGGTGCCTCTAAGGGCTATTCTGGATAAGGTGATCTGCTCTGTCTATCCTGTTAATTCTCCTTGCAACTCTTTTGAGCATGTCAATCGTTTAGTGATCAATCTTGATGCACCTGTCCCTTCTTTCTTTGCCTCAAATGAATCACTCTGGCACTTGGCCAAAATTTTGGTGGACCCTTTGGAACAGGGCAAAGAAGCTCTGCCTGATGATGAAGATGAGGTGCAGATCCTTAAGGAGATGCCGGAGCCCAAGTCTGTTCGTAAGAGGAGGGGGAAGAGGCTTCGTAGTCCTCTGGACTCCAAGTTCCTGCGTAGAAGCTCCAGAATTTGCAAGAACCTCAAGGGATTCAAAGACTTGGATAGTGCTACTGAACATGGCATATGCCAGGAAGTTGAAGCTGTTGCACCAGCTGACTCTGTTATGGAACCTGAGCCAATTGAGGTGGAAGTAGCGGATGAAGGACCTCTTGCTATTGCTCCGTTGTACAAGGGGGGGTGGCTGATGGATCCATGGTGGCTCCACATCTCTCCACTGACATGGTCCAAGCTATTGGCACTGGGTTCCTAAAGATGCAACCTGAGGCTGTGTTTGATGCTGCTCTTCTATCATCTGATGATGAATAATTGTAATAGGACTAGAGGCTTGAGCTGGGTCTTGTTTAACCAGCTCCCCTTTTGGTGTGAATGCTTCCCTAGTGCTTGTTCTGAACTCTGGTTGTGTGTTTGCAACTTAATAGCTAAATCTGCCTTGTGGGCTTTCCCTTTTATTTTTCCTACTCTCTGGTTTTCTTTGCCCCATATATCTCTGGTGATGGTGAAATGCACAATTGTTTGTGTGTTTATTGGCTCCTTCTCTCTGTGTTTTATGGATAACCACGCCTCTAATCCTCAAACTAGATCTTGGAGTATTCTCTCGTGGAATGTGGGGGATTAACTCACAAGATAAATGGGATCACATTAGAAATAAGATTACTGAAAGTGGAGCTTCGATTATCTATCTTCAAGAAACTAAAAGAGAATTATTCGATCAGGCCTATATATCTAAGTTCTGTCCCAGACACATTAACCAGTTTGCCTTTGTGCCATCAGTTGGAGCATCAGGAGGTTTGTTGGTTTGTTGGAATGGCAATATGTTCATCGGGAATGTTATTCAAGCAAATGATTTTGCTGTTTCTTTGAAGTTCAGTTCTTCTTTGTCTGGTGCTTCTTTTCATCTCAGCAACATTTATGGTCCCTGTTTGGCTCCAGAGAAGGCAGATTTCATTTTTTGGTTGTACAACTTTGATACTTCAGCTCTGGATGATTGGGTTCTGATGGGGGATTTCAACTTAATTAGATCAGCTGATGACAGAAACAAGCCAGGGGGAAATATTAATGATATGTTCACCTTTAATGATCTCATTCAGCATCTGGACTTGGTAGATATTCCTTTTGAAGGACGGCACTTTACTTGGAGCAATATGCAAGATGACCCTCTGCTTGAGAAACTTGATTGGGTTTTCACATCTTCTTCTTGGACTCTTTCCTACCCAGCCACTTGTGTGAAACCCTTATCTCGGCCGATCTCTGATCATATTCCTTATGTGGTTAAAATTGATTCTCATATCCCTAAGGCATCCTTGTTCAGATTTGAGAATTATTGGGTCGACTTCCCTGGTTTTTTTGATACTGTCAAGGATCATTGGCACTCTAATCCTTTTTATGCCAACATGGCAAGAACTATCAGTGGTAAATTTAAGCAGCTAAGGAAAGGACTGAAACGTTGGAGCAAAGAATTGTCTAGGCTAAACTCTCTCATCAATAACAGCAGCTGGGTGATTGCGTTTCTGGATGGCCTAGAGGAGCAAAGGAGCTTAAGTCTAGTAGAATCGAACTTTAGAAAACTAGTCAAAAAACACTTACAGAGTCTGCTTGAAGCTAAAAGAATTTATTGGAAGCAAAGATCCACTGTGAGGAGGGTTAAATTTGGTGATGAAAACTCCAAGTTATTCCAAGCTATGGCCACTCACTCCTTTAGAAGAAATTTCATTGCCTCACTTGTTGCAGAAGATGGTTCTGTGGTAACTGATCATGAACTTAAGGCTGGGCTCTTATGGAGATCTTATAAAGAGAGGCTTGGTGTCTCTGAATTCACTGGAATTTTGTTTGACTTGGATAGGCTTATTACTGCTTTGCCTTTGCCTGTTCTTGATGAACCTTTCTCAAAGGAGGAGATTGATGCTGCTGTAAAAGAGATGCCACCTGACCATGCTCCTGGTCCTGATGGATTTAATGGGTTATTCATGAAAAGATGCTGGGATATCATTGCAGATGATTTTTACAGGCTGTGTGCTGCTTTCTCAAATGGCAACATTAATCTGGAATGCATAAATGGCTCTTTTATCACCCTCATCCCCAAAAAAGATAACCCAACTTCGGTGAATGATTTTAGGCCTATCTCACTCTTAAATTACTCTCTGAAGCTCATCACCAAGATTTTGGCTAACAGATTGCAAGGTATTATCCTTTCAGTGATACATGCAAATCAATATGGTTTCATTAAAGGTCGAACTATACAAGATTGTCTTGCCTGGGCTTTTCAATTCTTGCATATCTGTCATCAGAGTAAGAAGGAAATCCTAATTGTGAAATTGGACTTTGAGAAAGCTTTTGACAAGGTTGAGCACCAAGTCATTTTGGAAATGTTTCGAAGGAAAGGTTTTTCTGATAAATGGATAAACTGGATTCACCTGATTCTCTCTTCGGGATCATCATCAGTCTTGTTGAATGGGGTGCCAGGTATCCCTTTCAAGTGCAAAAGAGGGGTTAGGCAAGGGGATCCTTTGCCCCCTCTTCTGTTTGTTATGGCTGCTGATCTACTCCAAACAGTTGTGAATGATGCTGCAAATTTTGGAGTCCTGCTTCATCCTTTAGGAAGTTCATTTGGTGGGGATTTTCCAATAGTCCAGTATGCCGATGATACTCTGCTCATTTTACCTGCTCAGACTGATCAATTGGTTGCTCTAAAGGAACTCCTGCACGTCTTTGCCACCTCAACTGGACTCAAAGTCAACTATTCTAAGTCTTCTATTGTGCCAATCAATGTTGAACAAAGCAAAGTTGAGGAGCTTGCTGCTGTTTTTGGCTGTCAGGTTGGTGCTATGCCTTTCACAAACCTTGGTCTCCCTTTAGGAACCACCAGACCAACAGTTCAGGATTATTTACCACTGGTGTCCAGAATTGAAAGAAGAATGATGGGGATCACTCCTTTCCTCACATATGCTGGTAGACTTATTCTGGTCAATTTAGTTTTGTCAGCTATACCAACTTTCTATCTCTGCACCCTTAAGGTTCACAAAGGAGTCCTTGACCAAATTGACAAATACAGGAAGCATTGTCTTTGGGATAGAGGTGACATAAACAGAAAGGGTGGCTGCTTAGTGGCTTGGCCTACTGCTTGCAAAGCTAAAAAAGATGGTGGACTGGGAATCATTGATCTTCAGGCTCACAATACTTCTCTACTACTCAAGTTCATGCACAAATTCTACTCCCATGCTGACATCCCTTGGGTTACACTCACCTGGCAATTCTATTACTCAAGGCCGAGAGTCCCTCACCTAAAGAGAAATGTTGGATCCTTTTGGTGGAGAGATGTTCTGTCACTTTCGGATGATTTTCTCAAGGTTGCTTCTTGTCATGTTAATCAGGGCAACACAATTTGTTTCTGGCTGGATCAATGGGATCTTGGTGTGTTGAGATGGCAATTTCCTCAACTTTTCTCTTTTGTCAAGAATAGAAATATTTCGGTGTAGAACTTTCTGGGGCAGCAAGTAACCACAAATTTTTTCACTCCGTTGTCACCTATTGCCTTTGATCAACTAGTGGACCTGAATGCTCTTCTAGACACTATGCATTTTGATCAAGATATGTTTGACTCTTGGACTTATATTTGGGGATCGACGGATTTCACATCCAAGAAAGCATACACACATTTGAGAGGTTCTTCAGATGCATCACCGGTTTTCTCTTGGTTATGGAAATCCTGCTCTCGTGGAAGACATAAATTTACCTTTTGGCTGCTTCTCAGGGATCGATTGAACACAAGGAACATTCTAAGAAGGAAGCGTCGGGTACTGGATGATTATTCATGCCCCATGTGTGCACTGGGAGTGGAAGAAACCGCTGATCACCTTTTCTTTTTCTGCTCCTTCAGCAGCTGGTGTTGGAGAATCTTAAATATTACTTGGGACCCGACGTTACTTATATGGGATAGAGTTATAGATGGCAGAAGAAGCTTTGGGGCTAAATTTTTTAGAGAAATCTTGGTAGTGGCTTGCTGGGCTGTTTGGATGCATAGAAATGATGTGGTTTTTGATAATGTCAATCCTTCCCCTCGACGCTGGAAATTTATCTTCAAGGAGCAACTGAAGCTAGTGGCCCTCAGGGCCAAGCCATCCTTGAAGCTGGAGCTTGATCAGTGGTTATGTAATTTAACATGAACATGTTTTGCATTCTCTTTTTGGACTTAAGGTCCATGTATGTAAATATTCTTTAACCATTAATAGAAAATTTCAGTAGGGGCCTCCCCTGCTATTCGCCTAAAAAAAAGAGATAGGGGATGAACCAGAGCCTACTCCTGAACTTTGCGAGGTGTTGACGATCGATGTCGAAGAAGATTGGATGGCCGAGTTCATAGATTACCTCGTCCGTAATAAGGTGCCACAAGACCCCATAGAACGAAAGATCCTGGAACGCCGAAGCAGGAACTACGTGGTGGTCGGTGACGCCCTATATAGACGAGCCGCCACAAATCAAGTTTTCATCAAATGCGTCACGAAAGAAGTCGGCCTCCAGATCCTTGACGATATCCACTCGGGAGTTTGTGGAAGCCACGCCGCCGCAGGGACACTAGTCGGGAAAGCATACCGAGCCGGGTTCTTCTGGCCTACCGCCGTGTCCGACGCCAAAGCACTCGTCCGCCGGTGCCAAGGGTGCCAATTCTTCGCCAAGCAGAAGCATCTCCCGGCCCAAGCTCTACGCACCATCCCGCCCTCGTGGCCTTTCGCTTGTTGGGGGTTGGACATGGTGGGACCGTTCAGAGCGGCTCCGGGAGGTTTCACGCACATCCTTGTCGCCATCGACAAATTCTCCAAATGGATAGAGTACAAGGCCATCGTCAGAACTCCAACGTCAAAGCAAGCCGCCGCCTTCATCGAAGAGATCACACACCGATTCGGGGTCCCCAATAGGATCATAACCGACTTGGGGACACAGTTCATCGGATCCGCCTTCTGGGACTTTTGCGAGAGCAGGTGCATCGATGTATACTACGCCTCCGTCGCCCATCCCAGGTGCAATGGACAGGTGGAACGAGCCAACGCCATGATACTCCAAGGCCTAAAAGCGAGAATCTTCGACCCGTTGAAGAAATTCGCCGGACGATGGCATGAAGAGCTACCACAGGTCATCTGGGGACTCAGGACTCAGCCGAGTCGTGCAACAGGTCACACGCCTTTCTTCCTGGTCTATGGCTCTGAGGCAATCCTCCCCACCGACATCGCTTTTGGCTCACCGCGCATCAACAACTACGAAGAAGGCGAAGCAGAAGCAGCTCGCGAGGTGGACCTTGACTCCATCGAGGAACATCGAGTCAACGCGCTCATACAGCACTCGCGCTACCAGCAACAACTCCGACGCTACCACGACAAGAACGTCCAGCAACGGGACTTCAACATTGGTGACCTCGTCTTACGCCGAGTACAATTCACAGCAGGGGTTCACAAACTCTCTGCCCCATGGGAAGGACCGTTCATCATGACTCAGGTCATATGTCTGGGTACTTTTCGTCTCCAATACGAGGACGGCACCGAAGTCCCACACCCGTGGAACATAGAGCATTTACGCCGGTTCTACCCATAAAAGCTATGTATCATAGAGTTCAATAAAAATATATGCTTTGTCCATTTCATATTTGTTCTCCTTGCAAAACCACTCGGTATTACCTTGTTCCCGAGTAGTTCCTAACTAAATGCTGTGTAATCGGGCCTGGAACGACACCTAAGCCTTCTACACGTGCACGGGATCCGCTCTCGACGTTATGAACTTAGAATAAGTGAAGCGAAGGGAAAAGCACATTTCAGCAAAAGAACTACTCAGGCAAACTTAAAACATAAAACAAAATATCAAATATTGTTGTTTTACTAGTTTCTGACTGCTTACATATACAAAGTCTACTCTATCCTGCTTCAGCTTGCAGGATCCTACTCAAACTTGAGAGCCTCGCCGACCTTCTCGGCGATCGGGCGAGTTAGCGCCAGCGCCTCGTCGACTTGCTCCGTTGAGGCGTCCGCCGCCACCCCATCGCCAACCGGTGCAAGGTCGATCCGCGGATAGAGTGTCCGAACACACGCGAGAGCGTCGTTCGCACACACAACCGCCGACTCCTTGACCAGATCGGCGATCCGAGCCGGTGCGCCGTGCAGACGAGCGACGAGAGCTGTCGGTTCACCCTCTTCCGGGGCCACGGCGTCCAGCAACTCCATTGCCGCCTCGTTGACCTCCGTCAGGGCCAAATGCGCCGATGCCAGATCTTGCTCCAAGCCTGTTATGATTTGAGCGTTATTCTGGATGGTATACATTCCCTGGAGCATCGTAATGTCCGCACCTTTTCGGAACTCCTGCTCCGTCTTTAGCTTCCCCGCCATCACCTCCTCCGACTTCTGCAGAGTTGCGTTTGCAAAATGCAACTCCTTCAGCTCCTTGATGTGGCGGTCCCTCTCCATCTCCTTCTCTGAAAAAGCAGGAAAGCACCCGGTCAGGATGAAAAGAACACAGCAAAAATCGGACGGTTCAATAACTACTCGGGAAGTACAAGGACTAGGCCTTACGGTGAAGACTCGAACGATGCTCCACAATGGCATCGTTCAGACTCTTCCGGGCGGCTTAACCCGTTTGAGCTCCGCCTCCAGCTCCGCCTCACGCTGCCGCGCCGACTCCACGTCACGAAGCTGCTGCAGGCGCGACTGCCGGAGCGTGGCCAATTTCTGCACCAATCAGCGGAAAACAGAGAAATCAGGCAAAAATACAATAAACCACGACAAATAAAACAATGCAGAAGAAAAGATGTACCTCCACGCAGCGCCGAGATTGGTCGAGTGCGAGCCCCAGCTCGGCAAGCACCGCCTCCTCCTCTCCTGCGCCGGCATCAATCGCGGAGGCCATCATGGTCCCCGGGTCCTCCGACTGCTTCTGGAGAACCTCTCCTTGAGCAGTGGCATCTTCGCCCGCATGCAGGGCTGGCACCGAAGGGTCCACCGCAGAGTCGTCAGCTCCACCACTCGGGGGAGCCGCCACCTTCTCCGCATAGCCCTGCGCATTCTCCACCCCAGGCGTCATCTGACCTTTCGACCCGGGCGGCATCACATCTTCCGTCCCGGTCCCCACCACGTCCTCCTCCAGCGCAGACTCGGCTGGCACCTGCTCCGGCCTTGGCATCATCGACCCTTGGGCTGGGTCCGTCGCCCCAGGCACTACGCCTGAGGGTGGCGTGCCGACAGGTGCAGCCGGGGGAGAACTCGGACCTTGCGTAACATCAGTTGAAGGAGCCTTCCCGCTGGCCGCCTCACCATCAAGATCGGAAGCTTTGCTGGAAAAAGTAGTCGGAAATTAAAACAAGGACTCAGAGATAATGGTACGTGTAAAAAACGCGAAGACCGAAAACTTACTGAGTACTCTTCACCACCATGACTCGGGGCCGCAAGATTTGGAGCTTGGGACGACGCTGCGCCGAAGCCGTCATCTGGATCGGCCTGGTCCCCAAATCGGAGACCGGCCTTGCGTTCGCGGCGGCCTGCACAATCGTCTCCGCCATCATGCGCCGCCTCTCCTCCACCGACACGCCCATGGCCCGGGCGTGCTCCTGCTCCTGGAACAAGGAGTCGGGCACTGCCTCGTCCTTCTCCTCTTCCACCACGACGGCCGGAGATGGATTCCTCGGCTCGACAACGTCGGCGTCCGAGCCAGCCGCCGGTTGGTCGACTGCGCAGCCGACTTCCTCGCCGTCATCTTCCTCGTGCGCTTCCGCTTGGGAGGTGGTCCGCCACTGCCTGCCGGACGGAGGGCGCTTCATCCGACATTGTCGCCGAGTCGTCCTCGGCTGCCTCACCGGCGACGGACGCCGCCAGCTTAGCAACGCCGGTCCTGCGAGACCCGACCTTCGCCACGGTCCCCCGGCGCTTCCGTGGGCGTTCCTCCTCCACTTCTTCGTCAGAAGGGCTCAAGGAGCCCTCCGTATCGCTAGGCGCCCACACCAGAGGAGGAGGAGGATCAGCCGCTTCTGCCGCTGGAGGTACGACCTGGTCAACTGGGGGCGCTTCCTCCAGGAACACCTTCCTAGGGAGATCCTCCGGAAGCGGGGCAGCAGAGAAATAATCGAAGACCCGATCCTGCGCCAAAGAATTCGCAAAATCAGACGGCCAACGGACGGTTACATCAAAAACCAAAAAATTACATCAAGAAGAACATTCAAAAGCACTCGGAACAGAAGCTTACCGGTGGAGCAGGCCTCTTCAAGGAAAATGGGCGCGGCTGGCCCTTCTCCGACACGTGCCCGAGGAAGAACCCGCCTACGCGAGCCTTCATCTCCTCCTTGCTCACCGTCCGGCGGGCTCCCCGGGTGGGATCCTCACGGCCCGAGTACTCGTAGCCTGGGTGCTTCCGCTCCTGGATCGGCTGAATCAGCCGCCTGCTAAAGTTGCAGGCAACGCCGATCGCCGTCAAGTGTCCGACTTCCTTGAGTTCCTTGATCATCGCAAGGAGCTCCTCAACTTCCCGCATTTGAGAACCGCTGGGAAGATCATTCCAGCAGTCCTTCACCTTCGACCGCTCTCCGGTGTGGCAAGGGATCGTCGGCGCGTGGTTCCCGACGTAGAACCACTCGGCTTTCCAGCCCTTGTTGGAGGTGTTGAGGGCGATGTCGAAGTACTTCGTCCTTCCGCCCTTGGCGCAGCATGAATCCGGCGCCTCCCACGACCACCATCTTCTCCTCGCTTGGCTGAGGCTTCAGCCAATATAAATACCTCCACAGGTCGAAGTGGGGAGTGATCCCCAGATAGGCCTCACAAAGGTGAATGAAGATGGAGATCGCCATGATGGAGTTGGGGTTGAGGTTGATGGCCTCGATCCCGTAGTAGTGGAGCAAACCTCGGAAGAAGGCCCCCGTCGGCAAGCTGAGTCCCGCCTCGAAGAACGGCTTGAACAGTACCAGCTCGCCGGAGTTCTCCGACGGGAATGCCTCCCCGGCGCTTGGCCGCCACTCCGCCACGGCCTGGGAGGGGAGGATGCTCCGCTCCACCATTTCCTCCAACATCTCCGTGGTTACCTTCCCCCGCGCCCACGCGACGGCAGGGGAGGGGATCTTGTCAGACTTGGGGACGCCGGTGAACCTCCTCTTCGGTGCCATGGATCTGCACGCAGGGGACTTCGTCCGCATCAACGAGACTACGCTCCCCGTAGTGGCTAAATCCGCGGGCGGATCTAGAAGCAAGAGGGAATGCTCTGGTGGCGGCTGGCTGAGGAATGAAGAGAAGGGGGAATGGATCTCGCAACAGTGAAACCTAACCCTAGCCTTTTATGGCGCTCCACAACGCCGAAATTACCGCGAGATGGCGCGATTAACGGGAGCGGGCGCAACGGTAGAAAGAGCCGTTGGACGCTCGCGCGAACCGTTACGCCCGGCGCGTCAACGGTAAAAAATGACCCCAAGCACTCGGGCAGGACGAAGAAGTCGGCGTGCCGCTAAGGCTCGACCAGCACTCGGACTCGGGGGCTGGCGCCGTATTGAAGTCAGTGTGCCTCTCGGGCTCGATTGGCCCCGAACCGCTCGGGAGCCAACGCTGCAAATCAAGTGGTGTGCTCGCTAAGGCTCGACCAGCACTCGGACTCGGGGGCTGGCGCCGCATTGAAGTCAGTGTGCCTCTCGGGCTCGATTGGCCCCGAACCACTCGGGAGCCAACGCTGCAAATCAAGTGGTGCGCCGCTAAGGCTCGACTAGCACTCGCACTCGGGGGCTAGCGCCGCATCAAAATCAGTGTGCCTCTCGGGCTCGATTGGCTCCGAGCTACTCGAAGCCGACACTGCAGGACAAACGGCGTACCGCTGAGGTTCGACCGGCACTCGAACTCGGGGGCTGGCGCCACATCAGAAATAGCGTGCCTCTCGGGCTCGATCACCCCTGAAGCGCTCGGGGACTGACGCTGCGAACAAGTTACAACAGTTGGAGAAGCGCGGCCAACCCCCGACAATTCGGGGCTGGCGCTGCCGAGAAGCTTCCTCCTCAAGACTATTATGCAGTGAAATCCTTTTGCAGGTTATACAATTACAATGAAGCCGGTCATACGCCGGTTACAAAGACCAAACACATCAGCCGTCAAGATGACGGCCTGGGGCACTCGTCCTTGCGCCTAGTGCTACATCCGAAGCAAGCTTGGCTCACATGAGCTCCTCGCAAGCTCTCTTGTAGCACCACTGCAGCCGTCGACGGGACAGCACCCTTCGAGGGTTGAGAGCGGATGCTCTTGGTGTCCCTTGGTTGCCCAGAGCCTTATGCTCTGACAGTCCTAGACCAAAGGCAAGCCAAGGAGCCAGCGGAGCAGCATCCAGACGCTGATCAACACCTCAACTACATCGCAAGCACTCTTCTAGCACCATGCCCTGGAAATTCCATGAACTTTCCCCGGTGGATGAACCCAGCAATGAGCCTCCGGTATATTGACTGTATGGAACCAATACATACTCGCTCCTGGGTAGCAGCTCTGGCTCCCCGGTGGGTATTTATAGCCTCGGATTGCCGGAGGACGGGATACTTCCTCCACATCGACAGGCGTGCGTGAGCTCTGAGCCACGCGTCCCTCCTTCTGCCCAAGCTGCACAGGTCATCCTTATCGCCTCTAGCTTTGCTTGCCCATGGGAGCGTCCTGTGCAATCACGAGAAGACTGTTCCTGACGCCGCGTCTCAGAAACGACACCTCTCCGCCCGCTTTCTC
Organism: Alloteropsis semialata; assembly: GCA_004135705.1. Classification (NCBI taxonomy): domain Eukaryota; kingdom Viridiplantae; phylum Streptophyta; class Magnoliopsida; order Poales; family Poaceae; genus Alloteropsis; species Alloteropsis semialata. The sequence continues at coordinate 46,367,611 of CM014274.1, read as the reverse complement.
TTTGGCACATCTGACAAAGAAGGATTCCTCCAGGATCCGAATCGTTCGCCAAGCTAAGTATTAATCAATTAACTTCGTCAATTCTGTGAGCTTTAAAACGAGTTGCTAAAGTACTCGGGGAGCACATGCCTTAATCCGTGAAACCTCGACTCTTCCGTACGCCTATGTTCCTACGCGTGCACGCGGCCTAGCTCCCTGCGCTATGGACTATGGCTATCGGGGATCAGGTGCATAAACGTAACAGGCTAACTGCCCGAAGAAATTGAAAGACTTAAAAGCAGGAAGCGGAGTTCGTCAATATTTGAATCATGCTTTGTTGCAGGGTATGGACGACCACTCGGTGTGCTCCGGCCCTCGCGCTCGGGGGCTGGCGCCGGGACGACCACTCGGCGAGTTTCGGCCCTCACGCTCGGGGGCTGGCGCCGGGACGACCACTCGGCGAGCTCCGGCCCTCACGCTCGGGGGCTGGCGCCGGGACGACCACTCGGCGTGCTCCGGCCCTCACGCTCGGGGGCTGGCGCCGGGACGGCTACGCATCGCGCTCGCCCGACGAGTCCTTGCACTCGAGGGCTGGGCGCAGGTACGACTACTCGGCGTGCCCTGCAGGGCTCCGCCGGACCTCACGCTCGGGGGCTGGACGCCGAAATTAACGCCGGATGATTCAGTCAGATGCTCCTCGACTAACCCTTGGACCGATTCCTTCGGAATCGCTTCAAGGCTCGGGGGCTACGGCCAACGGACGCACCTCGCGGCGCATCCGTTGATTGTCTGGCAACCAAGAATAAGGCTACTAACCCTTGGACCGATTCCTTCGGAATCGCTTCAAGGCTCGGGGGCTACGGCCAACGGACGCACCTCGCGATGCATCCGTTGGGAAACGGCTCTCTTTTTCTCTCCAGTATCACGCAGTTTCGCTTCCAACTGCAGCAAGCTCGAAGCTCATCAGATGGCACGACCTCGCCGACTTGTCGCTCAACCACGTACTACTCGGGGGCTTGTCGGGGGTAGACCCCCAGGGGTACCTAGAAGACGGATTGGCCCAACCAGCAAGGGGCGGCCCAATCCGAGTGCTATCGGGCCGGTTTGTCAGACTGGGTGGCCCACCACTCGGGAGGCCCACCAGTCGGGCGAACCGGACGACTACGACGGCGCGCGCGGCAAGGAAGCAGACGGCGTATCCCGCAAGAAGCTCGGAGATCAAGATAAACTAGCCGGATTTAGAGGGAAGGATATCTGTAATCGTTATAGGATCGCATCCTTGTATTTCGGGTAGGTTATGATCTCTAGCCGACTTGTAACTCAAGGCAGCCAGACTATATAAGGTGCCTTGAGACCCCCCTCCAGAACACGATCATTCACGATACAAAACCTAGGACAGAACCCAACTACGGAGATCCTTCAGGAACTTCATACACAGCAATCCATACACCCAACACAGGACGTAGGGTATTACGTCATCCTGACGGCCCGAACCTGTTCAATCCTTGCGTCTTGTGTTACCATCGACTTCTGATCCTCGATCTGTCCCTCGACAAATCAACCACGCAGCCTACCCTGTGTGGACTGCCGGGCTCATAAATCCGACACCGACAGCTCGGGGGCTGGCGCTGCTAAGAAAGGAAACGCAGAAGCTCCATTCTTGAGACAATCCGGGAGAGAAGTTCCTTTGCAGATTATACAGTTACAACGAAGCCGGTCATGCGCCGGGTACAAGAATAAAAAGACTCCGCCATCACGGGGACGGCTTAGGGCACTCGTCGGCGCGCCAAGTGTTGCATCCGCAGCAAGCTTGGTCCATATGAGCTCATCGCAAGCTCTCTTGTAGCACCACTGCAGCCATCGACGAGGCAGTCCCTTCCGAGGGTTGAGAACAAATGCCTCTGGGCGCCACTTGGTTTGCCGGAGCATTACGCCCTAACAGTCCTGAACCAAAGACAAGGCAAGGAGCCAACGGGGCTGCATCCAGACGCTGATCAACACCCCAAGTACATCGCAAGCACTATTCTAGCACCTCGCCCTTATGACTCCATGGATTTTCCCCGGTGGATGAACCCAGCAAAGAGCCTCTAGCATATTGACCACAAGGTTCCTATACATATTCGCTTCTGGGTGGCAGCTCTGGCTCCCGGTGAGTATTTATAACCTCGGGCTACCAAGGGACGAGAAACCACCCTGCACTGTGAAGCATGTGAGCTCCGAGCCACGCGTCCTTTTCCTGCCCAAAGCACACAGGTCATCCTTATCTCCTTTGGTTTCACTCGACCATGGAATGCCCTGGGCGTTCACGGAGAAAACCGTTCCTGTCGCCGCATGCCAAAAATGACATTCCTTCGTCTATGGTATCTTTGGGGTGTCCGAAAGAAGAAGGGATCCTCGAGGACTAGGATCGTCCACCGAGCTAAGTATTAAATCAATTGATTTTGTCGATTTCGTAAGCTTTTACACAAGTCGCTAAAGTACTCGGGGAGCACGCACCTTAATCCGTGAAGCCTCGACTCTTCCGTACGCCTACGCTCCTACGTGTGCATGCGGCCCAGCTCCCTGCACTACGGACTATGGCTATCGGGGATCAGGTACATAAACGTAACAGGCTAACTACCCGAAGAAATTAATAGACTTAAAAAGCTGGAAGCAGGAATCATTTTCATACATTGCCGAATACCTTTTCTTCTTGGGTTTGCATTTTATTGCATCATATACTGCCGTCGCACTGTGTTGTCACCGCAGGGTATGGACGATTACTCGGCGTGCCTTAGCCCTCACGCTCGGGGGCTGGCACCGGGACGACTACTCGGCGTGCTCAGCTCTCACGCTCGGGGGCTGGCGCCGGGACTACTACTCGGCGTGCTCAGCCCTCACGCTCAGGGGCTGGCGCCGGGACGACTACTCGGCGTGCCTCATCCTCACGCTCAGGGGCTGGCACCGGGACGACTACTCGGCGCGCCTCGGCCCTCACGCTCGGGGGCTGGCACCGGGACGACTACTCGGCGTGCCTCAGCCCTCACGCTCGGGGGCTGGCACCGGGACGACTACTCGGCGTGCCTCAGCCCTCACGCTCGGGGGCTGGCACCGGGACGACTACTCGGCGTGCCTCAGCCCTCACGCTCAGGGGCTGGCGCCGGGACGACCACTCGGCGTGCCTCAGCCCTCACGCTCGGGGGCTGGCGCCGGGACGACTACTCGGCGTGCCTCAGCCCTCACGCTCGGGGGCTGGCGCCGGGACGACCACTCGGCGTGCTTCGGCCCTCACGCTCGGGGGCTGGCGCCGGGACGACTACTCGGCGTGCTCGGCCCTCACGCTCGGGGGCTGGCACTGGGACGACAACCCGGCATGCCTTGGCCCTCACGCTTTGGGGCTGGCGCCGGGATGACTTGTCGGCACGCTTGGACCCTCGCGTTTAGGAGGCGGGCTGCCAAAATTGACGCCAGAAGAAAATGTCAAAATGCTCCTCGATTAAGCCTTGAGCCGATTCCTACGGAATCGCCTTAAGACTCGGGGGCTACGGCCAACGGACGCACCTCGCGGCGCATCCGTTGATTGACTGGCGACCATGACAAAGATAATCAGAACAAGGCTACAAACCCTTGGACCGATTCCTCCGGAATCGCTTCAAGGCTCGGGGGCTACGGCCAACGGACGCACCTCGCGGCGCATTCGTTGCAGACAGCTCTCGTTTTTCTCCAGTATCACGCGGTTTTGCTTCCAACTGCGGCAAGCCCGAAGCTCAGCAGATAGCACGACCTCGCCGGGTTGTCGCTCAACCACGTACTACTCGGGGGCTTGTCGGGGATAGACCCCCGGGGGTACCCAGAAGGCGGATTGGCCCAGCCAGCAAGAGGCGGCCCAATCCGAGTGCTATCGGACCGGCTTGTCAGACTCGAGGGCCTACCACGGGAGGCCCACCAGTCGGACAAACCGGGACGGGTACGACGGCCGCGGGACAAGGAAGGAGACGGCGTATCTCGCAAGAAGATCGGAGATCAAGATAAGCTAGTCGGAATTTTAGGGAAAGATATCTGTAATCATTATAGGATCGAATCCTTGTATTCCGGGTAGGTTACGATCTCTAGCCGACTTGTAACTCAAGGCAACCGGACTATATAAGGTGCCTTGGGACCCCCCTCCAAAACATGACAGAACCCAACTACAGAGATCCTTCAGGAACTTCATACACAGCAATCCATACACCCAACACAGGACGTAGGGTATTACGTCATCTTGACGGCCCGAACCTGTTCAATCCTTGCATCTTGTGTTACCATCGACTTGTGATCCTCGATCTGTCTCTCAACAAATCAACCACGCAGACTACCCTATGTGGACTGTCGGGTCCATAAATCTGACACTGTGTGAGAATAAATGCAGGCAAAAGATCAAGTGTGCGGGTCTCTCCAGCTTTCTGATGCACACATGATCGAGACCGCCCACAGATAGACTGCACAACATCGCACAAGGCTACTGTTGGTGCTTGTTAAGTCATGAAAATTTTGTAACGCCAACATGATAAAATGAAATAAATTAGCAATGATCAGTAGGATTTGATTTCAAATAATGTAGTTCCACTTGTACACGGAGATTATTTGGTTGCAGGAGATATGGGCCAAAAGATGAAGGAAAGCAGGACTAAGCCCAGGTCGCTCGACCTACAAGGGTCGGCCGACCTGGCCTGGTGTCCAACAGAGCCCAAGTTCGATCATGCAGAACAAGCACAAAAGCAAATCATCTGGGATGTCTAATCAATGACGGTTACATCCAATGGTGAAAGGAAGGATAAGATGATTTCACATGGATTGATGGGCCCACATGAGAACCAACAGTTACTCCGAGGATCCATACCCATCTTCCACGAGTACTAGGGTCCACATTCCAGTGACTCAAAAGAAGATCGAGGCAAACCATGCCTGGACCAGGTCGGCCGACCTGGCCTGGTCGGCTGACCCAGTCTAGCGGCCGTTGCGGTCCTCCTTTCTCGAGTGTATCCACACCGCCTTCAGGACCAAAGCTACACCGTGGATGAGTTCAGTCGGTGAATCTGATGGTCGGGCGACGTCAAGGAATCGGCCGACTCGGGGGTCGGCCCACTAGCCCTCAACCGCCTTGTACCGGCCCTGAACCACCTCCTAGTGCTATAAATAGATGGCCATCGCCTCCTGTACAATACACACCAGAAGGAAGAGCTCCAATTGCTACAAGTCATAGTTTTAGTTAGTAGAGAAGTAGTTCTAGGTGTTGAGCTTCTACGGGTTTCCGAAGGAGTCTTGGTAAGCCTGGAGCTCAGCTATCTTATATCCTTTGCTTATTTGTAAGACTTAGAGCCTTAATGGAATTACTGTCTTGCTTTTGTTACTTGACTTTTGGTCTTGTGTGTTCATCATATGAGCTGTATGTCTTACACCTTAGTTTGGCTGGTGCATGTTATGGCAATGGCCCAATGAATCTCTATGATTGTTCTTTACCTTTCCGTACAATTGGTAAAGATGTATTTCATATTACAAACATGGTGTTTGGGTTATGGAATACCGTTGGGGATACCCTACTCCACGTATTCAGAGGTAGGCGGCAGGTGGTGACAGCCTNGTAATCCTCGCCGTTCGGGTTTGGGCATTTGCAGGCCTTAGTGATAAACATCATGACAGTACCCTTGGATGAGGGGATCCCACGACTCCTCGATTTGTCCTCTAGCATGTATCACTTACTAAGCTTGTATAGTATACACTTGTAATGAATGTAACCCATTTGTAAGAAGTACATAGAATCCCTAGTTCTCTCTTAGGACCTTCATACTAACTAGACTTATATAATGAGCAGTGAAATCTTCTGTGTGTCAACAAACTTAATCATTCATATCATATTATCCCCTGGCCTAGTCCTGGTATATTGATTATGATATAGTTGATACATTGGAAAATATATTACTTTGCCATACGCTTTTCCTGAGGAAATAAATACGATACTCTGGAATACTCCCGGGTGAAATGCTACAATGTACTTCTGTGCGCTTGCAGAACTTGTATAACGCTAAGATCTATATTAAGGCATCTCTAGTACCATCACTCCAGTAGTGGTGATGCTAAGAAATGCCAACAAGCATTTCTGGCGCCGTTGCCGGGGAAAGCATTGGTCAAAGAATATGTTAACCTCTGTATTAACTTATGTCACAATTAATTACCATCTCTAGACAGGTTTACCCTTGTCTTGTTTCTCTTTGTGTGAAACAGAAGGTACATCATCGATTCGCCGAAAGACTCAAAGTGATCCTCCAATTTCTGTCGATTGAAATCAAAGTACCTATGCACCAAGATGGCAACTAAAACTCTCATGATCGACTCAACGTA
>CM014274.1:46320922-46360275 GCA_004135705.1 Alloteropsis semialata | reverse complement strand
GCAACTGAAGCTAATGGCCCTCAGGGCCAAGCCATCCTTGAAGCTGGAGCTTGATCAGTGGTTATGTAATTTAACATGAACATGTTTTGCTTTCTCTTTTTGGACTTAAGGTCCATGTATGTAAATATTCTTTAACCATTAATAGAAAATTTGAGTAGGGGCCTCCCCTGCTGTTCGCCTCAAAAAAAAAAGAGATAGGGGATGAACCAGAGCCTACTCCTGAACTTTGCGAGGTGTTGACGATCGACGCCGAAGAAGATTGGATGGCCGAGTTCATAGATTACCTCGCCCGTAATAAGGTGCCACAAGACCCCACAGAACGAAAGATCCTGGAACGCCGAAGCAGGAACTACGTGGTGGTCGGTGACGCCCTATATAGACGAGCCGCCACAAATCAAGTTTTCATCAAATGCGTCACGAAAGAAGTCGGCCTCCAGATCCTTGACGATATCCACTCGGGAGTTTGTGGAAGCCACGCCGCCGCAGGGACACTAGTCGGGAAAGCATACCGAGCCGGGTTCTTCTAGCCTACCGCCATGTCCGACGCCAAAGCACTCATCCGTCGGTGCCAAGGGTGCCAATTCTTCGCCAAGCAGAAGCATCTCCCGGCCCAAGCTCTACGCACCATCCCACCCTCGTGGCCTTTCGCTTGTTGGGGGTTGGACATGGTGGGACCGTTCAGAGCGGCTCCGGGAGGTTACACGCACATCCTTGTCGCCATCGACAAATTCTCCAAATGGATAGAGTACAAGGCCATCGTCGGAACTCCAACGTCAAAGCAAGCCGCCGCCTTCATCGAAGAGATCACACACCGATTCGGGGTCCCCAATAGGATCATAACCGACTTGGGGACACAGTTCACCGGATCCGCCTTCTAGGACTTTTGCGAGAGCAGGTGCATCGACGTATACTACGCCTCCGTCGCCCATCCCAGGTGCAATGGACAGGTGGAACGAGCCAACACCATGATACTCCAAGGCCTAAAAGCGAGAATCTTCGACCCGTTGAAGAAATTCGCCGGACGATGGCATGAAGAGCTACCACAGGTCATCTGGGGACTCAGGACTCAGCCGAGTCATGCAACAGGTCACACGCCTTTCTTCCTGGTCTACGGCTCTGAGGCAATCCTCCCCACCGACATCGCTTTTGGCTCACCGCGCATCAACAACTACGAAGAAGGCGAAGCAGAAGCAGCTCGCGAGGTGGACCTCGACTCCATCGAGGAACACCGAGTCAACGCGCTCATACAGCACTCGCGCTACCAGCAACAACTCCGACGCTACCACGACAAGAACGTCCAGCAACGGGACTTCAACATTGGTGACCTCGTCTTACGCCGAGTACAATTCACAGCAGGGGTTCACAAACTCTCTGCCCCATGGGAAGGACCGTTCATCATGACTCAGGTCATATGTCTGGGTACTTTTCGTCTCCAATACGAGGACGGCACCGAAGTCCCACACCCGTGGAACATAGAGCATTTACGCCGGTTCTACCCATAAAAGCTATGTATCATAGAGTTCAATAAAAATATATGCTTTGTCCATTTCATATTTGTTCTCCTTGCAAAACCACTCGGTATTACCTTGTTCCCGAGTAGTTCCTAACTAAATGTTGTGTAATCGGGCCTGGAACGATGCCTAAGCCTTCTACACGTGCACGGGATCCGCTCTCGACGTTATGAACTTAGGATAAGTGAAGCGAAGGGAAAAGCACATTTCAGCAAAAGAACTACTCGGGCAAACTTAAAACATAAAACAAAATATCAAATATTGTTGTTTTACTAGTTTCTGACTGCTTACATATACAAAGTCTACTCTATCCTGCTTCAGCTTGCAGGATCCTACTCAAACTTGAGAGCCTCGCCGACCTTCTCGGCGATCGGGCGAGTTAGCGCCAGCGCCTCGTCGACTTGCTCCATTGAGGCGTCCGCCGCCACCCCATCGCCAACCGGTGCAAGGTCGATCCGCGGATAGAGTGTCCGAACACGCGCGAGAGCATCGTTCGCACACACAACCGCCGACTCCTTGACCAGATCGGCGATCCGAGCCGGTGCGCCGTGCAGACGAGCGACGAGAGCTGTCGGTTCACCCTCTTCCGGGGCCACGGCGTCCAGCAACTCCATTGCCGCCTCGTTGACCTCCGTCAGGGCCAAATGCGCCGATGCCAGATCTTGCTCCAAGCCTGTTATGATTTGAGCGTTATTCTGGATGGTATACATTCCCTGGAGCATCGTAATGTTCGCACCTTTTCGGAACTCCTGCTCCGTCTTTAGCTTCCCCGCCATCACCTCCTCCGACTTCTGCAGAGTTGCGTTTGCAAAACGCAACTCCTTCAGCTCCTTGATGTGGCGGTCCCTCTCCATCTCCTTCTCTGAAAAAGCAGGAAAGCACCCGGTCAGGATGAAAAGAACACGGCAAAAATCGGACGGTTCAATAACTACTCGGGAAGTACAAGGACTAGGCCTTACGGTGAAGACTCGATCGATGCTCCACAATGGCGTCGTTCAGACTCTTCCGGGCGGCTTAACCCGTTTGAGCTTCGCCTCCAGCTCCGCCTCACGCTGCCGCGCCGACTCCACGTCATGAAGCTGCTGCAGGCGCGACTGCCGGAGCGTGGCCAATTTCTGCACCAATCAGCGGAAAACAGAGAAATCAGGCAAAAATACAATAAACCACGACGAATAAAACAATGCAGAAGAAAAGATGTACCTCCACGCAGCGCCGAGATTGGTCGAGTGCGAGCCCCAGCTCGGCAAGCACCGCCTCCTCCTCTCCTGCGCCGGCATCAATCGCGGAGGCCATCATGGTCCCCGGGTCCTCCGACTGCTTCTGGAGAACCTCTCCTTGAGCAGTGGCATCTTCGCCCGCATGCAGGGCTGGCACCGAAGGGTCCACCGCAGAGTCGTCAGCTCCACCACTCGGGGGAGCCGCCACCTTCTCCGCATAGCCCTGCGCATTCTCCACCCCAGGCGTCATCTGACCTTTCGACCCGGGCGGCATCACATCTTCCGTCCCGGTCCGCACCACGTCCTCCTCCAGCGCAGACTCGGCTGGCACCTGCTCCGGCCTTGGCATCATCGACCCTTGGGCTGGGTCCGTCGCCCCAGGCACTACGCCTGAGGGTGGCGTGCCGACAGGTGCAGCCGGGGGAGAACTCGGACCTTGCGTAACATCAGTTGAAGGAGCCTTCCCGCTGGCCGCCTCACCATCAAGATCGGAGGCTTTGCTGGAAAAAGTAGTCGGAAATTAAAACAAGGACTCGGAGATAATGGTACGTGTAAAAAACGTGAAGACCGAGAACTTACTGAGTACTCTTCACCACCATGACTTGGGGCTGCAAGATTTGGAGCTTGGGACGACGCTGCGCCGAAGCCGTCATCAGGATCGGCCTGGTCCCCAAATCGGAGACCGGCCTTGCGTTCGCGGCGGCCTGCACAATCGTCTCCGCCATCATGCGCCGCCTCTCCTCCACCGACACGCCCATGGCCCGGGCGTGCTCCTGCTCCTGGAACAAGGAGTCGGGCACTGCCTCGTCCTTCTCCTCTTCCACCACGACGGCCGGAGATGGATTCCTCGGCTCGTCAACGTCGGCGTCCGAGCCAGCCGCCGGTTGGTCGACTGCGTAGCCGACTTCCTCGCCGTCATCTTCCTCGTGCGCTTCCGCTTGGGAGGTGGTGGCGGCGTACCCGCCACTGCCTGCCGGACGGAGGGCGCTTCATCCGACATTGTCGCCGAGTCGTCCTCGGCTGCCTCACCGGCGACGGACCCGACCTTCGCCACGGTCCCCCGGCGCTTCCGTGGGCGTTCCTCCTCCACTTCTTCGTCAGAAGGGCTCAAGGAGCCCTCCGTATCACTAGGCGCCCACACCAGAGGAGGAGGAGGATCAGCCGCTTCTGCCGCTGGAGGTACGACCTGGTCAACTGGGGGCGCTTCCTCCAGGAACACCTTCCTAGGAAAATCCTCCAGAAGCGGGGCAGCAGAGAAATAATCGAAGACCCGATCCTGCGCCAAAGAATTCGCAAAATCAGACGGCCAACGGACGGTGACATCAAAAACCAAAAAATTACATCGAGAAGAACATTCAAAAGCACTCGGAACAGAAGCTTACCGGTGGAGCAGGCCTCTTCAAGGAAAATGGGCGCGGCTGGCCCTTCTCCGACACGTGCCCGAGGAAGAACCCGCCTACGCGAGCCTTCATCTCCTCCTTGCTCACCGTCCGGCGAGCTCCCCGGGTGGGATCCTCACGGCCCGAGTACTCGTAGCCTGGGTGCTTCCGCTCCTGGATCGGCTGAATCAGCCGCCTGCTAAAGTTGCAGGCAACGCCGATCGCCGTCAAGTGTCCGACTTCCTTGAGTTCCTTGATCATCGCAAGGAGCTCCTCAACTTCCCGCATTTGAGAACCGCTGGGAAGATCATTCCAGCAGTCCTTCACCTTCGGCCGCTCTCCGGTGTGGCAAGGGATCGTCGGCGCGTGGTTCCCGACGTAGAACCACTCGGCTTTCCAGCCCTTGTTGGAGGTGTTGAGGGCGATGTCGAAGTACTCGTCCTTCCGCCCTTGGCGCAGCATGAATCCGGCGCCTCCCACGACCACCATCTTCTCCTCGCTCGGCTGAGGCTTCAGCCAATATAAATACCTCCACAGGTCGAAGTGGGGAGTGATCCCCAGATAGGCCTCACAAAGGTGAATGAAGATGGAGATCGCCATGATGGAGTTGGGGTTGAGGTTGATGGCCTCGATCCCGTAGTAGTGGAGCAAACCTCGGAAGAAGGCCCCCGTCGGCAAGCTGAGTCCCGCCTCGAAGAACGGCTTGAACAGTACCAGCTCGCCGGAGTTCTCCGACGGGAATGCCTCCCCGGTGCTTGGCCGCCACTCCGCCACGGCCTGGGAGGGGAGGATGCTCCGCTCCACCATTTCCTCCAACATCTCCGTGGTTACCTTCCCCCGCGCCCACGCGACGGCAGGGGAGGGGATCTTGTCAGACTTGGGGACGCCGGTGAACCTCCTCTTCGGTGCCATGGATCTGCACGCAGGGGACTTCGTCCGCATCAACGAGACTACGCTCCCCGTAGTGGCTAAATCCGCGGGCGGATCTAGAAGCAAGAGGGAATGCTCTGGTGGCGGCTGGCTGAGGAATGAAGAGAAGGGGGAATGGATCTCGCAACAGTGAAACCTAACCCTAGCCTTTTATGGAGCTCCACAACGCCGAAATTACCGCGAGATGGCGCGATTAACGGGAGCGGGCGCAACGGTAGAAAGAGCCGTTGGACGCTCGCGCGAACCGTTACGCCCGGCGCGTCAATGGTAAAAAATGACCCCAAGCACTCGGGCAGGACGAAGAAGTCGGCGTGCCGCTAAGGCTCGACCAGCACTCGGACTCGGGGGCTGGCGCCGCATTGAAGTCAGTGTGCCTCTCGGGCTCGATTGGCCCCGAACCGCTCGGGAGCCAACGCTGCAAATCAAGTGGTGTGCCGCTAAGGCTCGACCAGCACTCGGACTCGGGGGCTGGCGCCGCATCGAAGTCAGTGTGCCTCTCAGGCTCGATTGGCCCCGAACCACTCGGGAGCCAACGCTGCAAATCAAGTGGTGCGCCGCTAAGGCTCGACTAGCACTCGCACTCGGGAGCTGGCGCCGCATCAAAATCAGTGTGCCTCTCGGGCTCGATTGGCTCCGAGCTACTCGGAAGCCGACACTGCAGGACAAACGGTGTACCGCTGAGGTTCGACCGGCACTCGAACTCGGGGGCTGGCGCCACATCAGAAACAGCGTGCCTCTCGGGCTCGATCACCCCCGAAGCGCTCGGGGGCTGACGCTGCGAACAAGTTACAACAGTTGGAGAAGCGCGGCCAACCCCCGACAATTCGGGGCTGGCGCTGCCGAGAAGCTTCCTCCTCAAGACTATTATGCAGTGAAATCCTTTTGCAGGTTATACAATTACAATGAAGCCGGTCATACGCCGGTTACAAAGACCAAACACATCAGCCGTCAAGATGACGGCCTGGGGCACTCGTCCCTGCGCCTAGTGCTACATCCGAAGCAAGCTTGGCCCACATGAGCTCCTCGCAAGCTCTCTTGTAGCACCACTGCAGCCGTCGACGGGACAGCACCCTTCGAGGGTTGAGAGCGGATGCTCCTGGTGTCCCTTGGTTGCCCAGAGCCTTATGCTCTGACAGTCCTAGACCAAAGGCAAGCCAAGGAGCCAGCGGAGCAGCATCCAGACGCTGATCAACACCTCAACTACATCGCAAGCACTCTTCTAGCACCATGCCCTGGAAATTCCATGAACTTTCCCCGGTGGATGAACCCAGCAATGAGCCTCCGGTATATTGACTGTAAGGAACCTATACATACTCGCTCCTGGGTAGCAGCTCTGGCTCTCCGGTGGGTATTTATAGCCTCGGATTGCCGGAGGACGGGATACTTCCTCCACATCGACAGGCGCGTGAGCTCTGAGCCACGCGTCCCTCCTTCTGCCCAAGCTGCACAGGTCATCCTTATCGCCTCTAGCTTTGCTTGCCCATGGGAGCGTCCTGTGCAATCACGAGAAGACTGTTCCTGACGCCGCGTCTCAGAAACGACACCTCTCCGCCCGCTTTCTCTTTGGCACATCTGACAAAGAAGGATTCCTCCAGGATCCGAATCGTTCGCCAAGCTAAGTATTAATCAATTAACTTCGTCAATTCCGTGAGCTTTAAAACGAGTTGCTAAAGTACTCGGGGAGCACACGCCTTAATCCGTGAAACCTCGACTCTTCCGTACGCCTATGTTCCTACGCGTGCACGCGGCCTAGCTCCCTGCGCTATGGACTATGGCTATCGGGGATCAGGTGCATAAACGTAACAGGCTAACTGCCCGAAGAAATTGAAAGGCTTAAAAGCAGGAAGTGGAGTTCGTCAATATTTGAATCATGCTTTGTTGCAGGGTATGGACGACCACTCGGTGTGCTCCGGCCCTCGCGCTTGGGGGCTGGCGCCGGGACGACCACTCGGCGAGTTTCGGCCCTCACGCTCGGGGGCTGGCGCCGGGACGACCACTCGGCGAGCTCCGGCCCTCACGCTCGGGGGCTGGCGCCGGGACGACCACTCGGCGTGCTCCGGCCCTCACGCTCGGGGGCTGGCGCCGGGACGGCTACGCATCGCGCTCGCCCGACGAGTCCTTGCACTCGAGGGCTGGGCGCAGGTACGACTACTCGGCGTGCCCTGCAGGGCTCCGCCGGACCTCACGCTCGGGGGCTGGACGCCGAAATTAACGCCGGATGATTTAGTCAGATGCTCCTCGACTAACCCTTGGACCGATTCCTTCGGAATCGCTTCAAGGCTCGGGGGCTACGGCCAACGGACGCACCTCGCGGCGCATCCGTTGATTGTCTGGCAACCAAGAATAAGGCTACTAGCCCTTGGACCGATTCCTTCGGAATCGCTTCAAGGCTCTGGGGCTACGGCCAACGGACGCACCTCGCGGTGCATCCGTTGGGAAACAGCTCTCTTTTTCTCTCCAGTATCACGCAGTTTTGCTTCCAACTGCAGCAAGCTCGAAGCTCATCAGATGGCACGACCTCGCCGACTTGTCGCTCAACCACGTACTACTCGGGGGCTTGTCGGGGGTAGACCCCCAGGGGTACCCAGAAGACGGATTGGCCCAACCAGCAAGGGGCGGCCCAATCCGAGTGCTATCGGGCCGGTTTGTCAGACTGGGTGGCCCACCACTCGGGAGGCCCACCAGTCGGGCGAACCGGACGACTACGACGGCGCGCGCGGCAAGGAAGCAGACGGCGTATCCCGCAAGAAGCTCGGAGATCAAGATAAACTAGCCGGATTTATAGGGAAGGATATCTGTAATCGTTATAGGATCGCATCCTTGTATTTTGGGTAGGTTATGATCTCTAGCCGACTTGTAACTCAAGGCAGCCGGACTATATAAGGTGCCTTGAGACCCCCCTCCAGAACACGATCATTCACGATACAAAACCTAGGACAGAACCCAACTACGGAGATCCTTCAGGAACTTCATACACAGCAATCCATACACCCAACACAAGACGTAGGGTATTACGTCATCCTGACGGCCCGAACCTGTTCAATCCTTGCGTCTTGTGTTACCATCGACTTCTGATCCTCGATCTGTCCCTCGACAAATCAACCACGCAGCCTACCCTGTGTGGACTGCCGGGCTCATAAATCCGACACCGACAGCTCGGGGGCTGGCGCTGCCAAGAAAGGAAACGCAGAAGCTCCATTCTCGAGACAATCCGAGAGAGAAGTTCCTTTGCAGATTATACAGTTACAACGAAGCCGGTCATGCGCCGGGTACAAGAATAAAAAGACTCCGCCGTCACGGGGACGGCTTAGGGCACTCGCCGGCGCGCCAAGTGTTGCATCCGCAGCAAGCTTGGTCCATATGAGCTCATCGCAAGCTCTCTTGTAGCACCACTGCAGCCATCGACGAGGCAGTCCCTTCCGAGGGTTGAGAACAAATGCCTCTGGGCGCCACTTGGTTTGCCGGAGCATTACGCCCTAACAGTCCTGAACCAAAGACAAGGCAAGGAGCCAACGGGGCTGCATCCAGACGCTGATCAACACCCCAAGTACATCGCAAGCACTATTCTAGCACCTCGCCCTTATGACTCCATGGATTTTCCCCGGTGGATGAACCCAGCAAAGAGCCTCTAGCATATTGACCACAAGGTTCCTATACATATTCGCTTCTGGGTGGCAGCTCTGGCTCCCGGTGAGTATTTATAACCTCGGGCTACCGAGGGACGAGAAACCACCCTGCACTGTGAAGCATGTGAGCTCCGAGCCACGCGTCCTTTTCCTGCCCAAAGCACACAGGTCATCCTTATCGCCTTTGGTTTCACTCGACCATGGAATGCCCTGGGCGTTCACGGAGAAAACTGTTCCTGTCGCCGCATGCCAAAAATGATGTTCCTTCGTCTATGGTATCTTTGGGGTGTCCGAAAGAAGAAGGGATCCTCGAGGACTAGGATCGTCCACCGAGCTAAGTATTAAATCAATTGATTTTGTCGATTTCGTAAGCTTTTACACAAGTCGCTAAAGTACTCGGGGAGCACGCACCTTAATCCGTGAAGCCTCGACTCTTCCGTACGCCTACGCTCCTACGTGTGCATGCGGCCCAGCTCCCTGCACTACGGACTATGGCTATCGGGGATCAGGTACATAAATGTAACAGGCTAACTACCCGAAGAAATTAATAGACTTAAAAAGCTGGAAGCAGGAATCATTTTCATACATTGCCGAATACCTTTTCTTCTTGGGTTTGCATTTTATTGCATCATATACTGCCGTCGCACTGTGTTGTCACCGCAGGGTATGGACGATTACTCGGCGTGCCTTAGCCCTCACGCTCGGGGGCTGGCACCAGGACGACTACTCGGCGTGCTTTAGCCCTCATGCTCGGGGGCTGGCGCCGGGACTACTACTCGGCGTGCCTCAGCCCTCACGCTCGGGGGCTGGCGGCGGGACGACTACTCGGCGTGCCTCAATCCTCACGCTCAGGGGCTGGCACCGGGATGACTACTCGGCGCGCCTCGACCCTCACGCTCGAGGGCTGGCGCCGGGATGATTACTCGGCGTGCCTCAGCCCTCACGCTCAGGGGCTGGCACCGGGACGACTACTCGGCGTGCCTCAGCCCTCACGCTCGGGGGCTGGCACCGGGACGACTACTCGGCGTGCCTCAGCCCTCACGCTCAGGGGCTGGCGCCGGGACGACCACTCGGCGTGCCTCAGCCCTCACGCTCGGGGGCTGGCACCGGGACGACTACTCGGCGTGCCTCGGCCCTCACGCTCGAGGTCTGGCGCTGGGATGACCACTCGGCGTGCTTCAGCCCTCACGCTCGGGGGCTGGCGCCGGTACGACTACTCGGCGTGCTTCGGCCCTCACGCTCGGGGCTGGTGCTGGGACGACAACCCGGCATGCCTTGGCCCTCATGCTCGGGGGCTGGCGCCGGGATGACTTGTGGCACGCTTGGACCCTCACGTTCAGGGGGTGGGCTGCCAAAATTGACGCCAGAAGAAAATGTCAAAATGCTCCTCGATTAAGCCTTGAGCCGATTCCTACGGAATCGCCTTAAGACTCGGGGGCTACGGCCAACGGACGCACCTCGCGGCGCATCCGTTGATTGACTGGCGACCATGACAAAGATAATCAGAACAAGGCTACAAACCCTTGGACCGATTCCTCCGGAATCGCTTCAAGGCTCGGGGGCTACGGCCAACTGACGCACCTCACGGCGCATTCGTTGCAGATAGCTCTTGTTTTTCTCCAGCATCACGCGGTTTTGCTTCCAACTGCGGCAAGCCCGAAGCTCAGCAGATAGCACGACCTCGCCGGGTTGTCGCTCAACCACGTACTACTCGGGGGCTTGTCGGGGATAGACCCCCGGGGGTACCCAGAAGGCGGATTGGCCCAGCCAGCAAGAGGCGGCCCAATCCGAGTGCTATCGGACCGGCTTGTCAGACTCGAGGGCCTACCACGGGAGGCCCACCAGTCGGACAAACCGGGACGGGTACGACGGCACGCGGGACAAGGAAGGAGACGGCGTATCTCGCAAGAAGATCGGAGATCAAGATAAGCTAGTCGGAATTTTAGGGAAAGATATTTGTAATCATTGTAGGATCGAATCCTTGTATTCCGGGTAGGTTACGATCTCTAGCCGACTTATAACTCAAGGCAACCGGACTATATAAGGTGCCTTGGGACCCCCTCCAAAACAGAATGACAGAACCCAACTACAGAGATCCTTCAGGAACTTCATACACAGCAATCCATACACCCAACACAGGACGTAGGGTATTACGTCATCTTGATGGCCCGAACCTGTTCAATCCTTGCGTCTTGTGTTATCATCGACTTGTGATCCTCGATCTGTCTCTCAACAAATCAACCACGCAGACTACCCTATGTGGACTGTCGGGTCCATAAATCTGACACTGTGTGAGAATAAATGCAGGCAAAAGATCAAGTGTGCGGGTCTCTCCAGCTTTCTGATGCACACATGATCGAGACCGCCCACAGATAGACTGCACAACATCGCACAAGGCTACTGTTGGCGCTTGTTAAGTCATGAAAATTTTGTAACGCCAACATGATAAAATGAAATAAATTAGCAATGATCAGTAGGATTTGATTTCAAATAATGTAGTTCCACTTGTACACGGAGATTATTTGGTTGCAGGAGATATGGGCCAAAAGATGAAGGAAAGCAGGACTAAGCCCAGGTCGCTCGACCTACAAGGGTCGGCCGACCTGGCCTGGTGTCCAACAGAGCCCAAGTTCGATCATGCAGAACAAGCACAAAAGCAAATCATCTGGGACGTCTAATCAATGACGGTTACATCCAATGGTGAAAGGAAGGATAAGATGATTTCACATGGATTGATGGGCCCACATGAGAACCAACAGTTACTCCGAGGATCCATACCCATCTTCCACGAGTACTAGGGTCCACATTCCAGTGACTCAAAAGAAGATCGAGGCAAACCGTGCCTGGACCAGGTCAGCCGACCTGGCCTGGTCGGCCGACCCAGTCTAGCGGCCGTTGCGGTCCTCCTTTCTCGAGTGTATCAACACCGCCTTCAGGACCAAAGCTACACCGTGGATGAGTTCAGTCGGTGAATCTGATGGTCGGGCGACGTCAAGGAATCGGCCGACTCGGGGGTCGGCCCACTCACCTCAACCGCCTTGTACCGGCCCTGAACCACCTCCTAGTGCTATAAATAGATGGCCATCGCCTCCTGTACAATACACACCAGAAGGAAGAGCTCCAATTGCTACAAGTCATAGTTTTAGTTAGTAGAGAAGTAGTTCTAGGTGTTGAGCTTCTACGGGTTTCCGAAGGAGTCTTGGTAAGCCTGGAGCTCAGCTATCTTATATCCTTTGCTTATTTGTAAGACTTAGAGCCTTAATGGAATTACTGTCTTGCTTTTGTTACTTGACTTTTGGTCTTGTGTGTTCATCATATGAGCTGTATGTCTTACACCTTAGTTTGGCTGGTGCATGTTATGGCAATGGCCTAATGGATCTCTATGATTGTTCTTTACCTTTCCGTACAATTGGTAAAGATGTATTTTATATTACAAACATGGTGTTTGGGTTATGGAATACCGTTGGGGATACCCTACTCCACGTATTCAGAGGTAGGCGGCAGGCGGTGACAGCCCTGTCCGTCCTTTGTAATCCTCGCCGTTCGGGTTTGGGCGTTTGCAGGCCTTGGTGATAAACATCGTGACAGTACCCTTGGATGAGGGGATCCCACGACTCCTCGATTTGTCCTCTAGCATGTATCACTTACTAAGCTTGTATAGTATACACTTGTAATGAATGTAACCCATTTGTAAGAAGTACATAGAATCCCTAGTTCTCTCTTAGGACCTTCATATTAACTAGACTTATATAATGAGCAGTGAAATCTTCTGTGTGTCAACATACTTAATCGTTCATATCATATTATCCCCTGGCCTAGTCCTGGTATATTGATTATAATATAGTTGATACATTGGAAAATATATTACTTTGCCATACGCTTTCCCTGAGGAAATAAATACGATACTCTGGAATACTCCCGGGTGAAATGCTACAATGTATTTCTGTGCGCTTGCAGAACTTGTATAACGCTAAGATCTATATTAAGGCATCTCTAGTGCCATCACTCCAGTAGTGGTGATGCTAAGAAATGCCAACAGCTACACAAAAAAAGATCAAAGAGGAAGAGGCCTAGAAGGGGTCGGCCGACACCCCAGATCGGCCGACGTCCTTTTGGTACCTCTCGCCTCCATTTTCGTCCAAAGCGATGGTTTGCGCATCATATCTCTCATCATCTCTGATTCATGAGTTTAAAAAATTCCAAATTTAAGATGATCACTAAAAAAATTAAACTCAATGAATCCTGGTGCTCTTTTGATATACATGATTATCCTTGATTGGCTTGCATATTCTGTATTCCATGCACATACACCTGTTGCTTGTGAACATATCTCTTTTGGAAAACATGTTTATCTAAGTGGTTGACGACTGAGATTTGGTATGATAAAAGGAAATCTTGCTCTTTCTGTATAAAGTGTTTGGGATGTTTTTCTTGCAAAATTTAAAATCAATAGTCTTACAAAGCTTCTCAGTGATGCCTTATTCCTACCAAAGCCATATGATGTTCACATTGCAAAACCTATCTTATTCCTACCAAAGCCATATGATGTTCACATTGCAAAACCTATCTTATTCCTACCAAAGCCATATGATGTTCACATTGCAAAACCTATACACATATGCTGCTTGCTATTGCATTGAGCTTTGTCAAATTGTTGTGACCCTTGTAAGATGCTCTTCATTCTTTCTTGATCAAGATCACGTACACCCCACGTACATCTGCAAAACTTCTACACTGGAAGTTAGCAATACCCATCCATCCACCAAATAAATGATCCATATGTGTTATGAATCTCTCTCAAAATATTCTTTGCAAAAGAGACATGGGCTAAGAAAAAAAAGTATATACATGCCCATACAAAGCATTGAGCATGAAAAAGAAAAAAAGGAAAATAATGATATAGCCATGTCTTCAAAATAAAGAGGAGAGGGATCATACAAAAGGAGCCATCATAAATTCCACATACATTTTCCATTGTTCCATACACACGCACATCTTGATCAGATTGTATGAATAGTTTTCTTCTTGGATCCGCTCTTTGATTTTGCAATATATGTGAGGCAAGTATGTTTTATCCTTACCCCTCCATGAGTGTTGGTATTTCTTAGCATCACTACTTAGAGTAGTAATGGTACTAGAGATACTTCATCGTAAATCTAGACGTTACAGATATTCTGCAAGCGCACAGAAGTACGTTGTAGCATTTCACCCGGGAGTATTCCATAGTATCGTTATTTGTTTTATCCTCAGGGAAAGCATTTAGTTAAAAGAGAGATGTGCCATCCAATGCTCTTACGTACAACAATATTAATGTACCATAATCTAAACAGGGGTAAATGATATAGAAGTGAATGAATAGGTTGACACACAGAAGTTCATTGCTCATCGTTATGTTAGTCTTAGTTAGTATAGTACACTAGTGAAGATTAATAAGGGTTCATTAGCATCATACTTATGGAACTTGGATATACTACAATACCCTATACAAGCTCATTCAATGATCATATGCAAGAGGACACATCGAGGTATCCTGTGGTTCCCTCATCAAGGGACGACAGTAGGACGTCTTATCATAAAGGCCTAATACCCACTCTCGTACGTGGAGGATTACAAAGGACGGACAGGGCTGTCACCACCTGCTGCCTACCTCTACTAATCCGTGGGGCAGCGGTACCCTCAATAGTATTCCATATCCCAAACACCATGTTTGCAATATGAGATACAACTCTATCTATCACGTTAATAAATAGAGCAACCAAAAGGCACATTGAGCCAATGTCATAACATACATTCACTTGATTGAGGTGTAAGACATAAGTAGTATATACTAAGTGGATAAGGTATAACTGAGGCATACAGCATAAATATGAAGGTATTTTCATTAAGCTCAGAGTATTTCAAGTAAGTAAGAGAATACAAGAACTAAACTCTAGAACTTACGAATACTCCTCCGGAAGCCCTTCAGAAGATCTAACACTATGACTATCACTACTAAGACTAAGATTAAGCTTGTAGCAAAGGAGAGCTCTTCTTCTGGTGTGTGTTGAGTATGGCGCCCTTTGCAGGTATTTATAGCATCACATAGGCGGTCGGAGCCGGCCAGAGGCGGTTGAGGCAGTTTGGAGGTGGGCCTATGTCGGCCGAATTGCCCACGTCGGCCGACCCTTGGATCCACCGTCTTCAGCATTGCATGGCTCTAATGAACTCCTAATGACGGTTTACAGGTACTGGTCAAGGGGGAAGCAAAACGGCCACAGGGCCAGGTCGGACGACCTAGCTGGGTCGGCCGACCTGGTTCAGCCGCCATTCGGCCCCACTCTTCTCTGGTAGACTTCCATGTGGGTCCTTATGACGGTTCCAGGTGGGTATACTCCGTTTGGGTGCAATTGTGTTGATGTGTGGGCCCTTCAATCCGTGGGAATGACACGTGGCTCATCCTCACCCTTGACTTGAACTGACGATGATTCAACATTCATGATCCTTTCTTAGTGTGCTTCTTGACCTGTGTCAAAATTGAGCTTGATCAGGGTTCAGGCCAGGTCGCCCGACCTAGACAGGTCGGCCGACCTGGGCCTGTGCCCAGTTTCGCCTATCTTTTGCACCGTAGTCCCTGTACTCAAATATATTCCAGATATGCATGGTATACCATTATTTGAATACTAATGTCTAAGTTATGCCTTGATCTTTATTGGTTTCTGAGCCTAGTGACGGTCGGATTTTATGTTATAAGGACCGTCAACAACTCCCCCAAGCTTAACCCTTGCTCGTCCCGAGCAAAGATTAGAACTTTTAGGCTCAGTGGATCAGGAGTTGCTTCCTCATTACTCCTCAAAAGTACCAGTGGTTCAGCAAGATATTCTACCCAGGATTGAATAAGCTGGTAAAATAAACTTCCCTTATTACCTTGGCCTTTCATGGGGCTTGTAGCTTCTCATTGTCTTGGGCGGTTGATGGCTAGAACGACTTAGACCAAGCACCTTTCCCTCTACCTTGCTTGACAATCAAACCGGAGGTTTTGGGATTTTCAAAAGGTGGAGTTCCTTAGGTGGTACTCTCAAGTCACTCATGGCGTATTTCCTTACCAATTTCCTCTCTCAACTCTCATGTCACTCATTGGAGTGGAGCTTGTGCTAGGAGAGATATATTGCATACTTGCAATGCACATATTGTAAAGTCAAAATCAGGATTCAAAGAGAAATAAGTCATACTCTCAAACCAAGATGTGCATGTGTGCGTATGGCATAGCATATGATAGCTCTTTTTTACAGGTACCTCTTCCCTTTTTATAAAGTTGCTTTTTAGAGACATGGCTTTATTTTTAAACTAAGAGCCTTCATTTGCACTCTTTTTTTTCAGCCACATGTCTCTTTTTGCAATAAAGTTAGGGAAGGGTACCAAACCTTATGTAGAGCTTTTATTTTGTAGATGGATGGGCATTATGTTTACTCCCAGAATAGAAGTATAACATGTATATGGTGGTGTGTACGTGATCTTGGTTTTAAAAGCATGAAGTAAATCTCTAAGAATCACAGTGACCTTGACAAAACTCATTGCAAAACAAGTTGCTTATGTAGGGGTTTAAAACATTATGAGCTTTGGTAAGGAATTTAATCACCATAAGGAACTCTCTGTTTTATTTTAAAAGAGAAAACTCCGGTTGTCAAGTCCAGCTTAGTAAGATCTTAGGGCACTTAGATCTTATCATATCTTAGCTAACAACAACCTAGACCAGAGCATGCTTACGCTACCCACGGATAGACAAGATAACAGAAAAGATCATGCTCAGCAAACTCAAAACTTAAGAGAATAACAGGTTGAAACATAGGTACAAGAGAGAAATAAGAGCAACTTTTCATCATATCCAAAAGATTTAAGCATGGACTTAAAACATTTATGGGATTATTATGGATGGCTCTCATTTACTAACTTTATTTGAACGAAAAACTTTATTCAATAATACTTACCTGAACTTACCTGGTGGAGGGTCCTCCCCCAAGCTAGTTTGTTAACACCGATGTACCTGTCGGTGCAGGACTCGTGTTTTACGTCGTCGAGCGAAGACGTCTCCTTTGTAGGATTCAACTTGACGAAGCAGCATCTGACCCTGGAGATGAGGATACAGATGATTTAACCCGCCATACCTGTTTTCCCTTTTTCTGGCGGTCGACAGCTGTTTCGGTGTTTTCTTTGTCTGTGCTTTTGCACCTCGTGTAGACTTCTTGTTGTGCTTTGCATAATACCGGATGGGGAAATCCTTCTCCTAGAACTTCTCCATGAACTTAATTAGGCTGTCTTTCTCTAGAGGCGTCACCTCCACCTCTTTGATGTTCTGACTGTTTCTCCTGTACTTGATCTTGATCATGGAGCATTGCTCCACTTTTGGCCTGAACTCAAACTTCTCCTTCCTTCCATTAATGTTGAGCTGGATCTCTCCAGCACCCACATTAATGTGAGCGTCTGCTGTGCTCAAGAAGGGTCGCCCAAGGATGAGCGACGAATCGTTGCTCACTTCCATGTCCAGTACCACGAAGTCGACAGGAACGAAGCAATCCTGGATGCGCACCGGAATGTCCTCGGCTATCCCCTCCGGGTAGCGAACCGTGAAATCGGCCAACTGCAGTCTCATGGGAGTAGGAGACAAGGTAGTATAGTTAAGGCGGTCAAAAACTACCTTTGGCATCACACTGACACTTGCCCCTAGATCACAGAGCGCATGCTCAAAGTGTTGTGTCCCGATTGTACATGTGATGGTGGGACATCCTGGATCCTTCTTCTTCTCCGGGACTTTATTTAGGATCGCTGCGCTGCACTCCTCAGTCAGCTTTACGACCTCGGTACTTGGGAGTGGACGTTTGTTGTTGAGAATGTCCCTCAAGTACTTTGCACAAGTTGGTACCTGCATAGCATCCAGCAAAGGCACATGTATATTCAATTTTTGTATAACTTCTACGAACCTGGCGAATTGCTCGTCCGCGGATGGTTTCTTTTGACGCTGCGGGAATGGCAAGACGTTGGAGTCGTAGAACTCATGCGGCGCAGTCTGTCCAGCTGGTGCTAGTTCGGCTTCCGGCTCTTCTTCCACTGTGGGGATCTCCTTTCTTGGTGCTGCTGTTTTCCCTGCATGGTTAGGGAGAACCGGGTCCCGAGTAGCCTTGCCGCTCCTCGTGGACACAGCCTTAACATTTTCAAAGGATGAATGCGGTTGTCCGGGAATTCGCCCCTTATCACCAGATGGAACAGCGGCAGCTAACTGAGCTAATTGGGTTTCTAACATCTTATTAAAACTCAGCTGGCTCTGGAAGGTGGAGGACAAACTTTCTATTTTAGAGTTTATGCCCTCCAGAGCCTTATCATTAACAGCAAGCCTCTTGGAAATAGACTCATTAATCTTGGCCTGACCAAGGACAAGATCTTTAAGGGAAGGTTGATTGGAGAAAGAGTTATTATTGTTACCTCCCTGGTAGAATGGGCGTTACTGATTCCAGTTCCCTTGAGGCCGGTACCCGTTGTTGCCGTTCACGAACTGTACCTCCTCTTGTGTCTCGGGGCAGTTGTTCCCCGAGTGGCCAGTTTCTCCACAGACTTCACACGTCATGTGTGAGTCTAGTGGCCCTTCGTTGTCGGCGCCTCCATCCTTGGTGCGGTCATCAAGGCGCTTCATAATCAGATCCATCTTGGCGGCCAACATGTCCACCTCCTTTACGGTGTGCATACCGCATTTGCGTCCCTGAAGACGGTCATCATTCCAGGATTGGTTTGACACCATCTTCTCGATGAGAAGCTTTGCGGCGTTCACGGTCAAGGAGAGGAATGCCCCTCCAGCAGCAGCATCCATGTGTTCACGGGCTGTTTGGGACAGCCCATGGTAGAAGTTCTGAAGCAGGAGCCACTCTTGCATGCCATGGTGGGGGCACGCCAGAATGTAATCCTGGAAGCGATCCCATGCTTCCGGGACCATCTCCCCGGACTCTTGCTGAAAGCTGGAAATTCTTCCCCGAAGGGCATTGGTTTTTCCAATGGAGAAGAACTTCGCCAAGAAGGCATTGGAGCACTTGGTCCATGTATTCACCGCCTCACGGTTGGAATAGAACCATTGTTTGGCTCTCCCCAGCAGCGAGAACGGGAATAAACGGAGCCTGATGGCCTCTTGATCCACCCCTCGGATGGTGATGGTACTGCACACCTCCAGGAAGTGCTGCAGGTGAGCACTGGCGTCCTCATTGGCTTTCCCACAGAAGGGGCTAGCCTGCACCATGTTGATAAGCGGAGCCTTCAGCTCAAAAGCATGATCCCCCACTTCCACTGCTGGACCCGTAGGGATCTGGGTAGCGAACGGAGCGGAGTAGTCCCGAATGGTCTTGTCGGCCATGGCTTCTTCCGGTTGGGGTGCTACGGGAACGGGTTGTTCTCCTTGGTTGGAGGATTCTCCGATGACTGGTTCGGTTTCCGACAAGAACACCTGAGGGATTACGACACGAGAGCGTACCCTCCTTCCTATGGTATTTGGGTTCTCGACGTAGTTGGATGGTAGTTGGAAACCAGTCATGCACTACCCTATTTCACATCACAGAGAAACAGAGCGAAAAGGGTAAACCTGCTAGATTACTGGCAATTAACTTTGTTGCACGAAATGCATGGATGTTCAAATCTCTTTAACCACTGCTTTCCCCGGCAACGGCGCCAGAAATGCTTGTTGGTCTTTCTTAGCATCACTACTTAGAGTAGTAATGGTACCAGACGTTACAGATATTCTGCAAGCGCACAGTGTTGGGTTATAGCCGAAGCCAAAGAACCCAAGCAACAACCGAGACAGAGAACAATGACAAGCAACAGTAAATCACTTATCAATACTCTCGGGAATCAGCCCTTACACGTTGCCCCTTTTATAGGGAGGTCAAGAGGCACTTTTTACATTCCCCTTATACCCCTGAAAATCAAGCATCATGCCCTAGACTAAACAACTTAAACTTTCCAGGGGCATTAGAGTACATTCATATGTCCTGGTGTGAATGCGTAGACCAGTAACTCCGTCCTTGACTCGGTTTGGACCTGGTCCACGCCGCCTTCACCGCGCCTCCAGTGACCTTCATTGCCTTCACCAGGTGCATTCCCGTCGGCTTCACCGTCAGACGCTTGTTCGGCAGGGCAACTCCTTCTCCCGCTTGGGGAGGAACGGACTGCCATGCCATCGCCCGAACTTGCCTTGAGCCTGTGTAACAAAACGAACCGAGAATTCACAATATTGAGAATTACCTTCGCACCCTCGTCAGGATGAGTTGGGGCAGCGAAGGCAACAGGAGACCAGATAATGCCTTCGCATAAGGTGCCGTATATCCATTGGCGTCGGTACCAACTGGTCGCTTCTCGTTATCTTTTCTCCCGGCGAAGGCAATAGCCTTTTGGCTGCTAGTAGCGAAGGCAAAAGGCTTGGGCTTACAGTGAAATTATCGGGTGAAGGCGTTTCCTGGACAGGCCAATCCCCCAACAGTAGCCCCTCGCGGACGAGGGCTTTCTCCAATCAGGCCGATGTCCTCGAAAACTCAGGATTGCCTTCGCCTGTTATAGAGAAACGCCTCCTCCCGTTGGAGTAAGTCCCGAGTCGATGTCTTCGCTCTTAAAATTGGCTTCGTACTCAACACTTTTAATTTTCTCTATTTTATTTTTATTTTTTATTTGCATTATATTTTGGAATTTTCCGGGCCTTTTCGATTTCCGAGCCGCGGTAACGGTTAGTTTTTTACTGCCCTATAAATAGGACCGAAGGGGGTCCCCCCGTTTTACCTTTATTTGCTTTCGCTTTCAATCGCTATCATCTGCAGAAGCTTCTTTAGTCGCACAAACCTTATTCTCGATTCGCTTTCGCATTCGCATCATCTTCTCTTTGGATAGTCGGTTTTTTTTATAGGTAAGATTCTTTCCATGTTTTGACGCGTTCTTTTAGATTTTCTTCGCTTGAATAATGATAATTATTTATCATTGCTGCAGCGGCACGCAGTAAGCAGATTGCAATTCTTGTTGATATGGCTGGCAAAGACAGCCCCGATGCCCAGCAGGCGGGATCTCCTCCTCGCCGTGATTTGGATGATGCTGAAGTCACTCGTCTTGCTCAACAGATTGAGGAAGAGACACCGAATGTGGGTGAGGATTCTGGCGAAGATCATTCTAGTGATGAGGAAGCTGGCGAGGAAGAGAATTTGGATGACGTCGAAGCCAATGTTGAGGAGTTAGTGGATGCCGGTGGCAAGAGGGAGAAAACGCTCGTCTTTGGGAAATCCAAGGTTGGAGTTCGTGACATTAGGTTCTACGAGGAGAAGGGATATTTCCCTAAGGGTTGGGGTCGTGCTCCTGGTAATGATACCACGCCTAACCCTTGCCCTGACGAAGCCGTGGTATTCACGAACTTTTTTATTGCAGGCCTGAAGATGCCTGTCGACAACATCATTGCGAAGATGATGGCTCCTTATGGCCTACAATTGCATCATCTGACGCCGAATGCCATGAGCCACCTTCTTCGGTTCTTTTGGGCAGTGAAAACGCACGAAGGAGCAGTTACAGTTGATGGCTTCCTTCGGCTGTATGAGGGTCATAATCAGAGCAAATCATCTGAAGTTGATGGTGAGCTATTCACGCCAGATTTTGGGTGTGTGACTTTCACGGGTCGTCGCCGGGGGAGTCATTTTGCGAAGGTAGAAGCTTCCTTCGCTCAGAGGAACAAATGGACCAAGGATTGGCAAAAATACTGGTTTTATGTGAGGGTGCCTTCGGAGGAGAAGATCATGGAAGATGGGACGAGGTCTGTTAGTTACCCTCCGCATAGCCATATAGATTGGCTCGAGTTTGTTTCGTGCCCGGCTTTTGATGCGGAAAGCCCTGGGTTTTCCGAGTGTTGGAAGCCTTTTCAGACAGCTTCGCAAACGATTTGCAGCCGTGACCTTATTGAGGAAGGTATTGCTGCTGATCTTGCTTGTGGGATTTATCCCCTGTCTGCCGGCTGGGGGCCTCTTGATGTTGAGTGGAAGGGTTTGAAGGAGCATACTAAAGTTTGTCTTCCTCGTTTTGGAGCCCGCCTCCCCGAAGGTATGTCTGCGGCGGCTTTTGTTGCTGAGGTTGAGCAGCGAGCAAATGACATTCTTGGATTGTATAACACCAAGGAGCATCGAAGCTCTGAAGACAAGTTTGTTCACATCAGAATCAACCGTGTCTTTGAGGAGTTGGGGATTGCTTACGACGAACGCGAAGCTCCCGTTTCTACAAGGGAGAAGAAAAAAGATAGGAAAGGGAAATCGAAGGCGAAGGAGCAAGGTGAGGATGACTCTGCTCCCTCGCGCGTCCCTCGCGGAGGGGGGCGACCTGGACGCGGAGGCGGCCGTGTGAAGAGGACAGTTACGAAGGCAACTTTGTCCGCTACTTCGGTGAAGCGAAGCAGCAGCACCTCACACGAGTCTGCTGAGAAGAGACGTCGTCTAGATACGCCGATTGCTGCTGTACCCTTGTCGGCTGTGGCTCCGGCCGCCAAGGTAACCTCTTCAGCTTCGCGTGGTGGTCTTCCACCTCGCCCCCCTCGGGTGCCACCAGCGGCCGTGCCGGCTCCACCAGCGGCAGTGCCGGCTTCGTTTGTGATGCAGCGGCCGCCTTTGCCGGTGACCGGTTTCATGAGCTCTGCCCCCCGTAGTGGGGATGATGTTTTCTTAGGTGAGGTTGCTCTCTTTGGCAATTATTTTCAGGGCACCAGTCTTCCTTTACTAGGAGACTATTTGGTGCGAAATCCTGTGATTGATGTCAATATTACTTGTGAAGGCGTTGAGGACACGACTGAGAATATTCGGGTTCCAAACCCATTTGACGACGGCATTGATATTAGTATGTTTGAGACTCTTGTTCGGGATGCTCCTATTATGGAAAATGTGCCGGAGGAGGTTCATGTTGAGGGTGCTCATGGCGAAACTAATATTGAAGAGCCTGTTGCCGAAGCCCCTAAGGATGCTGAGCTTGCTCGTCCTCCTTCGCCCATTTTGGTCTCCTCCTCCCCTGTCAAGGATTCTTTGGGAGTTCTAGCCCATGCTGCTGGGACTGTTGAGATTGATGTCGAGGCTAGAGGAAAAGAGGTTGCCGAAGCCGAAACTTCCGAAGCTGCTGAGAGGGCTGCCACTTCTGCAACTTATGTGTCTTATATGGATGTTGATATGGGTGGGAGTTTTCCTCTTCCCGAAGGTACTCATGTTGTTTCTTCGCTTTTTCCTTTGGCGGTGTTACTTGCTCTGTTTTATGTTAATGCGATTATCGTTTACTAGGTGGTGAGGGAGATGAGTCATCTCGCGTGCGTGAAGGTGGGCCTCTTCGAGATTTTGATTTGGAAGGTGTTTTTTGTTTGGGATTGTAGCTGGTTTTTTCCTTTGGTTATATTGCGAAGATAATAGTTTTATCTTCGTTTTTTACATGCAGCATACCAGCGACTTGTCCGGACACTTGATCCTGAAAGCACATGTTCGACTATTTTGGCTTCGGGAATGAAGGTTTGTCCTTGTCGCCTTCGTATGTGATTGTGTTTTTGTCCTTAGCTTCGCTCTTTCTGTTCCATGAATCTGATCTTTTTCCTTCCATAGGTTGTTGTAGCTATCAATGAGTTGGCGGCTCAGGTTCCCAACCTCAATTTAGTTGCTGCTGAGCGCGCGGAGCTAGAGAAATTGCGAAGGGAAAAAGCAGAGCTTCTTCAGATTCAGACAACTGTTGATAGAATTATGCGAGATCTTGAAAATGAGAAGGCTCTGTTTCGCCAAGATCGAGAAACTATTATGGCTGAGAATGACTCTTTGAAGGAAAAAGTGACAGCTTTGGAGGCTAAAGCTGGTGAAGCCGATTCCCTCAAGGATAAGGTTGCTGCCTTGGAGTCTAAAATTATTGATAAAGATGACACCTTGGAGGGCCTTCGCAAGAAAATTGTTGAGGACACCGATTTGATTTCTGTGCTAAAAAATGAGGTGAACACTCTCAATGTTGCGAAGGAAAAACTTTCTAGCGATGTCGACAGGTATCGGACTCGCAACGAAACCCTTGAGCGTGAGGCTTTGCAGCTGCAGACGTCCAGCCTTAACCTTCGCAAGGAGAATGAGAGCATGGTTGATGCTGCCTGGGAGCGAGGCCTGAAGTTGTATCGTTTATACAAAGATGCTTTGAAGCAGTTTGGTGCGGAGCCCGCTGCCTTCCCCAGCAAAGGATATAGCTTGGACAAGCTCTTTGATTGGATTGATAATGAATTTGCTTCGTTTCCAAGTGTCGTGGAAACTCTCAGTGACTTCGCTGTCAATCTCTGCTCGTGCAACCTGATGAAAATTCTCTCGGATAACGGCTGCGATCACTACAATGCTTTGCTTCGGAGGGGTTATCCTTATCCGGCACCCAGGGATCCTGCTGACACCGAGTATTTCCCGTTGAAGATTTTGCAAGCCAAGACCCTCTTTCTCAAGCAGTTTTGGGTTGTCAGTGGTCGTTCAGCAGCTCAAAATTTGATCCGAGACCGACTTGCNATGCAGCGGCCGCCTTTGCCGGTGACCGGTTTCATGAGCTCTGCCCCCCGTAGTGGGGATGATGTTTTCTTAGGTGAGGTTGCTCTCTTTGGCAATTACTTTCAGGGCACCAGTCTTCCTTTACTAGGAGACTATTTGGCGCGGAATCCTGTGATTGATGTCAATATTACTTGTGAAGGCGTTGAGGACACGACTGAGGATATTCGGGTTCCAAACCCATTTGACGACGGCATTGATATTAGTATGTTTGAGACTGTTGTTCGGGATGCTCCTATTATGGAAAATGTGCCGGAGGAGGTTCATGTTGAGGGTGCTCATGGCGAAACTAATATTGAAGAGCCTGTTGCCGAAGCCCCTAAGGATGCTGAGCTTGCTCGTCCTCCTTCGCCCATTTTGGTCTCCTCCTCCCCTGTCAAGGATTCTTTGGGAGTTCTAGCCCATGCTGCTGGGACTGTTGAGATTGATGTCGAGGCTAGAGGAAAAGAGGTTGCCGAAGCCGAAACTTCCGAAGCTGCTGAGAGGGCTGCCACTTCTGCAACTTATGTGTCTTATATGGATGTTGATATGGGTGGGAGTTTTCCTCTTCCCGAAGGTACTCATGTTGTTTCTTCGCTTTTTCCTTTGGCGGTGTTACTTGCTCTGTTTTATGTTAATGCGATTATCGTTTACTAGGTGGTGAGGGAGATGAGTCATCTCGCGTGCGTGAAGGTGGGCCTCTTCGAGATTTTGATTTGGAAGGTGTTTTTTGTTTGGGATTGTAGCTGGTTTTTTCCTTTGGTTATATTGCGAAGATAACAGTTTTATCTTCGTTTTTTACATGCAGCATACCAGCGACTTGTCCGGACACTTGATCCTGAAAGCACATGTTCGACTATTTTGGCTTCAGGAATGAAGGTTTGTCCTTGTCACCTTCGTATGTGATTGTGTTTTTGTCCTTAGCTTCGCTCTTTCTGTTCCATGAATCTGATCTTTTTCCTTCCATAGGTTGTTGTAGCTATCAATGAGTTGGCGGCTCAGGTTCCCAACCTCAATTTAGTTGCTGCTGAGCGCGCGGAGCTAGAGAAATTGCGAAGGGAAAAAGCAGAGCTTCTTCAGATTCAGACAACTGTTGATAGAATTATGCGAGATCTTGAAAATGAGAAGGCTCTGTTTCGCCAAGATCGAGAAACTATTATGGCTGAGAATGACTCTTTGAAGGAAAAAGTGACAGCTTTGGAGGCTAAAGCTGGTGAAGCCGACTCCCTCAAGGATAAGGTTGCTGCCTTGGAGTCTAAAATTATTGATAAAGATGACACCTTGGAGGGCCTTCGCAAGAAAATTGTTGAGGACACCGATTTGATTTCTGTGCTAAAAAATGAGGTGAACACTCTCAATGTTGCGAAGGAAAAACTTTCTAGCGATGTCGACAGGTATCGGACTCGCAACGAAACCCTTGAGCGTGAGGCTTTGCAGCTGCAGACGTCCAGCCTTAACCTTCGCAAGGAGAATGAGAGCATGGTTGATGCTGCCTGGGAGCGAGGCCTGAAGTTGTATCGTTTATACAAAGATGCTTTGAGGCAGTTTGGTGCGGAGCCCGCTGCCTTCCCCAGCAAAGGATATAGCTTGGACAAGCTCTTTGATTGGATTGATAATGAATTTGCTTCGCTTCCAAGTGTCGTGGAAACTCTCAGTGACTTCACTGTCAATCTCTGCTCGTGCAACCTGATGAAAATTCTCTCGGATAACGGCTGCGATCACTACAATGCTTTGCTTCGGAGGGGTTATCCTTATCCGGCACCCAGGGATCCTGCTGACACCGAGTATTTCCCGTTGAAGATTTTGCAAGCCAAGACCCTCTTTCTCAAGCAGTTTTGGGTTGTCAGTGGTCGTTCAGCAGCTCAAAATTTGATCCGAGACCGACTTGCGAAGGTATTTTGTTATTTATCCTCGCTTTTGACTTTTATTCTTTTTTATCCTTAATTTTTTGTTGTTTATTTGATAGCTTTTGTATTCTTAATCCAAGGAACTGAGGAAACAAAAAGCTGAGGCCGAAGCCGCCGCGAGGGCTGCCGCTGCTAAGGAAACTGCTGAAGCCGGAGCCGGGTCAGGCTCTGCTGCAACTGCGGCCGCTACTGGCGAAGCCGGCGCTTCTTCTTCGCAAGGACAGGGTGACCAAGGAGCCCCGAGGGCAGATCCACAGGTCTAGGGGCCTTTGCATTGTAATTAGAGTAGGACTTGAACAAGCAGCTCTTTTGAACTTGTACATTTGTATATATTCAGGGCGATGAAATGGTTACACTTACTCCACTGGCCATGCGTGATGGGCAGCTTTGTATATCTGGCTTCGCATGGAAGGAGTTTCAGTGGCTTTATCCAAACTCTAGCCATGATGCTTTTTTGGAGTATTGTCATGAGTTCTATCGTCGCACGGAGTTCAGCATTTTTGAATTTTTTACGGCGTTTGTTGCTCACGGCTCGGAGCGAGTTCATCTTGCCACGGAAAGGAATGCCGAAGCCGTTTCTCTGGGCGTTCCGAAGATGGAGCCATTGGAGATTGGTCCGGATGCGAAGGACTTTGCGTGTGTGTATAATGCTCCTCGGTTTAGGAGATCTGGCGAACAGTTTTATGGTTATGTGTTTGAAATGTTCTGAGAATGCTGTGTAAATGAATGGAAATTATGATATGGTTACATCTTCATGTGTATGAAAATGAACTTGCTTTGTCTTCACTCTCGAGAGAAACGCCTCCTCCCCCCGAAGCAAGTTTATGATTATTCATGCGAAGATGAATATATTTAATGTGTAGAAAACGACGAAAAACCAAGCTCGGTTTGCCTTCGCTCTTTGAGAGAAACGCCTCCTCCTCCCGAAGCGAGGTTGTGTTTTTCGTTTGTTGCGCTCAGACGGCGCTCTTCATTTTTTGAGTTTGACAGGAGGTGGTCTCCGAGTTTATCCTTTGGTGTTGGTGCCTCTTTTGGTATTTTTTGGAGAGTTTGGAATGAGTTGAAGCTGAAACACAGTATGCGGCGGAGCCCCTTAGCCGAAGCTGAGATACGGTTTCCGTCGAAGCCCCTTGGCCAAAACCTTTTCACTCCGTAATTTTGTGAGTTAAAATCGATCTGAGCCAGAGCCCCTTTTACTCCTTGGAGTAAGCAGTTTTGTGTATATAAAACAATCTGAGCCGAAGCCCCTTTTACTCCTTAGAGTAAGCGTTTTAGATCTGAATTGGCCTTACCTTGGGTAGGGTCAATTTAGTTCTATTGGGTTTATCGAATACCAGCGACTTGGTCGAAGCCAATCGCTTTCGATGCAACTTTTTTGGGGAATAGCTCGTTTATATATTTTTCACGAGTTACAATTAGCACCGCCTCGTTAAAAACCTCACCCCTTGGTAAGGGTTCCCCTGTGAGGAAAAGAGTACGGGCCTTTTTTTTAAGGAAGAGAAATCTACTCTATCAATTGACTTCGTTTATAGACTACGAAGCCAATTGTTACATGATTCTTACAAGTAGTACCTTCGCAGGCTGTCCGCATTCCATGAATGCGGCAGCTCATTGCCTTCTCCATCCCCCAGGTGAAATGATCCTGGTCTGTTACTCTTGATGACTAGGAATGGGCCTTCCCATTTATTTTGCAACTTTCCCGAAGGCATATTCGGGTTCTTCCTTAGCACCCAGTCGCCTATCTTGATGTCTTTCCTTACCACTTTCTTGTCACGCCATTTCCTGGTTTCTTCTTGTACTTGGAAATGTTTTTAGCTGCTTGCAGCCTGTAAATTTCTGTGAGTTCTTTATCTATGGCTTCACTGTCTCTGGGCGCCTTTTGCTGAGTGCGAAGCCCCTTGTGAAGGATTTCTTCGGGACACACTGCCTCTTCGCCGTACAATAGCTTGAATGGTGTGAACTGAGTTGCTCTTGAAGTGGTGGTGTTGTGAGCCCAGATTACCTTCGGCATTTCCTCTACCCATTTGCCTTTTTTCTTGCAATTTGCAAGACATTTCCTGATGGCGGTGAAAATGATGCCATTTGCTCTCTCAACTGCGCCATTGGACTGCGGGTGATATACTGATGCGAATCTTGCCTTCGTCCCTATGGACATGCAGTACTGCCTGAATTCATCGCAGTCAAACTGCTTCCCATTATCTACTGTAATTTCCCTTGGGACTCCAAATCTGCAAACGATTTGCTGCCAGAAGAATTTGATAACTGTCTTCGCCGTGATATTTGCTAGTGGCCTTGCCTCGATCCACTTGGTGAAATATTCCACTGCAACTATTGCATACTTGAGGTTTCCTTGGGCCGTGGGAAGAGGACCCACCAGATCGATGCCCCATCTCTGCAATGGCCAGGTTGGAGTTATCAGCTGTGACGGCTCCGAAGGTGATTTTCTGGTTGCTGCACATTTTTGACATTCGTCGCAAGTCTTGACTGTATTTGTTGCATCATTGATGATTGAAGGCCAATAAAACCCTTGTCTCATTGCCTTACCCACAATTGCCCTCGCTCCAAAGTGAGCTCCGCATAGACCACTGTGTATCTCTTGAATTATTTCTCTGCCTTCGCTGATGGAAACACAGCGAAGCCAAGGGGCCACGACTCCTTTCTTGTATAGGACGTTGTCAATGATTTGATATGACCTTGCCCTCTGCTGCATGGTTTTGAGATCTTCTTCGTCAACTGGTTCATAGTATCCTTTGAGGTATGCCATTATAGATGACCTCCAGTCCTCTGAATTTATTGCGTTGATCAGACTTGGCTGCTCATCGAGTTCCTTGATCGAAGGCGTTGTCAGTGTTTGGAAAAAGACATCGGGCGGTAACTTGTCCCCCTTTGCCGCTGCTTTAGCCAGTGCGTCGGCTTCTTCATTCTTTGCCCTCGGGATATATTCTATTGTGAAGCCTTTGAATTTTTTCTCCATTGCTCGGACTGTGGTGAGGTATTTGATCAGCTCAGGCTGCTTTGCAATACTCTCTTTTTCGATGTGGTCTGCCACCACCTTCGAGTCTGTTTTCACAATGAAGCACTGCGCCCCCAGCGCCTTCGCTTTCCTGAGTCCCAATAGCACGGCTTCATATTCAGCAACGTTGTTCGTACTTCTGTCGCTGTTTTTGCAGAACTCCAGGTTCGCTGCATATCTCATTTTCACGCCCGAAGGCGATTGTACAATCGCTGCGATGCTAGCCCCTTTGTCTCCCCAAGCGCCATCACTGTGTACTAGCCAGCTTTCTTCTCTGGTCACATTTTGTGCCGAAGGTGATATCCATTCTGCAATGAAGTCAGCCAGGACTTGAGATTTGATAGCTGTCCTCCGCTCGAAATCCACGACGTATTCTGACAGCTTTGCAGCCCACTTCCGTATTCTTACTGAGGCCTCTTTGTTACTTAGTAGCTCTTTTAGTGGTTGATCTGTCAGCACTTTAATATTGTGCCCTCAAAATAATGCCTTAGCTTTCTGGATGCCATCACCACTGCATAAATCATTTTCTCAATCTCAGTATAGAACAGCTTCGACCCAGCCAGTGCCTCAGAAACATAGTAGACCGGCTGCTGTATATTTCTTCCTTCGACCAGCTTCTCTGCAATGAGTGCCACACTAACCGCTGATTGCGAAGCTGCAATGGATAATAGTAGGGGTGCCTTCGGGTCAGGTATTGTCAACTTCGTGAGCTGCATCAGATATTGCCTTAGCTCGTGGAATGCCTTGGATTGCTCCTCTCCCCATTCAAACTTTGATGCGTTTCTGAGGGTTGCAAAGAAGGGTAAACTGCGCTCAGCTGCCTTAGCAATAAATATGTTAAGTGCTGCGATTCTGCCAGAGAGTTTCTGCACATCTCTAATGCATTTTGGCTCTTCCATATTGAGGATTGCATTGATCTTATCTGGATTGGCTTCGATCTCGTTGGCTGACACCAGACAGCCGAGTATCTTTCCTCTGGTCACTCCGAAGACACATTTCTCCGGGTTGAGCTTGAGACCCGCTTGTCTCATTCGAGCGAAGGCAACTGCCAAGTCTGATACATGATCTTGTCTACTGATGCTTTTGACCAAGATGTCATCAACATATGCAAGTATAGTTTTGAATAGTTCTTCTTTGAATACGGTGCTGGACATGCGGCAGAAAGTGGTGCCAGCATTGCGAAGCCCTTCTGGCATTCTGATGAAGCAAAATGTACCAAGAGGAGTGATGAAGCTGGTTTTTTCTTCGTCTTCTTTTTTCATCCAGATCTGATGATAACCGGAGAAGCAATCGAGGAGAGACATCATCTCACTTGCAGCAGCCTGATCAATGATCTTGTCTATTCTTGGGAGTGGGAAATCATCTTTGGGACATGCTTTGTTGAGATCGGTGAAGTCAATGCACATTCTCCACTTGCCATTTTTCTTTTTTATGGGCACAGTGTTTGCTAGCCACTTGGGATATTCGACTTCGCGTATGACGTTCGCATTGAGCAGCCTTTGCACTTCGGCTTTGACTGCGCTCACTTTTTCTTCGGACATTTTCCTCAGTTTCTGCATCTTCGGCCTCATATCAGGGCTGATTGATAGTTTGTGCTCAACTATGCTTCTGTCAACTCCTGGCAAATCTTTGCTTGACCATGCGAAGACATCTTTGTTATTTCTCAAGAACTCGATGAGTCTTTCTTCTTCGTCTGGCTCAAGATCTGAGCCGATGATGACTTTTCTATCGAAGACGTCTGGCTGCAATTGCACCTCTTTGGTTTCTGTTGCCCCTTGCATAGTTTTGCTGTCTCTCTTAGTTTTTGGCTTCTCCTCTGGGTAAATGGGATCACTTTCTTCGAGAACATGGACTTTTCGCTGTCCTGGGGTGTTGGCGTATTCAATTCTTCTCGCCTCTGTTTGGTCACCATAGATTGTGATAACTCCTTTGAGAACTGGTATTTTCATGCACAAGAAAGCTTGCCTTATGATGATGTCGAAGGCATTTATGACTCCTCTACCGAAGATAACATTGTAGTCGAAGAACATGTCAACGACGTCGAAGGTAATGAACTCTGTTCTTGCATTTGATGTATCGCCGAAAGATACTGGCAATGTGATTTTCCCCAATGTTGCGGTGCGCTTCCCCCCGAAGCCGTCGAGAGGTGTGTCAGATGGCTCTAAGTTGTCTGGGTTGATGTTTGTCATCGATCTGAGAGTCTTTGCCAAGATGATATCAGCAGAGCTGCCTGTGTCCACTAGCACTTTCCCAATTCTCCAGCCAGCGATGTTGGCTTCGATCGACATTGCGTCATTGTGTGGAAAGTTGTGGAGTTTGAGATCTTCTTCGGTGAAGGTGATTGGCATGTGAGACCATTCCGACTTCTTGTAAGGACCGTCAACCGAGATGTTGTTGACCTGGCGAAAGTAACTCTTTCTCTGCTTCTTCGTTTCGAAGGCGAGTGATGATCCTCCTGTTATAGGCATAATGAGGCCATAACTGGGCAAGGGATTTGCAGTGTTTGGGTCTTGCTGTTTCTGGGGAGGTGGAGGTGGAGGTGGTAATTCCTCTACCTTAATGTCTTTGTTTTGGGTAGGCTGGGTGTTTTGAGGGTAGAACTGTGGGTATAAGGTCTGCGGGTAGTAATGCTGGAAAGTTTGGGGCGAAGGCGAAAATTGAGTCGCCATCGCGGTTGTTGGGTGAACGAAGTTTGAGCTGAGGGAGGGATAAACTGGGCAGTATGGCTAGATAGCTTGGGTTTGAGTGTTGGGTGGCGAAGCCGAGAATGGCTTCGTTTGAGTAGCTTGGATTTTCTCTGCTTTCAGCTTGTCGATAGTTCTTTTGATATCTCGACACTGCTCTGTGCCATGGGTGTGATTTTTGCCATGATATTGACAAAATAGCTCTGGTCCCGAAGGTGGACCTCTTCCTCTTCCTCGGCCTCGGCCGTTTCTTCCACCCCTTTGGGAAGGCTCATTTCTTTGACTCTGTAACTGGTTTTCTGGGAAGGTAGGTTTGCTTTGTGGGAGCGAAGGCGAATTTTTCACGCTCATGATGGTTTGGGATTGGTAGTTTTGGTAATGGTTTTGGTTGTAGTGATGCTGCTTGTTTTGGGAATCATACTGATTTTTCAGGACGGCTTCTCTGGCAATTCTCATTCGGTTGTCATTGTCGGATCGACAATACTTTTTGAACTCCTCATAAGGATCTCCAAGTGTTGCTGGTGTCTCCCTTGCAATATGCTGAGCGAAAGGACCTGGCCGAAGCCCCTGAATAGCAGCAAATTTGGCAGCTTCGTCAGGAATATGAGGAGCCTGAGATCTGAGTCCCACAAACCTGCGAAAGTAGTCCTCCAGAGACTCCTTCAGCTGTTGGTGTAGGGTTAGCTCTGCATATGATAGTGCCTGGTCTCCCATTATACTGAAATTCTTGATCAATTCCCTTTTCAAATCATACCAGCTGGTGATAGATAGCCCTGGAAGCTTGGTGTACCAATTCATTGCCGTGCCATCACAGACGATGATAAAAGATTTTGCCAACACCACATCATCTCCCCCTGCCGAAGCTATTGCAGCTTCATAGCTCATGAGGAATTGCTTGGGGTCGGTGAGGCCATTATACCTTGGTAGAGAGATTGGCTTGTATGAAGGCGGCCATCTTGCCAGTTGCAAACTTTCTGAGAGAGGGCAAGTGCGGTCAATTGGACGTGTATGCAGCACCTGGAAGCCAGTTTCCGATATGGAAATATGATTTGTTCCAGCAGTGCCGAAGGCAATTGGATCGTTAAGTTCGGCTTGGAGTTGAGCAACTTGTTTCTTGGCTTTTTCAAGTTCTTCATGGAGCTTCGCAGCTCTAGAACCAGTGGAGTTCAGTCTTCTTTGCTTCGCTTGCCTCATTTCTTCCAACTGATTCCTGACTTGCAGCAATTGATGTTGCTGTTCCTCTTCCTCCTCTTGCATTTGTTGCTCTAGTTCGAGCTGTGCAGCATCCAGCTCTCTCTGCTGCTCGAGGCGTCGAAGACGAAGTCTTTCCTCAAGTCGTTGCATTCTCTCCGCGGTGGTAAGGGTTTCTTCATCGATCTCTTGATCATCAGTAATGGCTTCGGTTACTGGTGGTAGGCTGATTTGTAGGGTTGGAGGTTGGGGAGCGGCTTCGGTATGAGTGGTGTCTTCAACGGTGTTGGTTGGTTTGGTTGGTTTTGTTGGCTTTTTGGGTGGCATGGTGGTTATCGTGGGTTTTGTTCGTGCACTGCACAAATGGTGGGCGCCAGTTGTTGGGTTATAGCCGAAGCCAAAGACCCAAGCAACAACCGAGACAGAGAACAATGACAAGCAACAGTAAATCACTTATCAATATTCTCGGGAATCAGCCTTTTACACGTTGGTGGGAGGCCCCCTTTTATAGGGAGGTCAGGAGGCACTCTTTACATTCCCCTTATACCCCTGAAAATCAAGCATCATGCCCTAGACTAAACAACTTAAACTTTCCAGGGGCATTAGAGTACATTCATATGTCCTAGTGTGAATGCGTAGACCAGTAACTCCGTCTTTGACTCGGTTTGGACCTGGTCCACGCTGCCTTCACCGTGCCTCCAGTGACCTTCATTGCCTTCATCTCCAGGTGCATTCCCGTCGGCTTCACCGTCAGACGCTTGTTCGGCAGGGCAACTCCTTCTCCCGCTTGGGGAGGAACGGACTGCCATGCCATCGCCCGAACTTGCCTTGAGCCTGTGTAACAAAACAAACCGAGAATTCACAATATTGAGAATTACCTTCGCACCCTTGTCAGGATGAGTTGGGGCAGCGAAGGCAACAGGAGACCAGATAATGCCTTCGCATAAGGTGCCATATATCCGTTGGCGTCGGTACCAACTGATCGCTTCTCGTTATCTTTTCTCCTGGCGAAGGCAATAGCCTTTTGGCTGCCAGTAGCGAAGGCAAAAGGCTTGGGCTTACAGTGAAATTATCGGGTGAAGGCGTTTCCTGGACAGGCCAATCCCCCAACACACAGAAGTACGTTGTAGCATTTCACCCGGGAGTATTCCATAGTATCGTTATTTGTTTTATCCTCAGGGAAAGTATTTAGTTAAAAGAGAGATGTGCCATCCAATGCTCTTACGTACAACAATATTAATGTACCATAATCTAAACAGGGGTAAATGATATAGAAGTGAATGAATGGGTTGACACACAGAAGTTCATTGCTCATCGTTATGTTAGTCTTAGTTAGTATAGTACACTAGTGAAGATTAATAAGGGTTCATTAGCATCATACTTATGGAACTTGGATATACTACAATACCCTATACAAGCTCATTCAATGATCGTATGCAAGAGGACATATCGAGGTATCCAGTGGTTCCCTCATCAAGGGACGACAGTAGGACGTCTTATCATAAAGGCCTAATACCCACTCCTGTACGTGGAGGATTACAAAGGACGGACAGGGCTGTCACCACCTGCCGCCTACCTCTACTAATCCGTGGGGCAGCGGTACCCTCAATAGTATTCCATATCCCAAACACCATGTTTGCAATATGAGATACAACTCTATCTATCACGTTAATAAATAGAGCAACCAAAAGGCACATTGAGCCAATGTCATAACATACATTCACTTGATTGAGGTGTAAGACATAAGTAGTATATACTAAGTGGATAAGGTATAACTGAGGCATACAGCATAAATATGAAGGTATTTCCATTAAGCTCAGAGTATTACAAGTAAGTAAGAGAATACAAGAACTGAACTCTAGAACTTACCAAGACTCCTCCGGAAGCCCTTCAGAAGATCTAACACTATGACTATCACTACTAAGACTAAGACTAAGCTTGTAGCAAGGAGAGCTCTTCTTCTGGTGTGTGTTGAGTACGGCGCCCTTTGCAGGTATTTATAGCATCACATAGGCGGTCGGAGCCGGCCAGAGGCGGTTGAGGCAGTTTGGAGGTGGGCCTAGGTCGGCCGAATTGCCCACGTCGGCCGACCCTTGGATCCACCGTCTTCAGCATTGCATGGCTCTGATGAACTCCTAATGACGGTTTACAGGTACTGGTCAAGGGGGAAGCGAAACGGCCGCAGGGCCAGGTCGGCCGACCTAGCTGGGTCGGCCGACCTGGTTCAGCCGCCATTCGGCCCCACTCTTCTCCGATAGACTTCCATGTGGGTCCTTATGACGGTTCCAGGTGGGTATACTCCGTTTGGGTGCAATTGTGTTGATGTGTGGGCCCTTCAATCCGTGGGAATGACACGTGGCTCATCCTCACCCTTGACTTGAACCGACGATGATTCAACGTTCATGATCCTTCCTTAGTGTGCTTCTTGACCTGTGTCGAAATTGAGCTTGATCGGGGTTCAGGCCAGGTCGCCCGACCTAGACAGG
The DNA here is from genome assembly GCA_004135705.1 of Alloteropsis semialata. Classification (NCBI taxonomy): domain Eukaryota; kingdom Viridiplantae; phylum Streptophyta; class Magnoliopsida; order Poales; family Poaceae; genus Alloteropsis; species Alloteropsis semialata. Next base: position 46,324,792 of record CM014274.1, on the reverse strand, counting down.
TCGGCCGACCTGGGCCTGTGCCTAGTTTCGCCTATCTTTTGCACCGTAGTCCCTGTACTCAAATATATTCCAGATATGCATGGTATACCATTATTTGAATACTAATGTCTAAGTTATGCCTTGATCTTTATTGGTTTCTGAGCCTAGTGAGGGTCGGATTTTATGTTATAAGGACCGTCAACAACTCCCCCAAGCTTAACCCTTGCTCGTCCCGAGCAAAGATTAGAACTTTTAGGCTCAGTGGATTAGGAGTTGCTTCCTCATTACTCCTCAAAAGTACCAGTGGTTCAGCAAGATATTCTACCCAGGATTGAATAAGCTGGTAAAATAAACTTCCCTTATTACCTTGGCCTTTCATGGGGCTTGTAGCTTCTCATTGTCTTGGGCGGTTGATGGCTAGAACGACTTAGACCAAGCACCTTTCCCTCTACCTTGCTTGACAATCAAACCGGAGGTTTTGGGATTTTCAAAAGGTGGAGTTCCTTAGGTGGTACTCTCAAGTCACTCATGGCGTATTTCCTTACCAATTTCCTCTCTCAACTCTCATGTCACTCATTGGAGTGGAGCTTGTGCTAGGAGAGATATATTGCATACTTGCAATGCACATATTGTAAAGTCAAAATTAGGATTCAAAGAGAAATAAGTCATACTCTCAAACCAAGATGTGCATGTGTGCGTATGGCATAGCATATGATAGTTCTTTTTTACAGGTACCTCTTCCCTTTTTATAAAGTTGCTTTTTAGAGACATGGCTTTATTTTTAAACTAAGAGCCTTCATTTGGTCTCTTTTTTTTCAGCCACATGTCTCTTTTTGCCATAAAGTTAGGGAAAGAGTACCAAACCTTATGTAGAGCTTTTATTTTGTAGATGGATGGGCGTTATGTTTACTCCCAGAATAGAAGTATAACATGTATATGGTGGTGTGTACGTGATCTTGGTTTTAAAAGCATGAAGTAAATCTCTAAGAATCACAGTGACCTTGACAAAACTCATTGCAAAACAAGTTGCTTATGTAGGGGTTTAAAACATTATGAGCTTTGGTAGGGAATTTAATCACCATAAGGAACTCTCTGTTTTATTTTAAAAGAGAAAACTCCGGTTGTCAAGTCTAGCTTAGTAAGATCTTAGGGCACTCAGATCTTATCATATCTTAGCTAACAACAACCTAGACCAGAGCGTGCTTACGCTACCCATGGATAGACAAGATAACAGAAAAGATCATGCTCAACCAGCAAACTAAAAACTTAAGAGAATAATAGGTTGAAACATAGGTACAAGAGAGAAATAAGAGCAACTTTTCATCATATCCAAAAGATTTAAGCATGGACTTAAAACATTTATGGCATTATTATGGATGGCTCTCATTTACTAACTTTATTTGAACGAAAAACTTTATTCAATAAGACTTACCTAAACTTACCTGGTGGAGGGTCCTCCCCCAAGCTAGTTTGTTAACACCGATGTACCTGTCGGTGCAGGACTCGTGTTTTACGTTGTCGAGCGAAGACGTCTCCTTTGTAGGATTCAACTTGACGAAGCAGCATCTGACACTGGAGATGAGGATACAGATGATTTAACCCGCCATACCTGTTTTCCCTTTTTCTGGCGGTCGACAGCCTGTTCCGGTGTTTTCTTCGTCTGTGCTTTTGCACCTCGTGTAGACTTCTTGTTGTGCTTTGCATAATACCGGATGGGGAAATCCTTCTCCCAGAACTTCTCCATGAACTTAATTAGGCTGTCTTTCTCTAGAGGCGTCACCTCCACCTCTTTGACGTTCTGACTGTTTCTCCCGTACTTGATCTTGATCATGGAGCATTGCTCTACTTTTGGCCTGAACTCAAACTTCTCCTTCCTTCCATTAATGTTGAGCTGGATCTCTCCAGCACCCACATTAATGTGAGTGTCTGCTGTGCTCAAGAAGGGTCGCCCAAGGATGAGCGACGAATCGTTGCTCACGTCCATGTCCAGTACCACGAAGTCGACAGGAACGAAGCAATCCCGGATGTGCACCGGAATGTCCTCGGCTATCCCCTCCAGGTAGCGAACCGTGGAATCGGCCAACTGCAGTCTCATGGGAGTAGGAGACAAGGTAGTATAGTTAAGGTGGTCAAAAACTACCTTTTGGCATCACGCTGACACTTGCCCCTAGATCACAGAGCGCATGCTCAAAGTGTTGTGTCCCGATTGTACATGTGATGGTGGGACATCCTGGATCCTTCTTCTTCTCTGGGACTTTATTTAGGATCGCTGCGCTGCACTCCTCAGTCAGCTTTACGACCTCGGTACTTGGGAGTGGACGTTTGTTGTTGAGAATGTCCCTCAAGTACTTTGCATAAGTTGGTACCTGCATAGCATCCAGCAAAGGCACATGTATATTCAATTTTTGTATAACTTCTACGAACCTGGCGAATTGCTCGTCCGTGGATGGTTTCTTTTGACGCTGCGGGAATGGCAAGACGTTGGAGTCGTAGAACTCATGCGGCGCGGTCTGTCCAGCTGGTGCTAGTTCGGCTTCCGGCTCTTCTTCCACTGTGGGAATCTCCTTTCTTGGTGCTGCTATTTTCCCTGCATGGTTAGGGGGAACCGGGTCCCGAGTAGCCTTGCCGCTCCTCGTGGATACAGCCTTAACATTTTCAAAGGACGAATCCGGTTGTCCGGGAATTCGCCCCTTATCACCAGATGGAACAGCGGCAGCTAACTGAGCTAATTGGGTTTCTAACATCTTATTAAAACTCAGCTGGCTCTGGAAGGTGGAGGACAAACTTTCTATTTTAGAGTTTATGCCCTCCAGAGCCTTATCATTAACAGCAAGCCTCTTGAAAATAGACTCATTAATCTTGGCCTGACCAAGGACAAGATCTTTAAGGGAAGGTTGATTGGAGAAAGAGTTATTATTGTTACCTCCCTGGTAGAATGGGCATTGCTGATTCCAGTTCCCTTGAGGTCGGTACCCGTTGTTGCCATCCACGAACTGTACCTCATCTTGTGTCTCAGGGCAGTTGTTCCCCGAGTGGCTAGTTTCTCCACAGACTTCACACGTCATGTGTGAGTCCAGTGGCCCTTCGTTGTCGGCGCCTCCATCCTTGGTGCGGTCATCAAGGCGCTTCATAATCAGATCCATCTTGGCGGCCAACATGTCCACCTCCTTTAAGGTGTGCATACCGCGTTTGCGTCCCTGAAGACGGTCGTCATTCCAGGATTGGTTTGACACCATCTTCTCAATGAGAAGCTTTGCGACGTTCACGGTCAAGGAGAGGAATGACCCTCCTGCAGCAGCATCCATGTGTTCACGGGCTGTTTGGGATAGCCCATGGTAGAAGTTCTGAAGCTGGAGCCGCTCTGGCATGCCATGGTGGGGGCATGCCAGAATGTAATCCTGGAAGCGATCCCATGCTTCCGGGACCGTCTCCCCGGACTCTTGCTGAAAGCTGGAAATTCTTCGCCGAAGTGCATTGGTTTTCCCAATGGGGAAGAACTTCGCCAAGAAGGCGTTGGAGCACTTGGTCCATATATTTACTGCCTCACGGTTGGAATAGAACCATTGTTTGGCTCTCTCCAGCAGCGAGAACGGGAATAAACGGAGCCTGATGGCCTCTTGATCCACCCCTCGGATGGTGATGGTACTGCACACCTCCAGGAAGTGCTGCAGGTGAGCACTGGCGTCCTCATTGGCTTTCCCACAGAAGGGGCTAGCCTGCACCATGTTGATAAGCGGAGCCTTCAGCTCAAAAGCATGATCCCCCACTTCCACTGCTGGACCCGTAGGGATCTGGGAAGCGGACGGAGCGAAGTAGTCACGAATGGTCCTGTCGGCCATGGCTTCTTCCAGTTGGGTGCTACGGGAACGTGTTGTTCTCCTTGGTTGGAGG
>CM014274.1:46281408-46315134 GCA_004135705.1 Alloteropsis semialata | reverse complement strand
AACAACTCGGCGAGGCTGAGTTGGACATCCCAACAAAAAAGCCAACCACGTCAACCATGAAGCCCTCCCAGGAAGTTCCAATCAAGACAATCGACCTAGGGACGGGCGACCACACGAAGACGACGCTGATCGGCGCTGACCTGCCTGCCAAATAGGAAAGCGCGCTCACCAGCTTCTTACGGGACAACCGCAACATCTTTGCATGGAAGCCATCTGACATGCCGGGAGTCCCAAGAGAGTTGGCTGAGCACAAACTCAACGTTGATCCAGCTGCCAAACCAAAGAAACAATGCCTGCGACGCTTCACCCAGGACAAGAAAGAAGCCATCTGATCGGAGCTGGCAAAACTACTAGCAGCCGGGTTTATCAAGGAGGTGTTCCACCCCGACTGGCTCGCTAAACCTGTCCTGGTGCGAAAGAAGAACAACAACGAGTGGAGGATGTGTGTTGACTACACTGACTTGAACAAGCACTGCCCAAAGGATCCTTTCGGGCTACCCCGCATTAATCAAGTGGTGGACTCCACAGCTGGCTGCTCTCTACTCTGTTTCCTCGACTGCTACTCAGGCTATCATCAGATAAGCCGGCATGAAGACGACCAGATCAAGATGGCGTTCATCACTCCGTTTAGTGCCTACTGCTACACCACAATGTCCTTTGGACTCAAGAACACGGGGTCAACATACCAGCGTGCAATTCAGAATTGTTTGAAGGCTCAGATTGGCTGCAATGTTGAAGCCTACATTGATGACGTCGTCGTGAAGACAAAGAACCCGGATAGCCTTATTGACGACTTGTCCGAGACCTTTGCACATCTCAGGGAATTCCAATGGAAGCTCATCCCCACCAAGTGCGTGTTTGGCGTACCCGCAGGAAAACTGCTGGGCTTCATAGTCAGCCACTGGGGAATTGAGACCAATCCCGAGAAGATCACCGCTATTACATCCATGGCGCCTCCTAAATCCCTCAAGGATGTCCAAAAGTTGACCGGATGCATGGCGGCCCTCAACCGATTCATCTCAAGACTGGGTGACAGAGGATTGCCTTTCTTCAAACTCCTCAAGAAGCAAGACAAGTTCGTATGGACTGCAGAAGCTGATGCGGCGTTTGAAGACCTCAAGAAATTCCTCTAGACACCACTAGTACTTACTGCCCCAGCTGATCAGGAACCACTGCTCCTCTACATTGCAGCAACAACTCACGTGGTGAGCACTGCCATTGTAGTTGAGCGGGAGGAACCCGGCCATGTATTTAAGGTACAGCGGCCAGTCTATTTTATCAGCGAGGTACTTACAGAATCAAAAGTACGCTATCCCCAGGTCGAGAAGCTATTATACGCTGTCTTGATGACTTCCCGCAAGCTACACCACTACTTCGACGCTCACCGGGTTGTTGTAGTCACCTCCTTCCCAATCGGCGACATCCTCTACAACCGGGATGCAACAAGGCGAATCTCCAAATGAGCTGTCGAGTTGGGCTCTCACGCCATCGACTTCGTCCCACACGCTGCCACAAAGTCGCAAGCCCTGGTGGACTTCGTTGCTGCGTGGACAGAGATACAACAAGCAGTGCCAGAAGAACCACTCGAGCATTGGATCATGTACTTCGACGGATCAATGAACCTCGAAGGAGCCAGTGCAGCATTACTATTCATATCCCCAAAAGGCGATCAACTCAAGTACGTGCTCCAAATCCTCTGGAAAGCCACCAACAATGAAGCCGAGTACGAAGCTCTACTGCACGGGCTACGCCTGGCTTCTTCCCTTGGCATCAAGCATATGGTGGTCTACGGCGACTCCTCGGTGGTCATCAACCAGGTCAACAAAGACTGGGACTACACCAAGGAGAACATGGATGCATACTGCATGGAGGTCCGTAAACTCGAGAAGCACTTCCATGGACTCGAATTTCATCATGTCCTTAGGGACAACAACATCGCTGCTGATACACTTTCCAAGCTTGGTTCCCACCGAGCGCAAGTACCGGGTGGTGTTTTTGTCCACGAGATGTTACAACCATCCATCAGAGAGCAGGAAGTACAGCCAACTACAACACCCCCTCATCAGCAAGTCATGGTGATACACCCGAGTAGACAAAGCCCTTCATCGAGTACGTCCTACACCAGAAAGACCCCAAAGATAAGGTGGAGGCCAAGCAAGTCATCAGGCGAAGCAAGCACTACGTAGTAGTCGGCTCCACCCTCTTTCGACGCGGCGCATCATCCGGAATTTTGATGAAGTGCGTCCCTCCAGAAGTCGGACGGGAGATCCTTGAAGAGATCCATGGCGGAATCTGTGGCAATCACGCCGCCCACTGAACGATTGTTGGCAAGGCCTTCCGGTCCGGGTACTATTGGCCATCAGCAGTGGCAGACGCAGAAGAAATCGTGAAGAATTGCCAGGGCTACCAATTCTTTGCCCGGCAAGCTCACATCCCCGCAATAGTCCTAAACACCATACCACCCTCTTGGCCCTTTGCATGCTGGGGGCTCGATATGTTGGACCACTCAAGACTGTGCCAGGAGGTTTCAAATATCTCTACGTGGCAATCGATAAGTTCACCAAGTGGATTGAAGTCAAGCCACTTGTCAACGCTATAGCATCAAAGGCGGCCGAGTTCATTCAAGACATTGCTCATCGCTTCGGCGTCCTGAATCACATTATCACTGATCTTGGCTCTGAATTCACAGGGAACGAGTTCTTTGATTTCTGCGATAGTCTGGGAATCGAAGTCCGCTACGCATCGGGGCGCACCCACGTGCCAATGGACAAGTTGAGAGAGCTAATGGCCTCATACTCCAAGGACTCAAGCCAAGGCTCTATGAACCGCTCAAAAAGTACGGCGGCAAGTGGGTGCAAGAATTGCCAGCCGTGGTTTGGGGGCTCAGAACCCAGCCAAGCCGCGTGATGGGGCAATCACCCTTCTTCCTAGTTTATGGCTCCGAAGCAGTACTCCCGGTGGATATTGAGTACAATGCTCCAAGAATCCAAAACTTCTCGGAGGAAGCAGTAGAGCAGTGTAGAGCAGAAGATGTGGACATGCTAGAAGAAGCGAGGCTAGCTACTTTGATCAGGACAACCAAGTACCAGCAAGAACTCAGGAGATATCACGACCAAAACGTCCAAGCAAGGTCGTTCAACATCGGTGATCTAGTTCTCCGGAGAATTCAGAGTACAAAGGATCAACACAAGCTATCTTCGCCTTGGGAAGGCCCATTCATAGTATCAAGGGTCATCGGCCTGAGTACTTATCTGCTACAGCGGGAAGACAGGATAGAGGTGCCCAATGCTTGGAACATTGAGCACTTGCGGCGTTTTTACCCTTAAAGAGTTATTAGGAGTTGTTAAGAGTCAATAAAAGTCAGTCCTTTCAATGTACTGATGTCAGCTTTTTCAGCCAAATGATAATAAAGTGTCTATATTCCATTGTCGTCAAGCTTGGAATTCAGATACATGTATCATGCTACGCTTGCTCGCCATGTAATGCATATACAAAAAAGTTTTGGATCATGCCGGTTGTTTAAAAACAATCCAGACAGGCTACAATCAAACACAAGCCATCTACTTTCTGTTTCCACATAGAAGGATCGGGCAAACCACAATACAGATAATAAGTACTTTTGTTGACGAAACATTCGTATTTACATCTACCAAGTTCATTACATGGGTTTTTCCTTACATAATGAGAAAACCTAGAACTTAAGGCGAGAGACTATCTTCTCTGCCGTGTCCTTCTCCTCCTCCACGTAGCCCTCATACATGTCGCGGGTGCACGCCGGGTTGATCCTCCCTTGAGTAACGCTCAAGGGCTAGGCAGGGAACCAGGACCGAACCAGGCCGAGTACTTGCCTAGTACAAGACCAGGCGATTCGCTGGCAGTATGCTCACACCTGCCCAAGTGTGGCCCGGACACGATCAATGAGAGAAGGAGCAGGACCGCCGACGGGTACTTTGGCGTACACGTCAACCAGCGGGACGACAGCCTCCTTGAAGGATGCGAGCTCTGCGCTAAGTTGGCTAACATCCTCACGAAGAGCTTGGATTGCTTTGTCTTGGTCACGGATCTTTGCCATATCCTAAATAAGTTGTGCATTCACGTCCTTGCGCATCTTTTTCTCTTCAGCCAGCTTTGCCATGTGGTCTTGTTCACGCTACTCGGCTTGATTGGCGCGCTCCTGTTGCCGATAGAAAATATTTTCATGTTAACTACTTCGGCCTTCAAGGACTCGATCTTCTTCTCCTCATCTGTGTCAAACAAATCTTATTATATTAACATTTTATGATTTGTGCTAATCATGGGAAGAAGAAGTCGGTGGCATACCTGAGAGCTTTTGCCTAAGCGACTTGTTCCTCTCAAGAACATCCTCGCGCTGATCTTGGTATAGGTTGATCTTCTTGTATGCCTCATCCAGCTCAAGGCGAAACTTGGCGCGCTCTTCGTCCCATGACGACTGGCCCTTAGCCAAGTCGTCTGCTGCCTTCTCCGCTCGTGTAAAGCATGTACTGGCTCTGCGAAGCATCTCCGACTTCTGATGCGAGCGGTGAAGGATGCTCTATTGTCAAACAAGATGGCAGAGTTGTTACCACAAAATCTAATGGAGTTAAGTATATTTACAGTATTGATTTACTTTATACTAACCTCTGTGAGCTTGGAAAGTTGCTTCTATAGTTCGGCTGCCTTCTCAAGGTCTTTCTCATCAACTTGGCAGTTGAACAGGAAGGCGTCATCATCATCAGGACCGGCGCCAGGTGTTCCAGTGTAAATCTGGAATGGTTCCGGCGTCGGCTCTCGGGCTTTCTTCTTTTCCTTGATGATTTATTCAATGAATGCAGCCTTCAAGAGTACAGCAGCCGCATCTAGCTCCTTAGTACGCAGGCTCGCCATCCGAGTACTTTCTGTGGATTTCGGCCATGCGCCCGGAGCAGAAGTACCCGAAGCAGCTTGCTCTGGTACTTAGGAGGACGACGAAGCGGTGGTGCTTGATTTTTGAGGACGGGGCTGCGGCGACATCCGGGGGCTTGGCTCTTGCTCCACTTCCGCCTCTTTGGTCTGGGTATCCACGGATGGATTCACCTCCGGGATTTTAGACGACTGGATGGGCGGGGGAGTTGGCGGATGGCTGAACAAGACAGAAGATTACAATGATCAATCTACTGGGGATAGTGGATGATCAAATTGCATCGACCAACAAGACAGATTACTTACCTGGCAAAATCCATATCAAACTCTGGATCATCCAGGTCAAAGGTGATTCCTCTAGACGGGATGTCTTGAGGCTCGTGCATTCCTTCCTGGCGAGCGGGTTCTTCCTCCTGTGTTTGCTGCATAAAAGAACTCAGATCGGGAAAAAACTCGAAACAAGTCAAGACGAAGGATTTTGGGAACTACTTAACTTACCCTGGGAGGCGACGTATGTAGTGGGATACCAAATGGTATCTCTGCATCCTTTTCTTTCTCCGTGCCAAGATCCTCTACTTCAGGCAGACCGGCGTCAGCAGACTTCTAAATAGAGGATGATACCTTCTTCCGCACAGCCTGCCTCTTCTTGGGGATTTGGGGACTTGGCGCGTCGTCAGAGAAAGGCCTCTTCAGGCCTGATCCTCCCTGTCCAAGAATCTTGGGGTGAGGCTGTGGGGGCGTGTCCTCATCAGACGAGGAACCTTCTTCCAACACCACATCATCGGTGACTTGCTCTGCTTTTTTCTTCCCCTTTCCAGAACTACCAGTGGATTGCTGGGGCGGTGGGGAAAAGGGTGGCTCAAGCAGGCCAGTCTGGTTGTCTTCCACTGCAGGAGGTGCGGAGGCGAATCTTGTGCGCAATTCCTACGATTGGGTACAAAGAAACTTGTCAGTACATGTTCAGAAAGAAACTGGATATCAATTACATGATATTCGGGTTGATTTTCAACTTACTGCTGCTGGAGGACGACTTGCCGAGTACTCGGGTACCCGGCGCGACAGCTCCTGTGCATCCATGAATAGGGCCTAGATGTGTACGGCGACTTCATCAGACGATAGATCCACGACAGAGACCCAGGTCGGATCATTGGGGCCGGTATAGTTATAGCTATCGTGCGCCCGCTTCTGGCAGGGTTGCACGCGACGGCGGAGGAATGAGCTGGTTACTCCAATGGCCGTCAGACCCTTCCCTTTCAACTCGGCGATCATCTTCAGCAACCCGGTGTTGACACCAGCGGTGGCAAATAGTCCGCAAGTGCACGGCTGTCGAAGTAGCTTTCACCCATGAGGTAAACCAGGTATCGAATCCACGGGGAACGTGAAGGCACTGTCTAATCACTAAAGTTGACCGGATCGATCGAGTTTATATAAAGGCTAGGTAGAGAGGATAACTTAGCACTAAGGCTGTGAATATAGTGAAGGGAGTTCTCCTATGCTTGCTTTGGGCACTGGGGTATCCTAGACCTCTAGGAAATTGCCGGCAAACAGCTCTACGCCGTACCCGAACGTGGAGGATTATAAAGGATGGACAGGGCTATCACCACCTGCCGCCTACCTCTACTAATCCGTAGGGCTACGAGGCAAACGAGGGAAGATATACACCTAAGAACCACACCTAAGATAATATCAGCTATCCTAACCTTGATCATAGATTAGAATACTTTATGAACAAAGCAACGAACCCACAAGCACAATAGAGAACTCAGCTTTCTATAACTCAGACTTATGTACTAGTTGAATCCCAGATCTTACAAAGTAGCTTGCATCCGTCGAGGTACAGGTGGAGGGTCGCCGACACGCCGGGACTCCTCCAGACTCTCCCTCACTCTCTCCCTATTTCTACTCTAGATATGAGGAGGGCTTCGCCTTGGATCTTCACTTCAGCTCTATGATGATTAGCCCTGCCCCGAGTCCATGTATTTATAGCTTGGAGAGGCGGTTGTGAGTCGGTACGAGGAGGTTGAGACGGTTTGGAGGTGGGCCCAGGTCGGCCGACCTAGGGGGGTCGGCCGACCCTAGGATCCACCATCCTAGGTCATCCATGGCGCAGATCTTCTCCTGGAGGTGGTTTGCAGACATGTGTCAAGGGACGACCGGTTCGGGCATGCGCCAAGGTCGGCCGACCTAGGAGGGTCAGCCAACTTGGAGTTGCCGCCTCTCGGGCTCATCTTCCTCTGGGTGGCTGACATGTGGGCCCTGAGGTCGGTTCCAGGTGGGTATGCTTGACCTGAGTGCATTTGGTTTAAGGTGTGGGCCCTTCAATCCATGGGTGGTTCATCTCATGCCTTTGATGCAAACCAACGTTGATTCAGTGGTTAAGATGTTCTCCAGGTGTGCTTCTTCTGCATGGGGAAAGCTGGACTCATTTGGGCCTGGGCCCAGGTCGGCCAACCTGGCCCTGGGCCCACTTTGGTCCTTCTTTTGCCACTTTGTCCCTGTAAGCACATATGCACCAAAACTAGTGGAATTCATTAGTAAATAACCCTATGTCTATTTGTTTTATCATTCTTTTTTATCAATGTTGGCACTAAGATTTTGTCATTAAGAGCTGCCAACAAGCTCCCCCACACTTATCCTTTACTTGTCCTCGAGTAAAGACTAAGATTCATCACAGAAAAATTATAAACAAACATATAGGTTATTCCCAAACGTTTGGGCTTAGTAGAATTATATTGAGTGGCTAACATGTCTTCTTGGGTTATTGCAGAAAGGAACAACCCCTTTATGACATGACACACCTCACCCTCAAGTACTTGGGTTTTCAGAATTTTGCAAACAAAACCAATGCCTTGCTTCTCAAAGAGTTTCTCTCTGAATATTCATGGTGGTTGGACAACACTCATACTCTCCAAGATAAAACTTTCTATGTGGAGCTCTCAGGATACATACCTTATTTCACTTATGTTGTCATTCCAAGAGTTGGATCCAAGCCAGAGACAAGTCATGAAATCAATTCAAGATGTGGAAGTGTATGATATGAAGTGGAAATGTAATGGTACTCCTTTGTCTTGGCTTTCTTCCCTTTTCTTTTCTTCACTTTTTTTTTGGATATGGACTATTGCATTTTTTTTTCACTCACTACTTTTTTTTAGCATGAGTCTCTTTTTCTTTTTTTATGCATATAGCCCATATCTTCTTTTTACCCTGATTTTGGGAAGAAGGCCATTTTAGGAGTATTTATTCATGAGTATGAAATAAAGGCATGTTTTGCTTTACCCTCAGTGTAAGGGTTTAGCTTTGTATGGTGGAGTGTACGTGATCTTGACTTTAAAAACATGAAGTATCTCTAACAAGGGTCACAAGACTTGGAACAACTCAAAGCTCAAAAGATATGCCTGACTATGATTATATTTGTAGGTGGTTGTCTCTCAAACCCATGAGGAGCATAGCATGGTTAAAAAGTTTTAAAACTTTTCATAAATTCCAAGTACTAGAATAAGTAAGAGCATCTTTCATGAAAAGGTCATATCTCAAAATGCAATAACTTAGATAACATGATTCCTAAATACGTGAGGATTTCCACAAGCCAAAATGTACAGGAAATAAAATATATGTAAGTTAATAATTTTCCATGTGATGGGGGTTAATTTTAATTAGGTTCTAAATTCCAGGATCTTATTCTGTAGAGATTCAACTGAAACAGAGTATATGAGAATCAAACCAGCGTGCAGGGAAAAACAAACGCCAGGAGAGACCCAGGCCAGGTCGGCTGACCTGGTGGGGTCAGGCGACCTGGGGGCAACCCCTCTGGTCTAGCTCTTTTGCGTGTTGCTCTGTTTCATTCTGTTCTGTACTATTTCACGTCGCATCGTTCTGTTTCCTGTCAATCCTCTAGCTAGGGACTCCCCCACACTTGTACCTTTTATTCAAAAACAAGTGAAAACAAGAAACACAACCCTAATACACTAAACATTTTATTTTATTCATCATAGCATAGGCACATTACAGAATAATCAAATAAAGGAATGAAATAAATAAAAGAATTAAAACTAATGTGCCTATCCTATTCTAAAGCTAGGGTGCCTAAGGTGCATTGTAAAGGTTTTCATTCCCTACGGCTTTAGCAAAGCGTTTGAGCTTCACGACTATTGATCTACGCAACATATCAAAGTCGTCTTCAAGGTTCAAACGCTCGAGTCACTCTTCAGCGAACCTCTTCTCCAACTTAGCATAGTTGCGACCGAGTTGATTGACCAACTCTAGCAACTCTGCATTGGAGGGAGCCATGGGGGCCTTTTCTTCATCACTTTCATAGTGACCCCCTGGCCTGCGAATTGGAGGAGGCTTGATATGCCTCTTGATCTTGCCGGCTGGTGAAGACTCCACTGACTCCTCCAACTCCTTCCTCTCCTCAGGTGTGAGGGAAGGGAACAGCCCCTTTCCATAGCCGCCTCCGGGTTTCCTTTCCCCGAAGACTCGGAATCGTGGCTCTGGGGTGCTAGTGGGAGAGTAGATGGACACGCCGGACATATAATGATACACCACGACATCCTCCCACTTGTTCTTGATGACCTCCTTCAGCTTCTCCCCTGGTTGAAGAGTAGGGAGTCCATCCACCTTGGTGCGAGTGGCCGCCGGCGTCTTCTTTGGGGGTGAGCTGCCCCGTTGTTGGCCTTCTGTACGGGCTTGATGCCCGTGCCTCGCGCTTTTGGGACCTTCTCGGGGAGTAGTATCGTGCCGCCGAGTGGGGTGCCGAGGGGCCACCAGGGCCAGCCGCCCGACCTAAGGGGTCGGCCGAACCCCTGGTGTGGCCTCTCACGTCCTCCTCCGGCGGGAGGCTGGCCATTGGCGGTACCACCATGGCCATGGCTGACTCCAGGTTGATTGGCACTAATTGGTTTGCTGGAGTGGGTTCTCCCTCAAGATCAAAGGTTGATCGAGAGGTAGGGTGGCTCTTTCCGGCCATTCTTGTGGGTTTGGAAGGTTTGGCTCGGAGGTTTCAGAATAGGGGCGATGAAGAGCTCAGATGAGAAGGGAGAAGAGGATGGGTGAATTTTTAAAGAAGGAACAACCCTCTTCTCGGATCAATTAGAGGTTGAAACTCTCATCCACCGTGAAATGGCTTCAGAGACGTTGGAGTGGAACATTTGTGGAGGATAGGGCTGATCGGGCTCAGGGGGCCGTCGGCCGACCTGGTGGGGTCGGCCGACCTGGCCTTGAGCCCGGTCGCCTTCAAATTTTTCGTGCACTACGTGTGATGCCCACTATGCCCCAAAGTGTATGCAATCGGGTTCTAGGGACTAAGGACATTATTGTGAAGGATATTTATAGATTGGAATTGTCCATCACCAAATTGATCACATCAAATTCCTCTTCTATTTTATTAGGTTCAAGGAAAACTTTTAAATGCTGACCATTTACCTTGAAGAGGTTAACTTCATCATCTTGGAGTGTGATAGCCCCGTGCGACGAAGTCTCCACCACAACGAAAGGTCCTTCCCATTTGCTTTGAAGTTTTCCATGCCGAAATAGCTTCACCCTAGAATTAAAGAGTAGTACCTTATCCCCGGGGTGGAACCCCTTCACCTTGATCATCTTGTCGTGCTATCTTTTGGTTTTTTTCCTTGTAGATTCTGGCACTATGGTATGCTTTGTCTCTCCACTCTTCTAACTCTGATAGCTGCATTCTCCTAATCTGCTGGGTTGCTGGAAGGTCCATGTTCCATTTTCTTATAGCCCAGTGTGCCCGATGCTCCAGCTCAATCGGTAAATGGCAAGTCTTGCCATAGACCAGTTGATATAGAGACATCTTGATCGACGTTTTGTATGCCATCCGGTATGCTCATAGAGCATCTGGTAACTTGCTCTTCCATCCTTTTCCCATTTCTGTTATGGTCTTCTGTAGAATGTTCTTGATCTGCTTGACCACTTGTCTGGGGGTGGTATGGTGTAGCTATATTGTGCCTTGCCTCCAGTTCTGCTAGAAACTTCCGGAAGGTCTTGTCAATGAAATGTGACCCTCCATACCTGATTACCATCCTGGGTCCAAAATGTGCAAAGACGATTTCATGGAACATCTTTCATCCGTGTTTGGAATCAGTGGCTCGACATGGCATCGCTTCAACCCACTTCGAGACGTAGTCCACCGCCACCAGGATGTACTCACTGTCATATGATTTGACAAAGGGTCCCATGAAATCAATGCCCCAAACATCAAACAGCTCAACTTGCAAGTTATTTGTGAGGGGCATTGCATCTCTTGTTGTGATCCCTCCGTGCTTCTGGCATTGCTGGCATCGTCGAATGGATTCTTTTGTATCCTCATACATTGTGGGCCAGTAGAATCCACTCTGCTACATCTTGGACCTTGTTCTAAACGCCCCATAGTGACCTCCATATGGGGCTGCATGGCACTGCTCGATGATCTTTCTTGCTTCATTTGTTGATACACATCGCCTGAGCATGCCATCTGAAAATACCCTGTACAGGTATGGTTCATCCCATAAATGGAGTCTACTTTCATAGATCAGCCTTCTTTTGTTCTCCCCTAGCGGTACATATCCTGCAACCATGAAATTCACAATATTTGCATACCAGGGGTCGGAGGCTGTCACCTTGAGTAGGGTGTCGTCGTGTAGGAAGTCATTTATCAATAGGTCCTGCATGTCAGGGAACTGCATAAGCGACAAATGATCTGCTACTGAATTCTCTACTCTATTTTTATCTTTAATTTCCAAATCAAATTCTTGGAGTAAGAGAATCCAGCGGATAAGATGTGGTTTGGCATCTTTCTTGGTAAGCAGATATTTTAAGGCAGCATGATTGGTGTAGACAATCACCTTGGCTCCTACCAAATAAAATCTAAACTTGTCTATAGCAAAAACTATGGCCAGGAGCTCTTTTTCAGTGGTAGCATAGTTAAGTTGAGATCCTGTCAAAGTTTTACTAGCATACGAGATAGCATGATGGTTCTTATTTTTGGTTTGTCCAAGGACAGCACCAACAGCATAGTCACTAGCATCACACTCGAAAGGTAGCGTCCAGTCAGGGGGTTGAATGACTGGCGCTGAGATGAGAGCATTCTTTAGGATTATAAAAGCATGTAAACACTCATCATCAAAGTCAAAGGGTACATCCTTAGCTAATAGGCTAGTGAGAGGCTGGCTATCTGAGAGAAATCTTTAATGAAGCGCCGGTAAAACCCCGCATGTCCTAGAAAGCTACGGATCCCCTTGACATTGGTAGGAGGTGGAAGCCTTTCTATGACTTCAATTTTTGCTCTATCTGCCTCTATCCCTCTTTCGAACACTAGGTGTCCTAACATTATACCCTCTCGGATCATGAAATGGCACTTTTCCTAGTTTAGCACCAGGTCCTTGTCTCGGCATCTTTGTAGTACCCTGTCTAAATTCTACAGACAATGATCAAAGGTTTTCCCATAGACTGAAAAGTCATCCATGAAAACTTTCATGATCTCCTCTATCATGTTTGAAAGGATAGACATCATGTATCTTTGGAACGATGCTGGCACATTGCATAACCCAAATGATATTCTACGGTATGCATACATTCTGTAGGGGCATGTGAAGGTAGTCTTCTTCTGATCATCAGGGTGGATGGGAATCTGATGGTAGCCGGAATACCAATCAAGGAAACACAAAAAGGAATGGTTTGCGAGTCTCTCCAACATCTCATCGATGAAGGGGAGCGGGAAGTTATCCTTCTTCGTTGCCTTGTTGAGTCGGCGATAGTCAATGCACATCCTCCACCCTGTAACAATACGCTGAGGAATCAGCTCGTTTTTCTCATTACTTACGACGGTCATGCCCCCCTTCTTGGGTACGACATGGACAGGGCTGACCCATTCACTGTGAGGGACGAGATAAATGATCCTGGTGTGCAGAAGTTTTAAAACCTCTTTCTTCACGACTTCACTCATCGCATTGTTTAGCCTACGCTGAGGCTCCCTAGATGGTGTGGAAGATGGATCTACGGGAATGTGATGGGTACAGAGCGTGGGGCTTACTCCCTTCAAGTCTTTGAGGGAGCACCCGAACGCCAAGCGATGTTTCTCGAGCACCTTAATGAGTCTATCACTCTTGTCCTGCGATAGCTTGTCACTAATGATAACAGGGGTGTCTCTATCCTCATTTAGAAAGACATAGCGAAGGCCAGCGGGTAAGGGTTTCAGCACTATATGTGACTTGGGTGGCTCCTCATTTTCAAGTGGCTGTTGACGGTCCTTATAACATAAAATTCGACCGTCAATAGGCTCAGAAACCAATAAAGATCAAGGCATAACTTAGACATTAGTATTCAAATAATAGTATACCATGCATATCTGGAATATATTTGAGTACAGGGACTACGGTGCAAAAGATGGGCAAAACTGGGCACAGGTCCAGGTCGGCCGACCTGGCTAGGTCGGGCGACCTGGCATGAACCCCGATCAAGCTCAATCTCGACACAGGTCAAGAAGCACACTGAGGAAGGATCATGGACGTTGATTCATCGTCGGTTCAAGTCAAGGGTGAGGATGAGCCACGTGTCACTCCCATGGATTGAAGGGCCCACACATCAACACAATTGCACCCAAATGGAGTATACCCACCTGGAACCGTCATGAGGACCCACATGGAAGTCTACCAGAGAAGAGTGGGGCCGAATGGCGGCGGAACCAGGTCGGCCGACCTGGCCCTGCAGCCATTTCGGTTCCCCCTTGACCAGTACCTGTAAACCGTCATCAGGAGTTCATCAGAGCCATGCGTTGCTGAAGACGGTGGATCCAAGGGTCGGCCGACGTGGGGAATTCGGCCGACCTAGGCCCACCTCCAAACGGCCTCAACCGCCTCTGGCTGGCTCCAACCGCCCTTGTGATGCTATAAATACCTGCAAAGGGCGCCGTACTCAACACACACCAGAAGAAGAACTCTCCTTTGCTACAAACTTAGTCTTAGCCTTAGTAGTGATAGTCATAGTGTTAGATCTTCTGAAGGGCTTCTAGAGGAGTCTTGGTAAGTTCTGGAGTTCATTTCTTGTATTCTCTTATTTACTTGTAACACTCTGAGTTTAATGGAAATACCTTCATACTTATGTTGTATGCTTCAGTTATACCTTATCTACTTAGTATATACTGCTTATGTCTTACACCTCAATCAAGTGAATGTATGCTATGGCATTGGCTCAATGTGCCTTTTGGTTGCTCTATCTATTAACGTGATAGATAGAGTTGTATCTCGTATTGCAAACATGGTGTTTGGGATATGGTATGCTATTGAGGGTACCGCTGCCCCACGGATTAGTAGAGGTAGGCGGCAGGTGGTGACAGCCCTGTCCGTCCTTTGTAATCCTCCACATATGGGAGTGGGTATTAGGCCTTTATGATAAGACGTCCTACTGTCGTCCCTTGATGAGGGAACCACTGGATACCTCGATGTGTCCTCTTGCATACTATCATTGAATGAGCTTGTATAGGGTATTGTAGTATATCCAAGTTCCATAAGTATGATGCTAATGAACCCTTGTTAATCTTCACTAGTGTACTATACTAACTAAGACTAACATAATGATGAGCAATGAACTTCTGTGTGTCAACCCAATCATTCACTTCTATATCTTTTACCCCTGTTTAGATTATGGTACATTAATAATGTTGTACGTAAGAGCATTGGATGGCACACCTCTCTTTTAACTAATGCTTTCCCTGTAGATAAACAAATAACGATACTCTGGAATACTACCGGGTGAAATGCTACAACGTACTTCTGTGCGCTTGCATTATATCTGTAACGTCTAGATTTACGATGAAGTATCTCTAGTACCATTACTACTCTAAGTAGTGATGCTAAGAAATACCAACAAGCATTTCTGGCGCTGTTGCCGAGGAAAGCAAGTGGTTAAATAGATTTGAACATCCATGCATTTCGTGCAACAAAATTAATTGCCAGTAATCTAGCAGGTTTACCCTTTTCGCTCTGTTTCTCTGTGATGTGAAACAGGGTAGTGCATGACTGGTTTCCATCTACCATCCAACTACGTCGAGAACCCAAATACCATAGGAAGGAGGGTACGCTCTCGTGTCGTAATCCCTCAGGTGTTCTTGTCGGAAACCGAACCAGTCATCGGAGAATCCTCCAACCAAGGAGAACAACCCGTTCCCGTAGCACCCCAACCGGAAGAAGCCATGGCCGACAGAACCATTCGTGACTACTCCGCTCCGTCCGCTGCCCAGATCCCTACGGGTCCAGCAATGGAAGTGGGGGATCATGCTTTTGAGCTGAAGGCTCCGCTTATCAACATGGTGCAGGCTAGCCCCTTTTGTGGGAAAGCCAATGAAGACGCCAGTGCTCACCTACAGCACTTCCTGGAGGTGTGCAGTACCATCACCATCTAAGGGGTGGATCAAGAGGCCATCAGGCTTCGTCTATTCCCGTTCTCGCTGCTGGGTAGAGCCAAACAATGGTTCTATTCCAACCGTGAGGCGGTGAATACATGGACCAAGTGCTCCTTCTTGGCGAAGTTCTTCCCCATTGGGAAAACCAATGCCCTTCGGGGAAGAATTTTCAGCTTTCAGCAAGAGTCCGGGGAGACGGTCCCGGAAGCATGGGATCGTTTTCTGGATTACATTCTGGTGTGCCCCCACCATGGCATGCAAGAGTGGCTCCTGCTTCAGAACTTCTACCATGGGCTGTCTCAAACAGCCTGTGAGCACATGGATGCTGCGGCTAGAGGGGCATTCCTCTCCTTGACTGTGAACGCCGCCAAGCTTCTCATCGAGAAGATGGTGTCAAACCAATCCTGGAATGACGATCGTCTTAAGGGACGCAAACGCGGTATGCACACCATGAAGGAGGTGGACATGCTGGCCGCCAAGATGGATCTTATTATGAAGCGCCTTGATGACCGCACCAAGGATGGAGGCGCCGACAACGAAGGGCCACTGGACTCACACATGACGTGTGAAGTCTGTGGAGAAACTGGCCACTCGGGGAACAACTGCCCCGAGACACAAGAGGAGGTACAGTTCGTGAACGGCAACAACGGGTACCGGCCTCAAGGGAACTGGAATCAGCAACGCCCATTTTACCAGGGAGGTAACAATAATAACTCTTTCTCCAATCAACCCTCCCTTAAAGATCTTGTTCTTGGTCAGGCCAAGATTAATGAGTCTATCTCCAAGAGGCTTGCTGTTAATGATAAGGCTCTGGAGGGCATAAACTCTAAAATAGAAAGTTTGTCCTCCACCTTCCAAAGCCAGCTGAGTTTTAATAAGATGTTAGAAACCCAATTAGCTCAGTTAGCTGCCGCTGTTCCGTCTGGTGATAAGGGGCGAATTCCCGGACAGCCGGATTCGTCATTTGAAAATGTTAAGGCTGTGTCCACGAGGAGCGGAAAGGCTACTCGGGACCCGGTTCCCCCTAACCATGCAGAGAAAACAGCAGCATCAAGAAAGGAGGTCCCTACTGTGGAAGAAGAGCCAGAAGCCGAACTAGCACCAGCTGGACACACCGCGCCGCATGAGTTTTATGACTCCAACGTCTTGCCATTCCCGCAGCGTCAAAAGAAACCATCCGCGGACGAACAATTCGCCAGGTTCGTAGAAGTCATACAGAAATTGAATATACATGTGCCTTTGCTGGATGCTATGCAGGTACCGACCTATGCAAAGTACTTGAGGGACATTCTCAACAACAAACGTCCACTCCCAAGTACCGAGGTCGTAAAGCTGACGGAGGAGTGCAGTGCAGCGATCCTAAATAAAGTCCCGGAGAAGAAGAAGGATCCAGGATGTCCCACCATCACATGTACAATCGGGACACAACACTTTGAGCATGCGCTCTGTGATCTAGGAGCAAGTGTCAGCGTAATGCCAAAGGTAGTTTTTGACCGCCTCAACTATACTACCTTGTCTCCTACTCCCATGAGACTGCAGTTGGCCGATTCTACGGTTCGCTACCCGGAGGGGATAGCCGAGGATATTCCGATGCGCATCCGGGACTGTTTCGTTCCTGTCGACTTCGTGGTACTGGACATGGACATGAGCAACGATTCATCGCTCATCCTTGCGTGACCCTTCTTGAGCACGGCAGATGCTCACATTAATGTGGGTGCTGGAGAGATCTAGCTCAACATTAATGGAAGGAAGGAGAAGTTTGAGTTCAGGCCAAAGGTGGAGCAATGCTTAATGATCAAGATCAAGTACGGGAGAAACAACCAGAACGTCAAAGAGGTTGAGGTGACGCCTCCGGAGAAAGACAGCCTAATTAAGTTCATGGAGAAGTTCTGGGAGAAGGATTTCCCCATCCGGTATTATGCAAAGCACAACAAGAAGTCTACACGAGGTGCAAAAGCACAGACGAAGAAAACACCGGAACAGGCTGTCGACCGCCAGAAAAAGGGAAAACAGGTATGGCGGGTTAAATCATCTGTATCCTCATCTCTAGGATCAGATGCTGCTTCGTCAAGTTGAATCCTACAAAGGAGACGTCTTCGCTCGACGACGTAAAACACGAGTCCTGCGCCGACAGGCACATCTGTGTTAACAAGCTAGCTTGGGGGAGAACCCTCCACCAGGTAAGTTCAGGTAAGTATTATTGAATAAAGTTTTTCGCTCAAATAAAGTTAGTAAATGAGAGCCATCTTTAATAATCCTATAAATGTTTTAAGTCTATGCTTAAATCTTTTCCTTTGGATATGATGAAAAGTTGCTCTTATTTCTTTCTTGTACCTATGTTTCAACCTGTTATTCTCTTAAGTTTTGAGTTTGCTAGTCGAGCATGATCTTTTCTGTTATCTTGTCTGTCTGTGGGTAGCATAAGCATGCTCTGGTCTAGGTTGTTGTTAGCTAAGATATGATAAGATCTGAGTGCCCTAAGATCTTACTAAGCTGGACTTGATAACCGGAGTTTTCTCTTCTAAAATAAAACAGAGAGTTCCTTATGGTGATTAAATTCCCTACCAAAGCTCATAATGTTTTGAACCCCTACATAAGCAACTTGTTTTGCAATGAGTTTTGTCAAGGTTAATGTGATTTTTAGAGATCTACTTCATGCTTTTAAAACCAAGATCACGTACACGCCACCATATACATGTTATGCTTCTACTCTGGAAGTGAACATGAGACCCATCCATCAACAAAATAAAAGCTCTACATAAAGTATGGTACTCTTCCCTAACTTTGTTGCAAAAAGAGACATGGAGCTGAAAAAAAATATATATTTGGACACATGAAGGTCCAAGGAAAGAGAGAGAGAGAGAGAGAGAGAGCAAATAAAGGCTCTTAGTTCAAAAATAAAGCCATGTCTCTAAAAAGCAACTTTATAAAAAGGGAAGAGGTACCTGTAAAAAGAGCTATCATCTTCTATGCCATACACACACGTGCACATCTTGGTTTGAGAGTATGACTTATTTCGTTTTTGAATCCTGATCTTGACTTTACAATATGTGCATTGCAAGTATGCAATATAGCTCTCCTAGCACAAGCTCCACTCCAATGAGTGACATGAGAGTTGAGAGAGGAAATTGGTAAGGAAATATGCCATGAGTGACGTGAGAGTACCACCTAAGGAACTCCATTTTTTTTGAAAATTCCAAAACCTCCGGTTTGATTGTCAAGCAAGGTAAAAGGAAAGGTGCTTGGTCTAAGTCGTTCTAGCCATCAACCGCCCAAGACAATGAGAAGCTACAAGCCCCATGAAAAGCCAAGGTAAAAAGGGAAGTTTATTTTTACCAGCTTATTCAATCCTTGGTAGAATATCTTGCTGAACCATTGGTACTTTTGAGGAGTAATGAGGAAGCAACTCCTGATCCAAGCACTGAGCCTAAAAGCTCTAATAATAGCTCGGGACGAGCAAGGGTTGAGCTTGGGGGAGTTGTTGACGGTCCTTATAACATAAAATTCGACCGTCATTAGGCTCAGAAACCAATAAAGATCAAGGCATAACTTAGACATTAGTATTCAAATAATAGTATACCATGCATATCTGGAATATATTTGAGTACAGGGACTACGGTGCAAAAGATGGGCAAAACTGGGCACAGGCGGAACCAGGTCGGCCGACCTGGCCCTGCAGCCGTTTCGGTTCCCCCTTGACCAGTACCTGTAAACCGTCATCAGGAGTTCATCAGAGCCATGCGTTGCTGAAGACGGTGGATCCAAGGGTCGGCCGACGTGGGGAATTCGGCCGACCTAGGCCCACCTCCAAATGGCCTCAACCGCCTCTGGCTGGCTCTAACCGCCCTTGTGATGCTATAAATACCTGCAAAGGGCGCCATACTCAACACACACCAGAAGAAGAGCTCTCCTTTGCTACAAACTTAGTCTTAGCCTTAGTAGTGATAGTCATAGTGTTAGATCTTCTGAAGGGCTTCTGGAGGAGTCTTGGTAAGTTCTAGAGTTTAGTTCTTGTATTCTCTTACTTGTAATACTCTGAGCTTAATGGAAATACCTTCATACTTATGTTGTATGCTTCAGTTATACCTTATCTACTTAGTATATACTACTTATGTCTTACACCTCAATCAAGTGAATGTATGCTATGGCATTGGCTCAATGTGCCTTTTGGTTGTTCTATTTATTAACGTGATAGATAGAGTTGTATCTCGTATTGCAAACATGGTGTTTGGGATATGGTATGCTATTGAGGGTACCACTGCCCCACGGATTAGTAGAGGTAGGCGGCAGGTGGTGACAGCCCTGTCCGTCCTTTGTAATCCTCCACGTACGGGAGTGGGTATTAGGCCTTTATGATAAAACGTCCTACTGTCGTCCCTTGATGAGGGCACCACTGGATACCTCGATGTGTCCTCTTGCATACTATCGTTGAATGAGCTTGTATAGGGTATTGTAGTATATCCAAGTTCCATAAGTATGATGCTAATGAACCCTTGTTAATCTTCACTAGTGTACTATACTAACTAAGACTAACATAATGATGAGCAATGAACTTCTGTGTGTCAACCCAATCATTCACTTCTATATCTTTTACCCCTATTTAGATTATGGTACATTAATAATGTTGTACGTAAGAGCATTGGATGGCACACCTCTCTTTTAACTAACGCTTTCCCTGCGGATAAACAAATAAAGATACTCTGGAATACTCCCTAGTGAAATGCTACAACGTACTTCTGTGCGCTTGCAGAATATCTGTAACATCTAGATTTACGATGAAGTATCTCTAGTACCATTACTACTCTAAGTAGTGATGCTAAGAAATACCAACAGTGGCTCAGATGCATCATCCTCTTCCTCAATAAAGTCGTGGACATGCTTTTCGAGGAATGACTCAAATGGGTCACTAGGTTGAAGGGACTTCACTACCTCAACTGGGTCAAGTTCCATCATAGGTTCGACTATAGAATTCTTGACCCTAGCTAGAGGAATGGTGAGGAGATTTCTTCCTACTTTGGCTAGGAGATTTCCTTCTGAGGTTACATCCTATAGGAGGCCCTCGATAGGATGTCCTATCATGAGGTCGAAATCTGATGTCTCAAAGACATAAAAGTCCAGAGCCATCTAAATCCCATTGTGCTTGAGGAGAAAATCTCGTACCAAACCGAGACTCTCGAGAATACGGCCTGATAGTGTTCTAAGGAGTTTTGATGTTGGGGCCAGCTTCTTACGGCGTCCTAAGATATGCGCGAAGGAACTGGACATGATATTAGCCCCAACGGTCAGTTTATAAAGGATTTCTACAGCCACCTTGCTAATGAAACCTTGAATGGTCTGTGAAGGTGAGTCAATCCGAATGACTTCAGAAGAAAACTCAGCCTCATTTGACCATTCCGTGTTCAGGATGGAAATAAGCTCCCTCACGGTTTCGTTCAGAAATTCTGTCTCCAATTGAATGGAGGGGGTCTCTACCTTAGGCTTTTTCTGTGTTGTGTAGTTCTAGGTATTCCCAAAGTCTTCAAAGAAGTCTTCCTCAAAATCAAAAGGTAATCGGAGAGGTTGAGTTTCCTCTTCCTCAACGGATGGGGTCTTAGGAGCTGGACTGGCAAGTCTATGGGTTCTACTTGGGGATCTTCTTGCTTAGTTTTGTCCACGTTAGCAGGAGAGTTTTCCCAGATGGCTGCTAGGACTTCTTTTGCTCTGGCCGGGGTTATGTGTAGGAATGATCCTCTGGCTGCTATGTCTATGTATCGGGCATCTTCAGTATTCAACCCAGACCGAAAATGCTGCATGAGCATGTAGTCTGGGAAGCCTAGATTCGTTCCGGTTAGACACGAGTCCTGGAACCGGTCCCATGCTTTCGCGATCGTTTCCTTCTCTCTTTGTTGGAAGTTAATGATCTCCTTCCGAAGTGCACAGATCCGGTGAACGGGGAAGTATTCAAGACAAAACTTGTCCTGTAACTTTTCCCATTCACCATTTGTTAGCCCAACTGTATGGTCATACCACTTTCTCGCTCTTTCTTTAAGAGAGAACGGGAAGAGCTTCCATCTAATCGTTGCCTATGTCATGCCCGATATAACCAGACATGAACAGAGCAACTCAAATTCATGCAAGTGACGGTATGGGTTTTCACCATCACTTCCCGAGAAGGATTTGTCCTGGACCATAGCTATGAAGGCAGGGCGAAGTTCATAGCTATCTGTTAAAATAGGATTTGACGAGGGGTGCAGCTCCAATAATTCACCCTTTGGAGCAGAGAACTCATGAATTTGGGTGGAATCCATGGTTGAAAACAAAAATAAAAGAAATAAATAAAATAAAAGATAAATAGGCAACGTTAGATCTTAGACATCAGCTACCGTTCCCCAGCAACAGCGCCAGAAAGCTTGTTGACACCAACAGTGGCAAACAGAAAGTCCGCAAGCGCACGGCTGTCGAAGTAGCTTTCACCCGAGAGTAAACCAGGTATCGAATCCATGGGGAACGTGAAGGCACTGTCTAATCACTAAAGTTGACCGGATCGATCGAGTTTATATAAAGGCTGGGTAGAGAGGATAACTTAGCACTAAGGCTGTGAATATAGCGAAGGGAGTTCTCCTATGCTTGCTTTGGGCACCGGGGTATCCTAGACCTCTAGGAAATTGCCAGCAAATAGCTCTACGCCGTACCCGAACGTGGAGGATTACAAAGGACGGACAGGGCTTTCACCACCTGCCGCCTACCTCTACTAATCTGTGGGGCTACGAGGCAAACGAGGGCATATATACACCTAAGCACCACACTTAAGATAATATTAGCTATCCTAACCTTGATCAGAGATTAGAATACTTTACGAATAAAGCAATGAACCCACAAGCACAATAGAGAACTCAGCTTTCTATAACTCAGACTTAAGTACTAGTTGAATCCCGGATACTTACTAAGTAGCTTGCATCCGTCGAGGTACAGGTGGAGGGTCGCCGACACGCCGAGACTCCTCTAGACTCTCCCTCACTCTCTCCCTATTTCTACTCTAGATATGAGGAGGGCTTCGCCTTGGATCTTCACTTCAGCTCGATGATGATTAGCCCTGCCCCGAGTCCATGTATTTATAGCTTGGAGAGGCGGTTGTGAGTCGGTACGAGGAGGTTGAGACGGTTTGGAGGTGGGCCCAGGTCGGCCGACCTAGGGGGGTCGGCCGACCCTAGGATCCACCGTCCTAGGTCGTCCACGACGCAGATATTCTCCTGGAGGCGGTTTGCAGACACGTGTCAAGGGACGACCGGTTCGGGCGCGCGCCAAGGTCGGCCGACCTAGGGGGGTCGGCCGACTTGGAGTTGCCGCCTCTCGGGCCCATCTTCCTCTGGGTGGCTGACATGTGGGCCCTGAGGTCGGTTCCAGGTGGGTACGCTTGACATGAGTGCATTTGGTTTCAGGTGTGGGCCCTTCAATCCATGGGTGGTTCATCTCATGCCTTCGATGCAAACCGACGTTGATTCAGCGGTTAAGATGTTCTCCAGGTGTGCTTCTTCTGCATGGGGAAAGCTAGACTCATTTGGGCCTGGGCCCAGGTCGGCCAACCTGGCCCTGGGCCCACTTTGGTTCTTCTTTTGCCACTTTGTCCCTGCAAACACATATGCACCAAAACTAGTGGAATTCATTAGTAAATAACCCTATGTCTATTTGTTTTATCATTCTTTTGTATCTATGTTGGCGCTAAGATTTTATTATTAAGAGCCACCAACACCAGGCGAGCCGGCCTGCCTCGTCGTCGCTGATTGCTTCATTCCAGTTGGTTTGAGGGCGGGGCAGGTGGCCAGAATGCTTCTTCAGTTTTGTGGGCTGGTTCTCTACATAGAACCACTTGTCCACCCAGTCTTTGATGGAGTCATTCATCTTGAAATCAAAGTAAACATTTTTCATCCCCTGACGAAGCTGGATTCCGGCTCCTCCAACTACTTTATCTTGGCTAGAGTTTACCTGGAAAAGAAGGCAGAACAGATTGAAATGCGGATCGATTCCAAGGAAGGTTTCGCACAGGTGGATTAAAAGAGATATTTGAAGGATGGAGTTAGGGTTGAGGTACACTAACTCTAGCTTGTAGAAGGCAAGCAAACCGCGCAGAAAATCATGAGCGGGTAGGGCAAATCCCCGCTCATAGAAAGCAGCGAAAACAACGATCTCGTGGACTTCGTCAAAGGGCCATGGCTTACCGATGTCTGTGCGCCAGCAAGAGATGACTTGTCCAGGAGATACCCTTGATTAACAAGGTCCTGCACCATCTGGTCCGTTGCCTTGGATGGCCTCCAGACGAGTGCGGGAGCGGGAGCATTTTTGAAGACTGGCATGTCCGTGATCGGAACTTTGGGGGCTTTCTTGCTTGCTGTCGGCTTGCTCGCCGCGGATCTGCTGGCTGCGGGTTTGCTTGGCACTGGTTTTTTCCCCATTTGTTCTGATTGAGGACTTTGTCGGGGGAGATCTCGGGCGGAGCTCGAATGGATTCTCGGGCGCACACGAGTATGGATGGATTTGAGATTTGGGAGCGGCGGCTGGAATAGATGGGAATGTGAAGCGGTTTACCCTCTGTTTTTATAAACTGAAGCGGTAACCCTAAGCGTATTCTCTAAAAGTCGTCTTCTCATCAGCGCCAACACTTGTGTATTCACGGTTTTTAACCAGATGCATATTTGTGCGGCAATTTCCTAACGGGCTAAGTCATTTTTCGATATAGGGGGCGGATGCTTACTAGGAGTGGTTTTTTCCTAATCAAAGAATATACTTATTTCTACAAAAAGTCTTTAAGCTTATTGTCATCTGCTTTAAGCTTCGGGGCTGGGGGAAATAGTATATTTCTTTTAGAAAGTTTTTCATTAAAGACCCTTGAATTATTTTTAATCCTTGAAAACATTTCTAGGCTCGGGGGCTAGACCCATAATGGGTCCATCGTTTTTCAAAAGCTGGACACCATTATAGTAAATGGGGAAGTTTTTGCATCATCTTTGATTTAAAAATCAAAGCCTGGGGGCTAATTGCAAAAGATGTCGGCAAGGAGCACATCATGTTCACTTCGAAGGTTTTCAACAAAGAAGCAAGATGACGAGGAAACAACTCGGCTAATGCTAAAATTGTTGAGAAACAACTTGGCAGGCATGAAGACGCTCGGGGCTTCATGGACCAAGATCCATGGGAGTCCTCATGGGTTGTGGGCCCGCTAGGAGATTGGGCCGGCAACTCTGACAGATACAAGGAAGAAGCATATAGCTTAAGGAAACTAGTCGGCTACTAGGAAACAACCCGGCCTACTCATGTTAGGACTCCATGTTTAGTATCCGACTAGAAGTTTGTATTTCTTGCCTTGTAGACCCTGTCTCTCGAGTATATAAGGTGAGGCAGGGACCCCTTGTAAAATAATAACCATCAATATGAAGCGATCCATCATACAGGACGTAGGGTATTACGCTCTCTACTCGAGGCGGCCTGAACCTGTCTAAATCATCTCGTGTTCACCATCATGCTTCTGGTTCCGGCGAGGCTCGTATGAACAACTCAACTACTTAGAGACTCCCTATAGTAGGCTAGCCGGTAAAAAAACCAACACACACCAAGAAGGAAGAGCTCCATTTGCTACAAGTTCTAGTCTTAGTTAGTAGTAAAGTAGTCTTAGGAGTTGAGCTTCTACAGGCTTCCGAAGGAGTCTTGGTAGGCCTAGAGCATAGTTATCTTGTATCCTTTGCTTATTTGTAAGACTTTGAGCTCTAATGTAATTACTATCTTGCATATGTTACTTGGCTTATTGTCTTGTTTGTTCATCATATAAGTTGTATGTCTTACACCTTAGTGTAGCTGATGCATATTATGGCAATGGCTCAATGAATCGTATGATTGTTCTTTACCTTTCCATACAATTGGTAAAGACGTATTTCGTATTATGAACATGGTGTTTGGGATATGAAATACCATTGGGGATACCCTTACCCCACGTATTCAGAGGTAGCCCTCGGGTGGTGACAGCCCCGGTTGGCCTTTGTAATCCTCGCCGTTCGGGTTTGGGCGTTTGCAGGCCTTTGTGATAAACATCGTGACAGTACCCTTAGGTGAGGGGATCCCACGACTCCTTGATTTGCCCTCTAACATATGTCCCTTGTTGAGCTTGTATAGTGTACACTTATAATGTATGTAACTCATATGTGAGAAGTATATAGAATCCTTGGTTCTCTCCTAGGATCTTCATATTAACTGGACTTTTATATTGAGCAATGAAACCTTCTATGTGTCAACCTACCCCTCTTTATACATTGTTTATCCCTGATCCGGTCATGGTATATTAATGGTGATACAATTAATACATTGGGGAACACATGTCTTTGCCATATGCTTTCCCTGAGGAAATAAATATGATACTCTGGAATACTCCCAGGTAAAATGCTACAACTACTTCTGTGCGCTTGCAAAACCTCTGTAATGTTAAGATTTACCACAAGGCATCTCTAGTGCCATCACTCATCTAGTGGTGACGCTAAGAAATGCCAACACTCAATAGGGCAGCTGCCACCACGCAGATTTCCGGCTATAAATCACTCGCTCATCATCCTCTCCACGCTTTCTTTTCCTACTTTCAACATTCTTGCCCGGCCTGATATGTTCCACCTTCTGTAGTTCCCTCAGAACCTCCTCTTTAGTGAACTTCCCTAGCTCCTCCTGCTCTTCACGGCGCCCATCAAAAGCCTGGCTCTCGCCGCAAATGATGATCCCTTTCAAGAAAACGGCGATGCCCAATGTATCCTAACTTATTCCATAGTGGCCGTGACAAAGGATTTTTGTCGCAATGAGTACAAGTATAATAGCCCTTCGTCGTTTGCCCTGACATTATGCTTAAAGCTAGAAAATCATGAATGCACCAAAGAACCGCTGCATGGAGGTTGAACTTTGCACGGCTGGCTACGTCGTAGGTATTGACACCCTTCCAAAGTTCCAACACCTCATCGATGAGCGGCTGCAAGAAAACATCAACAGAGACATGAAACAATGCGCCGGGTTCACAAATTCCCACGGTGGAAGGTTCAATGGTGTCACAAGCACCGGCCACATGCTATAGGTTGTGCTCATGTTGCCAAAAGGATTGAACCCATCCGAAGCAACCACAAGTCTCAAGCTCCTTGCCTCACCTGCAAATCCTGGATACACTTTATCAAAGTGCTTCCAAGCCTCTCCATCTGATGGATGGCACATCACACTGTCCACTGGCTTGTAGACCTTCTTGTGCCATTGGGTGTCCGCAGATGTTCGGCTTGAAGCAAACATCCTCTTCAACCTGGCTATAAGTGGGAAGTGCCTCAAAACCTTATGAAGAACACGTCTGCCACTATCATTGTCTTGCCATCTTGATTCTTTGCATATGTGGCACTCCTCATCGTTAGCATGGACTCCCCGAAATAACATACAGTTATTCTTGCACACATGGATGGTGTCATACCCAAGGCCCAAGTCACGAAGATATTTCTTTGCTTCATTGTATAATTTGGGTAACTTGCTCTTAGGGAATGATGAACACAACAGACCCAGTATTGCATCAAATCCTGTAGTACTGATTTTATGGCAGGACTTGATCTGGAGCAATCTCACAATAAATGAAAATCTGTTGTATCTAGATCCTGGGGACTTGATCTGGAGCAATCTCACAATAATGAAAGTCATTCACCAATTTATGGAACTGCATTGGCTCTTTTTCATCGTCCTCCTTTGCGACTGTGTACAAATCTGCCAACAATTCCACATCTAGAACTGCATCATCAGTGTCCTCTTCCTCATCCAGTTCCATCCTAGCAGCACCTTGTGTATCATTAGCATCGTCCAGATGCATCCTTAAGCCCTGTGCATCCTCAACAACATCTACATCATGTGCTTCACCATGCAGAAACCACCTTGTGTATGAAGCAGACATCCCAGAATAAAATAGGTGGATGTTGACTTCAATCTATGACAAATCATGCAGGTTGACACAACGGTGGCATTGACATTTTATCAGCTCATCCTTTCCAAACTTTTGCCCAACAAAATGCATAAATTCCGCAACCCCATCTCTGTGCGCCTGAGTAAATTTTGGCCCAAGGACCCAACTTCTGTCCACCTAAAATTCAAGTGTGATGAACAAAGAAACATGTTAACTTCTGTCATTGAATCAGGTCCACTGCCCCATGCCCCAAGATACCTAAAATTGGAACAAACAACGCATCTGGGGACTGAGAGTTAGCATTGTCCGAGTAGCAGATGAACACCTGAATGAACGCCTATTCATCGATGATGCGCTGCGCTTCCACCGCCGGGTGGGGGGAGTGGCTCAGGCCAATGGGATGGACCGTTATCCCCTCTCCGCTGCCGCGGGGTGGGGAGGGGGGAGTGGCTCGTGCCAACGCGATTGACGATGATCCCACCTCCGCCGCCGCGGGGTGGGGGGGACAGGGTCAGGCCAACGAAATGCAGCTCGACCATCTTTCAAAAATTTGTTTTGCTTTGTCCCAGTGAAGGCATCTTTCCGAACTACGTTATCGCTATGTCCTTGTGAAGCCGTGCCAATGGAATTCGAATTTGTCTCGGAGAAGGCGTCTTTCAGATAATACGTTTTCCTGCTTCCTAATTATGAATTATTTTCTATCTCAAAGAATATGTTGTTTCATGCAGTACAATTTCGTGAGCATGTGCATGATGTACTCCTCCACGTTCAGTAAATTTTTTGGATTTTTTGAAAAATTTCATCTCATGTGGGTGTATTGAATTTGTATTCATGTGATGAGTATTATATGAAGTGCTCATGAACAAAAATATCCTAAAAATTCCTAAAACATTATTGTAGCTTGGGGTACACAATGTGCACCTCTAAATCAAGTTATAGCTATAGACTCATGTTTTTTGCAACATACAAAAAAACAAAAAAATGGATGATTTTCTAATATTTTTCACATTTTTATCTCCCAAAGTATAATGAATTGTGGGTTCAAATTTGGCACAGGTCTTTTCCATGACTCAATAATCATGTACAAATTTTGTTGCATTTTTTGGAAACTTTTAACATGGTACGTCTTTTGAAACCTAAAAGTGATCTTCATGTGATATGGAGTTTGGAAGCAACCTCACACTAAACTGAACACATGTAAGTTTGAATTATTGTAAACATCTCAGCAATATTCTAACATGTTCAGGTGCATAAGATGTGCATGTTCACAAAATTTGGTAACCAAAATCATTTTAGCGTGATCTATGCAAATTTTTACAAAATTTAGAAGATGTGCATAAGATATTAACGTTAACTAGTTGATAGATTTTAATTGCCTTATCATAATGAAAAAGATAAACGATGATTTTAGAAAAATTTAGAAACAAAAATCAACTCTTTTGGACCTTATATGACCAATCTATACGTGTTTGAGTTGTTAATTGAGAATCAAAAACAGAAATGTACTGTCTGTCAAGAACTGGAGATGAAAGCGGACACCGCATGACATGTGAGTCCAACAAACGTTAGGCACCAAACCGGGAGTCGAAAATTTCAGACACCAAAATTTTGACCTTGAAAGGATAGTAATACCACTGAGTCCAAACGTCGGGTGGCACTAAGTATTCAAGGGCATTTTTGCGAACTCACGCTGGGCGGTCCAATATATTTCCTCTCGTCCCACTCCCGAAAAATCAACTCATTTCTCCTCCTCCTCCACACCGTCACCCTGTACTGGATCTCCTCGTCCTCCTCGGCCTCGTCCACGGCGTCGCCCCAGATCTCCTCCACGCCATCGCCCCGTACCGGATCTCCTCCTCCTCCTCAGCCTCGTCCACGCCGTTGCCACGTACCGGATCTCGTCATCGTCCTCGGCCTTGTCCATGCCATCGCCTCGCACCGGGTCTCATCGTCGTCGTCAACCTCGTCCACCCCGTTGCCCCGCACCGGTTCGGCACCTCAACTGCTACCTCGCCTCGCCTCGCCGGATGGGAAGATGCGGACGTGGACGCGGATGCCCAAGACGCCACGGACGCCGCGTAGGCCAAGGTACGATGAGTAGGGCTGAGGATATTCTTGGGTTATAAATTGCTGAGGATTAGTAGTGTCAACAGTTTAGTGTAGTACAATCTAACACAAAATTTGTTGCCAACTTTAAGAACCTCCAATAATTGATTATGAGCGGGAGCGTCAGGCCACTATCAAGGATAATCTTAAAAGAATGGCTGAATTGGGGGTTCGTGATATAGCAGCATATCTTAGATCAGCCTCAAATCCATTACTGGATCACGACAGCACTTCTAGTCCTATCGAAGGATCTGATTCATCAGATTATCTCCCTGAAGCTGAAGAAAATGTTCAGGGGGATGCTGATATGGACTTAGAGGAGGAGGAGCTCCAAACCTTGCAATTGAGGTAAATGTTTTGCTTATTCTTGTGGTGGCAGGAAAACTAGATTATTTCATTGTCATTAGCATGCATTACTATTGTATGATACACTTGTACGACATGGTAACAAATATACTTTTCCTACAGCAGACTCCTCCTGCACAAACTAGGCGTCGCAAGGTCTGTGCAACACGGTCGAGAGGCAACACCGACATGGCTGGTCCTGGAGGAACTCGAACCAAAAGAGTGAGGCCGTATGGGCCATTAGAAGCTTTGGTGCTGTCAGAACAAGGTCATCCAAAAGACTGCATACTGAAGAGCTGCCTACAGTAACAGAGGAGCCTAGCGTTGAAGGTGTAGAGACTCAACAGTCTCATGGACACGATGATGAGCCAAGTCCTGGTAGCCCTATTCATGACTGGACACCTCGAGAGCATCATGATGTTGTTGGTGAAGAGCACAACCCTAATTCAGCAATTCAAGGTTGGTAAATATCATCAGTATTCTCAATCTTTGATTTCTGTAAGTAGAAATATAACAATTGAATGTGAACTTCGCAGCCTCAAGGAATCCTAACCGGCCGAGGGACCCAACCATGTGACTACTGCTCGACAACATAACCAGTTCTATGGGGAGAAGACTATGTATCTCTGTACCTGAGGGCATGCCAAGGCCCCTTCAACCTACACAAGCTGCCAAGTTTGCATCGGAGGCTGGAGTTATTGTTAGGAGTCAAGTTCCTCTCTTGCCCCATTTGAAAGATTACAAGAATACTGAGCACTTTGATGGTTTTGTCACGAGGCTTTTTGTAAGTGCCTATACTACACCCTCTGGTTTTAAATTCAACAATGGGTGTAACTCACAAACAATTTTAATTGACATGACCAGGGGAGGTTGGCGATCAACAAGGATAGGGCAACAGATAATGCCTATTCTAGTGTGTTCAAATATGGGATACGTCAGGCGCGCTACAAGTTGAAGCAGATGTACTTCAACAACGTCCCTGCGGATCAGATCAGAACCACCTCTCCTGTTGTGCATAGTGGTCTAAGCTTGTTGAGAAGTGTTCCAGTGTGAAGAACAAGGTATTGTTGTTCTTCGTAAAGTCTCTTTTTACATTTTATTCCATTTTCGACTAGTGACGTGGTCTCTCTTGCCGTTTGTTTTAGTTAACTGCTGAAAAGAACAAGATAAACTGTTCCAAAGTAAAGTATCATCAGGCTACTGGATTTCGCTGTTATGTTGCACAAATTTACGAATATGTAAGTCTTACTTTGGGCCATTGTCTATGCTGCCCGTGTCTTAGGCATAAGTGTTGACATCCAAAAAGTCAGGCGTTGACTCTCGGAAATTAACACTGTGGCCTGGAAGATTTGCTTCACTTCAGTGCAGGTCCAAAATCTTGAGGTTCACGGCGTGCCAGTCAATTTGACCTGAAATTGACAAGGTAGAGTTTAATCAGTAAACAACAAGGAACTCATCGGCCAAGACCCCGATTTGTCCCAACAGATCGGATCAGCATAAAACGGAAGTCCGATTTGAGAGCATAAACCATCGGCTATGAGTCCGATTTGTAAAGATGTAACAAGTATTAAAACGGACCATCGGCTATAAAAACCGAATCGTGAGGGTACAGCATTAGGTTAAACCATCGACCATGTAGACCGAATCGGAAATAGATCTAATTTAAACTCATTCTTTAATATTCATCTTTCCAAAGGCAATAAATAAACTAGTTCTCATGTCACTAACAATCGGATCGATTTCGAGACAGCGTTGCTAGCAGGGCACCGATTAGCCTATTTATTCCAATAGATCAATTTATATCAAACAACTTATTTAAATCTGATCTATTTGTAACTTGCGAATTAGATCTAAATCAGCTATATAAACAACAAGAACAGATCTATTATGAAGCTTAAATTATGATAAAACAAAATAGATCTTCTCTAATAGACGTAAGCCGATAGGATAAAACAGCAAGATACGGTAGAAGGTGAGCAATCTAAACGAAGAAGGGCGATATGCCTCAATCTAAGGCCTAGAATAACTCGATAAATTGGTGAATTAACTAAACGAAGAAGGGCGATACACCTCAATCTAAAGCCTAGATTAATTCGATAAGGGTGTCGGACTTACAGACAAACCGGAGGTCAAGATGATGCAGCCCTGCTTGCTGAAGAACTCGACGAAAAGGGTTTTGGGTGGCACGTTAGGCCGAAAGTTGTGTTTGATTGAATGGTTGTGTGAACATCTTTTACAATGGCGCAGGGTTCATATTTATACCCTGGAAATCTAGCTAAAACTTGTCGGCTACGACAATATCTCTAATCTAATTAAAGCAATCTAATCTTAAACTACTATATCTATTACAAAACTTGATGCGCAATCAGGCCTTGAAGAAGCTTCCAGACGTCTTCCTCCTGGTCAGTCGTACGTGCTCCGGCCTCCTTTGTCTCGTGTCCGATCAGGACTCCTATCGGACGAACTCCGATCAGAATCGGACGTCTCCCAGAATCGGACTCGGCTGTTGCCTGGACTCTATCATACACACGCTTAGCCGAGTCAAAATCTGGTGTCAACACATGCCCCCAATTTTAGGATAAAATATTATTTTGTTCCAAAATTCTTCCGAGCAATGATGACTCTGGCAGCGAACAACATATGGAAACCCGCACCCTTCACTGTTGCAACCCTCGAATCCCGTGCGGATTCGGCGCCGTGGCCTTCAGGCGGTTTCTTCTCCCATAAGCCTATAAATGCAGACTTGAACCGTCGTCTTCCTCAACTCGCATCTGCTATCACGCTCGCGCGTCCGCCATTGTCATCTCTGCAAGATCTCGCCCGGCGAACACCTGATCTCCAAGCTTCAACTTTTCGCCACGAATCAGGTAAAGAACTCTTCCGCATATGATTCATACCACGCATCTGTGCTTTAATGCATTCCTCTGCAATCCCTTAGATATTTTCCTCTTCGTATTACTGTTCATTGTAGATCCATTTCTCTTAACAATGGCGGCTCCTCTTGATAAGGCAGACACTGACCAAGTTCCTGAGGCAAAAATCACTCAAAATCTCCATTTAATCTCTGCATTTCCTTTCCAGAACTATTTACGAGCCTCTATCTCTGCATTTACTATTTTATTTCTCCGATTGTAGCATCTTAAAAACAATCTGGTTATTCCCGTCTCCCATGTTGAGGCCGGGTACTACCTGGGTCCGATGGGCGACTCTGATCCGACGGACCTAATCAATATGGAATCGAAGAGACTCCCTTTCAAATGATCAGATTTGCAAATTTCCGATTGGGCCGGCTCCTTCCGATCATGGCCCGGCAACGTTCCAGGATGGAGGAACTGGTTCCTTAGAATGCAAGCCGCCAAATCAGCTTTCTAGGATGAAAAGAACATAAACCAATGCCTTACTCTATCTCTTGCTGACATGGCCAAAAATGAAAACCTTCTGGCCTCGAGCTCTCTGTTCTGGTCCGATGCCCTCAATGCTTATCTGTTTGGCCACGGTCCAATGACACCAACTTTAATGGATGTACACATGCTGACCGGCCTCGACACCGTAGACAATTCCAACCCCAGGAAACTTATTCATGATTTGGAATACAGATTGGTCGGCACGGGCTCTAAAAGCTGGAAGAAATACGTCGCCGATCACAACAAAACTGGCACAGTTGGAGACAGAGAGCACGCAACTTTTCTTAATATGTGGCTAGAGAGATTTGTATTCTGCGGACCGACCCTTGGTGCCACATCAAACATGCAACCGATTGCAGAAGCTTTAGCTCGTGGCGGACTGGTGCCACTTGGACGCCTCCTCCTTGGTGCAGTTTATCATCTGCTTCAACAAGTATCGGTCAAGCTATCGGAAGGCCAAGCAGTTGGACATATCGGAGGCCCTTGGTGGTTTATCCAATTATGGCTGCATACCCAGCTCCGATCTGCCCTTCAGCTTAACTTCAAGGATCATCAATTCCCAAATTATTATACAGAAGAAGAAGATATATCCTATCGCCGATGCACATCATTCGGAGAAGCAGCATCATCGTGCTTTGGGTCAAGGC
>CM014274.1:46253027-46280408 GCA_004135705.1 Alloteropsis semialata | reverse complement strand
TCGGAGTCGTCCGTCCCGATGCCCAGCCCCCGAGCGCAGGGCTGCGAGGGGCCGTTAGGGCCGGCGGGAGCCGCTTAGTTTAGAGAGTTCGAAGAGCGCGTTTCGGAAATCGATCGTGTGCGTATGCTTGACCCCGTGCGCCGAGGTCGGGCGAGACAAAAGGTGTCGTTCCCTGTATGTAGGAGTTGCTGCAAGCTTACCTGAACTTGCCATGCTGAGCTGCAAAAGACAGCGTAATGCAAAAACGTTGCGTAAAGCGGGGAGTCGGGATTTATTCGTTATTAACGAAAAGTCACGTACGCCCTGCCTTTATTAGGCTACGTATTTCCTCGGGTAGTCGGCTTATCGCGTTTAAGCTCCTAGTCCCACTGACCTCTGCTCGCAGAGAGGACGGCTTACCGCGGACTACACTGCTCAGCGGGGAGGCTTAGGTGTAGGCGGCGCGCGGGACGAGGTTTCACGGACG
This sequence comes from Alloteropsis semialata, assembly GCA_004135705.1. Classification (NCBI taxonomy): domain Eukaryota; kingdom Viridiplantae; phylum Streptophyta; class Magnoliopsida; order Poales; family Poaceae; genus Alloteropsis; species Alloteropsis semialata. Next base: position 46,279,942 of record CM014274.1, on the reverse strand, counting down.
AGGCCTATGCTACCCGAGTACTTTAGCGACACCCAAAAGAGGCATGCGGGACTGTAAAAGGAAATGTATGGAAATACGAAGGATCGTAGTAAAACTTAGCCGTTTTAGCTTCTCGTCGTTGAAGCTGAGTCGAGCGAGCCGTCCGAGTCGGGGCGGCACACTCCTTTGGAGTCGAGGTCGGGTCGGTCGGAGTCGAGGTCGGAGTCGAGGTCGGGGCGCGTACTCCTTTGGAGTCGAGGTCGGGTCGGTCGGAGTCGAGGTCGGGGCGCGCACTCCTTTGGAGGCGCGGCCGAGTCGGTCGGAGTCGAGGTCGGGGCGCGCACTCCTTTGGAGGCGCGGCCGAGTCGTTCGGAGTCGAGGTCGGGGCGCGCACTCCTTTGGAGTCGAGGTCGGGTCGGTCGGAGTCGAGGTCGGGGCGCGCACTCCTTTGGAGGCGCGGCCGAGTCGGTCGGAGTCGAGGTCGGGGCGCGCACTCCTTTGGAGGCGCGGCCGAGTCGTTCGGAGTCGAGGTCGGGGCGCGCACTCCTTTGGAGGCGCGGCCGAGTCGTTCGGAGTCGAGGTCGGGGCGCGCACTCCTTTGGAGTCGAGGTCGGGTCGGTCGGAGTCGAGGTCGGGGCGCGCACTCCTTTGGAGGCGCGGCCGAGTCGGTCGGAGTCGAGGTCGGGGCGCGCACTCCTTTGGAGGCGCGGCCGAGTCGTTCGGAGTCGAGGTCGGGGCGCGCACTCCTTTGGAGGCGCGGCCGAGTCGTTCGGAGTCGAGGTCGGGGCGCGCACTCCTTTGGAGTCGAGGTCGGGTCGGTCGGAGTCGAGGTCGGGGCGCGCACTCCTTTGGAGGCGCGGCCGAGTCGGTCGGAGTCGAGGTCGGGGCGCGCACTCCTTTGGAGGCGCGGCCGAGTCGTTCGGAGTCGAGGTCGGGGCGCGCACTCCTTTGGAGGCGCGGGTCGGTCGGAGTCGAGGTCGGGGCGCGCACTCCTTTGGAGTCGAGGTCGGGTCGGTCGGAGTCGAGGTCGGGGCGCGCACTCCTTTGGAGGCGCGGCCGAGTCGGTCGGAGTCGAGGTCGGGGCGCGCACTCCTTTGGAGGCGCGGCCGAGTCGGTCGGAGTCGAGGTCGGGGCGCGCACTCCTTTGGAGTCGAGGTCGGGTCGGTCGGAGTCGAGGTCGGGGCGCGCACTCCTTTGGAGGCGCGGCCGAGTCGGTCGGAGTCGAGGTCGGGGCGCGCACTCCTTTGGAGGCGCGGCCGAGTCGTTCGGAGTCGAGGTCGGGGCGCGCACTCCTTTGGAGGCGCGGCCGAGTCGTTCGGAGTCGAGGTCGGGGCGCGCACTCCTTTGGAGTCGAGGTCGGGTCGGTCGGAGTCGAGGTCGGGGCGCGCACTCCTTTGGAGGCGCGGCCGAGTCGGTCGGAGTCGAGGTCGGGGCGCGCACTCCTTTGGAGGCGCGGCCGAGTCGGTCGGAGTCGGTCGGAGTCGAGGTCGGGGCGCGCACTCCTTTGGAGGCGCGGCCGAGTCGTTCGGAGTCGAGGTCGGGGCGCGCACTCCTTTGGAGGCGCGGCCGAGTCGGTCGGTGGAGCGGGCGCTGGTCGGGGCGGAGCTGGTAGACAACGTGATTACGTCGGTCGGCGCTGCAGCTCTCTCTGTCGTTGTGTCGTGCGCTCGTTCGGGGGCGTGCCTCACCATGGCGGCCCTGCGCGAGATCATGAAAGCAAAAAGCTGGTACAGGTTAGTTGAGGTCATTTGCGGACTTCGGGCACGGTCGTCCTGCCGCGGTGTTCCTCGCGAGGGTCGCCCACTACTGCTGCGCCGCGGGAGCGCGGCCGCGTGGTGTCGATGCTGCCGTTGGCGGGGTCGCGGTCGCTGTTGGTGACGTCGGGGCTGCTGCAGCTCGGTCGGTGGGCCTGCTCGGGGACGTCGTTGGCGGAGTTGGTCGGGACTGCTGCAGCTCGGTCGGCGCGCCTGCTCGGGGACGTCGTTGGCGGAGTTGCGGCCGCCGTTTACGCTGCCGGAGCCATCAGCCCGTTGGGCGGAGTCGCGGCCGCCGGTGCCGCCGCCGTCGTCGTCGTCGCAGTTGACAGCGTTGGGGTCGTCGTCGCGGCCGTCGGTGCCGCCGCCGTTGTCGTCGCCGCAGTTGACAGCGTTGTGGTCGTCGTCGCGGCCGTCGGTGCCGCCGCCGTTGTCGTCGCCGCGGTTGCGTCCATCGGGGACGCCACCGTCGTCGTGGTTGGCCACCCGGGACCTGCAAGTAAAAAGACGTGACGCGCAAAGGCCCCACGGTGGGCGCCAACTGTCGGGGTTCTTTACCGCCAACAAATAATAAGATCGTGGAGAGCGCGTCGGGCCTCGGGTGGTAGTGCAAAAGGACACGGGGGTCTATACTGGTTCGGGCCACCCCTGGGGTGTAAGACCCTACGTCCAGTTCGTGCTGCTCGTGTTATTTGCACTGGTTTACAGTAGGGGGGTACAAGCGGGCGAGAGAGGGAGAGTTTCCCAAGTCTCTGGTGCGTGAGTCGAGCTCAGTCCGGCGACTGGCTGGAGGAAGAAGAAGCTCGAGGGAGAGTACTCCTCGGGAGAGAAAAGAGGCTCCCTGCCTCCCGTAGGAGGCCCAGGAGAGAGGAGGAGAAGAGTCGATCTTGCCTCACGCAGGAGGCCTGGCCTTCCCTTTTATAGCTCAAGGGGGAGCCAGTAAAGAATAAGAAAAAGAGTACAGTCAAAGGGCAAGACGGGAAAAAAGGAGGAGTGCCTGCCCTTGCTGTGGGGCCCGTCGTCCTTCCGAGCACTGTAGCCATGTCCTGCTGGTGCCAGTTGCGTCAGGGAGTGGTTGGCACAGTGTAGTAGCTTGACTCCGAGTGCTTCGGTCTTCTCGGAGGTTGCTTGGTTGCGAAGAGTCGAACCAGTCGGAGGCGGAGACTTGTCGGGCGAATCGGAGTTCTGTCGGGCGATGGAGCAGCTCCTCGGGCGAAGGGGCTGCTTCTCGGGCGGGACGGAGCAGCTCGTCGGGTGAATCGGAGAGTGCTCGGGCGCTACCTGCAACTCGTCGGGCGAGACGGCAACCACTCGGGCGCAACTTACCGGCTACTCGGGCGCCGGACCGAAATCCACTCGGGATGTCCAGCTACCCGGGGCCAGAATGAAATCCACTCGGGCAAGGCAATGGGATTCTCGCCGGTGGTGCATGCATGCAGGTCCTGCACGCCCCTCACTGGTGGTGCATGCATGCATGTACTGCATGCTCCCTGCTGGAGGTGCATGCAGGTACGCGAGCACATGCACCTTCTGCTGCGTGAGATTAAATCCAAGAGATTTTCCGTTATACGCACCCAAAGAAAGCTACCAGAAGATTACTAGCTCTTTGCTAATCGCACAAAGGAGATGTATATCAAGCTGCAGGTTATTTTTAATCGGCTGTCATTGGGTACCCCTAATATGGGTATCCGACACACCACGCCTCCCATGAGTGCTTCATGGCGGACACGCCCGACGGGGCTTTGGAGGACGCGAGTGGAAGCGCCTCTGAACCCCCGCTACCCCCGAACAGCCAACGGCGCCGCCGCGAAGAACAGAAGGGCGGAGACCCCGCATCCACCTCAGCCCAGCCCCGAGCAGGCACGGGCGTGGCGGGAAGAGCATCAAGAGGCTCACCGCCGGCTGGAGCAGGAGCAGCTCTGCATGGAGCAAGACCGAGCTCTAATTGTGACCCCTGGCCCAATTTGGATATGGCCCAGTTGTGGCCCATGAGTGCAGGTGCACATGTTCAGTACCACATTGCTAGTTGAGCAAGGGTGGAACCAGCTTATAAGCCTTTGTAGCCATAGCACCTTCGGGTTAACCCTTTTATACGAAGCGAGGACGAAAGTGTAAGCAGGGTGCTATGTGTAAGCTGGTGAACCCTTACGGAAGGGCGGCGCTATGCGGTTTTGGAGGGCAGGTTGTTACACTCATAGAGCATGATCGAGTTCGGGTGTGAGCAGGAGAGAGCTCACGTGGAGCAAGAGTAAGCGCGCCTCAAGCGCGAACTCTGGCAGTGCCACGGCAAAGGGCCGGCATGCGAACACGCTCGCGACGTAAAGCGGCGAATCGTCGACGATGACGGGGCACCCCCTGGCTTCATGAGAGCAAGCCAGAACATCGCAGCGGCGGCGGTCCTGCTACGAGGGCTACCGGATCCCATGACACTGGAAGCCCGGAGGGCCCAGCGCGAAGTAGGCGAGCTCTTGAAGGGAGCGGCGGCACAGCAGGTGGAGAGTTCGTAGTCTCAGCGACGTGGCTCTCTGGCCAGCCAGTGCCCCGCCTCAGGACAGCCTACGCATGACCGTGGCAACCACGACCCCGGGGACATCTCGGTCCACCAGGCACGCCCGAAACCCAATGGGAGGGCCCGAGTCCCTATCCAGGGGCGTCTGGGCCCGATCCGGGACGCACGCAACACGCTCGACAAGCGTCAGCGCTGACCCACCGATGACGATGGAGAGGCCCCACGTGGGCGTAACCCACGCCGCGGTAGACGGTACGATGAGGACGAATACCGGAGCCCGAGCCCGGACGAGCTGTGGCCACGGGGCTTCAGCTCGAGAATCTGGAGCACACCATTTTCTCATCGTTTCCAACCTCCCACGAACATACCCATGTACGCAGGGGCGACGAATCCCGGGATCTGGCTCGAGGAGTACCAGCTCGCCTGTCGAGCTAATGGTGCGGACGATGATGGTTTCATTATCCGTCACTTGCCACTATACTTGGCCGACTCGGCCAGGGCGTGGCTCGAGCATCTCCCTGCTGGTCAAATCCATAATTGGGTAGACCTCAAGGAGATTTTTGTGGGAAACTTCCAAGCAACCTACGCTCGCCCTGGAAACCCATGGGACCTCAAGAACTGTCGGCAGAAGTGAGGGGAAACTCTTCGTGAGTATATCCGGCGTTTCTCTCGGCAGTGCAACGAGCTGCCTAACATCGCCGATGCTGACGTCATCGGCGCATTCTTGTCAGGGACGACCTGTGAGTCCCTCATTCACAAACTCGGGCGCAAGATCCCGCAAATGGCGAAAGACCTCCTAAACATCACAATGAGCCATGCCTCGGGAGAGGAAGCGGTTGGAGCCATCTTCAATCGTTCCCCCGTGCGGAAGAGCCGGCGCGACGAGGAAGCCGACGAAGGCCTCTCTGACCGCCCGAACAAGAAAAAGAAGAAGAACAAGAAGCGTCGAAAATCCAACGACACGGCGCTGGTAGCGGCGGCCGACCGGAAGCCAACGAAGGCCTCTCTGACCACCCGAACAAGACAAAGAAGAAGAAAAAGAAGCGTCTACAATCCAGCGACATGGCGCTGGTAGTGGCGGCCGACCGCAAGGGCGGTGCCAGAACTCCCGCAGGAGAGACTCCCGACCACATCGAGAAAAGTGGAACGGGCATTGCCCTAACCACGAGTACCATGTAAATCATCTTTACAAGGAGTGCTCTCTCATGAAGAAGTTCATGTCGGGGGAGACCCGGAAGGGAGAACCTCGAAGGAGGAAGCCCGACCCGACCCCAAAGGGTTCCGAGAAGGGCGAAGACATGGAGACCGACCTCTACCCGAATCCAGGTGGGTGCCTGATGATCTTCGGTGGCACCGAGGCATCAATCAGCAAGGGTTGGGCAAAAGTGGAGTGTCGTGAGGTCTTCGCTGTCGAGCCGGCCATGCCGACCTTCCTATGGTGGTCGGAGGCGGCAATAAGCTTCGACCATGGCGACCATCCACAGTTCATCCCTAGACCAAGAAAGTACCCACTTGTGGTCGATCTGATTGTCGGGGATAGAATCCCTAGTACCAGCAAGGAAGGAAGAAGGCGGACTCCGATTAGAATTCCCCTGTGATCCTACTAGGACTCATACTGTGTAATCCTACTAGGACTCCTACCATGTAGCCGACTAGTAACCCGCCCCCTGGACTATATAAAGGAGAGCCGGGTTACCTAGATGGGCATCAGAAACAACATCAAGCGCAGGGCGCAATATACAATACTCCATACAGGACGTAGGTTACGCTGCCTTGGCGGCCCGAACCTGTCTAAATCGTGTCTTGTGTCCCGCGTTTACCTTTAAGTTCCAGGTCCAGCGATCCCCTACCGCACAAATCACTACCTTGAGGCCCCCCATAGTAGGCTAACCTGTATAAAAAACCGACAGCTGGAGCGCTAGGTAGGGGCGATTGTCGAGATCATTGGGCGAGCTTGAAGGACCTCATCATCAACATCGATCTAGCCAGCGTGAGGCAGCAGCATGTTGTCTCAGCGGGCGTTGGTTCCCAATCCATAGTTGATTCCTATTCGACGACTTGCTGGTGGATTTTCCTAGTCGAGTTCAAGGCGCAGATTACACCATTGCTGAGTCTGAAGCAAAGTCGCTCAACGCACATCCAAGATGTACGCGAGTACGACTACGTCAGCATCCGGTGGCATCAACTCGTCGACGACTACTTCAACAACTCGTCGATGACTACTGTAACAACTCGCCCATGACTACTTCAACTACTCGCCGACGTACTGGCGACAGCGACGACTCCATCTTGTGCCACTGCTAACATCGACTGCTCGTCTCGACTAGAAACTAGTCGGGAGCGGACACTACTCCACCAACAACTAGTCGGAATCGACTACGAATAGTCGGCTTCATCAACAACCGCCGTGGCTCCATCGACGACCGCGCATGGTTTCGTCGACTATCATCCACGAATCAAGCTAAGTTACTTGTTTCGATTATTTTTTAACATCTTTATCTTGTTTTCACAAGATTGGCCATGCACCAACTACTTTGGTATGTACTTCGACGGGAATTACCCTTGGGGGCTACTCCGTGATCGACTACTTCTGGGGTCTGCTGAAGAACAGCCCACGGACTTGGTACATCGAGTGCGTAGGGCGCTGCCCACGCGCTTGGTAGATCAAGTTCGTAGGGCGCTACCCACACGCTTGGTACATCGAGTTAGAAGGCCTCCGCCCACGGCTTGTTACTGGGTTGTGTAGGGCTCACTGAAGCTACACCCTATGATGTATTCGCCGACTACTCTTGAAGCAATCGCGCTCTCTTTCGAGCGTTGCCGACTACTTATTTTGTCTATCTCTTAAGGTCACTCGGGTAGCACACCTTAATCCATGAAACCTCGGCTCTCTCTGTCACGCCTAACATCTCTACATGCATAAACGAGTCCGTCTCATACACGCTACGAGCAACGGCTAATGCAGGGACCAGGTGCTTAAACGTAATATGCTAACTACTCGGGAGAAATACGATTGAAACAAGAGCATGATGCAGCTTTTATGCTTATATTCATCATCCAATGAATTTCAATACATTCATTGTACTCTACAAAAATGCTACATAATGTACTCATCTTTTCTTTCAAGTCAAGCTTTGGCGATGACTCTCCAGGATGCTCAACATGCCTCCAATGGCATAGCCAGCTCCTAAATTCGGGGGCTCAACGCTAATTACTACTCGGAAATACATCTGGCAGCTCTACTAGCTCTCAAGCTTGGGGGCTAAGCACACAATTACTACTCGACGTGGCTCTAGCAGCTCACCTGGTGCATAAGCTCGGGGGCTGGACGCCGCAGAACTACTCGGAAGATCACAAGAACTACTCGATGATGACTTTCATGAAGACAAAGACTCTTGGATTGATTATTTAATCATTCCAAGGCTCGGGGGCTGATAAGCTTCACCCATCAATCACTTTTTTCAAGACGAAAGAAGCAGATTCAAGATTTGACCCTTAGCCTGATTCTTTGATTCAACCTAAGGCTCGGGGGGTACTCCATATGGAGTGCGACCTTCGCCGCTCTCCATATGTCAAGATGATCAAGACTTTGACCACACCATACCCTCATGGCATCTTCACTTAAACTTTGAAGACTCAGCCAGCAAAGTACTCGAAGAATACCAAAATTACTCAGTGAGGATCGAAAAAGTACTTAAAGACTGCTGCATACGGCTATGAAGCGCTCAGGGGCTTGTCGGGGATAGAATCCCTAGTACCAGCAAGGAAGGAAGAAGGCGGACTCCTATTAGAATTCCCCTGTGATCCTACTAGGATTCATACCATATAATCCTACTAGGACTCCTACCTTGTAGCCGACTAGTAACCCGCCCCTTGGACTATATAAAGGAGGGCCGAGGTACCTAGATGGGCATCAGAAACAACATCAAGCGTAGGGCGCAATATACAAGACTCCATACAGGATGTAGGGTACGCTGCCTTGGCGACCTGAACCTGTCTAAATCATGTCTTATGTCCCGTGTTTACCTTCGAGTTCCAGGTCCGGCGATCCCCCACCACACAAATCACTACCTTGGGACCCCCCATAGTAGGCTAACTGTTTTAACAAACCGACACCGATCATCGGTTGGAACCGGCTCACTAAGGTGCTGTTGGACGGCAGAAGCGGGCTCAACATCCTATACGCCGACACGCTCGACGCGATTGGCATCGACCGGTCGCGCATCCGCCCAACCGGTGCGCCTTTCCACGAGGTCATCCTAGGAAAGCAGGCCATCTCGCTCGGGCAGATCGACCTACCTGTCATGTTTGGGACTCCATTCGGTTACAGGACAGAGACCCTCACATTCGAAGTGGTAGGATTCCACATATTCTATCACGCCATTTTGGGTTGGCCATGCTACGCGAAGTTCATGGCCATCCCCAATTACACCTACCTGAAGCTCAAGATGCCAGGGCCGAAGGGGGTAATCACTGTGGGCACATCCTTTCAGTGTGCCTACTAGTGCGAAATGGAGAGCTGCGAGCTGGCCTCGGCCACCATCGCCTCCACAGAGGAGCTGGCGCCTATCAGGGCGCGACTAGTCAGGGAGGCTCCAGACTCCAACCGCAGCGCGACGTCCACCAGTCGACGGAGGACACCAAGGAAGTGCTGCTCGACCCGAACCATGCCAAGGAGAAGGTGGCACGGATCGGGACCAAGCTGTCCCCAAATAGGAAAGAGCGCTCATCGACTTCCTCTGCGTGAACATCGACATTTTCGCATGGAAACCCTCAGACATGCTTGGCATTCCGAGGGAGGTCGTTGAGCACTCCCTGGACATCAGCCCTGGCTTCAGACTAGTGAAGCAACGCCAGCGCCGCTTCGACGAGGAGAAGCGCAAGGCCATCGGCGAGGAGATCGCGAAGCTTTTGGCGACCAGATTCATCAAGGAGGTGTATCATCTCAAGTGGTTAGCCAATCCTGTTCTTGTATGCAAAAAGACTGGGAAATGGACAATGTGTGTTGACTATAAGAGTCTCCATAAGGCGTGCCCGAAGGATTTGTTTCCTTTGCCGCGCATAGATCAGATAGTCGATTTGACCTCGAGGTGGGAAAACCTTTGCTTCCTTGATGTGTATTCTGGGTACCATCATATCGCAATGAAAGAGTCCGACCAGCTCGTGACTTCTTTCATTACCCTGTTCGGATTTTACTGCTACGTAATGATGCCGTTCGGGCTCAAAACCATAGGAGCTACAAACCAGTGATGTATGCTCAAATGCTTTGATGATCTCATCGGGCAGACCATAGAACTTTATGTGGACGACATCGTAGTCATGTCCAAGCAAGCTGACCAACTCGTGGCCGATTTGCAAAAAACGTTCACCAAACTCCGGGCGAATGGCATCAAACTCAACCCCGAGAAGTGCATTTTTGGGGTGCCAAGAGGAATGCTGCTCGGCTTCATTGTGTCTGAGCGAGGCATCGAGGCCAACCTAGAGAAGATCGAGGCCATCGACAAGATGGGCCCAATCTAGAACCTCAAAGCGGTACAGCGAGCCACGGGGTGCTTGGCCGCACTGAGCCAATTCATCTCGTGTCTCGAGGAATGAGTCCTCCCCGTGTACCGCCTTTTGAAGAAATTCGAGCGATTCATGTGGACCCAGGAGGCCCAGGAAGCTCTTTATCAGATCAAAGCCATCCTGACCAAGGCACCAATCCTTGTTGCCCCCACCCCGAGCGAACTGCTCTTGCTCTACATCGCGGCGACTACACAGGTCGAGAGTGCAGCCCTCGTGGTATAGCGAGAAGAGGAAGGACACGCTCTCAAGTTTCAATGCCCAGTATACTTCATAAGTGAAGTCCTCGGAGACACAAAGACGCGCTATCCACAGATCCAGAAGTTGTTTTATGCCATCCTGATCGCCAAAAGGAAGCTGCCACTACTTCGACTCGCATCCAATCACCATGGTGAGTTCGTTCCCTCACGGTGAGATCATTAACAACCGCGCTCCACAGGTCAGATCGCAAAGTGGGTGCTCAAACTGATGGGTCAAGGGATAACGTATGTCCCGTGAACGGCGATCAAATCTGAGACCCTCGCCGACTTTGTTGCGGAATGGACTAAGATCCAGATGCCGCCAGCACCAGCCGACCATGAGTACTGGATTATGTACTTTGACGAGTCGCTGGTCAGGACAGGCATAGTGGTCGGGCTGCTCTTCGTTTCCTCCTTCGGGGTACAAATGAAGTACATAGTCCACCTACACTTCTTGGCCTCGAACAACACGTCCGAGTATGAGGCACTCATCAACGGCCTGAAAATCGCAATCAAGTTGGGGATCTAACGCCTTGAAATCAGGGGCGATTCCCAACTCGTAGTCGATCAGGTCATGAAAGAGTCGAACTGCAAAAGAGAGACCATGGCCTCATACTGCCGTGAAGTTCGCAAGCTCGAGGATAAATTTGATGACCTCAAGCTTAAACATATCAAACGACGGTTTAACGAAGTCACCGACGCGTTGGCCAAGAAGGCGTCTGGTCGGGAACCAGTCCCGACCGGCATCTTCGCCAGTGAGCAACAAAGCCCTTCAATCAGCATCCCAAGTTCGGAGGGAGCCAATGGCACACTGCCCACCCAGGGCTTAGCAGAGTCACCCGCCCAGGGCTCGGGGGCTGACGGCGCCCCGACCCCAACCACAGCCGAGGTCATCGAACTCGAGGGCGCCACGCTCAACGCCGATCCGGCCGGCCAAGCCTTGACCGACATCTTGGTCATGGAAATCGCCACGCTGACCCAAGGAAAGGCCGAGGAAGCCGGCCCCCCAGATTGGCGTCAGCCCTTCCTCGACTGCCTCCTACAGGAGAAGCTACCCGAAGACAAGGCCGCGGCCCGACGCATCGCACCCTGCGCCAAAACCTTCGCCATCGTCGGGGGGGAGGGGGGCTCTATAAACGCCCACCAACGTCCTGCAGCGCTGCATCCCGATCGAGCAGGGAAGGTAGCTGCTGAGCAACATACACGAAGGGATATGCTGCCACCATACCGCTCCCAGAAGCCTCGTCGAAAACGCGTTCTGAAAGGGTTTTACTGGCCGACGGCAGTGAACAACGCCGTAGAAATCATGCGCACCTGCGAAGGATGCCAATTCTACGTGGGACAAACTCACTTGCCGACTCAGGCACTCCAGACCATCACCATCACTTGGCCGTTCGCGGTCTGGGGACTGGACCATGTCGGGCCCCTCAAGAAGGCGCCCGGGGGCTTCACCCATTTGCTTGTCGCCGTCGGTAAGTTCTCCAAATGGATTGAGGCCCGACCGATCACACAGATCAAGTCCGAGGAGGCTGTCAAGTTCTTCCTCGACATCGTCCACATCTTCGGGGTCCCGAATTCCATCATCACGGACAATAGTACGCAGTTTACCGGGAAGAAATTCCTGTAGTTTTGCGACCAATACCATATCCGGGTGGATTGGGCAGCTGTAGCGCACCCCCGCATGAACGGGCAGGTCGAACACGCGAACGACATGATCCTCCAAGGCCTTAAGCCCCAAATCTTCGAATGACTGAAGAAATTTGGTGGCCGGTGGTTCGCAGAACTCCCGGCGGTGGTGTGCAGTCTGAGGATGACGGCCAGCCGAGCAACCGGATTCACGCCGTTCTTCATGGTGTACGGGTCGGAGGCCATCCTCCCAACAGACCTCAACTACGGGTCGCCGCGGGTCCGGGCCTACGACGAGGCCAGCAACGAAGCCTCCTTGGAGGACGTAGTGGACGAACTAGAAGAGGCCCGTGACGTCGTGCTCTTGCGATCGGCGAGGTACCAACAAGCACTACGGCAATACCACAGTCGACGAATCCGAGAGCGCGCGTTCAATGTTGGGGATCTAGTTCTTCGCCTGGTTCAAAGCAACAAGGACCAGCACAAGCTCTCGCCCCCATGGGTGGGTCCATACATCATCTCCCAGGTGTTCGGACCCGGCACGTACAAACTGCAGACCGCCGGCGGCGAGGAGTTCACCAACGCCTGGAACATCAAACAACTACATCGCTTTTACCCCTAAACTCTAGTTTCTGTTGTATATTTTTGACACACTCCCCTGATCGCTTATAAAGCGACCCCCGACCCTAATTGCATTGGGTCGGGCATCACTCGGGGGCTAGCCATGGTCCCCCTGGACAATAAAATCGGTCGGCAACCGGCGCTTTCTCAAGCATCTGGTAAGAGGAAAGGCAAATGCAGCAGAGCGGTCTCAGAAACTCGGTCGGACTGCGGAAGGCCGAAACACCCCAGTGACGGCGGCTTTGACGCTCACCAGTCATGCTGCGGCCCGCTCTGTTCGGTTGTAAACCTCACATATCTACTTGAAGCAAAGGAGAAACCCGGAAACCTCTGCACACTTAGTGAAATTGACAACAATAAAACTAAGTTCGGCCGACACAGGACCACATCCTACTCGGCCACAAGTTTGTTACAAAGATTAAAACGGGCACGACGGCCCAGTGCACAACAAACAAAATCTAAAGGGCCCACGACCGGCCTTCCTTCTCTGTCTTTGCAGTGAGAATTTGCACCTGTGGGGCCACCTCATCCTCGTTCGCCGTTAGCTCGTCGACGGAGTAGCCCGGTGCGAAATCTTTAGCGAGATACTCCAGCCTGATGTCCGCATAGTGCGAATGAGCGACAGCAATGGCACGTTGCACGCCGACGTATAGCGCGTCCGTCGCCAAGCTTCGCGCTCGAGCGAGGAAGCGGGTAACTTGGGTCGGCAGTGAGCTCGTTGTTGACGATCCTTAAGTGCAACTTTTGACTGTCAATTCCTGCAGAAATTGCATTAGATATAAACACCAAACATAGTGATAGAGTTTAATACTAATGAATTCCAAGAGTGTTGGTGTTTTTACTTGTTCTGTAGGAAATACCCAAAATGACACTATGGGTTTGAGATGGATCCCAATATATCATTATCATAAATTATCTCAAATGCCCAATTGGAGTGCATCATTACGTAAAGCTCGTCGAGGCGATTCCAGAGGATATATTATTTATATATTTTGGACTTCAGAATAAAAAGATAAAGAAATCTAAAATTATTAAGCAGTGCTGACGTCAGCATGACGCCAGCACTGCTGTTGACGATGCCAGCGCCCAGGCGGGGGCCCAGCGGGCCCAACGCGGTGCCACGTGGCGCGCAAGGAGAGACGGCCGCGGGACTCAGCGTGCGCCCGCGCGTGCGCGGGGGAGCCGGCCTGGGGTCCTATGTGGCGCGGCCTGATTGGCTCGGCGGCAGCAACACGGTTGCGCCCGCGCGTGCGCGGGGGAAACCGGGGCAGGAGGCCCACGTGGCACACGGAGGTTGGACGAGGTCCGGCCAGGCGCGGGCTAGGGAGCTGAGCCGGCTGGTTTTGTGGGTGGCTGGCGGTTTTGTCATGGGTTTTGTCTGGTTTTGCTCCAACCGACCTGCAGAAGACACACAGGGGCACGGTTTTTTATCCTATGCACCCGGTTCTTCGTGGTTTTGGGCGGTTCTTCGCCCCCACCACCTGTGACGAGGTCAAGGAGGTGTCGTACCGCCTTTCCCATGTCGGTTCGCCACCAGGTGTCGCCAGGAGAGGAGTTGGAGGGGAATATTATTTAGATAAATTTTAGATCGTGCTAGGGAGAGCATTAGTTCAATCATGCATAAGCCAAGCACAAAAATAGACAAAGCGGCAATGATCATCATATTTCAACATGGCATAAACATTCTATCATCACAAGTAATCATATCATAAAAGCATCGGTGATATACATAGTGATCATGGCGATGATAAACAAAATGACACACTAACACACATGCTGAAAACAGAAAATTGCTACGCACACAAGCTTGCACACACGCTGAAAATAAATAAAAGAAAGGGGAAAAACTCAAACCACACGTGCGAGCAATTTATTCTCGGTCCTTGTCGATCACTCCTCTTGTCTTGGCATCTATCTTGCGTTATACCCTTGATCATAATACACTTGAGAAGCTCCTCCATCAAAATGTTCCGGCGGCGCCAATCGTAGAAGTTCCATTTGGTATGCAATCCTCGCGGTTCCATCTTCTAGTCGGTCTATATGCCTCCGGATAGCATTAATGTCCTCCAAGTTCCTATCGGCGTAGGCTCCAATTGTCCTTGTGCTTCTTTCCGGTTGTTGGAGATGTGCAAATTGAGCTCCAAAGGATGGATCCGGGAACACTCCTTGATGTGGCGGCGGTGTGTAGCCATAACTGCTATATGTAGGCGGTGGTGGATACATCGGTGGTGGCACCGACGCTCCATACCCCCATGCTTGAGCTGGTGCATGTCCCCATTGTTGCCCCCATCCTTCCGGAGGTCCTTCGCCATCCTTCCGGAGGCCATGTGGGGCTGGCCGGCCTGGCCCGTTCTTCAGGCCTCTGGCCTTCATCTTTCACTGTGTCGTCCTTGGTCTCAAGCCTTTCCATATGTGCTCCTTTTAAGCCCAAAAACCTGCGTAAACACAATTCCTCCAAAAACACATGCATATGCGAAAACGTCCCAGTTATAGAGTATGATCGTTAGTTTAGATATCAAATTCATGCCATTATTGAAGATAAACAAGGGTAAAAGTGTGTCACTAAGGAGCGTCAACAGCCGCGTCGGCCTCCCCTTCAAGCTAGGGTTTCCTCAGACTATTTATACCCTCGGTGCCAGGAGCCACAGAGATCAATCCACCAGAATTCGACGCAAAGAGGGACACACACCGAAGGAAGCCGACGGCCGCCGCAAGTCCTCGAGGTTGCCTAGGAGATGGCTTAGGCCATGCCCTAGCCGCCATGGTTGGCCCTGCGTGGTGAAGCCATGGTGGAGTTCCGGAGCCATGCCTTGAACTCATCAAGGCATATGTACATTCGATGGTGATATCAATCTACTTGTCTCGTTTACTTTGATCTTCTAAGATGCATGCTTTATCTCATATGTCTAGCTAGCATATGTTCTTAGTAGGAATAGATCTAATCATGGTGATTAGTCTATGCCCTGCGGATACATCTTAGTAGTGTACGGGAAGTCGGCCTAATTATCCTCGAGTGGTGACAGCATGCGGGAGGGAAAAGGCCGAACAAATGTGTAATGTTGAGTAGACGACTCTTTATCATGGTACGAGATTAGATTGGTTATCGTTTTGGCCAGAGTTGCAACTAGAAGACGGTAGGCTTGTGCTACCTTTGGTCATGTTACCTCGTGTTGTGGGGTTGTGATCCATTCATTACAATCATCAACTTCACACACATGTTTAACCTCATATGCAATCTATGCCTAATGCTAGAATTAGATCCGTTAGATTAGATGGAAAACCCTAGGTAGTTCATTGTCGATCCACGGATTGATAAACCTTGGGGGAATACTCTAAGAGAAAAGCTACCAATGATTTGTGTGCTTGTGGTTAACAATTGGCGCATTTAATGACCGTCAACAAGCTTTTCTGGCGCCGTTGCCGGGGATCGGCAACTCGAACCCTAGGGAGATCTATCTAATTTTTTTGGACTAACCCTAATTTTATTATTGTATATATCCTGCATTTTTGTTTGTGTCCATGAATATAGGTAAAACCCTAGACACAAACTGATCGAGAAGTTCTCGACATCCGGACTTTGGCAAGTCCAATCTCGCTCAAACAAGATTGATGGCTACATCAAGATCCTCTCCTTAGGGGTAGGTGCTAACTTTTGTTAGTGGCCCATCATCTACTATCGAGTCCACACCCAAAATAAGTAAAGATGAACAAGGTATGCCGCCATGTCAATTGATTTTTAAAGACTAATGTTTCTTGGAGAATTGTTTGTTCAAGATATAGGTGATGAATCATGCCCCGAAAAAGTCGTGAGATCCGATCGTCAACATCTCCAGAAGGTTGCTGTTGAGACCAGTTTTTTGCCCTTGATCAGAGAGGTACCATTGAGGAAAATTAGAAAATATAAAGCTCCATCAAGTCTTCTTTCCAACGCATCAAGAATCGTAATTTTTGGAGATCGGTGCAAGGAGTTATGGTAAAATTTTTGGACAGAACGTAGTGCCAGAGCAAAACAAGCATAACTCTTTCATCCGGAGTCCGTTTGAAGTGAATGAGCACTTGTTGGAAAGAAAATTTGGCACACATTGCAATGAAATAGAAGTTTGGTACATATTATGCACTGGGTGAAGAGGAATTCAATGAAGAATAGGCAGTAGCAAACAACCAAGAAAGTGATGATGATGTCAAGGGAAGATTGGAGGGCCTTGAGTATAATAGATGACGATTTGAAGTTGATCAAGACTGGAGGCAACAAGATCAGAAGCACCATGATGCTACCAATCTTCTCCAGTAGGATGCTCAATAAGCTTCTAGTTGAGTAATGCTACCAACGAAGGAAACCGCTCAGATCATCGACACAAAGCACAAGAGCTACCCATGATCCTGGCACCTTGGGTAAAGCAAGAACTATGGAGAAGACTCATCATTGGAGCTATGCTACTCGCTGGTGAATCAATGGTGATGACCTTGTAGCCTAAGGATGCACAACACGACGCTCCAAAGACCACAAGATTAAGATCATCAACATCTCAGGCTCAATTCGCAAGAAGGTACTGTTCACATCAAAAGTTTGTGCAACCTCTGAAGAAAACAACAGAATACCTTTGGATATTTAAAAGCCCCATGAAGTTCTGGTTCCATGGAAACAAGAATCAAGTCAATCGGAGATTTCTACAAGCAGTTATGATCAAAACATCGAAGGTCATGCATTCTGGAATTTTCTAGGCAGCACGCAGCGCTTAATGTTAAATGGGCATAACTCTCTCATTTGAACTCCGTTTAAGATGAGTGACCACTCATTGGAAAGGTAATTTTATAAACTTTTCAATAGATCTATACTTTGGTATATGTTATATTCTGGACATAGGGGAATATCCATGAAGAAGAGGCAGAAGCAACGTGATGAGAACAAGTTAGATGAGATAACGATGACAACAATGAAGAGGAGCTTGGGCAATCTTTTCATCAAGCATACAAGATCAAATTCAGAAGCTTAAAACAAAACAAAGACCTTCAGAACATTGGCATATGAAGACACAATAAGGCGACATTCGATACATGAAGATGTTTTGAGCAAACCACGACGAATTACACAAGGCAACATCAAGCTGCATGGATACTTTGGACTCTCGCACAAAGACCATGGCTTCGCATGAACATAATCGAAGTGAGAAAGTCTAGCTCTATGACTTTAAATGAAGCGCTTTGCGGGAGGCAACCCGATCTTTTGTTTATTATCTATATAATATGACGGTCTATATTGTGCTCTTTAATCGAATCATCAAGTAACATTGTACCATTGCTCTAATAAATGCCACAACTTTATGTTGTATGATCTAAATGTTATTGAGGGAGCACTTTGTTATTTGATCTTGGAAAACTTGAAGACCCTTTTGTGTGCCTATTAGTGTTTAGAGTCTTTTTCTTTGTGTCTTTTTAGAGAGAAATATGAGGTATGACACCACCCTTTGATTCTAAACTTGTGGCTAGTTGACTTAGGCTAACTTTTGTTTTGTTTTTAGACCACCGCATCATGTCATGTCATTGTGTTCATCCACCTCATGTTCCACTTCACGCCATGTTGTTCTCGCCCTTGCATTGCATTGCATGTTTTGTTTTGACTTAACTTTTTGTTAACCCACCTAAGCCTTCTTATCACCCTCGAGAAGAGCAGCCACTTCACCGCGACGCTCTCACGCCGGCAACGCTCGACAGCGCCGGGAGGAACTCCAAGAGGCCCGTCTCCTTTTGGAACAGGAGCGCGCGCGGGTCGAGCGGGAGCGAGAGCGCATCAAGCGCGAGCTTCTGCAGATTGGAGATGCGGCTCCGGCACGGGGCCGTGCGCGGGACGTGCAGCGCCAAATCGTCAACGATGACGGCGTCCCACCCTCGCATTTCGCCCACGCCGGGCAGAACATAGCCGCCGCGGCCATGCTCGTGCGAGGACTCCCCCCGCCGGCGACTCCTGAAGCTCGCAAGGCCCAGCGGGAACTCGGTGAGCTTCTGGAGCGAGCTGCGGCTCAGCAGGCCGAGAGTTCGCAATCGCGACGACGAGCGTCGCAGGTGAGCCACCGCGAGGCCTCGAGGCAGCCGTCCGGCGGGCACGGCGGACGCGACCAGCAGGGAGTATCGGTGCATCAGCCCCGTCCCGCCGAACGCGCGGCCCTTCAGGCTCCGATCCTGAAACGGGTCGGCCCGATCCAGGACGCCCGGAGCATCCTGAACGCCCGCCGACGACGGCTCCCCGAGGCCGAGCCCGAACGGCAGCGAGGGCGCGCTCCTCGCCGTGGCGGCCGATACGACGACGACGAGGGCGAGNCTTTGGATATTTAAAAGCCCCATGAAGTTCTGGTTCCATGGAAACAAGAATCAAGTCAATCGGAGATTTCTACAAGCAGTTATGATCAAAATATCGAAGGTCATGCATTCTGGAATTTTCTAGGCAGCACGCAGCGCTTAATGTTAAATGGGCATAACTCTCTCATTTGAACTCCGTTTAAGATGAGTGACCACTCATTGGAAAGGTAATTTTATAAACTTTTCAATAGATCTATACTTTGGTATATGTTATATTCTGGACATAGGGGAATATCCATGAAGAAGAGGCAGAAGCAACGTGATGAGAACAAGTTAGATGAGATAACGATGACAACAATGAAGAGGAGCTTGGGCAATCTTTTCATCAAGCATACAAGATCAAATTCAGAAGCTTAAAACAAAACAAAGACCTTCAGAACATTGGCATATGAAGACACAATAAGGCGACATTCGATACATGAAGATGTTTTGAGCAAACCACGACGAATTACACAAGGCAACATCAAGCTGCATGGATACTTTGGACTCTCGCACAAAGACCATGGCTTCGCATGAACATAATCGAAGTGAGAAAGTCTAGCTCTATGACTTTAAATGAAGCGCTTTGCGGGAGGCAACCCGATCTTTTGTTTATTATCTATATAATATGACGGTCTATATTGTGTTCTTTAATCGAATCATCAAGTAACATTGTACCATTGCTCTAATAAATGCCACAACTTTATGTTTTATGATCTAAATGTTATTGAGGCAGCACTTTGTTATTTGATCTTGGAAAACTTGAAGACCCTTTTGTGTGCCTATTAGTGTTTAGAGTCTTTTTCTTTGTGTCTTTTTAGAGAGAAATATGAGGTATGACACCACCCTTTGATTCTAAACTTGTGGCTAGTTGACTTAGGCTAACTTTTGTTTTGTTTTTAGACCACCGCATCATGTCATGTCATTGTGTTCATCCACCTCATGTTCCACTTCACGCCATGTTGTTCTCGCCCTTGCATTGCATTGCATGTTTTGTTTTGACTTAACTTTTTGTTAACCCACCTAAGCCTTCTTATCACCCTCGAGAAGAGCAGCCACTTCACCGCGACGCTCTCACGCCGGCAACGCTCGACAGCGCCGGGAGGAACTCCAAGAGGCCCGTCTCCTTTTGGAACAGGAGCGCGCGCGGGTCGAGCGGGAGCGAGAGCGCATCAAGCGCGAGCTTCTGCAGATTGGAGATGCGGCTCCGGCACGGGGCCGTGCGCGGGACGTGCAGCGCCAAATCGTCAACGATGACGGCGTCCCACCCTCGCATTTCGCCCACGCCGGGCAGAACATAGCCGCCGCGGCCGTGCTCGTGCGAGGACTCCCCCCGCCGGCGACTCCTGAAGCTCGCAAGGCCCAGCGGGAACTCGGTGAGCTTCTGGAGCGAGCTGCGGCTCAGCAGGCCGAGAGTTCACAATCGCGACGACGAGCGTCGCAGGTGAGCCACCGCGAGGCCTCGAGGCAGCCGTCCGGCGGGCACGGCGGACGCGACCAGCAGGGAGTATCGGTGCATCAGCCCCGTCCCGCCGAACGCGCGGCCCTTCAGGCTCCGATCCTGAAACGGGTCGGACCGATCCAGGACGCCCGGAGCATCCTGAACGCCCGCCGACGACGGCTCCCCGAGGCCGAGCCCGAACGGCAGCGAGGGCGCGCTCCTCGCCGTGGCGGCCGATACGACGACGACGAGGGCGAGAGGACGCCGAGCCCGGACGTGCCGGGACCACGGGCCTTTAGTTCACGAATCCGAGCGGCTCCTCGCCCCGCCAACTTTAGAGTCCCGTCGAACTTCCCAAGGTACGACGGGGAAACCGATCCCGAGCTCTGGCTTGAGGACTACCGACTTGCCTGCAGGGCTGGAGGAGCCGACGACGATGATTTCATCATCCACAACCTGCCACTCCATCTGGCCGATTCGGCACGGGCTTGGCTCCAACATGTCCCCGCGGGACAAATCGGGAACTAGTCCGATTTGAGGGAAGTCTTCGTGGGGAACTTCCAGGCGACCTACAATCGCCCTGGGAACCCATGGGACCTCAGGAGCTGCAGGCAGAAGCAGGGGGAGATGCTCCGGGAGTACATCAGACGTTTCTCCCGGCAGTGTAACTGAACTCCCCAACCTCGCTGACGCCGACGTCATCGGGGCGTTCCTCACAGGAACGACGTGCAAGTCCCTCGTCCACAAACTCGGGCGGAAGAGCCCTCGTACAGCCAAGGAGCTGCTCGACATCGCCACGAGTCACGCGGCCAGTGAGGAGGCAGTGGGTGCCATCTTCCACCAGTCTGCCGAGCCGAAGGGCAAGCAGACGGAGGCAGCCGAGGAGGGCCCGTCGGGGCCCCCCGCCAAGAAGAAGAAGAAAGGCAAAGGCAGGTGCCACGACGGTGAGGCCGCCTTGGTGGCCGCGGCCGACCTCCAAACCCCCGACAGGAGAGGTCCCCGACCACTTCGAGAGGAAGTGGAATGGCCCGTGCCCGAATCACGAGTATCCTGTCAAGCACCTGTACAAGGACTGCTCCCTCATGAAGAAATTCATGGCTGGGGGACCCCGGAAGCCGGCACCACGACCGAGGAAGTCCGACCTGGCCCCGAAGGAGTTGAGGGCGGGAGAGAACATGGACACCGACCCCTATCCGGAGCCAGACGGCTGTCTGATGATTTTTGGCGGGACAGAGGCGTCGGTGAGCAGAGGGCGAGCCAAGGTGGAGCGCCGAGAGGTGTATGCCGCCGAACCGGCGACCCCGACCTTCCTCAAGTGGTCGGAGGCGTCCATCACCTTCGATCGGGCCGACCATCCGCAATTTGTCCCAAGGCCGGGCAAGTACCCCTTAGTGGTCGACCCGGTCATAGGACGCAAGCGCCCCACCAAGGTGCTGATGGACGGTGGGAGCGGGCTCAACATCCTCTACGCTGACACGCTAGACGCCATGGGGATTGACCGAGGACGTATCCGTCCGACAGGGGCACCATTCCACGGAGTGGTCCCTGGTAAGCAGGCCGTCCCTCTCGGGCAAATCGACCTGCCCGTTACGTTTGGAACTCTGACCAACTTCTGGACGGAGACCCTCACGTTCGAGGTGGTGGGATTCCATGGATCCTACCACGCCATCTTGGGCCGCCCATGTTACCCGAAGTTCATGGCCGTCCCCAACTACACGTACCTCAAGCTCAAAATGCCGGGGCCGAAGGGGGTGATCATGGTGGGAGCGTCATTCCAACGAGCTCACCAATGCGAGGTGGAAAGCTACGAGTTGGCATCAGCCATCATCGCGTCAACCGAAGAGCTCACCCCTATAAGGGCGTGACTTGTCAAGGAGGCGCCTGACTTCATTCATGGCTCGGCGTCGTTCGAGCCGCTCGAAGGCACCAAGGAGGTCCAACTGGACCCCGACCATCCAAGTGAGAAGGTGGCGTGGATCGGGACCAAGCTGTCTCCCAAATAGGAAAGCTCGCTCGTCGACTTCCTCCGCGCGAACGTCGACGTGTTCGCGTGGAAGCCCTCGGACATGCCGGGCATTTCGAGGGAGGTCGCCGAGCATTCCTTGGACATCCGGTCCGGGTCCCGACCCGTGAAGCAACGCCGCCGACGCTTCGACGACGAGAAGCGCAGGGCAATCGGCGAGGAGATCGCGAAGCTTCTGGCGGCCGGCTTCATCAAGGAGGTGTATCATCCCGAGTGGTTAGCCAATCCCGTCCTTGTATGAAAAAAGAATGGGAAATGGAGAATGTGTGTTGATTATACTCCTCTTAACAAAGCGTGCCCAAAGGACTCTTTTCCTTTGCCACGCATAGACCAGATAGTCGACTCTACCTCGGGGTGCGTAACCTTATGCTTTCTCGATGCGTACTCCGGATACCACCAGATAGCCATGAAGGAGTCCGATCAACTCGCGACTTCCTTCATAACCCCGTTCGGGTCGTATTGTTACGTGACGATGCCGTTCGGGCTTAAAAACGCCGGCGTCACCTACCAACGGTGTATGCTTAGGTGTTTCGATGAACTCATCGGACCGACCGTTGAGGCATACGTGGACGACATCGTTGTCAAGTCCAAACGGGTCGACCAGCTCGTAGCCGACCTGGAAAAGACGTTTGCCAAACTCAGGGTGAATGATGTTAAGCTCAACCCCGAAAAATGCGTCTTTGGGGTACCCAGAGGGATGCTCCTGGGTTTCATCGTGTCTTGCCGAGGGATAGAAGCCAACCCAGAGAAGATCGACGCCATCGCCAAGATGGGCCCGATTCGGGAGCTGAAAGCGGTGCAGCGAATCACTGGGTGCCTGGCCGCGTTGAGTCGGTTCATCTCGCGTCTCGACGAAAAGGTCCTCCCTCTGTACCGGCTCTTGAAGAAGTCCGAGCGGTTCGTTTGGATGGAGGAGGCCGAAACGGCGCTAAATCACATCAAGGCGGTCTTGACGAAGCCGCCGATCTTGGTCCTGCCGAATATGGGCGAGGGCCTTCTCCTCTACATTGCGGCGACTACACAAGTGGTGAGCGCAGCGTTGGTAGTGGAGCGCGAAGAAGAGGGGCACGTTCTCAAGGTGCAGCGCCCGGTTTACTTCGTAAGCGAGGTGCTCGGAGACACCAAAATGAGGTACCCGCAGATTCAGAAGCTGCAGTATGCTGTCCTCATCTCCAAAAGGAAGCTCCGCCACTACTTCGACTCGCACCCAGTCACAGTGGTGAGCTCCTTTCCCCTTGGCGAGGTTATAAACAACCCCGACTCGATGGGTCGGATCTCAAAGTGGGCCATGGAACTGATGGGCCAGGGCATTACTTACGCCCCCCGGACGGCCATTAAGTCCCAGACCCTCGCCGACTTCGTCGCGGAATGGACTGAGGTTCAGCTACCCGCAGCCCTCGTCGATCAGGAGTACTGGGTGATGTACTTTGATGGCTCGTTGACTCGCACAGGAGCGGGAGTCAGTCTAGTTTTTGTCTCACCCCTCGGGGTGCGATTGAAATACGTGATCCGACTACATTTCCCAGCCTCCAACAACGCGGCCGAGTACGAGGCTCTGATCAATGGCTTGAAGATAGCTATCGAGTTGGGAATTCGGCGCCTCGAGATTCGAGGCGATTCCCAACTCGTGGTCAATCAGGTCATGAAAGAGTCGAGCTGCGAAAGCGAGACCATGGCCGCGTACTGCCAGGAGGTACGGAAGCTCGAGGACAAATTCGACGGCCTTGAGCTACGGCACATCAAAAGGCGGTTCAACGAGGCCGCCGACGCACTGGCCAAGAAAGCGTCCGGCCGGGAACCCGTCCCGACCGGGGTCTTCGCCAGTGACCAACAGAGCCCTTCGATAATGCTCCCCCGCTCGGCACAGGCCGGGCCCCACGGTCAAGGTCTCCCGGAGCGGACCGCTCCAGGCTCGGGGGCTAGCGAGGACGAGGCCAAGGCCACGGAAGGGTCGGAGGTCGGCGCCGAGCCGACCGATCAGGCCCTGTCCGACCTACTCGCCCTTGCCGTCGCGACGCTGACCGAGGACCAGGCGCCAGACTCCGGCGCTCCGGATTGGCGACACCCCTTCCTCGACTACTTGCTGCGGGAGAAACTCCCGACGGATAAAATAGAGGCCCGCCGTGTTGCTCGGCGCGCCAAATCCTACGCGATTGTAGAGGGCGAGCTGTACAGACGCAGCCCCACGGGAATCCTCCAACGGTGCATCCCCTTTGACCAGGGCAAGGAGTTGTTGAGGGACATCCACGGGGGCACGTGCGGCCACCACGCCGCACCCCGCAGGCTTGTCGGAAACGCGTTCCGACAAGGGTTCTACTGGCCGACGGCCGTGAAGGATGCCGTTGAGATCGTGCGCACCTGTGAAGGGTGTCAGTTCTTTGCGAGGCAAACACACCTTCCTGCGCAAGCCCTCCAAACGATCCCCATCACCTGGCTGTTCGCTGTCTGGGGGTTGGACATGGTCGGGCCCCTCAAGAAGGCGCCCGGGGGCTTCGACCACTTGCTCGTCGCCGTCGACAAGTTCACCAAGTGGATAGAGGTCCGACCGATCACGACCATCCAATCGGAAGAGGCCGTCAAGTTCTTCCTCGACATCGTCCATCGCTTCGGCGTGCCCAATTCGATCATCACGGACAACGGAACCCAGTTCACTGGGAAGAAATTCCTGCGATTCTGCGATGAGTACCACATACGGGTCGACTGGGCCGCCGTCGCGCACCCTCGCATGAATGGGCATGTAGAACGCGCGAACGGGATGATCCTGCAAGGGCTCAAACCCCGAATATTCGAGCGTTTGAAAAAGTTCGGAGGGCGTTGGGTCGAAGAGCTCCCGACGGTAATCTGGAGCCTGCGCACGACGGCGAGTCGCGCGATGGGCTTCACCCCGTTCTTCATGGTATACGGGTTGGAAGCCATACTCCCGACCGACCTCGACTACGGGTCCCCGCGTATCCGTGCCTACGACGACGAAGGCAATCAAACCTCTCTCGAGGACGCGGTCGATCAGCTGGAAGAGGCCAGGGAGGTCGCTTTGGCTCACTCGGCAAAATATCAACAGTCCCTACGGCACTACCATGACCGGCGCATCAGGGGCCGCGCGTTCCAGGTCGGCGATCTAGTGTTACGCCTCGTCCAAAGCAACAAAGGCAAGCACAAGCTCTCGTCACCCTGGGAAGGCCCGTTCATCATCTCCCAGGTCCTCCGACCCGGCTCCTACAAGCTAAAGAACGCGGAGGGAGAGGAGTATGCTAACGCCTGGAACATTGAGTAGCTACGTCGCTTCTATCCCTGATTATTCTAGGCTACATGTCATTATTCGAATGTGTTCCTTTCGTTTAAGAAGTGACGCCCGACCCTAGTCTCCTGACCCAGGGTCGGACGTCACTCGGGGGCTAACATGCGTCCCCCGGGTCCTTGACTCTCGGCAAATTCACATACCCAAGACTAAGGAAAAAGGGTACTTGCTAATGAAGCGACATGCGCTCGCTAGTCGGAACGCTAAAAGAGCAAAGGCCCCAGTGGCAACGGCTCAAAAGCTCACTAGTAAACCGCATGGCTCGCTTCATTTCAGGCGTGCCCTGACTCTTAGCCAAGGAAACGCGAAAGGCCAAGCGTTAACGACACAGACGATTAAGTTCATTACACAAGTGAATATGATTGTCTGAAAACCAAAAGAAAAGAAAAGAAAACTAATCAGGGCGCCCACGGCCCTTCTTCTTCCGCAGTCTTGGTGGCGAGGACAGAGGCCAGCGACGACACCTCCTTTTCAAGCGCCACCGCCCCATCCGGCGTCGTACCAGGAGCAAACCCGTCGGCGAGGCACTCCAGGGCGATCTAGGCGTAGTGGGAGCGGGCGATGGCGAAGGCGCGGCGCACCTCGAGGAAGAGCCCATCGCTCGCCATGGCCCGAGCCCGAGCTGGGATGCGGCTGGTGTCGACGAGCAACGAGCTCGGCCCTCGCTGCGACCTCATCCCAAGGTCGTCGAGAACGACACCGACCTTCGTGCGGAGGGCGTCGTACTCGTCCCCCTCCTGCCACAGCAGCCCTTCGAGGTTGTGCGCCTCGGCCTCGAGGCCCTCGATAGTCGCGCAGTCCCTCACTGCCGCCTCGCCCAAGGAGGCGCACATCGCCTCGGCGGCCACGCGGGAACCCCGCTCAGCCGCAAGAGCCTGTTGCGCAGCCTCGAGGTCACGGGCCTGCGCCTCGCTGAGGCGCCTGGCCTCGTCGCGCTCCACCGCCTCCTGGGCCAGCTGGGTGTGAGTCCTGTCAAGGACGGCGGTGATGCGGTCCCGGTCTGTCGGATGTTTGGACCCGGCAGTCCACACAGGGTAGCCTACGTGGTTGATTTGTTGAGGGACAGATCGAGGATCAGAAGCCGATGGTAACACAAGACGCAAGGATTGAACAGGTTCGGGCCGTCGAGATGACGTAATACCCTACGTCCTGTGTTGGGGGTGATTGTATTGCTGTGTATGAAGTTCCTGAAGGATCTCCGTAGTTGGGTTCTGTCCTAGGTTTCGTAGATGTTGTAGATGTTCGTGTTCTGGAGGGGGGTCTCAAGGCGCCTTATATAGTCCGGCTGCCTTGAGTTACAAGTCGGCCAGAGATCGTAACCTACCCGAAATACAAGGATTCGATCCTATAACGATTACAGATATCTTTCCCTATAATTTCGGCTAGTTTATCTTGATCTCCGAGCTTCTTGCGGGATACGCCGTCTCCTTCCTTGCCGCGCGCGCCGTCGTGCCCATCCGGTTCGCCCGACTGGTGGGCCTCCCGACTGGTGGGCCACCCAGTCCGACAAACCGGTCCAGTTGCACTCGGATT
>CM014274.1:46182223-46247214 GCA_004135705.1 Alloteropsis semialata | reverse complement strand
GGGGCCGATGACCCCCCGCTCGCGAAGGCGGAGGACCACCGCATGGAGACCGGACAGGTGCGGCCGCTCCGCCCTAGGGGGCCCCAATACCAGGTGTCAGGCCGATTCTCGATGGTCCTTCCCGTAAAGGCCGGGAGAGGAGCGGCCGGGTCGCTCCGCAGGTAGAACCACCGGGGATGCCACCCCTTGTTGGTGGTCGTCAGGGGAAGCTTGAGGTAGTTCTCGCCCTGACGCGGGCGCAGCCGAGCGGCGTCAGCCGCCCATCTTTCTTCACCTCCTCGACATGGAAGTAGGACCTCCAGAGGTCGAAGTGGGGATCGATTCCGAGGAATCCTTCGCACAGGGCCACGAACACGGCGACGTGCAGCAGCCCGTTAGGGTTGAGATGCTGGAGCTCAATCCCGTAGTAGTGAAGGAGTCCGCGGAGGAAAGGATGGGGGAAGCCCAAAACCCCGTTCATGAAAGGGGATGAAGGACACGACATACCCATCGGCGGGGGAGGGGACGGCCTCGTCGCCCGGAGCCATCCACTCCGCCAGATCGGTCCGCGGACACAGGAGCCCGCGCTCCACCAGACGCTCGAGCTCGGCTTCGGTGACGCAGGAACGAGCCCAGGCCATGACCGGCGAGTGGGGAGAGCGATGGGCGAAGGGAAAAAGGTACGGATTTGGGCAGGTAATGACGTAGGCGGCGGCGGCGATTCGGGAGCAGGCGAGCGAAGGAAGAAGAAGAGACCTCCGCCCCCCCTCTTAAATAGACAGGTAAGGGGGCGGGGCGGCGGGGAGCCTCGGGTCTCTCGCCTGTGCCGCAGGCCGAAGGGCCCACGCGGCCCCACGACGCGTGCCCCCGCTCGCCCACGTCTCCCACGCCTCGGGACTCGCGCCCCGGTTCTCTCTCTCTGAACCCTTTGCATTCTGTTTTCTCGCCCCGCCCTTTTTCATCGAATACGCTATTTCCTTTGTCTTTCCTTGCGACTTTATTTTTCAGGAAAAGGAAGATGGCGCTGGACCGTTCTCAGGCTGGAAGGCCATGGCAAAAAGCCCACAGGGGGTGCGCCCGATGAGAAACACGAACCGAAAAACAGCCTAGGAGTTCTAAGGCCGGCCCAAGGGTCCGACGGCCGCTCTGGGGCGCCCGAGCAAAGGGGCAATGACGGGCGGCCCGCTAGAGGCCATAGCCTCGGCACACGAGTGCCGAGGACGCCCCGACCTGCGTTCGAGCCCAAGGCTCCTGACCCCATGTATCTCAGCGAAAGAGAGGCAACGAGCCCCCGTGGTCGGTCCGACGATCATGGGAACTAAGGGGGTCGGGAACGCTGGGGATTTTCCGAGGTCGGTCACAAGCTGATCCGACGGTCCTCCCTCGGAGGAGGACCGAGGCCTCGCTCGATCCAGCCCGTTAGTAGCTCACCGGGAGCCGTGTTTCGGCCTAAGTGGCAAAACACGAGGCGTGCCCTAACCTTCCGTCCCGCGGAGGGATTGCGTGAGGGGAAGACGATAAAAAGACGAAACAACCTCCCCACCCCAAAACGGCCGCCTTGGGGAACACCGGGAGGCTGGAATCGCGAAAAAGAGACCGACCACGCGGTCGCAGAAAGACGCCCCGAGTCAACCAAATTCCTTTATTCACGAATAAGGGCAAAAAGTACATACGGCCGAGGGCCGTGGAATAATACAAACGGGTCTCGCCACCCTCGGTGGCGAAATCGGGCGACAAAGAGCGCGGGAGTTTCAGTGCCACGAGAAGGGCTGAACTGCGAGCGTCGCAGTCGTTCTTGTAGCATCTCCCCGCCCGCCGGCACCCTAAAGGGAGCTAGGCGGAGGTCCGCCCGCGGCGGCACGACGGCGTCGCGCCCCCGCCGGCCGCTTCCCTCATCCCAACGCCGACCGACCCCGAACACGGCGTCACGTCAGCGTCCGGGAAAAGGATGAGAAGCGCGGCGGTGGCTATACACGACTCCTGCAACTGCCCTGGCGAGGCCCGACCGAGGCCAAGCGCCGGGCCAAGTTGAGGAGACGGCGACAGCTCCACCGACTCACTCCCCCTCAAGCCCATTCCACCGCCGCCGAGGTGGGGCGGTCGGACGGAGGGGAGCTGCCGGGGGAGGAGTCGTCCTTCACGTGCGACGCCGAGAGGCGTCCCTCCACGCCGAAACTCCCTACGATCGCAGTCATTCTTGTGGCATCAGCGGGCTATTCCCCCACCCCTGGGGCCAGGGGGACGCCCCCAAGATGGTTCTCGTGCAAAGAATCTCATGCTAACGGGAGGAAGGAGAGGGGAGCTGGTCGGATGTCCAAAGAAAGGGAACGGAGGACCCTATTTATAGCCTGGAAATGCCTAAGCCAGCCCCTCGATAGAACATGGGAACATGCCGCGTGGCCTTCCCTGGCAGGGCCTCACGAGCGAACAGTAAACTCGCCCTAAAAACGAGGGATGAGGTGACGGCTCGAGAGGGAGGCAGAGCAGGTGTGACGAAAGCCCTGTCCGGCGCAGCAGGGGCATGTGCCCCTGAACCAGGGGAAACAGTGCCTCTGGAAAGACGGGCCGTACCCCAGTACCTTGGGCAGGCGCGGCGCCATCCTGCGAAAGTCAAACGGAAGTGACAAAAAGCCTTCGGGCGATTTGACAACTCGCCCGCAGGCTCGGGGGCTACACCCACCGGGTGCGCTCGCACGCCCCGGTGAGGGAAGAGACAAAAATTCGCCACAGTCTGCGGATGAACGATCCATTCACCCACAGGCTCGGGGGCTACACCCGGCGGGTGCGCTCGCGCGCACCCCCGGGCAATATCCGGACGAACGCTGAAAGGGAGCCCACACGGAGGATCCCCTATCCTCCGAGCAGGCTCGGGGGCTACTGTCGGATATCAATATCCGACCCACTCACCGACAGGTGGGACCTTGCTATTTTGAGAAGGAGATAGGCATAAGCAAATCCATAAACCGGGCTGGCAAGGGAAGCATCGAGCGAGAAGGGGGCCGGCCGACCCCATAACGCCTCGGCCGACCCCATAACACCTCGCCCCACCCTTCTCCGTCTCGCCCGACCCTTCTCCGCCTCGGCCGACCCCGCGTCACCTCGGCCGACCCTTCTCCGCCTCGGCCGACCCCGCGCCACCTTGGCCGACCCCGCGTCGCCACGGCCGACCCGACCCTTCTCCGCCTCGCCCGGGTCGGCGTCGGGCCAGGATAGCGTGGGACATCAGGGGGGCCCGGCGCAGAAGGGAACAAGGAGGGCGCATCGCCGCATATCTACCGCACGACCTAGTAACATTAATTGGCCTTACCGCACACTGCTCGAAGTGGCAGAAGGACGTGATGTGCACTGTTTTGGGCCGCCCGCGGGCGCCGCAAGGGGGGAACAGGACCATAGCAGGCGCAGGACTGCTCCGCACAGTGCTCCTGCCTTACCCACAGTGCTCCGCAGGCGGCGGGGCTTCTTCGGCAAGCTTCCAGTTGTTAGTTATTTATTTTTTCATTGGACACGCTTTGTAAGAGGGCTCTCCCCGGAGGTATAAAAAGAAAAGCGAGGCTTCGGGGAGAGGGGAGACGAATCACACACACACTTAGACGTTCACAGAGACTTGAGGCTTCTCCTCTCTCTCGACCGCTTGTAACCCCTACTACGAGCAACGCGAGTAACACGAGCTGACCGACACTGAACGTAGGGCGCTCGTGCCTGAACCAGTATAATCCCTTGTGTCCTCTCGTGAACCATCCGAGCCTAAACGTGCAATCCACTAAATTCACTAGTTGGTGATTTCTTGCACCGACAGGCATTTTCCCTTTACGGTCTTGTGTAAACATGGCATTTAGACATGATCGCGGATCATCATCATTTAGTTTTGTAAGCCTTGTTAGCATTTACATTGCATTGGTCAGTTTATAAGCTTTGCAATGCGCCTTATTTTTCTTGTGCTATGAGGAATTATTGACCTTGAGATAGACATTGTGTTTTAACCTTGTTTAACAAATCTTTATGACTATGGAGAAATTCGGCAATCTAGTTGTAAACATGGTGTTTAGAACTAGGTGTAAATGTTGTCTTTGTTTATATGCTTTCCTCTCATTTGCATACTCACTTTGCACACACGCGCACCCATTAGGTTTTTATTTTTCTCTTTCACTAGGTTAATTATGCCACAAGTTAAGGTCTTAGGGATGTCATTGGTTGTTGGCATTTGCTTATACTCCCGACCATCACCCGGGGGTAGTTTGTGTATTTCAAGTGTTTTGCAGGCATGAAGAAGGAATCCCATGAATTCGTGATCAAAATTACAACCAAGACCGTTGACATCTCCGAAGATTGAAAGGGACACTGCTGGTTCCATAAAAAATCTACACATGTTAAGAGATTTACAAGGAACAAAAAGTTGATATTCAGAAGCTCCATCAAATTCTCGTTCCAACGCATCCAAGATCAATGAATTTGAAGACCCATACAAGGAGATACGACAAAAACATTGGGCGCTGCGCGTTCTGAAATCAGCTCAGGACAGATTGCAGTGCTAGACTAAAAAAGGCATAACTCTTTTGTTCGGAATCCGTTTTGGGCAAATGATGACTCGTTGGAAAGAGAAATTTGTGCACTTTGCAATAGAGCAATGATTCAGTATATATTATGTTCTGGAAATAATGGAAAATTTTGTGGAAGATGGGGCAGCAATGAAGGCAGCAAGCAAGGAGGTGATAACGGTGCGAAGAATAATTGGGACCATGGCTTGATGATAAGAAGATGTTGAAGAAAGTTAAACAAAGGTAAAGAAGCATAAAGATAATCTCCAAACACATGACGGTTCACCATCTTTTCCATGCTTAGCAACATGCTAAGCATGGGGGAGGACTTGTTGGACGAAAAGGAAAAGGCCATATGGAGTACAATGATCGTGTTCACCACAAGATGCTCAAGATTCTTCTTCCATGCTAAGCACAATGCTTAAGCATGGGGGAAGCCGCGCTACACTCACTACAAGCATCGAAAGACGATAACTCTTCCTCAACCTTCTCTTTGTTCATCTACTTCTTAATGCTTGTATATATGTATGCCATCGACCATAGGTTAGAAACCTTTGTATATCTCTCTTGTTAATAACATGGCTACTAGGAGGACAACCTAGTTTTATTTTTGTTTTCTATAAATAATGATCACCACCACTTTGTGCTCACCACGATGCAATATTTTGAATGCTTTGCTTATGGAAAAGTGATGAAAGTTGCAGCCTTGTTTTACCTACATGATGTTGTATATGACTTGACTATTTGCTCTCTATAAAATGAACTTAAATCGATATAAATACCAGCTCTTTTATTTGTGGAGGTTAAATGACTAAATTCTAGACCCACATATTCCTTATGTTGCTCTTTGATTTAAGTTTACCGATGACCTTATGCCTTGTATTATTTTATTTAAAACTTGATTCTTATGCTATCTACATTCGTGAATCTCTTGCAAAGTTCTACCTACCAAAGCCTTTACATATACATGATCTTTCATGATGAAACCCTTAGATTTGCAAACTTATATTCTTGATGAGTTGGATTAAGATTGATTTCTATGGCTTGAGACTAGGAAGCTGGCCATTCCGTTTTTGCGTACCTTCCTTTTGCTAGCCTTTCTATCCATGCATTGTGAGTTTCTACTCCGGAAACTTCGCAAACTTCGCTGGATATCCACCCTAAACCCAAATATCTTTTTGTGATTACCTCCTTGACCACAACCCACAATTGAGTATGGATCATTTTCTCGATGGAAATCCACAAGAATCGAGAGCTTAATTTAGAGAACATCAATTTGGGAGGCATCGAAGAAACTCCCTAAAGATTCAAGTGCTTTTCTACAAGATCAAGATGGACTTTGTGTACTTACTTCAGCAATTATCAACCCTCACTTCTATGCTCGAGAACGAGCAATCGTTTAAGCATGGAGGGGAGGATGCTGAGTAAGTACTATGTTGCCAAAGGTTCTAAGGAGCAAAAAGAAAGAAAAAAAAGAAAGAAAAGAAACAAAGATGAAAAGAAAAATGAAAGAAAGAAAGAAAAAAAGAGAAATAATGCTCCTTAGTTCTTTTAGCTTCATCAAATTCCAAGTGCTTTCAAGACAATTCCATACTCAATTTTCCAACCATGTGCAATCCGATAACGAGGACTTCATTTGTGCCTCGGGATCATCCACTTGCCATTTGCACATGTCCACCTATCTAAATGTGTGTGTTCCATCCCTCTCTCTTTTCAACATTTATTCTCCATGGCCTTTTTGACTAGTCTCAGTAATTCCAATAGATCTCTCTCTTAGTTTGACAATATTTGAGATATAATATTTTGCTAGGATTGTTTTTACCTACCAGGCTCCACATAAGCCTTCCACTTTCATATATGAGTAGAATAGGTTGAAAATAATCTAGTATAGTCTTGAGCGACTTGACGAGATGAGGTGAGCTTTTGCAAGAGAATCTCACTTATGTTGGATATGCATCTTTTTGAAAACTCATCACGATGGAACAAGGTAAAGGTCTAAAGTTCACTTAAGTTCAAGAGCTTTGCATTTATTTATTATTGTGGCTTGTTCTTTATTGCTAGTCTATCTTCCATAATGAAAAGTAGCCTGTCACAACTTGAACTTTAAATGCTAAACACTTGAGAGCAATGTGTTTTGTTGTGTATAACTAAGTGAAGGGAAAACATTGAAGGGCAATGCTGATTTTCTAGCTAAGCAAAGATCATCGACTTACTCGAGGACGAGCAAGGTTTAAGCATGGGGGGATTGTTGACGCTCGTTAACGACACACTTTTAGTGCTATTTAAGTGGTGTTTTGGGACCAATTCATATACTAACCCGCCACTTGGCACTTGAAATAACCCCGTTTTCGCATATGCATGCATTTTTGGAGGATTTTGGTATACGCAGGTCTTTGAGCTATAAATGAGCACTTTTGGACAAAGATCAAGATCATGCGTAAGAGCGGAGGAATGAAGGCCATGTGACTAGGATTTCGTTTGCTCTAATCGATGGTGCACCAACCTCTAAGAATATGAAAGGGCAAGGACTTGAAGATAAGGTCGGATGACTTCGGGATCAAGGTGAATCAGGTAGACATATGGAACGACATCAAGATCCAATCTTATCCCGAAGCAACCGACGTCAAATACCCACATGCATTGGCAAAACAACTCCTGGAGGATCTAGAAGCTTGCAAGCGAAAGATGGGACCGAGCGGCCACAGAAAAGCCCTAGGGCCGGCAGATGTTCCTGCGCTGCCTCGGCCTCCTCTTTGAGCTAGGGTTTCCTCGGACTATTTATAGCCCCGGTGCCAGGAGCCACGGAGATCAATCCACCAGAAGTCGACGCAAAGAGGGACACACACCGAAGGAAGCCGACGGCCGCCGCAAGTCCTCAAGGTTGCCTAGGAGATGGCTTAGGCCATGCCCTAGCCGCCATGGTTGGCCCTACGTGGTGAAGCCATGGCGGAGTTCCGGAGCCATGCCTTGAACTCATCAAGGCATATGTACATTCGATGGTGATATCAATCTACTTGTCTCGTTTACTTTGATCTTCTAAGATGCATGCTTTCTCTCATATGTCTAGCTAGCATATGTTCTTAGTAGGAATAGATCTAATTGTGCTTTCTCTCATATGTCTAGCTAGCATATGTTCTTAGTAGGAATAGATCTAATCGTGGTGATTAGTCTATGCCCTGCGGATACATCTTAGTAGTGCACGGGAAGTCGATGTGATTATCCTCGTGTGGTGACAGCATGCGGGAGGAAAAAGGCCGAACAAATGTGTAATGTTGAGTAGACGACTCTTTATCATGGTACGAGGTTAGATTGGTTATCGTTTTGGCCGGAGTTGCAACTAGAAGACGGTAGGCTTGTGCTACCTTTGGTCGTGTTACCTTGTGTCGTGGGGTTGTGATCCATTCATTACATTCATCAACTTCACACACATGTTTAACTTCATATGCAATCTATGCCTAATGCTAGGATTAGATCCGTTAGATGAAAAACCCAAGGTAGTTCATTGTCGATCCACGGATTGATAAACCTCGGGGAATACTCTAAGGGAAAAGCTACCAATGATCCGTGCTCTTGCGGTTAACAATTGGCGCGTTTAAGGACCGTCAACACTTGTCAGTCGCCCGAGTGGTGACGCACGGGCGCCAGGGCGCCTTCGCAGCAGGGAGGCGGAAACGGACGAGGGCGCGGGTGCGGCTAGGCCGAGCTGGGCTGGGGCAAATGCGGGCCGTGGGGTAAGGGAAAGTGGAGGAAGGTAAGGCGGGCTGGACCAGGTAATTCAGGGAGCAAAAGTGGACTGACCAAAAGTTAAGGGGGCTAAAACAGACTTAAAGCGAGGAAAAAAATACACACTCAATCAAGAGCAAATTAAATGAGGATTTCAAATATAAATTCAAAACCCATCAAATGAATTGCTAGCAAACAAAATTATGCATCGACATGAGTGCACATACATGTTTCTACGCTTACCTTTGGTGTTACAAACATACTACTAATCACTTGAATTTTTAAGATGGTGTACGGGCAGTCAGCCCCCCAATGAAGTATGTGGCCTTTTTGGCCCAAAATAAGCCTATTTGAATAATCCTTGGGCCTTTATGCCGAGTTATCTACCACGTTCCCCTCAAAAAAAAGTTATCTAGCACATTCTTTGTCTATTATCTTTAGAAGAAGATCAATTTCTCATCCATCTCTGTGCTCCATCAGCACTATACACCCGTAGGGAGGGCCATGTCCATCTTGTAAAGATAGCCTCCTGTTCCTTCAATCCTACCACCTATCGATCAAATTTAAAGATGTACTAGAACAAGCTATATCTGTAAGAATCTAGGCATACGCAAGACAACACTATTACTTGCCCCCCCTATGGTGAAATCCTGGCTCCGCCCCTGGGGGACGGAACCCATCGTGGGCAGGTTCTCCGCCTCGGCCGACCTTGGACGAAGTGGTCGGGAGCGAGACCCGCCATAGGCAGGCCCTCTGCCTCGCCCGACCCCCTCCGCAGAAGTCAAAGATTCGCTCGGGCCCAGGGGTCCGGAGGGCTCGGTCTCGAGAGACGAGCGCTACCAATGACGCCGACGGACGCGACGGGCGTTAACTTCTCGGAACAGACGGAGCAGGCGTCATGCCCGTAACCCTGCGGCCTCTCTGTCATAGACGGCGCTAGCTTGCGGCGTAGAGGCGTCATGTGGCTCCGCGAAGCCCTCTACGAGGTGTCCTTCCAGGGCGTCATCAACAGTGCCTAGGAGGGTGTTGGTATTTCTTAGCATCACCACTTAGAGTAGTGATGGTACTAGAGATACTTCATCGTAAATCTAGACATTACAGATATTCTGCAAGCGCACAGAAGTACGTTCTAGCATTTCACCAGGGAGTAGTCCAGAGTATCGTTATTTGTTTATCCACAGGGAAAGCGTTTAGTTAAGAGAGAGGTGTCATTCCAATACATTTGCTTACAACAGCATTAATATACCATAATCTAAGCAGGGGTAAAGGATATAGAAATGAATGGATAATGTGATACACAAAAGTTCATTGCTCATCATGAAGGTAGTCTTAGTTAGTAACAGTACATTAGTAAAGATTACTAAGGGTTCATTAGCATCATACATATGAGACTTGGACATACTACAATACCCTATACAAGCTCACTCAATGATTATATGCAAGAGGACATATCGAGGTATCCAGTGGTTCCCTCATCAAGGGACGACAGTAGGACGTCTTATCATAAAGGCCTAATACCCACTCCCGTACGTGGAGGATTACAAAGGACGGACAGGGCTGTCACCACCTGCCGCCTACCTCTACTAATCCGTGGGGCAGCGGTACCCTCAATAGTATTCCATATCCCAAACACCATGCTTGCAATATGTAATACAACTCTATCTATCACGTTAATAAATAGAGCAACCAAGAGGCACATTGAGCCAATGTCATAGCATAGCATACATTCACTTGAATAAGGTGCAAGACATAAGTAGTATATACTAAGTAGATATGATATAACTAAGGCATACAACATAAGTATGAAGGTATATATGGGAACATATCAGGTGCAAACCAACCCTTCCGTGCAAACTATGGAAACTTCAATCTGGACCACACGATATTGATCCAAGGGTGCACTCAGGGGAGGTGGGAGGGGTGATTTGCAATACGACTTTGCAAATCACCCCTCCCACCTTCCCTGAGTTTTGCAAATCACCCCTCCCACCTCCCATGAGTGCACCCTTGGATCAATATCATGTGGTCCAGATTGAAGTTTCCATAGTTTGTACGGAAGGGTTGGTTTGCACCTGATATGTTCCCTTTCCATTAAGCTCAGAGTACTACAAATAAGTAAGAGAATACAAGAACTGAACTCTAGAACTTACCAAGACTCCTTCGAAAGCCCTTCAGAAGATCTAACACTATGACTATTACTACTAAGACTAAGACTAAGCTTGTAGCAAGGAGAGCTCTTCTTCTGGTGTGTGTTGAGTACGGCGCCCTTTGCAGGTATTTATAGCATCACATAGGCGGTTGGAGCCGGCCAGAGGCGGTTGCAGCAGTTTGGAGGTGGGCCTAGGTCGGCCGACCCTATGATGCACCATCTTCTGTGTTGCACGGCTCAAATGAACTCCTGATGGCGGTTTACAGGTACGGGTCAAGGAGGGAGCGAAACGGCCGCAGGGCCAAGTCGGCCGACCTGGGTACGCCGCCTTTCGGCCCCACTCTTCTCTGGTAGACTGTCATGTGGGTCCTTATGACGGTTCCAGGTGGGTATACTCTGTTTAGGTGCAGATGAGTTGAGGTGTGGGCCCTTCAATCCGTGGAAGTGACACGTGGCTCATTCTCACCCTAGACTTGAACCGACCATGATTCAACGTCAATGATCCTTCCTTTGTGTGTTTCTTTACCTGTGTGGAAAATGGGCTCGATTGGGGTTCAGGCCCGGTCGCCCGACCTAGCCAGGTCGGCCGACCTGGGTCTGTGCCCAGTTTCATCCATCTTTTGCACCGTAGTTCCTGTACTCAAATATATTCTAGATATGCATGGTATAGCATTATTTGAATACTAATGTCTAAGTTATGCTTGATCTTTGTTGGTTTTCTGAGCCTACTGACGTTCGGATTTTCCGTTATAAGGACCGTCAACAACTCCCCCATGCTTTGCCTTTGCTCGTCCCGAGCAAAAGACTAAAACCTTAAGGCTCAGTGGATCAGGAGTTGCTTCCTCATTACTCCTCAAAAGTACCAGTGGTTCAACAAGATATTCTACCAAGAATTGAATAAGCTAGTAAAATAAACTTCCCTTATTACCTTGGCCTTTTATGGGGCTTGTAGCTTCTCCTTGTCTTGGGCGGTTGATGGCTAGAACAACTTAGACTAAGCACCTTGCCTTCTACCTTGCTTAACAATCAAACCGGAGGTTTTGGAAGTTTTTCAAAAGAACAGAGTTCCTTAGGTGGTACTCTCAAGTCACTCATGGTGTATTTCCTTACCAATTTCCTCTCTCAGCTCTCATGTCACTCATTGGAGTGGAGTTTGTGCTAGGAGAGCTTTATTGCATACTTGTGTAATGCACATATTGTAAAGTCAAGATCAGGATTCAAAGAGAAATAAGTCATACTCTCAAACCAAGATGTGCACGTGTGTAGGTGGCATGGTAAGAGATAGCTCCTTTTCACAGGTTCCTCTTCTCCTTAAAGAGTTGCTTTTTAGAGACATGGCTTTAATTTTTTTGAACCAAGAGCCTTCTTGCGCTCTCTCTTTTTATTAGATACTTGGACCTTCATGTGTCCAATTTTTTTTTCAAAAGCCCATGTCTCTTTTTGCAATAAGAATGGAGAAGAGTACCATACTTTATATAGAGCTTTTATTTGGTGGAACAATGGGTGTTATGTTCACTTCCATAGTAGAAATGTAACATGTATGAGGTGGCGTGTGCGTGATCTTGACTTTAAAAGCATGAAGTAATTCTTTAAAGATCACAATGACCTTGACAAAACTCAATACAAAAACAGGTAGCTCATGTAGGGGTTCTAAACAATATGAGCTTTGGTAGGGAATTTAATCAACATAAGGTTATTTTTAAAAGAGAAACTCCGGTTATCAAGTCTAGCGTAGTAAGATCTTAAGATCACTCAAGTCTTATCATATCATAGCCAACAACAACCTAGACTAGAGCGTGCATGTGCTACCCACAAATAGACAAGATAACAGAAAAGATCATGCTCAACCAGCAAACTCAAAGCTTAGGAGAATAGCAGGTTGAAACATAGGTACAAGAGAGAAATAAGAGCAACTATTGATCATGTCCAAAGTAAAGATTTAAGCATAGACTCAAAACATTAGGGGACTAACATGGATAGCTTTCATTTACTGACTTTATTCAAAAGAAAAGCTTTATTCAGCAATACTTACCTGAACTTACCTGATTGGGGGTCCTCCCCCAAGCTATTTTGTTGACACCGATAAACCTGTCGGCGCAGGACTTGTGTTTTACGTCGTCGAGCGAAGACGTCTCCGATGTAGGATTTCAATTTGACGAAGAAGCATCTGGCCCTGGAGATGAGGATACAGATGATTTAACCCGCCATACCTGTTTTACCTTCTTGTGGCGGTCGACAGCTTGTTCCGGTGTTTTCTTCGTATGTGCTTTTGCACCTCGTGTAGACTTCTTGTTGTTCTTTGCATAGTACCAGATGGCGAAATCCTTCTTCCAGAACTTCTCCATGAACTTAATCAGGCTGTCTTTTTCTGGGGGCATTACCTCCACCTCTTTGACGTTCTGACTATTTCTCTCATACTTGATCTTGATCATGGAGCATTGCTCCACCTTTGGCCTGAACTCAAACCTTTCCTTCTTACCATTAGTGTGAAGCTGGATCTCTCCAGCACCCACATTAATGTGAGCATCGGCTGTGCTTAAGAAGGGTCGCCCAAGGATGAGCGACGAGTCGTTGCTCACATCCATGTCCAGTACCACAAAGTCGACAGGGACGAAGCAATCCTGGATGCGCACCGGAATATCCTCGGCTATCCCCTTCGGGTAGCGGATCGTGGAATCGGCCAGCTGCAGTCTCATGGGAGTTGGGGACAAGGTAGTATAATTAAGGCGGTCAAATACTACCTTTGGCATGACGCTGACGCTTGCCCCCAGGTCACAGAGTGCGTGCTCGAAATGTTATGTCCCGATTGTACGTGATGGTGGGACACCCTGGGTCCTTCTTCTTTTTCGGGACCTTGTTTAGGATGGCTGCACTGCACTCCTCAGTCAACTTTACGACCTCGGTACTTGGGAGTGGTCGTTTGTTGTTGAGGATGTCCTTCAAGTACTTTGCGTAGGTCGGCACCTGCATAGCATCCAGCAATGGCACATGTATATTTAACTTTTGTATGACTTCTACGAACCTGGCAAATTGCTCATCCGCCGATGGTTTTTTTTGGCGTTGAGGGAATGGCAAGACGTTGCTGTCGTAGAACTCATGTGGTGCAGTTTGTCCAACTGGTGCTAGCTCGGCTTCAGGCTTTTCTTCCACTACAGGAATCTCCTTTCTTGGCACTGCTGTTTTTCCTGCATGGTTAGGTGGGACTGGATCCCGAGTAGCCTTACCGCTCCTCATAGAAACAGCCTTTACATTTTCAAAGGAGGGATCCGGTTGCCCGGGAATTCTCCCCTTATCACCAGAAGGAACAGCGGCGGCTAGCTGAGCTAATTGGGTCTCTAGCATTTTATTAAAGCTCAGCTGGCTCTGGAAGGTGGAGGACAAACTTTCTATTTTAGAATTTATGCCCTCCAGAGCCTTATCATTAGCAGCAAGCCTCTTAGAGATAGATTCATTAATCTTGGCCTGACCAAGGACAAGATCTTTATGGGAAGGTTGGTTAGAAAAAGAGTTATTATTGTTACCTCCCTGGTAGAATGGGCGTTGCTGGTTCCAGTTCCCTTGAGGTCGGTACCTCTTGTTGCCGTTCACGAACTGTACCTCCTCTTGCGTCTCGGGGCAGTTGTTCCCTGAGTGGCCAGTTTCTCCACAGACTTCACACGTCATGTGTGAATCCATTGGCCCTTCATTGTCGGGGCCTCCATCCTTGGTGCGGTCATCAAGGCGCTTCATGATGAGATCCATCTTGGCGGCCAACATGTCCACCCCCTTTACGGTGTGCATACCGCATTTGCATCCCTGAAGACAGTCGTCATTCCAAGATTGGTTTGACATCATCTTTTCGATGAGTAGCTTGGCGGCAGCTACAGTCAAGGAGAGGAATGCCCCTCCAGCAGCAGCGTCCATGTGTTCACGGGCTGTCTGGGACAGCCCATGGTAGAAGTTTTGGAGCAGGATCCATTCTTGCATACCATGGTGGGGGCATGCCAGAATATAGTCCTGGAAGTGATCCCACGCTTCCGGAACCGTCTCCACAAACTCTTGCTGGAAGCTGGAAATACTTCCCCGAAGGGCATTGGTTTTCCCAATGGAGAAAAACTTCGCCAAGAAGGCGTTGGAGCACTTAGTCCACGTGTTCACCGCATCACGGTTGGAATAGAACCATTGTTTGGTTCTTCCCAGAAGTGAGAACGGAAACAGGCGGAGCCTGATGGCCTCTTGATCCACTCCTCAGATGCTTGATCCACTCCTCGGATGGTGATGGTCCTGCAGACCTCCAGAAAATGCTGTAGGTGAGCACTGGCGTCCTCATTGGCTTTCCCGCAGAATGGGCTAGCCTGCACCATATTGATTAGCAGGGCCTTCAGCTCAAAAGCATGATCCCCCATTTCCACCTCCGGACCCACAGGGATCTGGGCAGCGGACGGGGCAGAGTAGTCATGGATGGTCCTGTCGGCCATGGCTTCTTCCAGTTGGGGTGCTACGGGAACGGGTTGTTCTCCTTAGTTGGAGGATTCTCCGATGACTGGTTCGGTCTCCGACAAGAACACCTGAGGGATTATGACACAAGAACGTACCCTCCTTCCTATGGCATTCGGGTTCTCGACGTAGTTGGATGGTAATTGGAAACCAGTCATACACTACCCTGTTTCACATCACAGAGAAACAGAGCAAAAAGGGTAAACCTGCTAGATTACTGGCAATTAATCATGTTGCATTAAATGCATGGATGATCAAATCTCTTCAACCATTGATTTCCCCGACAACGGTGCCAGAAATGCTTGTTGGTATTTCTTAGCATCACCACTTAGAGTAGTGATGGTACTAGAGATACTTCGTCATAAATCTAGACGTCACAGATATTCTGCAAGTGCACAGAAGTACGTTGTAGCATTTCACCCGGGAGTAGTCTGGAGTATCGTTATTTGTTTATCCGCAGGGAAAGCATTTAGTTAAGAGAGAGGTGTCATTCCAATACATTTGCTTACAACAGCATTAATATACCATAATCTAAGCAGGGGTAAAGGATATAGAAATGAATGGGCAATGTGACACACAGAAGTTCATTGCTCATCATGAAGGTAGTCTTAGTTAGTAACAGTACATTAGTAAAGATTACTAAGGGTTTATTAGCATCATACATATGGGACTTGGACATACTACAATACCCTATACAAGCTCACTCAATGATTATATGCAAGAGGACATATCGAGGTATCCAGTGGTTCCCTCATCAAGGGACGACAGTAGGACGTCTTATCATAAAGGCCTAATAGCCACTCCCGTACGTGGAGGATTACAAAGGACGGACAGGGCTGTCACCACCTGCCGCCTACCTCTACTAATCTGTGGGGCAGCGGTACCCTCAACAGTATTCCATATCCCAAACACCATGCTTGCAATATGTAATACAAATCTATCTATCACGTTAATAAATAGAGCAACCAAGAGGCACATTGAGCCAATGTCATAGCATACATTCACTTGAATAAGGTGCAAGACATAAGTAGTATATACTAAGTAGATATGGTATGACTGAGGCATACAACATAAGTATGAAGGTATTTCCATTAAGCTCAGAGTACTACAAGTAAGTAAGAGAATACAAGAACTGAACTCTAGAACTTACCAAGACTCCTTCGGAAGCCCTTCAGAAGATCTAACACTATGACTATCACTACTAAGACTAAGACTAAGCTTGTAGCAAGGAGAGCTCTTCATCTGGTGTGTGTTGAGTACGGCACCCTTTGCAGGTATTTATAGCATCACATAGGCGGTTGAAGCCGGCCAGAGGCGGTTGTGGCAGTTTGGAGGTGGGCCTAGGTCGGCCGATGAGCCAAGGTCGGCCGACCCTAGGATGCACCGTCTTCAGCGTTGCACGGCTCAGATGAACTCCTGATGGCGGTTTACAGGTACGGGTCAAGGGGGGAGCGATCGGCCGACCTGGGTATGCCACCTTTCGGCCCCACTATTCTCTGGTAGAATGTCATGTGGGTCCTTGTAGGATTTAGGATACCGACTAGAGGGGGGTGCATAGGTGGTTTTAAACTTCAACCACAAAACTCAACAAGTTTTATTAGTAACACAAGGTGAAACCTATTTCTACTGAGTCTAGTCCTATGTCAAGGTTTGCAACCTAGGGTGACAAGATACAATTCAATCTCTAGGAAAGTAAATTGCTCAAAGTAAAAGCGATTATTAAGTAGAGCAAAGAAATAACCGAACAAGAGAGACGAAATTCATCCTGTGGTATCGATGACTTGCCGGTCACCCCTAATCCACGTTGAGGTGGATCCAAAGCTTCAACCGCTCCTCTATCAAGACCTCGCT
Source organism: Alloteropsis semialata (assembly GCA_004135705.1). Lineage (NCBI taxonomy): Eukaryota > Viridiplantae > Streptophyta > Magnoliopsida > Poales > Poaceae > Alloteropsis > Alloteropsis semialata. Next base: position 46,230,501 of record CM014274.1, on the reverse strand, counting down.
TGATGTATGAGCCGGCTTGAATCAATGAACCTCTCCAAACCTCGATTCACTAGTGTTGCTCTTTCCACTCTGGTGAGGTGAGCACAAACCTCTCACAATCAAGGCGGGAGCAACTTCACAATCTTCTTTGAAGTGCTTCAACCGACCACAACCACCAAGCCGTCTAGGAGGCGGCAACCTCCAAGAGTAACAAGTCGATGACGCTTGCTTGATGAATTCCTAGTGCCCCAAAGCTCAAACACTTGATGCAATGCACTAGAACTCTCTCACACTCACAAGAATGCAACTCTAAGCAATAGGAGTGAGTGAGAGGTGGAAGAAGGCTCAAGTATGTCAAATAAGCTTCCCAAGTTCCAAGAGAACCTCCTTCATCCCGTGGGTGGAGTATTTATACTCCCCCACCCCGTAACTAGCCGTTACCTTCAAATCCCGTGAAAACAGGGGACTGGCGGACCGTCCACCTCACACTTGGCAGACCGTCCGCCTCAGCCCCAACGGCTACTTACCAAAAGTCAAACGTGTCAGAGTTTACCGTTACGCAGCTGGCGGACCGTCCGCCCCTTCAGGCCGGACCGTCCGCCTCAGAGTTAGAAGCTCAGCTTTCCACGAGACTAAGGACCCATCAAAAGAACTGCGGACCGTCCGCAATATAAAAGAGGCCTGGAACCCCCAAAACATTGCCTCTGCGTAAACGGTCTGCTGACTTGGTCCGCTCCACATAAATCAGACAGGCGGACCATCCGCCACATAAAAGTGGCTTGGAACCTTAAAAACACGTCTCTGCATAAACGGTCCGCCCCTTCAGTCCGCTTCACAGAAAATGACAGGCGGACCGTCCGCCTTCAAAGTCTCAACAGACCCTTCAACACTTAGTTAAAATCTCAGAAAACTGGTTAGCATGCGGACCGTCCGCTTGCTACTGGCCGGACCGTCCGCCACCCACGGACTGTCCGCCAGCGGCCCACGGACCGTCCGCAGTACCACAATTAGCACACGATCTTTTCTCTTTTTCTTTCCCACTTTCTCAACGGTGTTAGCTCTCATGCATGCAAACTAACCATTTGAGCAAAGTGGCACTAGAAACTCGTCATGCAAATGAAATTGATCCCTCTTGATAGTACGGCTATCTAGCCTATCAATCCGGTCAAAAATCTTCTCTAAGCACCTCATGACCGGTAAAAAAAATATCCTATCTTTTACCTTTGCCTTGAGCTTCCTTGGTTCCAACATACATATTCATCGTTAATTAACCGTTGAAGCTCAATCATCTCACGGGACTAACCTATTCTCATATCCTCAATGAAATAGTTAGTCCAATATGGTTTTCATTAATTACCAAAACACAATTAGAGGGCCTAGATGCTTTCAATCTCCCCCTTTTTGGTAATTGATGACAACCATTGAAAGGAGTGATGAGAGAAGGTTTTTGAATTTTGAGAACGCTTACCCATTTCAATGAAACTGATATATATGAATAGATAAAAGAACTCAAAATTCATTTTGTAGAGAAGAACTCCCCCTACATATGTGCATATAATTTTGCATTTTGAATATCCTCATATGCATTAGATAAGAAATTTCCGGAGTTTCCCCTACAAAAAGGCAATCGAGGCTACACAAGATATATATAATATTCAATGAACATAAGCGATAAAGGGTTAGCCCCAAAAAACCACAAGAACTAGAACAAGCCATATTAAGCTAAAGAAATGAAATTACATCCAACAAGGTTCAAGCACAAGTTCTAGTCCCACACCACAAATAACTAGAGAGTATAAGATATTACAAGCCACACAAATAGTTCATGCAATGCAAAAATTAAACATGCTCATGCAATGTTCCATGATCCCAAGCCAAAGCTCCCCCTAACTCCATGAAATCTTCAAGATCACTCCACTTTCTTCCACTTTCTTCTCCCCCTTTGTCATCAAGGACCAAAAGAGGGTCCTAATCATCCTGAGGCGGCGGTGGAGGAGGATAAAATGGCTGGTGAGGATAGAACTCTGGAGGAGGCACTGGAGCCGGATAGATTGAATAGAAGTGATCAGTGAAGCCTGAGAAGGTAGTGAGAAAGGAGTCAAAACAAGTCTCAAGCTACTGCTGCCTATCCACAAGCTGCTGATGCTGCTTATCAAAGTGAGTCTGCATATTCTCAAGATTTGCATTCATTTGCTGCCCATATGCCTCAAAGTGGGTGTTGAAACCCGTCTGCATTTGCTCAAACTGAGTGATCATGGACTGCTGCAGAGAGGTGAAGTAGGGATCAAAGTAACCAGCTGGAGGAGTCCACTGTGGCTGCTGTGGCTGCTGTGGAGGAGGAGGTGGAGGTGGCATAGCCTGTGCATCGGCATCTTGAGCATCATGTGCTCCCCCTTGCTCATCAGGTACATATTCCTCCCAAGCCTCATTTGCATCTGCATCTAGATAGGCAGTTACTTCTCTCTCAAGAAATGCTCTATCATTCTTGAATGGCCTGAAGGGGAGATGCTTCACATTGCAAGGTCCTCTGAACCTTGTCTTGGCAAGAATGAGTGCCATAATATAAGGAGCATGGTAAAGGTTGATCTCATAGTTGGTTTTCTTCTCATTAATTTGATACATGATGAGAGTCACCACATCTATCCTCTCATTCGACATGACATGCTTCACAAAGTTTGGTGCCCATCCAATAAAAGCATCCTTATAGCCACTCTTAGGAAGAACAGTGACCCTAGCAATCTTGTTTAGCACAGCTGGATGGTGCCTTAGCCCTGTAGTCTTGCAGTACACTCTAGGAATATGTGTTCTTGCAGGCTCATAGAAAGGAGTGATGCTATGAAGGTCCAAGTACAACTCATCAGATATGTCAAAACTCTCTTCCGCACTAATGAAATCATAGTTAAGCTCATTTGCCACTGCAAATTCAGCAAAAGTAGCTGAGTACCTGTTTGTGCCTGTCATCCATTCAAGTTTCTTTTCTTCCATGTTCACCTCAGCTGTGGCATAGAACTGACGAATGACAGCCTCATTCCATTCACGCCTGTGCTCCATAAACTGCCTCAAGCCAAGATGCTCAAGTTTTGGAACAAGAGCACTCATCACGGGTTGATTAGCCATGTAGAAGAAGTCAATGGTTTGATGCTTGTACACATTTTTGTGAACCATGTGACCATAAAAAGCATCTTCCTGTCCCCGAGTATGAAAGAACAAGTTTGAGGTATCACGAGGCAAACCATATTGATAAGGAGCCCTAGCATCTCTGCATGAATTTTGGCTCCACTGTCTCCCTGCAAGATTCACAGTCTCATCAATCAGTTCATCTTCAGCCTCCTCAGCCTCTAACTCAACATCAGTCTGCACGTGCTCTGAGTCACTAGGCATATAGTCATCCCCTGAATCAGAATCATTTGCCCTAGGCCTTTTTGATGAACTCCCCTTCTTCTTCTTTGACACTACCTTCTTGGTACGACCACCAACACTGCCATGAATGCATTTCAATTATAAGTGACAACATATAGAATTGAAAATCCAACAATCATATAGGCTACTGTCCCAGTCGCTATCACAGATGACAGGCGGACTATCCGCCAGGGGGTGAGGGACGGTCCGCAGGTCACCTGGAGACCGTGACCAGCACAGTAACCATCCACTAATCCTTTGCCCGATCTCTAAGTATAGCCAATAAAACTGCACCAAATCATAGCCATGACATCCCCTTGACTTGCTCAACATATTCCACCAACTAGTTTTTCAAATCCATAGATGAAATCGAAATCCCCATATGAAACCCTAACCAAGAACATGAATGAAATCCATTGAGAATCACTGAGGGTTTTGACAAAATACCGAGAGGACATGATTCTTGAGGTGCGGAGGGTCCGGGGATGAGCTCCGGTTGGTCCGTGAATGCGCCAAAATCCTCCCTAAAGGTGTCCTTGACTTTGCTTTGGAGGAGAAAGAGACAGAGAGAGAGACACCGGTTGAATGAATGAGATAAGGTCCCCTCCCGTATACTAAGTCACAGTTCGGCGCGGGTCCACTTCCGCCCGACCGTCGCGGACGGTCCGCCAAGAGGGCGCGGACGGTCCGCCTGTGTCCTCATTTTTCTGATTTTCTGACCTAAAATAATATTCTGAAGAATATACTTTGACTCCTGCGGACATTCCGCTCGGTCCTCGCGGACGGTTCGCTACCCGCGGACGGTCCGGTCCATGTATGGCGGATGGTCCGCAATACCAGAAAATTCAGCCCCGAGAACAGCTGTCTTTTGTCACTTGTTGAATTTCTTTCTTGAATTTCTTCTCATACCTTTTCACAATGATTTCACTGAGATGTATGTGATTACCAATAAGGTCTTGAGAGAACTTTTGACCAAGAATCATGGAATTTATGCAATGAAATGAATACTAGATAAAAGATGCATAAATAAATTGCACAAAATTAGAGTTAGATAAGCAATAAACATGGGAGCCAAGTTTCAAGCCACATTGGAGAAGTCAATGACATTGAGCTCATTTCTCACGTAACAAAATCTTTGCTCATCCAATGGCTTGGTAAAGATATCCGCCAATTGATCATTTGTGCTAATTCCATCAATTATAATGTCCCCTTTGCTCACATGATCCCTAAGAAAATGATGCTGTATATCAATATGATTGGTTCTAGAATGTTGAAGCGGATTGTTAGCTATCTTCACGGCACTTTCATTATCACATAAGAGAGGTATATTTTTGAAATCCACTCCAAAATCAAGAAGAGTTTGCTTCATCCACAATAATTGAGCACAATAACTTCCCGCCGAGATATATTCCGCTTCGGCGGTAGAGAGAGCCACTGAATTTTGTTTCTTTGAAGACCAAGAAACAAGAGATCTTCCAAGAAATTGACAACCACTGGATGTGCTCTTCCTATCAACCTTGCATCCCGCATAATCCGAGTCCGAATATCCAACTAAGTCAAAATGAGCACCCTTGGGATACCAAAGACCGATATTAGGAGAATATTTCAAATATCTCAATATACGTTTGACGGCGGTCAAATGACATTCTTTAGGTGCGGCTTGAAACCTTGCACACATGCACACACTAAACATGATATCGGGCCTAGATGCGGTAAGATAAAGCAAACTACCAATCATGGATCTATAGAGTTTAAGATCTACCGGTTTACCTCCCTCATCAAGATCAAGATGTCCATTAGTAGCCATAGGAGTCTTGATAGGTTTAGCATCTTCTATACCAAATCTCTTCAATAGATCCTTCACATATTTAGATTGGCAAACAAATGTGCCTTCCCTCATTTGCTTGATTTGAAGACCAAGGAAGAAGCTCAATTCACCAATCATAGACATTTCAAATTCATTTGACATCATATCACCGAATTCTTTGCAATAATCTTCATTGGTTGAACCAAATATGATGTCATCAACATAAATTTGACATATGAATATGTCATTGTCAATCTTCTTAGTGAACAAGGTATTATCAACCTTTCCAATTTTGAATCCTTTTGAGATGAGAAAGTCCCTAAGCCTTTCATACCAAGCACGAGGTGCTTGCTTCAACCCATAGAGAGCTTTAGAGAGCTTGTATACATGATTGGGCTTGTCAAGATCTTCAAAATCGAGAGGTTGTTCAACATATACTAGCTCACTAATCTTGCCATTTAAGAAAGCACTTTTGACATCTATTTGATATAACTTGATATTGTGAGAGCAAGCATAGGCCAATAGAATTCTTATAGCTTCCAATCTAGCTACGGGAGCAAATGTTTCACCAAAATCCAAGCCTTCAACTTGAGTATAGCCTTGAGCAACCAATCTTGCCTTGTTTCTCACAACAATGCCATCTTCATTTTGCTTGTTCCGGAATACCCATTTTGTACCAATCACATTATAATTCTTGGGTCTCTCAACTAGCTCCTAAACTTTGTTCCGGGTAAAATTATTCAATTCTTCATGCATAGCATTCACCCAATCCGGATCATTTAGTGCTTCATCTACATGGTTAGATTCAACACAAGATACAAAAGAGAAGTGTTCACAAAATGAAGCAACATGAGATCGAGTTTGAACACCCTTACTAATGTCACCCACAATTTGATCAATGGGGTGATCCTTGGCGATGGCATGATGAACTCTTGGTTGATCAATAGGTTCTTGTGTAGAAGTTGAAGGTTGTGTGGTAGTGACAATTTGCTCACTAGATGAAGTTGAATTGACATTACTTGCTTCACCATCACCTTGAGATTGAACATTATCACTTGTAGTTGAAGTAGAGGGATTCACTCCAATAGAAATTGATGGACCATTATCATCATCTTCTTCTCTTCTAGGTCTAACATCACCAATAGACATGGTCTTCATAGCTTCCCTCAACTCATCATTTCTTACATCTTCTAGATTTTCTCTCTTCTTGTGAGCCATTTGTTTCATCAAATTCAACATCATAGGCTTCTTTCACAAATTCCTTGGACTTGTTATACACTCTATAAGCCTTGCTACAAGATGAATATCCAAGAAGAAATCCTTCATCGCACTTGCTTTCAAACTTTGATAGTCTAGTGCCTTTCCTTAGGATATAGCATTTGCAACCAAACACCCTAAAATATGAAATATTTGGCTTTCTTCCAATGAGAAGTTCATTTGGTGTCTTGTTGAAGAATCTGTGACAATAAAGCCTATTTGATGCATGACAAGCGGTATTGATTGCTTCGGCCCAAAGAGAATCCGACACATTGTACTCCGATAGCATTGACCTTGCCATATCAATCAAAGTTCTATTCTTCCTTTCAACAAGACCATTTTGCTCCGGTGTATACTTGGTTGAGAATTCATGTTTGATTCCCTTCTCATCACAAAATTCCTCAACTCTTGTGTTGTTGAACTCACTACCATTGTCACTTCTTACTTTCTTCAATTTGAGCTCAAACTCATTCTCGGCCCTTGTTACAAATTTCTTGAATATATCACAAGTGTCGGCATTGTCATGAAGAAAGAATACCCATGTGTATCTTGAATAGTCATCAACAATCACAAGACAATAGCAATTGCCACCAATGCTTCTATAGGTTGTAGGACCAAACAAATCCATATGCAATAATTCCAAAGGTCTTGTGGTTGACATAGCACTCTTGCTAGGATGAGAGTTTGACACTTGTTTGCCGGCTTGACAAGCACTACACAATTTGTCCTTGTCAAACTTTACATTCTTCAAGCCTTCTACTAGATCATGCTTCAATAGTCGGTTGAGTTGCTTCATTCCAACATGAGCTAGTCTTCTGTGCCATAACCAACCCATAGATGATTTGGAGAACAAACAAGTGGTCAACTTGGCATGACTAGATGAGAAATCCACCAAATATAAGTTCTCATGTCTAAACCCCTTGAAAATGCAAATGCTCTCATCTTTACTAGTCACTTCAAATGTCTCACTAGTAAAAGAGCACTTATGACCGAGATCACAAAGTTGAGATACCGATAATAAATTAAACTTGAGAGAATCAACCAATAACACATTTGAGAGAGAATACTCATTAGAGATAGTGATCTTGCCCAAACCCTTTACTTCACCCTTGCCATTGTCACCGAAGGTAATATTATCATAACCGGATTCTTCATCAAGAGTAATAAAGATATTTGCTTCCCCGGTCATGTGTTGAGAGCATCCACTATCAACCACCCAATGTTTACCTCCGGCCTTGTAATCCACCTACAAAAGAAATTCACTTGCTTTTAGGTACCCAAATTTGCTTGGGTCCTTGGATGTTAGTCACCAAAACCGTAGGCACCCATATGGCTTTCTTCTTAGTGCCACTAATGGGAAGACCAACAAATTTAGCACAAACTACACCCCTTTTATCTTTCTTAAGAACATAGGATGCATCAAAGGATACGGGCTTCTTGCTCTTGCATTGGTGATTAATATCAACTTTCTTCTTGCAAATATGGCAAGACATATGAGTTTCTTCTTCATTACGAAGTACCTTTGACTTGACAAATTCATTCACTACGGTGGGTGAAAGCCTTTTCCCCTTTCTTGGGCAAATATCCAAATCCATTCTTGTTCAATGTGAACTTTTGATTTGTCCAACAATGATTGAATCTTACATGGCTACCAAACCATTTAGTAAGATCCTTGGATAGACAATCAATTTCCTTCTTCAAAGATTCATTTTCCAATATAAGAGAAGCATCACATGAAAATCCGTCACTTGAGCAAGTGCCATCACTTGTGCTGCAAGATGGGTTAGATGAACTAGGAGCACTATATAAACTTTCAAGTTTTTCATATTTAGCACATGAATCATATTTAACTTTCATGGACTCTTTGCAAGAAGAGTGTGATGAGCTTCCTTAAGCTCCTCATGCTTTTCCTTAAGTATCTCATTCGAGGTTTTAACCTTGTCATGAGAGTCCTTAAGATTTTCATGAGAAGTCTTTAGCTCCTCATGGAGTTCTTGAAGAGAGAAGTATTTTCTCTTCAAGTCCGATATCTTTTCACTCTTCTTGCGCAATAGTTCATTAGAATCATTAAGCATTTGAACTAGATCATTATAAGATATTTTATTATCATCATCAATAATATCATCTAGTTCATCATCGTTTGATACCTTTGCTTCACCTTTTGCCATAAGACAAAAAGGCTTGGAGAAGAGGGATGGAGCTTCCTTGATGGCGATGCCGGCAATTCCCTTGGAGGACTTCTCATCATCATCATCATCATCATCCGAGTCAGAGCTATCATCGGAATCCCACTTCACATAGTATGCTTGACCATTCTCTTCTTCTTGAAGAATTTCCTCTTCTTCTTGTCCTTCTTCTTCTTGTTTGGGCAATTGATAGCTATGTGCCCAATTTCATCACACTCAAAACACTTCTTGTCTTCAAAAGGATTTTTCTTTGAGGATTGACCTTTCTTGTCATAATTCTTCTTCATGATTCTATTGAATCTCTTCACAAAGAGAGCCATCTCTTCATCGGATTCAACCTCATTTTCTCCTTCATCATCATTGGCTTCTTTGGTTGACTTGGCCTTGAGAGCAATGTTCTTCTTGTTGTCATCATTTGCTAGTCCATGAGCTTCCTTTTGAGACTTCTTGAAGATATCATGAGTAAGTACTTCACCAAGCACCTCGGTGGGTGTCATTTTCTTCAAGTCGGATCTCACAAGTAGTGTCACAATAGTGTCATACTTTTCGGGGAGACACCTAAGGAACTTGTGAGAGAAGTCTTGATCCGGGACATCAAATCCAAGACCTTTGAGCTCATTCACAATCTCATTCAACCGGTTGAACATGGTGGACACATCTTCGTCAATATTCATGACAAACTCATTGAATTTCCTTTTGTATACATATAGCTTTGCTTCTTTCACCGTAGATGTTCCCTCATGAATTTCCATGAGCTTCAACGAAATATCTTGAACGGTTTCAAGATTCTTCACACGGTTGAACGCACTAATGGATAGAGCCTCATAAAGCACATTCATTGCTTGATCATTGAGTGACTCATTTGCTTCATCTTTGGGAGTTTTGTTGGCTTGATCAAGAATGATAAAACCATCATCTACAATTTCTCAAATTCTCTTGTTCATTGCCTTGAGATGAACCCTCATTCTTGTCTTCCAATAATCATAGTTGTTCCCCTCAAAGAATGGTGGCTTCCCCACATTGTTGAGATTGATTGGCTTTTCTTCACCCATTTTATCCTACTCCGGGATGGGTAAATCCTTCAAATATGGAGCCCTCGGCTCTGGTACCACTTGTAGGATCTAGGATACCGACTAGAGGGGGGTGAATAGGCGGTTTTAAACTTCAATCACAAAACTCAACAAGTTTTATTAGTAACACAAGGTGAAACCTATTTCTACTGAGTCTAGTCCTATGTCAAGGTTTGCAACCTAGGGTGACAAGATACAATTCAATCTCTAGGAAAGTAAATTGCTCAAAGTAAAAGCGATTATTAAGTAGAGCAAAGAAATAACCGAACAAGAGAGACGAAATTCATCCCGTGGTATCGATGACTTGCCGGTCACCCCTAATCCACGTTGAGGTGGATCCAAAGCTTCAACCGCTCCTCTATCAAGACCTCGCTTGATGTATGAGCCGACTTGAATCAATGAACCTCTCCAAACCTCGATTCCACTAGTGTTGCTCTTCCCACTCCGGTGAGGTGAGCACAAACCTCTCACAATCAAGACGGGAGCAACTTCACAATCTTCTTTGAAGTGCTTCAACCGACCACAACCACCAAGCCGTCTAGGAGGCGGCAACCTCCAAGAGTAACAAGTCGATGACGCTTGCTTGATGAATTCCTAGTGCCCCAAAGCTCAAACACTTGGTGCAATGCACTAGAACTCTCTCACACTCACAAGAATGCAACTCTAAGCAATAGGAGTGAGTGAGAGGTGGAAGAAGGCTCAAGTATGTCAAATAAGCTTCCAAAGTGCCAAGAGAACCTCCTTCATCCCGTGGGTGGAGTATTTATACTCCCCCACCCCGTAACTAGCCGTTACCTTCAAATCCCGTGAAAACAGGGGACTGGCGGACCGTCCGCCTCACACTTGGCGGACCGTCCGCCTCAGCCCCAACGGCTACTTACCAAAAGTCAAACGTGTCAGAGTTTACCGTTACGCAGCTGGCAGACCGTCCGCCCCCTCAGGCCGGACCGTCCGCCTCAGAGTTAGAAGCTCAGCTTTCCACGAGACTAAGGACCCATCAAAAGAACTGCGGACTGTCTGCAATATAAAAGAGGCCTGGAACCCCCAAAACATTGTCTCTGCGTAAACGGTCCGCTGACTTGGTCCGCTCCACATAAATCAGACAGGCGGACCATCCGCCACATAAAAGTGGCTTGGAACCTTAAAAACACGTCTCTGCGTAAATGGTCCGCCCCTTCAGTCCGCTTCACAGAAAATGACAGGTGGACCGTCCGCCAGACCCCAGCGGACCGTCCGCCTTCAAAGTCTCAGCAGACCCTTCAACACTTAGTTAAAATCTCAGAAAACTGGTTAGCATGCGGACCGTCCGCTTGCTACTGGCCGGACCGTCTGCCACCCACGGACTGTCCGCCAGCGGCCCACGGACCGTCCACAGTACCACAATTAGCACACGATCTTCTCTCTTTTTATTTCCCACTTTCTCAACGGTGTTAGCTCTCATGCATGCAAACTAACCATTTGAGCAAAGTGGCACTAGAAACTCGTCATGCAAATGAAATTGACCCCTCTTGATAGTACGGCTATCTAGCCTATCAATCCGATCAAAAATCTTCTCTAAGCACCTCATGACCGGTAAAAGAAAATATCCTATCTTTTACCTTTGCCTTGAGCTTCCTTGGTTCCAACATACATATCCATCGTTAATTAACCGTTGAAGCTCAATCATCTCACGGGACTAACCTATTCTCATATCCTCAATGAAATAGTTAGTCCAATATGGTTATCATTAATTACCAAAACACAATTAGAGGGCCTAGATGCTTTCAGTCCTTATGACGGTTCCAGGTGGGTATACTCTGTTTAGGTGCAGATGAGTGGAGGTGTGGGCCCTTCAATCCTTGGTAGTGACACGTGGCTCATCCTCACCCTTGACTTGAACCGACCATGATTCAACGTCCATGATCCTTCCTTTGTGTGCTTCTTCATCTGTGCGGAAAATGGGCTCGATTGGGGTTCAGGCCCAGTCGCCCGACCTAGCCAGGTCGGCCGACCTGGGTCTGTGCCCAGTTTCATCCATCTTTTGCACCGTAGTTCCTGTACTCAAATATATTCTAGATATGCATGGTATAGCATTATTTGAATACTAATGTCTAAGTTATGCTTGATCTTTGTTGGTTTTCTGAGCCTACTGACGGTCGGATTTTTCGTTATAAGGACCGTCAACAGAGAGGGCCCCGGACCGGAGCAAGGACGGAGAATTGGGATGCCTCCCTTCCACCTCAAGCCTCCTCTTTCCCTTCCCTCTACCACTCATCTGTAACGAGGGTCCCTCCCTTTGAGATATAACAGGGGAGGCAACCCTCCATAGTAGGGTTCGGCTAAAAACCTACGCACACGCACACACTCACAGAGACTTGTGAACTTCTTCCCTCTCTCACCCATTTGTAACCCATACTACAGACAGCGCAAGTAACACGAGAGCCACGATCTGGATGTAGGGCATTTGCCTAAACCAGCATAACCCTTATGTCCTCTTGCGAACCATCCAGATCTTGACGCGCAATCCACTAAATTTACTTGTTGGTGATTTCATACACCGACAAGTGCCTACAAACAAGGGAAAAGGACCAATGATTGAACCTGCAAGCCAATCAAAAGTTGGCAGTAGTGGTAGTTCAGATGGAGGCTACCAATGTTTCATTTCCATGAATGAGATCATAAAGCGCAAGGTGAATGTAAGGACTGAAGAGAACAGGGCCAAGGCGGAAAAATGGCAAGGCACAATATGTCCAAATGTGTTCAAGAAACTGAAGATCAATATTGAGAAATCAGCCCAACGCTATGTACTATGGATTGGAGAGGATGGGTTTGAGGTCAAGGAGAAGGAAAAGATGAAGTGGACTGCCGACTTGGCTCAGAAAAACATGTAGCTACAGGTACTAGCAACTATCTAGACTAACATATGAAACTCTCTTAGATTAGATTGATGGTAAGGACTGCATCAACACATCATCCTCTCTGACATATGCAAGGCACAAATCGTCTTGTGACATATGCAAGACTCAATAGTCCTCTGAGGCTCTGACATATGCAAGGCTCAATCATCCTCTGTCATATGTAAGACACTATCAAACAACATCCTCTGACATATGCAAAACCAAGTCGCCCTTTGATTTATGCAAGATGCTTCTAATGGACAACCTCTGACATGTGCAAGGCGCCTCTTCTATGATTGCAGCTCTATCTTCAGAACTATCGCAATAATTTGCACCTTCAGCTATATGCAGCTAAACCGATGACGACCACTATGTTGACCATGACTACTACATCGGCCGCATCAATCTCATCTACAACAACTCTGGTCAAAGCGTTCATGATATCATTATCGCCCACGACACTCTCTTTATGACTGCGGAAGGGAATAGAGGAGAGAAGCGGAGAAGACAACATAAGTACAAGACTTCAAATTCGATCGCAATTGTGCGCTTTACTCCCATAGTCCCACTATGACTGAAAGGAGATGTTAGAGTATGTGTTGTAATAATATATTAGTACTAGGATATTGTAGTCTAAGCAAAATTCTTTAGTGTATGTAAACTTTGTGAGGTTGAACTATATAACGAACTCAAAAAGACAAAGTTCCATTCCACAATTATTTCTACGGTAGAAGTTTTGGACTGAGCAAAACCTAAAAACGTAACCCATGTTTAGATCACAACCGTCCAAAGTATAAACACCCTGTCTCTTGGCACATTTCTTCTTTTTTTCTTCTTATTAGAGCGGGCAGGTACCTCGGCAGCTCACGGTGGCCACGGTAGCAAAAATTTTATTCACCGTTCGATTCTTGTCTCACGGTTTCAATTTACTTGGCCGGTTATTTACTGTGCCTAGTTAGCGTGTCGTTCTCAAATTGGCCAGAAGCTTCTGGATCTAGCGTCCAGCTAGTTGCAGCCCACAAGACAATTTTCTATATAACAAAGCAGGCCATCCTACCCGTCCACGTCGTCCAAAATTATTTCGTCCATCCGATGATCATCCAACATTTGGACCCTCGAGTTTTAAAGTAATCACCCTACGCTTATCTAGACTCCTCAATTTAACATTTTCGTTCGTCCGGTGGCCATCCAATGGCCAGTGATACAACATGTGGCCCAGCTATTTTATATTTAGATCCCCGAGTTTTCATGTCGTCTAAAATTATTTTGTCCATCCGATGATGATCCAACGTCCAGTTATACAATATGTAGCCTAGCTATTTTACATTTAGACCCTCAAGTTTTCACGTAATCACCATATGCTTATCTAGACTCCTCAGTTTAACATTTTCTTTCATCCGATGGCCATCCAACGTCCAATATGTGTCTCAATTATTTTATATTTAGATCCCCGAGTTTTTTATGTAATCAACCTGCGTTTATCTAGACTCCGAGTTTAACATTTGGTCCGTCCGATAGCCATCCAACGTCCAATGATACATAATGTGACCCGGCCATTTTATCATTTAGAACCCTGAGTTTTCATATAATCAACTTACGCTTATTTAGACCTCCGTATTTTCATGGAATCAAATCGTGCTCCCAAGACTAGCCATTTTACATTTAGATCCCAAGTTTTCTTGTAATCAACGTTCGCTTATTTAGACATCCGCTTTTTCATTGAATCAACCCGCGTTCTCAAAGGCTATGTATCGACGTCCCATTGGTGAAGCGCCTCAGTGGGGTGGGGCCAAGGTGCCTCTCATAGATCTGACACAGGTGACGCAATGCCTTCCGAGCTGCAACTTGGTAGGTATCCTTATGCCGGAAGCCAGTGGCAGTCACATTAAATGGATTAATCTCGGGGTGACGGCTACTTCTCCCGATGTAGATGATCATCTCACACCGGGGTGTCCCATGGTCCTCGTACTCCCTGCTGGTGTACTCCGGACGCTCATAAATGCCAACCCTGTCCATGCAAGCGAAAAGCAACCTGGGAAAATCGGGCTCCTCCAAGCAGTTGCTGTTGACCCAACCTTCTTCGGCCATCTGTAACAGAACAGGGGTAAATTACTTTTTGCAAAAGAGCATAGAGAGCAAGAAGTTTTTATAAAACCTAAATCTTGGTCAAAAGGCTTTCCAGTCCTAGGGGTCACGTCCTACAGCCAACTACGGCTCTGATACCACCTGAAGTGCCCCTGCCTAAGCAGAGACTAAATGTGATACAAATTATCAGTCCCAGGAGGCTGATACACATTTATTCAACAGATAGTTCAGAACTTACAGCCCCCGAGGGAGCGGGCACTTGATACAAGCCAAGATTACCAAGAGATAAACCATGGCGACGAGCCAAACTAGGAACCACTCGGGCTCAACAAAGGGATCAGAGCTACGCGACAGCGAAGAATCTTGGGCGGGTCCAAACTCCACAGGCAAAGTTGGGTGCGGAAGCGACCACCTATTCAGCGTCCTCAACAACAAAGTCCGGGTCTTCTTCTGAAGCAACGAAAGCAAGGGTAAGTACAAAAGTACTCAGCAAGTCCAACCACACCCATGGAGGGGTTAACACAGAATATGCACAGGATATATCAAAGAATAGGCTAAGGTTTGTTTGCAATAAAGCTAGTTTTACACATGCAATGGTTTGACAAGGAACGTTTTTAGCAAAGCCAGTTTTAGTAACAAAACAATAAGTGGGGGTTGATCCACAAAGGATCCAAATTTTAATGCTACCGGATTTCCCATCCGCCGTAGCTTCCCAGCACAAAGCCGGACTCTTTCCAAAACCACACACTCCAACCCATCCCAAAACCTTAGTATTGTGACCAAGCCATAACTCGCCCATGACCGTGGGCACGGCTATTCGAATAGTTTGGAAACTCTGCAGAGGTGTACACTTTCACCACAAGTAAGGTACCGCAACATGGTCACCTTAGTGCCAGCGCGGATCCTATCGAAGTCATTACCCACCATAGCCAAAACTGCCTAGCCATCACGAGAAAATAACCAAGGGGGTTATGACACTAAGTCTGCACCCATGACACTAAGTCGGCACTTGGCTTCCCGCTGCACACCTGCCTCCAGACAACTAACAGTCCAGCTAGTGGGATTTAGACTAAGCCCTTGCACCATACAAGAGTCGAGTGGTTGCACGAGGATAAACTGGGTTAGGCAAGATGACACATCACCTCGGTTTAAAACCGGACAAAATGGATATCTCCCAACTTGCTTAACCACAAAGGTACAAGCCTCCTTTCGGTATTTCACAAAAAACACACATCCATCTCATCCAACACTTTCTTCATTTTCAAAACCCAAAACCCATTTTCTTACTCAACACACTCACACATTTATTTTTTGATAAACCAAGTATAGTCATGATTGAATAAGTAAAGAAAACAAGTCCTAAGCATTCTAGCATTGGTTATCATCCAAACAGAGCATATCATATTTAGAGATAACTAGGTTATCAAGGAATGACCATATCAATCAAGGAATGGCTATCCAACCGGGTTTGCAATAGTAAAACACATGCAATTTATAAAAGGCCAATAGGTTGTGTGCATCAAAGGATGGGATTGGAGTTGCCGTCTCCAAAAGCTTCTGGGAGTTCCTGCTCGCGGTACAACTCTTCGGGGTCGGGCTCGCGGTACTCTCCTTCGTACTCCGGCTCGCGGTACTGTCCTTCCTCGTTCACTCCGTCGTCTAGGGCACACACAACAAAACATATAAGCACACAAAAATAAAATGAGCTCAGATGGAGATGAGGATGATGGAAATAAATAGAGTATGATTTTAGAAGAATTTAGGAACAAGAATTAAGACAATCGGATTGAGATACTTGAGATAATGCACTTTTAAGATGGCTGCTAATTTAATTCTGAAAAAAACGGAAACCATGGACAGCTACTGGCCATGTGCTTTGATTACACGTGAGTGGGTGCTGATGAACTGTGCTGGGATGTTTTACTCAGGTGGTGGCCTTGGGCCCACTTTGACTCAGAGAGAGAGAGATACATAATGGGAATAAAGGAAGGGGAGAGACAGAGGCAGCGCGAGAGCTTTTCTGCTCGCCTGCACTCGTCCGCCATGGTGAGCTACTGAGCTCGAGCCAATAGCAGCTCCGGCCACCCAAAATCAAATCGAAATACAAGGTGAGGTAGAGGAGTGGCTGGGGAAACTCGACCTGGGCTCACCTTGGTCGATTATAGCTCGGAGGAGGAGATCAGGGCAGCGCCCTTGTTTCTGTGTGGAGGAGCAGAGAGAGAGAAAGAGCGCTTGAGGGAGATGGAGAGCGAGCAGAGCTGGAGAAGGGAGGAGATGGCTGTGGCCTTGAAGAGCTCGGGATGGCGATGGAGAAGGGGTTGAGGGCGCCTTTTATAGGCCGGCGAGGGGGGTGTGCGGGCCGGCCGGTGAGCAGCTTGATGGAGGAGTAATGGCGGGGAGGGGCCGGCGTGGATGGGCGGCACGGCAGCGGCGACTTCGCGGATGCCGAGGAGTTGACGCGGGCCCAGAGCGACAGTCGGCACGGCGAGGTAGGCAGGAGGATGTCCGGCGGTCGGAGGAGTTCGGCCGGCGGGGCCCTGGGCGCGTGCGCGTGGCTGTGCGTGTGTCGATGCCGCTGTGTGTGTTGTTGTTGCTGCTCTACTGCTTGGCGTGCGTGCACAGGAGGAGGGAGGAAGAATATGATGCGGCGTGGCACTGAAAGGTGGGGCGTGCGGTAGCGAGCTTGCCAAGCTTGCTTGTGCTGCTGCTGCGTGTGTGCTTGTGCGTGCAGGGAAAGAAGCCAGGGCGAGTACAGCAAGGGAGCCTTGTAATTTGTTAGTTTGCATGAAACGTGCTGCATTTGCTTTGTGTGAGCTGCCACTGTGTGCGTGTGTCGTGTGTATGTGCTGCTGGTTTGTTTGTGTTGCTGCTGCTTCGTGTGCATGGGTGCCATGGAGGAGAGAAGGAATGAGTACATTAGCTTATGTGGAAGAGGGATTTAGAGCCATGCTGCCACCTTGAATTTCTGTGTGTGAGCGGCTGGTGCGTGTGGGCACTTGAGGGAGAGAATAAGATTAGTAGAAAAAAGGAGATTAGAGGGATGAGGGTTGATTAGCTGAACTGATGAAGAGAATTTTATTGGAAGGTTACTAGACCACTGGTGGAGATTAGAGATGACAAAACTATATGGTTGTACTGATGGAAATACAAATGAATAAAGGGAGATTAGGCTTGGATGAGATTTTGGATGAAAAGGAACTGAGCTCGAAAATAAATTTTGCAATAAGTTTTGGAAACAATTTTTGATTCGAGTGATTTATGAATTTAAATTTTTGGGCTGTTACAAACCTATCCCACTTAAAAGGAATCTCGTCCTCGAGATTCGGCTGGCTCCTAAAGAGATGGAAAACTCTTTCTTCAAAGCATCTTCTCGTTCCCATGTGACTTCTGCTTCACTGTGTCGACTCCATTGTACTCGACAAATCCGAACAGTTGAACTTCTAGTTTGCTTGGTAACAGTGTCTAAGATTTTGATTGGTACTTCCTGATATCTGAGATCATCTTGCAAGTCTATTTCATCCGTCTGTATCTGTTCTTCTGGGACTCTTAAACATTTCTGTCGAGGTTGTACTCGGCGGATACTTGGTTCCTAGGGCACCCTGCTTCCTGCAAAGAACGATCATAGTAGGCGAATAGAGATAAACAGAGACAAGGGATTTTTATACTGGTTCGGGCCCTCGAGATCGAGTAAAAACCCTACGTCCAGTTGCTTCTTGTATTATTTCGGCGAGTACAAAGAGTACAATATGGTGTATGGAGTATCGGGTGTTGGATTGGATACCCCCTACGTACAGGATCCCCCACTATTTATGTCCGGGGAGACTTGCATTACAAGACAAAATAGACCTAAACCTATTAGGACTCTATCTCCTGTCTTCGGGCTTTCCTTCCTTGAATAGGCCGCCGTGTCCTGCTCGGAGTCTCTCGTCTGGAGTCGGTGGTTGGTAATCCTCGTAGTCGGGTACCCTGGTATTATGGCCACAACAGTAGCCCCCGAGCTTATCTTGTCCAGAAAAGGTTGTTGTTTTCGTTCATCGGGTCTTCTTATTCTTCGGGCATTCGTAGGATATTTAGAATATTCCTAGATGTTTTTGCCGAGAATTTGAAAAGACTGAGATCCCTAGCAAAATAACCTGCATCTGGATGATAAGCTCGAAAGTAATCAAGTGCCATAAACAGGGTCGTGATTTCACATGCCTCGAGATCTTTAGACATTAAGAATTTATGATCGGGCATTTTGCGGTTGTCGGAACTTGAAATTTGATCTTCGGGGACTTTGTGATCAGGCACCTTGAGATCGGGTGCTCGCAACCTAGTCCTTTGGAATTGAGAAATTTTATCGTTGACATACTCGTGATCGGGTACCTCGTAATTCGGTACTTTGCGACCAAGTATATATATATTTTTTTGTTGGGAGTTAGCTATCAGCCCCCGAGCTCTTCTTCCAGCAGTGCTGACTCTGCTCGGGATATTTGGTGTTCGGGAATTTGGATTTCAGGAGTTGAGAGTCCGATGTTTGGTAATCGGGACTATTAGACCTCCAATGACCGAACGCTCTGCTTATCCTGGTTTTGACCTTCCCGAACATGCCCCAATATATTAAGCTGTCGGATTTGTTAGCAATAAGCATGTTGATATGTTGTGCGTATAAACACTGTGGTGACTTTCTGCATTTACCTTTGGCTTTCTAGAATGTTTATGTCATATTGGGGAATTTCTAGCACTTGGGACTCGAATGGTCCGTCGTACTGTATATTCCACGCATAGACTTTGAACATCCAGAATCACTTAGGATTTTCAGAAAAACCACGCTCTGTTTGCTGTTGTAGAACCATGCACGCAGATGGCGATGTTGGCATCAAAAACCCCGAATGTGTGTTCGGGTGGATCAGCGATAGAGCCCCTGAATGTAAATTCAGGTGGATGATTGAGCCTCTGAATATATTCTGTTTCAAATTCTCAAAACAAAATAATTAATAGAAATTATAAGAAGAAAATAACATAGTAAAAATTGAATGTTTCAGAGAATGGAAATAAATCAATATAACCAACTGAAGTGCCCTTTAGCTTGTTCAGGCTGTTTTGGTAGTACACAATGTTTATTTGGGGCGTTAGCAGATGAGACTCGGACGGTCTTCCATGCGTTAGTCCCTTGAAACAAGTGTGCATGATAAATAGCTAGTTTTGCTTTGAATCAGCAACATTTGGTGATATGATATGAGTATTGTAGTAGCCCCCGACTCTCTATTTGATTAAATGGTAACCAATTAGAGAGTAGAGCAAAAGTAAAAAAGAAGTTGCAAGTGGTAGCCCCCGACTCTCTATTTGGACGTTGATATCAAATAGAGAGTAGAGCAAGTATTGCAGGAAATAAAACTTGAAATAACTTATCTGATATGTCAGACATGTTGATCGAAGTAGTGTTGAGCGTGAAAAATGCAATCTGATTGCTAGTAANGTCCAATTAAAGTACGCTCTCCTACTTCTGACCACATTAAAGGGGTTCTACACTTTCTTCCATAGAGAGCTTCAAAGGGTGACATTCCTAAGCTGGCCTGATAACTGTTGTTATAGGAGAATTCTGCATAGGTTAAATTTTCTCCCAATCTTTACCATAGGTAAGCACACATGCTCTCAGCATATCTTCCATAATTTGATTTACTCTCTCAGTTTGACCATCAGTCTGGGGGTGATAAGCCGAACTGAAATCCAGTTTAGTCCCCATGGCTTTGTGTAGGTTTTTCCAAAATCTCGAGGTAAACTGGGTTCCTCGATCTGAGACTATCCTGCTGGGTACACCATGTAACTTTACAATGTTGTCGATATAAAGCTGAGCTAGCTTGGCTCCACCATAACAAGTGCGCACAGGTATGAAATGTGCGACCTTAGTGAGTCGGTCCACTATTTCCCATATGGAGTCATTTCCTTTCTGAGTCCTAGGTAGGCCATTGACAAAATCCATGCCTATCTCATCCCATTTCCAAATAGGGATGGGTAGCGTTTGAAGCAAACCGGCTAGTTTCTGATGTTCTGCCTTGACTCTCTGGCAAATATCACAATGAGCTACAAACTGTGCCACATCTGCCTTCATCCCATTCCACCAATATTTCTCTTTTAAGTCCATGTACATCTTAGTTGCTCCTGGGTGGATGGAATAGGCTGAGTTATGGGATTCATCCATGATAACTTGTCTGAACTCACCTTCCTTAGGTACATAAATCCTGTTCTTGTACCATAAGGTCCCTTTATCATCTACTCTGAAATCTGGGGCTTTGTTTTTCCCGGTATGAGTACGAATCGTCATTAGGTCCTTGTCTTTACTCTGGGCTTGCTTGATTTGATCTTCTAGTGTGGGTTGCACACTAAGGTTGTAGTTTTGGGTCTGACGGACTATGTGAACATTGAGTTGTGCCAATTCTTCTTGTAACTGAGCATTCTTGGGCTCATAGGTCTTTCTGCTTAAGGCATCAGCTACAACATTAGCTTTGCCTGGGTGGTAATGGATTTCCAGATTATAGTCCTTGATCAATTCCAACCACCTTCTTTGCCTTAGGTTCAGGTCTGACTGGGTGAATATATACTTTAAACTCTTATGATCTGTATATATCTCACACTTATTCCCAATCAGATAATGTCTCCAAATCTTAAGAGCATGCACTACTACGCAAGCTCCAAGTCATGGGTAGGATAATTCTGCTCATGAGGCTTGAGCTGCCGGGAGGCATATGCTACTACCTTTCCATCTTGCATGAGCACACATCCTAATCCTTGCCTTGAGCTTGCATGAGCACACATCCTAAACCTTGTCTTGAGGTATCACAATATATGACAAAATCTCTCTGAATATCTGGCAAGGTCAGTACCTGTTGGGGATTTGGCCCGCCGACAAACGCCCTCTACTTGTTTTGCTCTCTCTCATGTGAGCGGGCAGCAATGAATGAAGGAGATGGAGCCAATTTAGCTTCATTTTACTCTACAGATCTCTAATTCGGCTTGTCTCGCTGCATACAAAGGTCAATCGGCTTCGGTGAGCATGTCTTACTGTATTCGAAAGCCAATCGGCTTCGGTGAGCATGTCTTGCTGTATTCGAAAGCCAATCGGCTTCGGTAATCACATCTCGCTATATGCGGAAGCCAATCGGCTTCGGTGATCGTGTTGCAGGAAGCCAATGTGGCGTTATTGGAACCAAGTTAGAAGCCAATTTAGTGGAATATTGATACTATTGAATGCCAAAAGCTATGAATGAGTTAACGGCAAGCTTCGGTTTGCTCTAAACTGCAGGTTCTTGCAGGAACCATCGGCTTCTTGGACGCTGGGAAGTGGCTTAGGGTCATCTCGACTCAGAAGAAGCCAATT
Source organism: Alloteropsis semialata (assembly GCA_004135705.1). Classification (NCBI taxonomy): domain Eukaryota; kingdom Viridiplantae; phylum Streptophyta; class Magnoliopsida; order Poales; family Poaceae; genus Alloteropsis; species Alloteropsis semialata. Next base: position 46,208,485 of record CM014274.1, on the reverse strand, counting down.
CCAGGAGCTACAAAACCTTTGGAGGCGGGCGAAGCTAACATGGACCGAGTCAGAGGAGGCCAAGTCCAAGCCAAGTCAAACACGGAATCACAAGTCTACGCATTCACATTGGGAGGAGTAAATGTACCGAAATATCCATAGGCTATTTTTATTGTATAGTCTAGAGGATGATGCCTGATTTCAGGGGCACATTGGGAATGTAAAGACCCTTGGCCTCCCTATAAAAGGGGACCCCTCCCCTTCATGTAGAGGTTGTTGATTCCAGGATACTGAAGATAAGTAATTTATTGTTGCTTGTCTCAGTTGTCCTATTTCAGCTATTGTTTGGGACCATTTGCTTCGGCTTTTATCCCAACAACTGGCGCCCACCGTTTGTGCAGTGCACGAACAAAACCCACGATAACCACCATGCCACCAAAAAAGCCAACCAAACCAACCAAACCAACCACCACCGTGTCAAATCCAACCCTCAGCATCGAAGCTGCCCCCGACCCACAATTCCACCAACAAACCCACCACCAATAACCGAAGCTGTTCTCAACGATCAAGAGACCGATGAAGAAACCCTTACCACTGAGAAGAGAATGCACCGAATCGAAGAAAGGCTTCGTCTCCGACGCCTTGAGCAACAGAGAGAGCTGGATGCTGCACAGCTCGAACTAGAGCAACAAATGCAAGAGGAGGAAGAGGAGCAGCAGCATCAATTGCTGCAAGTCAAGAAGCAGCTCGAGGAGCTGAGGCAACGAAGCAGAGGAGGCTGAACAACACAAGCTCCAGAGCTGAAAAGCTGCGCCAAGAACTCGAGAAAGCCAAAAAGCAAGTCGCTGAGCTCCAAGCAGAGCTTAATGAGCCAAACACCATCAACCCACCAAACCACAACTCTTCATCCCAAACTGGTTTCCAAACACTCCATACTCATCTCATCGATCATATGTGCCCACTTTCAGAAAGACTCCAACTGGCAAGATGGCCACCTTCCTACAAACCCATTTCTTTACCAAGATACAACGGCCTCACCGACCCAAAGCAATTCCTAATGAGCTATGAAGCTGCAATAGCTTCGGCAGGGGGAGATGATGTTGTTCTAGCAAAATCCTTCATCATTGTCTGCGATGGCACAGCAATGAACTGGTACACGAAGCTGCCTGGCCTATCAATCAACAGCTGGTATGATCTGAAGAGGGAGCTTATCAAAAATTTTAGCATCATGGGAGACCAATCACTCTCATATGCCGAACTCACACTACACCAGCAGCCGAAGGAGCCACTAGAGGACTACTTCCGCAGATTCGTCACTCTACGTGCTCAAGCCCCACATATCCCTGATGAAGCAGCAAAATTCGCAGCAATACAAAGGCTTCACCCAGGATTGTTTGCACAGCATATCGCAAGAGAGACACCAGCTACTCTGGCAGACCTGTATGAGGAGTTCAAAAAATACTGTCGCTCTGACAATGACAACCGAATGAGATTGGCAAGAGAAGCCATCATGAGAAACCAATATGAGTCACAAGCCAAAACCCATCACCACAGCCACAACTACCAAAACTACTCCCACCAAACAATCATGAAGGTGGACAACCCACCTCCTTCCTACGAAACCAAACCACCGTACCCAGAAAGCCAATACCACAACCAGAGAAATGAGCCCACTTAAAGGGGTGGAAAAGCCGGCAGAGGCCGAAGAAGAGGAAGAGGTCCACCAGGACCTGAGCTATTTTGCCAATACCACGGCAAAAATCATACCCATGGCACAGAACAGTGCAGAGATATCAAGAAAACAATAGAAAAGCTAAGAGCAGAGAAGATTCAAGCAACCCAAACGAAGCCAATATCGGCTTCGCAACCAAATACCCAAAACCCTTCCCAAGCTATCCAACCATACTGCCCAGTATATCCTTCGTTAAACTTAAACACTGTACATCCATCAACAGCGATGGCAACCCAATATTTGCCTTCGCCACAAACCTTTCAGCACTATTACCCACAAGCCATATATCCCCACTTATACCCTCAAACCTCCCAGCAAACAGCTTCGCAAAACATAAAGGTTGAGGAGCTACCACCACCACCACCACTCTCATAGCAAAAAGCCAATCAGAAAGAAGCTCCAAGTCCACTCCCAAGCTATGGACACATCATGCCCATTTCTGGAGGATCATCGCTTGTTTTTGAGAACAAAAAGCAAAGGAAAAGCTATTTTCGCCAAGTCAATAATATCTCTGTTGATGGCCCGTACAAAAAGTCGGAATGGTCTCATATGCCCATCACTTTCACTGAGGAAGATCTCAAGCTCCACAACTACCCACACAACGATGCTATGTCGATCGAAGCCAATATTGCTGGCTGGACGATTGGAAATGTGCTCGTGGACACAGGAAGCTCTGCTGACATCATCCTAGCAAAAACACTCAGAAACATTACCAATATCAACCCAGATAACCTGGAGCCATCAGACACTCCGTTGGTTGGCTTCTGGGGGAAGCGAACCCAAACACTCGGAAAAATTTCACTGCAAGTCTCCTTCGGTGATACATCCAATGCAAGAACAGAATACATCACCTTTGATGTGGTGGACATGGTCTTTGACTACAACGTCATCTTCGGAAGAGGAGTCATAAATGCTTTTGACATCATCATAAGGCAGTCATTCCTATGCATGAAAATGCCAGCTCTCAAAGGAGTTATAACTGTATATGGTGACCAGACGGAAGCCAGAAACATCGAAAAAGCCAGAGCTCCAGGTCAGCGAAATGTGCATGTGCTTGAAGAGAAAGATCCATATTACCCAGAAGAAAAGCCAAATATTGAGAAAGATAGCAGAAAGATGCAGAAAGCTGCAGAGACGAAGCAAGTGCAGTTGCAGCCTAATGTCTTTGACAGAGAAGTGATCATTGGCTCAGATTTAGAGCCGGACGAAGAAGACAGGCTCATCGAATTCCTCAGAAATAACAAAGATGTGTTTGCTTGGTCAAGCAAAGATTTACCAGGTGTTGACAGAAGCATAGTTGAGCATAAGCTGGCAATCAGTCCTGATATGAAGCCAAAAAAGCAAAAGTTGAGAAAGATGTCAGAAGAGAAAGCTGATGCAGTAAAAGCCGAAGTGCAAAGACTGTTGGACGCCAATGTCATACGCGAAGTCAAATATCCAACATGGCTAGCAAACACTGTACCAGTTCAGAAGAAGAATGGAAAATGGCGAATGTGTATTGATTTCACAGACCTCAATAAAGCTTGCCCAAAAGATGATTTCCCACTACCAAGAATTGACAAGATTGTTGACCAAGCAGCAGCAAGTGAAATGATGTCCCTCTTAGATTGCTTTTCTGGCTATCATCAAATCTGGATGAAAAAGGAGGATGAGGAGAAATCCAGCTTTATCACACCAGTTGGCACATTTTGCTTCGTCAGGATGCCTGAGGGGCTTCGGAATGCAGGAAGCAGTTTCTGCCGAATGTCAAGCACAGTGTTCAAGGACGAATTGTTCAAAACTATATTGGCATATGTTGATGACATCTTGGTCAAAAGCGCCAAAAGGCAGGATCACGTATCAGATCTAGCAACCGCCTTCGCTCGCATGAGACAGGCCGGTCTCAAGCTAAATCTAGAAAAGTGTGTATTTGGAGTGACAAAAGGCAAAATACTTGGTTGTCTGGTTTCAGCTCACGAGATAGAAGCTAATCCAGACAAGATAAATGCAATCCTTGACATGGAAGAACCAAAGTGCATGAGAGATGTGCAGAAGCTGTCGGGCAGAATTGCCGCACTCAACAGATTCATCGCAAAAGCAGCAGAGCGAAGCTTACCATTCTTTCGCAACACTCAGAAATGCAGCTAAGTTCCAATGGGGGCCAGAGCAGCCAAAAGCATTCCACGAGCTAAGGCAATACTTGATGCAACTCACGAAGCTAACAGTACCAAACCCAAAAGCACCACTCCTACTGTACATTGCAGCATCACAATCAGCAGTTAGTGCAGCGCTCATCACAGAAAAGCTGATAGATGGCAGAAACATTCAGCAGCCAGTCTACTATGTATCCGAAGCTTTGAATGCGTCGAAGCTGTTTTATACAGAGATCGAAAAGATGATCTATGCAGTGATAATGGCTTCTAGAAAGCTGAGACATTATTTTGAGGGCCACAATATCAAAGTACTCACAGATCAGCCTCTTAAAGAGCTTTTGAACAACAAAGAAGTTTCGGTGAGAATTCGCAAGTGGGCAGCGGAGCTTTCAGAGTACGTCGTGGATTTTGAAAGGAGAACATCAATTAAATCGCAAGTCCTAGCTGACTTCATCGCGGAGTGGACATCACCTTCACCACAAAATACTATCAGAGAGAAAAATTGGCTGATACACTGTGATGGCGCTTGGGGGGACAAAGGAGCTGGCATCGCGGCAATTTTACAATCGCCTTCGGGCGTGAAAATGAGATATGCAGCAAATTTAGAGTTTTGCAAATGCAGTGACAGAAGCACAAACAACGTTGCTGAGTACGAAGCAGTATTACTTGGGCTCAGAAAAGCCAGGGCTTTGGGAGCTCAGTGGTTCATTATCAAAACAGATTCTAAGGTGGTAGCAGATCACATCGAAAAAGAGAGCATAGCGAAGCAACCAGAGCTCATCAAATACCTGACCATTGTACGATCAATGGAGAAAAAGTTCAAAGCTTTCACTGTAGAGTACATTTCAAGAGCAAAAAATGAAGAGGCAGATGCCTTGGCCAAAGCAGCTGCAAAGGGGGACAAGCTTCCACCTGATGTATTCTTTCAAACATTAACATCACCATCGATAAAAGAGTCAGATGACCCACCAAAGCTGATCAATGCAATAAGCTCAGAGGATTGGCGATCCCCAATAATAGCTTTCCTTAGGGGATATTATGAGCCAATTGACGAAGATGATCTAAAAGCTATGCAACAAAGAGCACGATGCTATCAGATGATTGATGATGCTCTCTACAAGAAAGGAGTTGTAGCTCCCTGGCTTCGTTGCATCTCTCACAACGAAGGAAAAGAACTGATCCAAAAGATACACAGCGGCTTATGTGGGGCACACTTTGGGGCAAGAGCTTTAGTGGGCAAGGCAATGAGGCAAGGATTCTACTGGCCGACAATCATCATGGATGCAACACACACGGTAAAGACGTGTGATCAGTGTCAAAAGTGTGCAGCGAACAGAAAAACTCCTTCGGAGCAGTCATAGCTGATAACTCCAACATGGCCTCTTCAAAGATGGGGCATTGATCTAGTTGGCCCGCTTCCAACGGCTCAAGGAAATCTCAAATACGTCATAGTAGCAGTTGAGTACTTCACCAAATGGATCGAAGCCAGACCATTGGCTAACATCACAGCAAAAACAGTTATCAAATTCTTCTGGCAGCAAATTGTGTGCCGATTCGGAGTACCAAGGGAAATAACAGTGGACAATGGGAAGCAGTTTGATTGTGACGAATTCAGGCAATACTGCATGTCAATTGGAACAAAAGCTAAATTCGCTTCGGTATATCATCCGCAAACAAATGGAGCAGTTGAAAGAGCCAATGGCTTAATCTTCACAGCCATCCGAAAGTGCCTTGCAAATTGTAAGAAAAAAGGCAAGTGGGTAGAAGAGATGCCGAAGGTGATCTAGGCTCACAACACCACCACATCAAGGGCAACACAGTTTACTCCATTCAAACTGCTTTATGGTGAAGAAGCAGTATGCCCAGAGGAAATACTGCACAAAGGGCTTCGCACCCAACAAGAAGCTCCCAAAGAGAGCGAAGCCGTTGACAAGGATCTCGTTGAGATATACAGGCTCCAGGCAGCAAAAAACATTTCCAAGTATCAAGCTGAGACAAGAAAGTGGCGAGACAAAAAGGTAGTCAGAAAAGATATCAAGGCAGGGGACTGGGTCCTAAGGAAAAATCCAAACATGCCCGCTGGAAAGCTGCAACAGAAATGGGAAGGCCCATTTCTAGTCATCAAAAGCAACAGGCCTGGCTCATTTCGCTTAGGCGACGACGAAGGCAATGAGCTGCCGCATTCATGGAATGCCGACAGCTTACACAAATATTATTTATGAAGAAGATGTAAAATGGCTTCGTATTCTATAAACGAAGTCATTAAGTAGAATAGCATTTTTACTTTCTTTCAAAAGCCCGTACTCTTTTCCTCATAAGGGGACCCTGACCAAGGGGTGAGGTTTTTAACGAGGCGGTGCTTACTGTAACTCGTCAAATCATATATGAACGAGGTATTCCCCAAAAAAGCAGCACCGAAAGCGATTGGCTTCGACCAAGTCGCTGATATTTGACAACTTAAATACAACTGAATTGACCCTACCAAGAGTAAGGCCAATCCAGATTTAAGCAAAAGCTTACTCCAAAAAAGGAGTAAAAGGGGCTTTGGTCCAGGAATGCTTACTCTAAAAACAGAGTAAAAGGGGCTTTGACCCAAACAATTATTATAAAGCATAAACGGCTTCGACTAGTAACATTCTAAAAAGCTCATAGGGGCTTCGACAACTTGTTAGAACACACAAGAACAACATCGAAAGCGATTGGCTTCGACCAAGTCGCTGACATTCGATAACTCAGATAGAACTGAATTAGCCCTACCGAGAGTAAGGCCAATTCAGATCTAAGGAAAAGCCCACTCTAAAACAGAGCAAAAGGGGCTTCGGTCCAAAAGTGCTTACTCCAAATAGATCAAAAGGGGGCTTCGGCTAAAATATATATTTTAAATTAAGATCAGCTTCGACTATCAGTATTTTAAAACGATCGAAATAATAGGGGCTTCGGCAAATCACGCAAAGCACATCCCAGTGCAAAGCTCAAGAGAGTTAAGGCAGTTCTGAACCACAAGTGCAAAACACTTGAATGAATAAAACCCGCTTTGGGGGGAGGAGGCGTTTCTTTCGCAACGAAGCCAAATCGAGCTTACATTCATTCAAGTCTTTCGAATCAAAACAATGACCAAGCGAAATACAGTGTGTTTTACAAAGAGATGACTTAGAACATCTCAAAAACATAGCCGTCAAAAAGCTGGCCAGACCTCCTAAATCTGGGAGCATTATACACATAAGCAAAATCCCTATCATTATCTAAATCTTCTGGCTCCACCTTAACTGGAAGCAGACGAGCAGCTTCGGCATTTCTTGCACGAGCGAGTTCGACACGAGGAGAACATCGAACGATGAAGGAGTTAAAAAACTCAAACACATCGAATTCGCAGTGACTAAAGAACTCATGGCAAAACTCCCAGAAATCGTCAATTCTTTGACTTGGACATAACTTCCGATATTGTTCCCATGCGAAGCCAGACACACACAAGGGACCATCGCGCATAGTGATTGGCATGGGCTCAAGAACACCTCCCTCATCAGGGATCTGAGTATATACAAATTTACAAAGTTTTAACATCCCTCAACAAAAGAATCAAAGTCATCAGCTCTATTGAAGCCAAACCTTCGGATCAGCATCAGAGGCTCCGGCTTCAGCACCATCACGACCAGCTTCGGCACTAGCTCTTGAAGTTGAGGCCCCAGCAGTGGCGACGGCAGCAGTGGCTTCGGCTTCGGCTCTCTGCCGCTGCTCGAGAGCGAGCTCCTCCTTGTACTGAAATTAAACAAAACAATCAATACCAAAAGCGAAGTCAACAGGACATGTCTGAAGCCAAAACAAATAGCCAAAACGATAAAGAAGCCAACCTTAACCAGACGATCAAATGCAGTGCGCCGAGCACACTCCCTCCCTGTCTCAGACCAAAACTTCCTCAGAAAGAGGCCACGAGTCGCCAGAATAGCCTCGTTGAAAAGCTCTTTCCTATCAGGATTCAGAGCCGAAGGAAACTGAAAATCCCTCCTTAAAAAGCCCTTGAAATGAGAGCATCCGTCATCTGCCAGCATCTTAAAGGCGTTAGTGATGCATGTCCGAGCAGCGTAATCACCAACTCTGGACAAGACGTCTGGCAAAGACTTGAACTCATCATCAAGCCAGTCAAAAAGCTTCCCAACGCTAAAGTCATCAGAGGGGAAGGGCAGCGGCTCGGCTCCGTATTGTTTCAGAGCAGCTTCGTATTCAGCATAAATGCCCAAGCTGTGACTGAGCAATTCAGAATCTAAACTCTCCTTGTCCGTCCTAAGCTGCTCCACCTGAGCCTTAAGCTGACTGGCTTCGGAAACAAGGGAGTCCTTTAACTCAACGGCAACCAAAAGCTCCTTCTTGTACTTTTCAGCATCCGACGTCGCTTTCTCTTTATCAGCTTCGAGAGACTTGACTTGATTTTTCAGGTCATGCTCCAAAGTGGCAGCATCAATCACCTTGCCCCGAAGCCCCTCAATTGTTTGAGCATTAAGTGCACGCGTAGATTCCAGCGAAGCAACCTGGCGCTTGAGCGAAGCAATTTCTGACGAGTTAGACTCACGCTCAAGACGAAGCTGCTCCTTCTCATCGTCCAAAGACTTCTTAAGCAGAAGAAAGCCCTCGCGTTCCTTCCTTAGAGCCTCGAGCTCGGTCTGCTCGCTCTCAACATCGTTGAGACGAAGCGGAAGACGAGCGAAAAGCTCCTGCATGGACATTATAGACTAAAAAAGAAAAGCATAAGTATCAAAAAGCCGGACAACAAACTCAAAAACGAAGGAAAAGAAACAGACCTGGATGCCGCCACTAAGGCTGGAAACGGAAAGTGTGTCCAAATCCAAGGATTTAACACGAGTCTCAAGCTCTAAAAGACCAAAACCAATGTTTAGACAAAAAAGCCAAAATCAATCAGTTTTGGGTGAGCAGTTAAAAATTACCAACCATTTGGAATGATAACTGGAATATCGTTCGGAGGACAAAAGTTGCCTTGACGAAGCCGATCCGTAAAGGGTCCATACCCAGCATAACTTGTTTCTGAAACAAAATAACCAACAAATCAAAAGAAAGATCATTTCAGCTAAAAACGCAAACATAACTGCTTCGTGAAACACACCTTTTAATTCGGGAGCTGGCCTCTCAGGGGCTGGTTCAACGTCCTTAGCCGACGCAGATTGTTCGGCGATAACTGAAGGAACCAGCTTAACTGGCTCAGTGGTGCATGGAGTCGAATCAACAGGGCCCTGCACAGTCTCAAGAACCATCTGTGCAGGTTCTTCAACGTCAGTCGAAGCCAACTGCATCGGCTCTTCAGTGATACCCGCAATCGTACGCGGAATTTCATCAATATTATCCGAAGCCGGCTCAGCACGCTCTTCTATCTGAAGGGACTTGGCCGTGGCACCGGCCAGTAAATCCAAGGACGACGGCTGGAGAGGGACAGACGACACTTTAGCTTCACCAAGTGTAAAATCCTTTGTCTCATCCTCCCTCAAAAGACGGCTGTAGCTTACTTCATCTTCGTCGTCGATGCAGTCAAGTACACGCTCGCGACGAAGAGATTGAACAGCAGGTTTAACTACAATAAGATGACAAAAACAAATAAGCAAACCGAAGCTAAATACAAACTGAAGCTAAAAATAAAAAGACAAGCTATACAAGAAACAAACCTCCAGAAGAGCGCAAATCAATTGCAGCGGCAGCCGCAGGAACAACTTGCTTAGGGGCGATAGCGGGAGGCGCTTCCGCAGCCGAAGCAATAGGACGAGGAGGTGCGCTGGCAAGCGGAGTGATGGGAAGAGCTTTTCCAAGTTTTTGACGCTTGGAGGACTCCAAGGCAGAAGTACGCTTGGAAGTCTCTAAGGAAACACCTCGCCTTTTTGAACCAGTCACCTTGGAGGGGGCTCCGGCTTTACTGCCCCCAGCTTCGTCATCACCCTCATCCGACTGACCGCTTCCACGCCCTCCACTGCGACCTTTCCTCCCACGGCCTCGACTCGGCTTCGGGGCTGGTAGCACGCTAGGGTGATCCTGATCAGTGAACTTCTTTGAGGGCTTGGATGGGGCTGAACGCTGAGGATAGCTAACGCCCATCTCATCGAACACCCTGTTAAGCCGGACCCCATCCACCAAAGCCAAGCAACTCTCATGTTCCTTGGTAGTGTACTTCCCACAAATAATTTCAGCCATTAACTCAATGGACTGAACGAAGGCAAAATCAGACATATTCTCTGGTTTTTTCACCCCAAACTTGGGGAAGCAAACATGAGGAATACCTCTGTACAGCCTAGTCTCAACAGCAAACGGCTTCCACGAAGCAGATAAGATATTTACTCCAGCAGCAAGCCCTTCCTCAATCAAGTCCCGGCTGCTTGAAACCCGACTAGCCCTGAAAAAAGCACTCTCACAGCGATCAAAGCCGGGGGCGTTTCTGTCGAAGGAAGGACAAGCCACAAAATTACAAGGACCAATAGAACTACGCAGAGGAAAAGCCATCAGCTTCGTTCCATCATCCAGCACATTTTCCAGCGCGGGCACCTTGACATAAAGCCAATAGTTTTTCCAACTCTTGTCCCAAGTGTTTCTCTGACAAAAGGTAAGTTCTACTTTCTGCTTGTCAGTCTGCCTCCACCGCGCGCAGAAAGTAACACTACCATAGTCAGGCTCGTAGTCAAAACCGTCAACCTTGACGCTTTTTGTCTGCCGATGCCCCTCAAAGTAACGGACGAAGCAGTCCGCATTAACATCTGAAGCGTTGGTCTTTACGGCCCAGAAGAAGCGAAGCAAGTGAGTAATAGCATTGGGGGTAAGATGATGAAGCTGTAAGCCAAACTTCCCCAGAATATCAGCAATAATATTATCCACGGGCATCCGAAGCCCTGCAGTGAAGAACTCCTTGAATACCACAGCTTCGTCTGCCTCAGGCGTCGGGGTAGTCTCTATGCCAGGGGCTCGTCCTTGACCAGCTTCAAAATACCACTTTTCCTCATAGAAGCGAATCAATGAAGGGGTAACTCGAGACTCACCAAAGACAGTAGTCTTTGGCTTCCTCCGATAATCCAAGAGATCAGAAGCATCGGCTTCCACGTCCTCAAGGGCATCCTCGGCTGTAGATCCAGCGTCCTCCGTATCGTCACCTGCAGCAACATCTACCTCGGCAGGTCCCTTGCCTCGATCATCAATAAACATAGCACCTTCGGCTTCGGGGTTCATGGCCACGTTGCCCTCAATTTCTTGAGCAAACTGCGCAGCTTCGGCAGCATCCATATTCATGCCGTCTGAGTTGTCTTCGTCAGAGACGTAGCCAATCAGACGAGCGGTTTGCTTCGTACGAGCCGCTACAACAAACAGGAAAAAACAATAAGCAAACTAAGCAGCAAAAAGACAAAGGAAAAAACGAAGGAAATAGTAGAGCACAAAAAGCAAAACTTACTTGCGTCGAGAAGAAAGCCAAAGCTTGAAATCAAGAGCTTCCAAAAGCCAGAGAAAGCGTCAAGCTCAAGCCAAGCAAAACGAAGCAAGCAAAATTGACCCCCCTTCGGTCCTATTTATAGGCCAGTAAAATCTGACCGTTAAAATCTCGAAAAATGAACCGCCGTTTCAAATTCGGTCAAACCGAAGCAAAAGTTACAACAACGGTCAAAACAATTCAACCAGTTTCTAATAAACGAAGCCAAATGACGTGACATGTCAGACAAACGAAGCAAAAATAGAACAATCACGACAAAACACTAAAGGGCTTTCTCCAACAAGGAGGAGGCGTTTCTCTGGCTGGCAAGCAATCCTAGTTTCGTGGAGCTCGGCCTGTTGAAGAAAGCCCTCGTCCTCGAGGGGCTACTGTTGGGGATTTGGCCCGCCGACAAACGCCCTCTACTTGTTTTGCTCTCTCTCATGTGAGCGGGCAGCAATGAATGAAGGAGATGGAGCCAATTTAGCTTCATTTTACTCTACAGATCTCTAATTCGGCTTCGGTCGGCTTGTCTCGCTGCATACAAAGGTCAATCGGCTTCGGTGAGCATGTCTTACTGTATTCGAAAGCCAATCGGCTTCGGTGAGCATGTCTTGCTGTATTCGAAAGCCAATCGGCTTCGGTAATCACATCTCGCTATATGCGGAAGCCAATCGGCTTCGGTGATCGTGTTGCAGGAAGCCAATGTGGCGTTATCGGAACCAAGTTAGAAGCCAATTTAGTGGAATATTGATACTATTGAATGCCAAAAGCTATGAATGAGTTAACGGCAAGCTTCGGTTTGCTCTAAACTGCAGGTTCTTGCAGGAACCATCGGCTTCTTGGACGCTGGGAAGTGGCTTAGGGTCATCTCGACTCAGAAGAAGCCAATTCCAGGAGCTACAAAACCTTTGGAGGCGGGCGAAGCAAACATGGACCGAGTCAGAGGAGGCCAAGTCCAAGCCAAGTCAAACACGGAATCACAAGTCTACGCATTCAAATTGGGTGGAGTAAATGTACCGAAATATCCATAGGCTATTTTTATTGTATAGTCTAGAGGATGATGCCTGATTTCAGGGGCACATTGGGAATGTAAAGACCCTTGGCCTCCCTATAAAAGGGGACCCCTCCCCTTCATGTAGAGGTTGTTGATTCCAGGATACTGAAGATAAGTAATTTATTGTTGCTTGTCTCAGTTGTCCTGTTTCAGCTGTTGTTTGGGACCATTTGCTTGGCTTTTATCCCAACAGTACCGGTGCAGTTGTCAATCTCCTCTTCAGCTCTTGGAAACTCTTCTCACAAAACTCTGTCCAGACAAACTTTTTATCCTTCCGGAGTAACTCAGTCATGGGTCTGGCTATCTTGGAGAATCCTTTAATAAATCTTCGGTAATATCCGGCTAATCCAAGAAAACATCTGATCTCAGTCACATTGGTGGGTTGCTGCCAATTGGATACTGCTTCTACCTTTTCTGGATCTACAGCTACACCTTCTGCAGTTAAGATGTGGCCTAGGAAAGCTACCTTCTCAAGCTAGAACTCACACTTGCTGAACTTGGCATATAACTTATGTGCTCTTAGCTTTTCCAAGATTACTCTTAGGTGCTGTTCATGCTCTTGGGCACTCTTAGAGTAGATCAGTATGTCATCAATAAAGACTACGACAAACTTATCTAGCTCTTTCATGAAAACTTTATTCATGAGATTCATGAAATAAGCTGGAGCATTTGTTAACCCAAAAGACATTACTGTGAACTCATACTGTCCATATCTTGTAACAAAGGCTGTCTTTGGGACATCACTCTCCTTGATCTTGAGCTGATGGTAGCCCGATCTTAGATCAATCTTGGAGAAATACTTGGCTCCTTTTAACTGATCAAAGAGGTCATCTATTCTGGGCAAAGGGTACTTATTCTTGATAGTCACTTCATTTAGGGATCTATAATCCACACACATTCTTTGGCTGCCATCTTTCTTCTTCACAAACAGGACAGGTGATCCCCATGGTGATGAGCTGGGTCTGATAAAACCTTTCTGCTGCAGCTCTTTTAACTGTTCTTTAAGCTCTGCTAGTTCTGCTGCTGCCATTCTGTACAGCCTCTTGGCTATGGGTGCTGTTCCGGGGACAAGGTCGATTATGAACTCTATATCCCTGTCGGGTGGTATTCTCGGTAGGTCATCCGGAAACACATCTGGGTATTCACTCACTACTGGCACTTCTTCTATGGCCTTGGCCTCCATACTGAAAACCATTAGGTCTGTTCCACTCCCTCGAGTATGGCAAGTCACTTGCATACCGTCCGGGTTGGTCAGGTGCACCACCTTATCAGCACAACCTATGTGACCATCATGTAGGCTTAACCAATCCATTCCAAGGATCACATCTATCCCTTTAGACTGTAGTACTACTAAGTCTGCTAAGAACTCTACCCCACTTAAATTGATCCTTACCCGGGAACAACCTAGTTGGCAGCGAATGTCAGCTCCAGGCATTCGGGTTACTAGGGGTAAATTTAGTAGTACCATAGGTATATTGTGCTTCTCCACAAAGCTTGATGATATGAATGAATGTGATGCTCCAGAATCAAAAAGTACTGTTGCCAAAACTGAGCTGACTAAAAACTCACCGAGTACCACGCCCTGAGCTTCTTGAGCTTCTTGCGCGCTGATGTGGTTGACGTGAGCTCGTCCGAATGATTGTGGGGGCGGCCTCGTCTGCTGGCTGTTGCTGCTGTTGTTGTTGTTGGGGTTGCTACTGCGGACGGGAACACGATTGGCTCCTGACAGTGCTGGCCTTGGTCCATTCATAGAGTTGGAGAAGGCTGGAGCTGCTGGCTTGCTGTTGCCATAAGGACAGTTGGCTATGAAGTGCCCTGTCTCACGGCAGTTGTAACATGCTCTGGCGTTGCCGGTGACCTGACTGGCGCTGTTCTGCGGGACCTTGTTGACTTGGCTTCTGAATGGAGCACTGGAGGGATGGGTACTCGGAGCCTGAGATTAGGTCCGGTACTGCATAGGGGCTTGGGACCTGGATGCTGAAGGACCAAAGCTCCTTGGCTTCTGGAAACGGTCCTGCTGATGTGCCTTGTTCTCTAGGAACCGGCGCTTGTTATCTCTTCTTTCATCTGACTTGGCCCTTTCTGTGAGTATGGCCATGTTCATCAAAGTGTTGAAGTCTAGGTAGATCTGAGGGGTGAGCAGTGTTCTGAGTTCTGCGTTCAAGCCCTTCTTGAACATGTCTTGCTTCTTCTCATCCTTGTTGACTTCTTTCTGTAACACCCCGTCCTCCAACACCGCACAGCGCCGCCCTTCCGTAGGGGCTCGCCCGCTTACACATAGCACCCTACTTACACTTTCGTCCTCGCTTCGTGTAAAAGGGTTAACCCGAAGGTGCTATGGCTGGAGGACAAAGGCTTATAAGCTGGTTCCACCCTTGCTCAACTAGCAATGTGGTACTAAACATGTGCACCTGCACTCATGGGCCACAACTGGGCCATATCCAAATTGGGCCGGGTGTCACATACACCCCCCCTCAAAGAACCCGACGTCCTCGTCGGTCCAGCTCACCCACACTTGGGCAAATGTCCCAGCAGACCGCCCCCTCTTAGCGCACGACCGTACGTCCAGGGCCCGACATATGCCATGCCGTGTGTCCCATCCCAGGCCCACACGCGCCATGCGCCATACGCCTGCACACTGCGCCCGTACGCGCAACCGCGAGGGTCGGCTCTGATACCACTTGTAACACCCCGTCCTCCAACACCGCACAGCGCCGCCCTTCCGTAGGGGCTCGCCCGCTTACACATAGCACCCTACTTACACTTTCGTCCTCGCTTCGTGTAAAAGGGTTAACCCGAAGGTGCTATGGCTGGAGGACAAAGGCTTATAAGCTGGTTCCACCCTTGCTCAACTAGCAATGTGGTACTAAACATGTGCACCTGCACTCATGGGCCACAACTGGGCCATATCCAAATTGGGCCGGGTGTCACACTTTCGGTGCATAACGGGCCAACTCCATGAACTGATAGGTGTACTCCTCAACAGACTTGCTGCCTTGGCGTAGTTCACAGAACTCATTTGCCTTGCGCTTCATGGTGGCCACTGGGATGTGATAGCGATGGAACTCTGTCACAAACTCATCCCAGGTGATAGTGGTGGCATCCTGGGCAGCTGCACAGTAATTCTCCCACCAAGCCAAAGCAGTTCCAGTGAGCTGGTGTGCGGCCAAGAGAACCTTGTCACGGTCCTCACAACCAAATGGCTCTAGCTTCCTCTGAATAACCCGCAGCCAATCGTCTGCATCCAAGGGGTTAGTGGATCCACTACTACAGCAGGAGCATCACAGGCGGTTCGGTTGCCCACATCACAGGCGGTTTTCAAAAGTGGCGCTGGTTAAGTGGCGCTGATAATCGCATTTTCACAGTCGGTTTTTAACCGGCTGTGAAAACTGATTTTCACAGCCGGTTTTTCTCTTGAACCGGCTGTGAAAATAGTTTCACAGCCGGTTTTGAACCTTGGAAACCTTCTGCGTCAAGCGCTATCACAGCTGGTTTTTTGTCAAAAAACCGGCTGTGAAAGTGCATTTTCACAGCCGGTTTTCTTCGAAACAAAACCGGCTGTGAAAGGGCATTTTCACAGTCGGTTTTCTGCAAATAAAAACCGGCTGTGAAAGGGCATTTTCACAGCCGGTTTGAACCGGCTGTGATATGTTTTTCCAGAATAAAAAAAAATAATTAGAATGTCTCAATTTTCACAGCACAATAATTCACAAATATATAATGCATTCACAATTCATCACCAACATAGTACATTTGCAATCCATATATCAACTTTATTACATGAAGTCTAATACAAGTTTATTACATCAAGAAGCATGTGATTTTTTCTCATCCACTCACACATCATTTCGGCCTCCTTTGCCATACCCTTAAATTGAATCCATCCATCACTTTGCAGTTAGTGCCCATAATTAGCAGTAAAAACAAAAAAAACAGATGGATTGATGATACTAGTAATTATTAAGTGGGGGTTTTTGAAGGCAGGCATGTACCAACAGGCAGCGCAGGCAGCAACAGAACTGTGTACACTGCAGTTCATAAGGCTCAAGGCACACATGCGTATCTCAGTGCTCTGCTGGATTAAGTAATCATCACAGGGATCAGCACCATGCCTCAGCAGCTCACACGTCAGGTCAGCCTCCTTGGCAATACACTTGAAACCATCGTTTTGCATTAGCACAAAGTCCATAAGCCAATAATCCATGTACCATTCAACTCGCCAAGGCGAACTTACGTGACAATTTATTCTTTATTATACAAAAAAGGCCATCAAGTTGTCCTATGTCAACCTAGTTTCTTATATGCTAATACCCAAAGATTCAACTATTTTACCAAATGTGTATGCACAAAGATAGATAGTGCCAGTACAAGCTACCCATTTAAACATGGATTACACTAACATATGTTACTATTAGTTTGCAGCAATGTTTTTTAAAAAGAAATGCCATACAGCCACTAAAAATGCGGCTATCAAATTAGAGAATGGAAAAGTAGCTAGATAAACAGATAAGTGGAAGCATCTCAAAATTATTGTTCTATTCACAAGCTTATCTTTGGTTTACACGCCAGCAAATAGTTTGTCAATATTTCTTAGTTTGCATGTATGTTACTATTCTGCAGGCACTAGAAAACTTTGCCATTCTGTAAAATTCAGAATAAGTACCTGCAGCACCCAGCGGTGATTAGGAAGACATGGCAGCAAATGTATTCCTGAATTGTAGTGCTAAGTGAAATATGAGTGGAAGTGCTTCATCCTTCCTTACATGAGCCATCGAACTAAAACAATGGCAAGACAACTTCACAGTGAATCAGATTTAAAATGCCTATGTTAGCTCTATGCTTCATCATTAAAAAAGTCAGCATAACAAGATAATGATTAGACCTAGCTTTCACTCACAACGTTTATGCTACACACACAATCTAATGAACAAAAGAGGGATGCATCATCACAGTGAACATATGATCCGAGTTTAATAAGCCTAGCACATGCAAGAAAAAGATCCTGTCTAACTGACATTTTTCAGTGTCCAACACCCATGCAGATAATGCAGCTGAAATAATTGGGGAAATGTGTAAGCATACCATGTTGGGTTCAGAAGTCCTTAGCTCCAAATTAAACAGATTGTGTCAACATTCTAGCAACTAAACAGATTCATGAGCAGGCACAAGTGGTTATGCACTAAAAATCAGTTACAAATGACTGGTACAGAAAGTTGATCCTTGTCGTTTTCATAATTGTTCTCTATTTTATTTTGTGCAGAGTAACTACTGAAACTACTTATCTGTTAGTAAATTTGTTATGATAATTTAAGAACCTCTCATTGAACTCAATTAGGTAATTTGTGGTATTAAGGATATATTGGTTCAAAGATATTTACAACTTAAAACTTTCTGCCACATGATGACTAGTTTAGCTCCATATTTAAATATTTGATACTCAGTTTAGCTCATTCATATACAAATAACAGGGCTATATACAAAGACAACTAGCATGAGCAGGCAAACTGCAGACAAGACTGCATTCACTCAAATGGTTTTGCAATCACCTTCTCCTAACAATTGCACGTCCAATTACCAGACACAAACAATTATATATGCAGCATAAACAAACATGAAAGGCAGAGCACATCATATACCAAGCACAGCATATACAAAAAAATGGAGAAAAGAAAGACTCTTTAATACCTCAAATGGACACAAATGGCAGCCGGTGCGGGAAACTCCTCCACAGGCAGCGGCAGCAGCAGGGCAGCCCCAGGCGGCGTCACGAATAGCTCCAGCGACGGTGTCCCCCGGTCCGGCGTTCTCCAAGCTTGTTGTCCTGAGGTCCGTCGATGTCCGAGGGGGCCGACCAGGGCTAGGGTTGGAGGGGACAGCTGCGTCGACCTTGGACCTTGGAGCGGCGCCAGGTATTGGAGGGGGCGGCGATGGGGGAGGCTTGTTGCGGCACGAGGGATACGAGGAGGCAGAGATGGGGGAGGGGCTTGCTGCGGCTCAAGGGATTGGAGGGGGCGGAGGTGCTGGAGGCGAACAGAGCTGGGAGGGGGTGGAGCGGCGCGAGGGGAGGGGGAGTGAGCGTGGCGGCGCGAGGGCTGGGGGAGCGAGCGCGGCGCCACCAGGATCCGGAGGAGGCGGAGGCGGCGCTACGCGCGCGAGGGGAGGGACGAGCGAACGCTACGCGCGCGAGGGAAGGGGCGAGAGCCAGCGGACGGCGGCGGGTTGGAGGAGGACCGAGAGACTGGAGGAGAGGGGAGGGGCGCGTTAGGGTTAGATGGCGGGCTGGGCCAATTTTTTTGCCGCGTCATGTCCTGGGTGGGCTATTTGCTGAAAATAAACCCGCGAGAATGAAAATAACGCGCCAAGAATTCTATGCGGGAACACTGATCGCGTGATGTGAGCTTTAATCAGCTCGGGACACCTTTTTTCTGGAATAAACTAGAGTGCAAACTATACAAATATTAAACTTTTCCTTCCAAACTCACATGCAAGCAATAGTCATACAGGAAACCAAGTGTGTCGAGTATGTTTGAGATTATGAACAATGTGCAGTACCGGGTTCTCAAACTGACAAGATCTCTCTGCGATGGAGTCATGCATTGAAATAATGGCTCATGGAAAAAATCCAACAATTTTCGGAGAAGGTTTAGCCATTTCCGTATTTTTTTGCAAAAAAATGCCCAGAAATTCAAATAAAGCATGGAAAATCATTAACGTTGTCGAAAAAAGCCGAAACTCGTCCGGGGCAACTTATATGCGTCCTAACACCTATGAAAAATGATAGACCTTGTATATGAGCATACAAAGTTGTCTCGGTGCAGAAACGTGAAAGAATACGCTAAGTCCTATAGAAGTGTGTCGAGTATGTTTGAGATTGTGAACAATGTGCAGTACCGGGTTCTCAAACTGACAAGATCTCTCTGCGATGGAGTCATGCATTGAAATAATGGCTCATGAAAAAAATCCAACAATTTTCGGAGAAGGTTTAGCCATTTCCGTATTTTTTTTGCAAAAAAAATGCCCAGAAATTCAAATAAAGCATGGAAAATCATTAACGTTGTCGAAAAAAGCCGAAACTCGTCCGGGGCAACTTATATGCGTCCTAACACCTATGAAAAATGATAGACCTTGTATATGAGCATACAAAGTTGTCTCGGCGCAGAAACGTGAAAGAATACGCTAAGTCCTATAGAAGTGTGTCGAGTATGTTTGAGATTGTGAACAATGTGCAGTACCGGGTTCTCAAACTGACAAGATCTCTCTGCGATGGAGTCATGCATTGAAATAATGGCTCATGGAAAAAAATCCAACAATTTTCGGAGAAGGTTTAGCCATTTCCGTATTTTTTCTCAAAAAAATGCCCAGAAATTCAAATAAAGCATGGAAAATCATTAACGTTGTCGAAAAAAGCCGAAACTCGTCCGGGGCAACTTATATGCGTCCTAACACCTATGAAAAATGATAGACCTTGTATATGAGCATACAAAGTTGTCTCGGTGCAGAAACGTGAAAGAATACGCTAAGTCCTATAGAAGTGTGTCGAGTATGTTTGAGATTGTGAACAATGTGCAGTACCGGGTTCTCAAACTGACAAAATCTCTCTGCGATGGAGTCATGCATTGAAATAATGGCTCATGGAAAAAATCCAACAATTTTCGGAGAAGGTTTAGCCATTTCCGTATTTTTTTCTCAAAAAAATGCCCAGAAATTCAAATAAAGCATGGAAAATCATTAACGTTGTCGAAAAAAGCTGAAACTCGTCCGGGGCAACTTATATGCGTCCTAACACCTATGAAAAATGATAGACCTTGTATATGAGCATACAAAGTTGTCTCGGTGCAGAAACGTGAAAGAATACGCTAAGTCCTATAGAAGTGTGTCGAGTATGTTTGAGATTGTGAACAATGTGCAGTACCGGGTTCTCAAACTGACAAGATCTCTCTGCGATGGAGTCATGCATTGAAATAATGGCTCATGGAAAAAATCCAACAATGTTCGGAGAAGGTTTAGCCATTTCCGTATTTTTTGCAAAAAAATGCCCAGAAATTCAAATAAAGCATGGAAAATCATTAACGTTGTCGAAAAAAGCCGAAACTCGTCCGGGGCAACTTATATGCGTCCTAACACCTAAAAAATGATAGACCTTGTATATGAGCATACAAAGTTGTCTCGGTGCAGAAACGTGAAAGAATACGCTAAGTCCTATAGAAGTGTGTCGAGTATGTTTGAGATTGTGAACAATGTGCAGTACCGGGTTCTCAAACTGACAAGATCTCTCTGCGATGGAGTCATGCATTGAAATAATGGCTCATGGAAAAAATCCAACAATTTTCGGAGAAGGTTTAGCCATTTCCGTTTTTTTTTGCAAAAAATGCCCAGAAATTCAAATAAAGCATGGAAAATCATTAACGTTGTCGAAAAAAGCCGAAACTCGTCCGGGGCAACTTATATGCGTCCTAACACCTATGAAAAATGATAGACCTTGTATATGAGCATACAAAGTTGTCTCGGTGCCGAAACGTGAAAGAATACGCTAAGTCCTATAGAAGTGTGTCGAGTATGTTTGAGATTGTGAACAATGTGCAGTACCGGGTTCTCAAACTGACAAGATCTCTCTGCGATGGAGTCATGCATTGAAATAATGGCTCATGGAAAAAATCCAACAATTTTCGGAGAAGGTTTAGCCATTTCCGTATTTTTTTGCAAAAAAATGCCCAGAAATTCAAATAAAGCATGGAAAATCATTAACGTTGTCGAAAAAAGCCGAAACTCGTCCGGGGCAACTTATATGCGTCCTAACACCTATGAAAAATGATAGACCTTGTATATGAGCATACAAAGTTGTCTCGGTGCAGAAACGTGAAAGAATACGCTAAGTCCAATAGAAGTGTGTCGAGTATGTTTGAGATTGTGAACAATGTGCAGTACCGGGTTCTCAAACTGACAAGATCTCTCTGCGATGGAGTCATGCATTGAAATAATGGCTCATGGAAAAAATCCAACAATTTTCGGAGAAGGTTTAGCCATTTCCGTATTTTTTTCTCAAAACAATGCCCAGAAATTCAAATAAAGCATGGAAAATCATTAACGTTGTCGAAAAAAGCCGAAACTCGTCCGGGGCAACTTATATGCGTCCTAACACCTATGAAAAATGATAGACCTTGTATATGAGCATACAAAGTTGTCTCGGTGCAGAAACGTGAAAGAATACGCTAAGTCCTATAGAAGTGTGTCGAGTATGTTTGAGATTGTGAACAATGTGCAGTACCGGGTTCTCAAACTGACAAGATCTCTCTGCGATGGAGTCATGCATTGAAATAATGGCTCATAAAAATCCAACAATTTCCGGAGAAGGTTTAGGTATTTCCGTATTTTTTGCAAAAAAATGCCCAGAAATTCATTTAAAGCACGGAAAAACATTAACGTTGTCGAAAAAAGCCGAAACTCGTCCGGGGCAACTTATATGCGTCCTAACACCTATGAAAATGATAGACCTTGTATATGAGCATACAAAGTTGTCTCGGTGCAGAAACGTGAAAGAATACGCTAAGTCCTATAGAAGTGTGTCGAGTATGTTTGAGATTGTGAACAATGTGCAGTACTGGGTTCTCAAACTGACAAGATCTCTCTGCGATGGAGTCATGCATTGAAATAATGGCTCATGGAAAAAATCCAACAATTTTCGGAGAAGGTTTAGCCATTTCCGTATTTTTTTGCAAAAAAATGCCCAGAAATTCAAATAAAGCATGGAAAATCATTAACGTTGTCGAAAAAAGCCGAAACTCGTCCGGGGCAACTTATATGCGTCCTAACACCTATGAAAAATGATAGACCTTGTATATGAGCATACAAAGTTGTCTCGGTGCAGAAACGTGAAAGAATACGCTAAGTCCTATAGAAGTGTGTCGAGTACGTTTGAGATTGTGAACAATGTGCAGTACCGGGTTCTCAAACTGACAAGATCTCTCTGCGATGGAGTCATGCATTGAAATAATGGCTCATGGAAAAAATCCAACAATTTTCGGAGAAGGTTTAGCCATTTCCGTATTTTTTTTTGCAAAAAATGCCCAGAAATTCAAATAAAGCATGGAAAATCATTAACGTTGTCGAAAAAAGCCGAAACTCGTCCGGGGCAACTTATATGCGTCCTAACACCTATGAAAAATGATAGACCTTGTATATGAGCATACAAAGTTGTCTCGGTGCAGAAACGTGAAAGAATACGCTAAGTCCTATAGAAGTGTGTCGAGTATGTTTGAGATTGTGAACAATGTGCAGTACCGGGTTCTCAAACTGACAAGATCTCTCTGCGATGGAGTCATGCATTGAAATAATGGCTCATGGAAAAAATCCAACAATTTTCGGAGAAGGTTTAGGCCATTTCCGTATTTTTTCTCAAAAAATGCCCAGAAATTCAAATAAAGCATGGAAAATCATTAACGTTGTCGAAAAAAGCCGAAACTCGTCCGGGGCAACTTATATGCGTCCTAACACCTATGAAAAATGATAGACCTTGTATATGAGCATACAAAGTTGTCTCGGTGCAGAAACGTGAAAGAATACGCTAAGTCCTATAGAAGTGTGTCGAGTATGTTTGAGATTGTGAACAATGTGCAGTACCGGGTTCTCAAACTGACAAGATCTCTCTGCGATGGAGTCATGCATTGAAATAATGGCTCATGAAAAAATCCAACAATTTTCGGAGAAGGTTTAGCCATTTCCGTATTTTTTTTTGCAAAAAAATGCCCAGAAATTCAAATAAAGCATGGAAAATCATTAACGTTGTCGAAAAAAGCCGAAACTCGTCCGAGGCAACTTATATGCGTCCTAACACCTATGAAAAATGATAGACCTTGTATATGAGCATACAAAGTTGTCTCGGTGCAGAAACGTGAAAGAATACGCTAAGTCCTATAGAAGTGCGTCGAGTATGTTTGAGATTGTGAACAATGTGCAGTACCGGGTTCTCAAACTGACAAGATCTCTCTGCGATGGAGTCATGCATTGAAATAATGGCTCATGGAAAAAATCCAACAATTTTCGGAGAAGGTTTAGCCATTTCCGTATTTTTTTGCAAAAAAATGCCCAGAAATTCAAATAAAGCATGGAAAATCATTAACGTTGTCGAAAAAAGCCGAAACTCGTCCGGGGCAACTTATATGCGTCCTAACACCTATGAAAAATGATAGACCTTGTATATGAGCATACAAAGTTGTCTCGGTGCAGAAACGTGAAAGAATACGCTAAGTCCTATAGAAGTGTGTCGAGTATGTTTGAGATTGTGAACAATGTGCAGTACCGGGTTCTCAAACTGACAAGATCTCTCTGCGATGGAGTCATGCATTGAAATAATGGCTCATGGAAAAAAATCCAACAATTTTCGGAGAAGGTTTAGCCATTTCCGTATTTTTTCTCAAAAAAATGCCCAGAAATTCAAATAAAGCATGGAAAATCATTAACGTTGTCGAAAAAGCCGAAACTCGTCCGGGGCAACTTATATGCGTCCTAACACTTATGAAAAATGATAGACCTTGTATATGAGCATACAAAGTTGTCTCGGTGCAGAAACGTGAAAGAATACGCTAAGTCCTATAGAAGTGTGTCGAGTATGTTTGAGATTGTGAACAATGTGCAGTACCGGGTTCTCAAACTGACAAGATCTCTCTGCGATGGAGTCATGCATTGAAATAATGGCTCATGGAAAAAATCCAACAATTTTCGGAGAAGGTTTAGCCATTTCCGTATTTTTTTCTCAAAAAAAGCCTAGAAATTCAAATAAAGCATGGAAAATCATTAACGTTGTCAAAAAAAGCCGAAACTCGTCCGGGGCAACTTATATGTGTCCTAACACCTATGAAAAATGATAGACCTTATATTTACCATAAAATTAGAAAATATGATGTTACATTAGCAATTGTTATGCAAAGACATGTTTTTCTATTATCTACTAAGTTGGAAAGAAACAAGTCATATGAAAAAAAAATCCAAGACATATAAATTAATATAAAACAAACACTACTAAATGAAATATCATGATTTTATAAAAATTTAGAAGAAAGAACCATCAAATTTGGAATTAGTATGAGGGAGAAACACCAGTTACAAATTTTAATGCCGGATTAAAAAGAGAAAGATGAAACATAAATGTATTAAAATAATGGCTCATGGAAATATAAATACTAATTGCTGAATATAAATACTAATTATTATAAAATATAAATACTAATTGTCGAATTATAATTATTACATAGAGGGAAGTAAATGTTGAAACATTACATAAAATTAATAATAGTACATAGAAGGTTTTAACATTACATAAAATTAATAATAGTACATAGAAGGTTTGAATATTAAATAATGATTACAAAAATAATGGTGAAAATGGTGTTTGTGTCGGGTTGGGGAAGAAGGAGGGGAGGGGAGGCAGCACATATATGGGTGCGCCATTTTCACAGGCGGTTTTTAAGAAAAACCGGCTGTGATAATGCATTTTCACAGGCGGTTTTTAAGAAAAACCGCCTGTGATAAAACCGGCTGTGAAAATGCATTATCACAGCCGGTTTTTCTTAAAAACCGCCTGTGAAAAAAGCCTGCAAATGTCAGGTTTTGTCAGATGAAAAACCGGCTGTGATAGGTGGTTTTCACAGCCGGTTTTTGAGCCGAACCGGCTGTGAAAACCGAGCCCTTTTCACAGCCGGTTCGGCTCAAAAACCGGCTGTGAAAACCACCTATCACAGCCGGTTTTTCCTTTCCCAGCCGCAGCACTAGAAAAACCGACTGTGATAATATTTTCTGCGCCACTTTCAAAAAACCGGCTGTGAAAATAGTGACTTGAAAAATGGTTTCTGTAGTAGTGTTCAAGAGATTTACATCGACCGATTTATACAGCAGCTTAGATCTCACACCAATGCTGGCAACTCCCCTATTGCTGGCGGCAGCTCGGTCTCCATGTGAGACCTACTAGCTGTGAAATGTGTGCTGTGTGCCCGTTTAGCCCATCTAGTGTTGTTGCCTTGTACGCACTAGTAGATGGGAAAAATATTGTGTTGTGTACAATAAGGAAATGTGCTAGTTATGGTGGTCGTAACGTATCTTTCGGGAGAAAGATCAGAATTTTCAGATTTATGGCCAAGTGTTTTTTATTTTTTAGAATTTCTAGAATTTATCATTTTCGTAACACGTCTCATGAGAATTGAGAACGTGGAGGTCTCAAAAGAGTCTCTAATTAATCTCTATCTAATATTAAAAAAAGTGTTTCGTCCATTTTAACACTTTAGGTCACTGCATGGGCCCATCGACAACACGCTACACGGTCATGCCTACCCGTCGTCTCCACCTTCAAGTCCTGCGCGGAAGTGGAGCCGCGATTTGATTATGGAGAGCATAAGGCGCAGTTCTATTCTGATGGAGTCATGGAGAGGCGCAGCAGGGGAAGCCCGGGACTGAGGCAACAGCTACCGGCAGGTAGTCATAGCCGAAGTTGGAGAAGATCGCGGTCTCAAATCATGCGTAGAAGCTTTCTCCTTCCATATGACTAGAACAACTTACGAGCTCACCGCCCCTGCCAAAAACTTTGACATCCATCTCATGCTTGGGGTCGAGGCGGCACGGCTCTACTCCGTGGAGAAGCACCTCAACGGATCGGAGAAGAAAAAGCTAACCAGTCTCCTATGTTGGTAATATTGAGCTGCCCCACCGCAATTCGGACCGGCCGTCGCCTTGTGACCCTCACAACTCCTACCCAGACAGCCTGCAGGGCTGCGCCTGCCGCCCAGCTGCCATGCCATGCCCCTACCCCATGGCGCCATCCTTGAGAAAATAGACGAAGAGCAGAGAGGAAAGTCTGACAGATGAGATGGGAAGATACCGGATAAGTCATGGGAGAGATATTTTACATATGCATTTTTTCCAATGTTATCTT
>CM014274.1:46123990-46176550 GCA_004135705.1 Alloteropsis semialata | reverse complement strand
CTAACACCTGTGAAAAATGATAGACCTTGTATATGAGCTTACAAAGTCTTCTCGGTGTAGAAACGTGAAAGAATACGCTAAGTCCTATAGAAGCGTGTCGAGTATGTTTGAGATTGTGAACAATGTGCAGTACCGGGTTCTCAAAATGACAAGATCTTTCTGCGAGAGAGTCATGCATTAAAATAATGGCCCATGAAAAAAATCCAACAATTTTCGGAGCAGGTTTAGGTATTTTCGTATTTGTTTTGCAAAAAAATGCCCAAAAATTCATTTAAAGCACGAAAAAACATTAACGTTGTCGAAAAAAGCCGAAACTCCTCCGGGGCACCTTATATGTGTCGTAACACCTGTGAAAAATGATAGACCTTGTATATGAGCTTCCAAAGTCTTCTCGGTGCAGAAACGTGAAAGAATACGCTAAGTCCTATAGAAGTGTGTCGAGTATGTTTGAGATTGTGAACAATGTGCAGTACCGGGTTCTCAAAATAACAAGATCTTTTTGCGAGGGAGTCATGCATTAAAATAATGGCTCATGAAAAAATACAACAATTTTTGGAGCATGTTTAGGTATTTCCTTTTTTTTTGCAAAAAAATGCCCAGAAATTCATTTAAAGCACGGAAAAACATTAACGTTGTCGAAAAAAGCCGAAACTCCTCCGGGGCACCTTATATGCGTCCTAACACCTGTGAAAAATGATAGACCTTGTATATGAGCTTACAAAGTCTTCTCGGTGTAGAAACGTGAAAGAATACGCTAAGTCCTATAGAAGCGTGTCGAGTATGTTTGAGATTGTGAACAATGTGCAGTACCGGGTTCTCAAAATGACAAGATCTTTCTGCGAGAGAGTCATGCATTAAAATAATGGCCCATGAAAAAAATCCAACAATTTTCGGAGCAGGTTTAGGTATTTTCGTATTTGTTTTGCAAAAAAATGCCCAAAAATTCATTTAAAGCACGAAAAAACATTAACGTTGTCGAAAAAAGCCGAAACTCCTCCGGGGCACCTTATATGCGTCGTAACACCTGTGAAAAATGATAGACCTTGTATATGAGCTTCCAAAGCCTTCTCGGTGCAGAAATAATGATAGGATCATTTTACGAATGTATAATCTTGACATAAAATCTTCATGTGGAGCTCCAACGTGGAGCATATCCTTTGTGGAGCTCCAACGTGGAGTAGGCATTAGCCGAACCACGGGATAAATCTTCATGTCAAGTTTGCATCTTTCTAACGCTCTTAAGCTTCTGCATTTCATACTTGGAACTTGTGTGCCTTTACCTTTCTAGAGTAGTATCTTGATAGGATTGGCTCTAGGTTGCAAAACTCTTTGGGTGGGTGCAAACACTAGAAGAAAACCTTAGTTGCACATCTTGATAGTTTGTATTAGTTTTATATTTGTGCAATTAGAGGCAAGTGGTAGGTTAAGTTTTTAGAAAGCCTAATTTACCCTCTCTCCCTTTTAGGCTATCACAAGCATCGACTACTTTCAGTCGAGCTGCGAACCAGTTGTGAAAATTATTTTCACAACTGGTCTACTTACAAACCGACTGCAAACATTCTTTAGCACTACTTTTTGAAAATCGGCTGTAAAAATGGAGGCTTGAAAAACAGATTTTTGTAGTAGCGTCATTTCATTGGAAACTGCTACTAAATTAACCTCCCTGCCTCCAGCGCTGATCAGCGTGCACTTTGCTTGCTTCTTGTTTGCTACCTTCCTTGTCTCTTGTGTTTATTTGTTGCTTCCTCAATGTAGCCAGATGCCAAAAAGGTTCTGAATGCTGGGTAAGCTTCCGTCTTTAATCAGTTCCTTTCCGGCTGCCTAGGTTATCCGGTCCGACCCTTCTTTGAGTCTCTTCATCAGCCCAGATTCTTGAAATGGTTGCCGTCCTAACTGCCTTCTAGTCTAGTATGTATATGTGTGTGTGTTTATGTGGCTGAGACCCTACAAGACTGCTTCAGCAAGGAATTAAGCCTCGATCATCTTGTCGCGTGCGCAGCTCCTGCAGGTGAGTCAGATCAGCGCTGGCACTTCAAGCGGTTTTCACAGGCGGTTTTTAAGAAAAACCGGCTGTGAAAACACGTTTTCACAGTCGGCTAAAGAAAACCGGCTGTGAAAATGCATTATCACAGCCGGTTTTTCTTAAAAACCGGCTGTGAAAAAAGCCTGCAAATGTCAGGTTTTGTCAGATATAAAACCGGCTGTGATAGGTGATTTTCACAGCCGGTTTTTTAGCCGAACCGGCTGTGAAAACCTAGCCCTTTTCACAGCCGGTTCGGCTAAAAAACCGGCTGTGAAAACCACCTATCACAGCCGGTTTTTCCTTTCCCAGCCGCAGCACTAGAAAAACCGACTGTGATAATATTTTCTGCGCCACTTTCAAAAAACCGGCTGTGAAAATAGTGACTTGAAAAATGGTTTCTGTAGTAGTGATCCTCCAAAGGTGGGTGGCTTGGTCCTGAGAAAATCTGTCAACTTCTCATTCAAGCCATGCCTGCGGCGTCTCTGCTGAGTAATGGCATTGGCCAAAGCTTCCAGTAACAGGGTCTGATTGTTCATCACTTGGACCAGGTCAATCTGCGGTGGTGGTGGTAGCTGTTCTCCCACATGACTTTCTCCACCGCCCTCAATCTGATTCACTTCATGTACAACTGGTGGTGCTGTGGCGAGTGGATTTTGCCTTGGCTGCCTTTCTGCACTGGGGGTGGCATGGGCCTGACTTGGGGCGGTCATGGCGCGCTTGGGAGGCATCTGCAGATTGAGCGGAGCTTCCATGAGACTTGGGTCTTAAAGATGATATTTAAGTTGATTAAAGCGTATTTTCAAAAAGACAGAACAAGCACACAGACTAACAACACAACAAGCACAACCGATTTTATTTCTTCCAAGGAGGGGGTACAACACTGGGCAAGGCCAAACACACTACACGACCGAGTACAACACGATACTGGAAAGGGGTATAACTCTAAACTGGGACAACTAAGGGAATAGCTCTGAACTTCGGACCAAACGGCTTCATCCTCTGACGACCACTAGCAGATCTTCTGGTCTCCATCTCACTCGCGAGGTGAGTCCGCACCCTGCGCAGAGTGATCCTCCATCGAAGCCATGAGGAGTGCGAGCAGCTCATCCTCCTCTAGAGGTGGCTCAACGACCTCGAAGGTTCCTTCGGTAGCTTCCGTGGGTGGAGGTGCTGGTGGGGCATCGGGGCTTTTTCTCTTACTGGGCCCTTTGGCCACGGAAGTCCCATCAGGGGTTGGGGCTTCTTCATTCTCTAACTCCCGCATCCTTCTCTTGGCCCGTCCCACAAGATGAGCATCCTTTAGCTCCTTGGTGTGTCGGTCCTCGGCCTCCTTGAGTGCTTCAATGGCCTGAGCTTCATTACTCTCGGTGGCTGCGGCTCGTGCTTCCAATGCTGCCACTTTCACTTGAAGGCTCCTTACCATCATCTCTGCATCCTCGGCTCTACGAATCTGCTGCCTCAAATGCCTTGCCTGCTTGTCGTAGAGCTCATCAAGGGTGTGGAGGTAAGTAGTTGTGTGGAGCACAGTGGAGTCGTCCTCACGCAGTCCATGTCCTTGGAGTGCCCTTATCCGGGCCAACCAAACTGGGCGGTTCCTGTTGACCGGTGGGAAGTACCTCAGCGGGGTGGGGCCAAGGTGCCTCTCATAGATCTGACACAGGTGACGCAATGCCTTCCGAGCTGCAACTTGGTAGGTATCCTTATGCCGGAAGCCAGTGGCAGTCACATTAAATGGATTAATCTCGGGGTGACGGCTGCTTCTCCCGATGTAGATGATCATCTCACACCGGGGTGTCCCATGGTCCTCATACTCCCTGCTGGTGTACTCCGGACGCTCATAAATGCCAACCCTGTCCATGCAAGCGAAAAGCAACCTGGGAAAATCGGGCTCCTCCAAGCAGTTGTTGTTGACCCAACCTTCTTCGGCCATCTGTAACAGAACAGGGGTAAATTACTTTTTGCAAAAGAGCATAGAGAGCAAGAAGTTTCTATAAAACCTAAGTCTTGGTCAAAAGGCTTTCCAGTCCTAGGGGTCACGTCCTACAGCCAACTACGGCTCTGATACCACCTGAAGTGCCCCTGCCTAAGCAGAGACTAAATGTGATACAAATTATCAGTCCCAGGAGGCTGATACATATTTATTCAACAGATAGTTCAGAACTTACAGCCCCCGAGGGAGCGGGCACTTGATACAAGCCAAGATTACCAAGAGGTAAACCATGGCGATGAGCCAAACTAGGAACCACTCGGGCTCAACAAAGGGATCAGAGCTACGCGACAGGAAAGACATCTTGGGCGGGTCCAAACTCCACAGGCAAAGTTGGGTGCGGAAGCGACCACCTATTCAGCGTCCTCAACAACAAAGTCCGGGTCTTCTTCTGAAGCAACGAAAGCAAGGGTGAGTACAAAAATACTCAGCAAATCCAACCACACCCACGGAGGGGTTAACACAGAATATGCACAGGATATATCAAGAAATAGGCTAAGGTTTGTTTGCAATAAAGCTAGTTTTACACATGCAATGGTTTGACAAGGAACGTTTTTAGCAAAGCCAGTTTTAGTAACAAAACAATAAGTGGGGGTTGATCCACAAAGGATCCAAATTTTAATGCTACCGGATTTTCCATCCGCCGTAGCTTCCCAGCACAAAGCCAGACTCTTTCCAAAACCAACACACTCCAACCCATCCTAAAACCTCCGGTATTGTGACCAAGCCATAACTCGCCCATGACCGTGGGCACGGCTATTCGAATAGTTTGGAAACTCTGCAGAGGTGTACACTTTCACCACAAGTAGGTACCGCAACATGGTCACCTTAGTGCCAGCGCGGATCCTATCGAAGTCATTACCCACCATAGCCAAAACTGCCTAGCCATCACGAGAAAATAACCAAGGGGGTTATGACACTAAGTCTGCACCCATGACACGTCAGCACTTGGCTTCCCGCTGCACACCTGCTCCAGACAACTAACAGTCCAGCTAGTGGGATTTAGACTAAGCCCTTGCACCATACAAGAGTCGAGTGGTTGTACGAGGATAAACTGGGTTAGGCAAGATGACACATCACCTCGGTTTAAAACCGGACAAAATGGATATCTCCCAACTTGCTTAACCACAAAGATACAAGCCTCCTTTCGATATTTCATAAAGAAACACCCATCCATCTCATCCAACACTTCCTTCATTTTCAAAACCCAAAACCCATTTTCTTACTCAACACACTCACACATTTATTTTTTGATAAACCAAGTATAGTCATGATTGAATAAGTAAAGAAAACAAGTCCTAAGCATTCTAGCATTGGTTATCATCCAAACAGAGCATATCATATTTAGAGATAACTAGGTTATCAAGGAATGATCATATCAATCAAGGAATGGCTATCCAACCGGGTTTGCAATAGTAAAACACATGCAATTTATAAAAGGCCAATAGGTTGTGTGCATCAAAGGATGGGATTGGAGTTGCCGTCTCCAAAAGCTTCTGGGAGTTCCTGCTCGCAGTACAACTCTTCGGGGTCGGGCTCGCGGTACTCTCCTTCGTACTCCGGCTCGCGGTACTGTCCTTTCTCGTTCACTCCGTCGTCTAGGGCACACATAACAAAACATACAAGCACACAAAAATAAAATGAGCTCGGATGGAGATGAGGATGATGGAAATAAATAGAGTATGATTTTAGAAGAATTTAGGAACAAGAATTAAGACAATCGGAGTTGAGATACTTGAGATACTGCACTTTTAAGATGGCTGCTAATTTAATTCCCAAAAAAAGGGAAACCATGGACACCTACTGGCCATGTGCTTTGATTACACGTGAGTGGGTGCTGATGAACTATGCTGGGATGTTTTACTCGGGTGGTGGCCTTGGGCCCACTTTGACTCAGAGAGAGAGAGAGATACAGAATGGGAAATAAAGAAAGGGGAGAGACAGAGGCAGCGCGAGAGCTTTTCTGCTCGCCTGCACTCGTCCGCCATGGCGAGCTACTGAGCTCGAGCCAATAGCAGCTCCGGCCACCCAAAATCAAATCGAAATACATGGTGAGGTAGAGGAGTGGCTGGGGAAACTCGACCTGGGCTCACCTTGGTCGATTATAGCTCAGAGGAGGAGATCAGGGCAGCGCCCTTGTTTCTGTGTGGAGGAGCAGAGAGAGAGAAAGAGCGCTTGAGGGAGATGGAGAGCGAGCAGAGCTGGAGAAGGGAGGAGATGGCTATGGCCTTGAAGAGCTCAGGATGGCGATGGAGAAGGGGTTGAGGGCGCCTTTTATAGGGCGGCGAGGGGGTGTGCGGCCGGCCGGTGAGCAGCTTGGTGGAGGAGTAATGGCGGGGAGGGGCCGGTGTGGATGGGCGGCACGGCAGTGGCGACTTCACGGATGCCGAGGAGTTGACGCGGGGCCGGAGCGACGGTCGGCACGGCGTGGTAGGCGGGAGGACGTCCGGCGGTCGGAGGAGTTCAGCCGGCGGGGCCCTGGGCGCGTGCGCGCGGCTGTGCGTGTGTCGATGGCGCTGTGTGTGTTGCTGTTGCTGCTCTACTGCTTGGCGTGCGTGCACAGGAGGAGGGAGGAAGAATATGATGCGGCGTGGCACTGAAAGGTGGGACGTGCGGTAGCGAGCTTGCCAAGCTTGCTTGTGCTGCTGCTGCGTGTGTGCTTGTGCGTGCAGGGAAAGAAGCCAGGGCGAGTACAGCAAGGGAGCCTTGTAATTTGTTAGTTTGCATGAAACGTGCTGCATTTGCTTTGTGTGAGCTGCCGCTGTGTGCGTGTGTCGTGTGTATGTGCTGCTGGTTTGTTTGTGTTGCTGCTGCTTCGTGTGCATGGGTGCCATGGAAGAGAGAAGGAATGAGTACATTAGCTTATGTGGAAGAGGGATTTAGAGCCATGCTGCCACCTTGAATTTCTGTGTGTGAGCGGCTGGTGCGTGAGGGCACTTGAGGGAGAGAATAAGATTAGTAGAAAAAAGGAGATTAGAGGGATGAGGGTTGATTAGCTGAACTGATGAAGAGAATTTTATTGGAAGGTTACTAGACCACTGGTGGAGATTAGAGATGACAAAACTATATGGTTGTACTGATGGAAATACAAATGAATAAAGGGAGATTAGGCTTGGACGAGATTTTGGATGAAAAGGAACTGAGCTCGAAAATAAATTTTGCAATAAGTTTTGAAAATAATTTTTGATTCGAGTGATTTATGAATTTAAATTTTTGGGCTGTTACAATTGGCCAAAAGCTTCTGGCCTCATGCGTCATCCGGTGGTTGTTCCTTGCTCTTCTGCCCCACCATCAATGTGCCCACACGTCGCTTGTCTACAGGCTAGAACACTTCTGATGCCCCTCGAATGCCTTGGGCAGTTAAATATCTACCCTTCCCATCCTGATAGATAAATGTGTTCCTCGTCCTTCACCTGCCCATCTACGTTTTTGAGCTTGTCACATCTCTCGATTTGATACGTTCAGATCGATTTGATTGATTCACACGAAAGCATTAGATCGTGACCGTCCCTGCTCCCTCCCACGGCTCGATGACGACACCTAGGACTCGCTGCGCCACTCGAAAATATTATGTGTGTTGTATATAAAATATATGGTTATCTAATATTACTAATATTCTAACCACTTCTAATGTTTAATACAAAAAATTGTGTTAATCATGTAAAAAAATATGTACTCCATACCGCGCGTATGGGCGCGTGCTAATCGGTACATAAGTTCCGAATGCGTGACGATGGCTGTGAGATGTGATCGACGACGGCGGGCGGCGGCACTCGAGGGTCGAGGTCGAGGCCCCTTCAGCGGCACGCGAGCCGCCTTGGGCGCCGTGCGCCGGGGCGAGGAGTCGAGAAACAAGCAGAAGCAGGCGGCTTGGCGCCTTGGCGAAGCCGTGTAGAGGCCGCATCTCGACGGCGACGCCGAAAAGGAGGGCAACAAGGACGAACTCGAGGGAGGCAAAGTGGCAAACTTGACTCTGCGAGACCACCGCTGCGACTGCGGGGCGGTCGCTCAGTAACACGCCGCGATAATAAAACCAAAACCGCGTCTCGCCTCCACCTCCCTTTCCTCGCGCTCGTGCCCCCCGTCTGTCCTCCGTTCCCTCGGCCTCGATCCGATCGGGGACGGGTCGAGGGGCAGGGTAATGTCGTCGTCGTCAACGTCGTCTTCGGCGGCGGCGCACCAGCACCACCGGCGCCAGGGCGGAGGGAGCGGTCTCGTGCCGCTCGCCGCGCTCATAAAGGAGGAGGCACGCACGGAGCGACACGCCGGCACCGGCGGCAGGAGCAGGATCTGTGCGCGCGACGAGTACGCCGGAGGCTCCGCCGTGGGAGTGGAGGCGGCGGCGGCGGCGGAGTCGCGGCGGCAGCGCCCGCTGCTGCGGTACGGGTGTGCCGCTCAGTCCAAAAAGGGCGAGGATTTCTTCCTGCTTAGGACGGACTGCCCGCGCCCCTCCACCTCTGCGTCGTCCTCCGCAGCGTCGCCGCATCCCACCTTCGCCGTCTTCGCAGTGAGTACCCACCCACCCATCTCGCATCTCTCTCTGGGCACCCATCTGTCTAGTCTTCGTCACCTAGTGAGCTGAATTGCGGCAGTAGTACCGCACTATTCTGCATCTGTTGGTTCGGAACTCGGGAGTAGCTGAATATCGAGCTTGTGAGCTTCGATTCACTGGCCCTAGCAACTATGCTGCATTGCGAGCTTGGAGTTTGCTTTGCATGTATGGGGGTGGTCGCTGAAAATTTGTCCTCTGCTGCAGATCTTAGTAGGCCTGTTCGTGGTTTAGGATGGGGAGGGCATGGGAATATGAGCTCAGAACTTGCAATTACGCTCTAAACTGTTCCATGGGTGGGATATAAAGCTGCCGCAAGTGCTATGGGTGTACTGGAGTGGTGCCAATTGCTATAATAGTAGGTTTCTCTGTCTTCCAGGTGCTTGATGGACATAATGGTAACGCCGCTGCAATATACACAAGGGACAATTTGCTCAACCATGTCCTCAGCGCGATGCCACGTGGGCTGTCCAGGGAGGAATGGCTGCACGCGTTGCCCCGAGCACTAGTTGCAGGGTTTGTTAACACTGACAAAGAGTTCCAGAGCAAAGGCATGATTCTGCAATCAGTGTTTTGCAATTACTGCTGCTCTATAAGCTATCACAAATGCTGATGAATTTCTCCTTTTTGGATGTTTACCAGGCCAAACTTCTGGCACAACTGCTACATTTGTGATAATTGATGGATGGACTATCACTGTTGCCTCTGTTGGTGATTCTCGCTGTATTTTAGACGCTCAGGGTGGGACTGTTTCTTTGCTTACTGTGGATCACAGACTAGAAGAAAATGTTGAGGAGTGAGTAATTAGTTGCTTTCCAAATTATCTGCTGATATGGTATTTTTCTGGTAACATTCCATTCCAACAATCCTTTCCATTGCTTCCTTACCTAGGAATGGGGATTGCATGCATTTGTGCTTTTGTTTGTTAACTAAATCAGTTGTATTTGTTCAACTGCTAGTTGCTTTGAATGTTTACACCTCTTCCTGCAGCAATTACTCGTCCCCCCATTCTATAATACAAAGCGCTGTTTCCATTTCCACGCATTAATTGGATCACGCTACCACTATTAATAGAAGTGACTAATTACTATGTTAACTTATTAGTAATACTATTCAAAAGTAGAAAGCTAAAAGGCAAGTTTTATAGGACGAGGGTACCACGAGTTTTATAGGATGGCGATTAGACCTGCAATGTTGTATGGTGCAGAATGCTGGCCTACAAAAAGACAACATGTTCAGCAGATAAGTGTTGCGCAAATGCATATGTTGCACTGGATTTGTGGCCATACAAGAAGGGATTGAGTCCGAAACGAGGATCTACATGATAGGCTAGGGGGTAACACCAATTGAAGAAAAACTTGCCCAACACTGGTTGAGATGGTTTGGACATGTCCAACGGATACCGCTAGAAGCACCAGTATGTGAAGAGAGGCAGGGGAAGCCCGAAGCTGACATGGGAAGAGGCAATAAAAGGAGATTTGAAAGGACGGAATGTACCCAAGGATCTAGTTTTGAATAGGAGTGCATAGAAAACAGCTATCCACGTGTCCGAAACTTGACTTTTGGCTTCTATTGGGTTTAAACTCTAGCCTACCCCAACTTGCTTGGGACTGAAAGGCTTTGTTGTTGTTCTTGTCGTTATTGTATTCAAAAGTAGAAAGCTTTTATTTGCTACAGCCTTGGTTTCATGCTAGTCTTATTAACTCTAATTAGTAGCACTTCTTAATATTCTTCCATTGAGTACTAGTGTGATTTAATTGTTCACCAATTGTTGGCTGGATGATATATTTCTAGATGGTTATTTTTTGCTTTACGAAAACTATCATGTAAAATAATGGCAGGAGGGAGCGCGTTACAGCAAGCGGAGGTGAAGTTGGAAGGCTTAGTGTTGTTGGTGGAGCAGAGGTGTGCTCTCACTTATTACATTTCTTTTTCAAAAGAATATGATTTTACATGCTAGCTGTCTGTGCTACATGTATCGTACCACACATTGTATACTAGTAGCTTAACATTTGAAGAACTAGAAAACAACATAACAAATTGTCCTACCCTGTTACAAGATTGGTCCGCTACGATGCTGGCCAGGAGGACTATGCCTATCAAGATCCATTGGAGATATTGATGTTGGTGAATTTATTGTTCCTGTTCCTTATGTGAAGCAAGTGAAGGTACCCTGTTGTTTTCATAAATGCCAGAAATTCTCCTACCTTTCAATTTTAGGCTTTCCCCTCTCCGTTAGATGCTATCCCTCAGTATGCTATTTGTTTTTGACTCAGTTCATTTTTGCTTTCGCTAGCTGTCAAATGCTGGAGGAAGACTAATCATTGCTTCCGACGGCATTTGGGATGCATTGTCCTCAGAGGCAGCTGCTAAGTCTTGCAGAGGTTTGCCCGCTGAGCTTGCTGCAAAGCAAGTAGTTAAGGTGGATAGTTCAGCACTAGGTCATAGATTCTTGTTTAGCCTTGATGCTTCTTATGGTCGCATCAGCAGACATGTTTTTCTTACAAGCCAATGTGTGCAAATAATCTTTTAGGAGGCTCTCAGGACAAGAGGGCTAAAGGATGATACAACTTGCATTGTTGTTGACATAATCCCACCTGGTCAAACAATAAGGCCTCCATCTCCGCCTAAAAAGATGAACAAGTTGAAGTCTTTCATCTTCAGAAAAAAAGCAAAGGAGCCTTCTCGGAAATTAACTAAACAGCATTCGGGGGCTGGTGTCGTTGAAGAGATATTTGAGGAAGGTTCAGCCATGCTATCAGAAAGGTTAGTTCAATTCTTTCTCCAATTTCTTTAGGGACAATTGCATAACTGACCTCATTTTCATCCCTAACTGCATGTTTCCCCTCAACTTTTTTACTTTGCATGTTTGCCCCCGTTTTATGTGTGGGAGTCTTCCGTTTGCCCCTGTTTGTCAACATCGTTACCCCGACTGATTAAAGGTGAAAAGAAAAAACAAATGAAAAGGAGAAAAGTAGGGGAAATGACTCAACTGCCCTTCCCTTATCCACAAACTTCTTCCTCGACCAAATCCCCTCTTTCCCTTGTGTGCCGGTGCGGGTGAGCAGCTGGAGGCGCGTCGGGACGCGAGGTTGGAGGATGTTGGACGGCACAGAAGGAGCATGAGGGGCTAGGTCGCGGGACGAGGCTAGGTGCACTCGGCAAGCAGCGGCCGGTGCGGTGGCTTAGCATGTTGTGCAGCTCGTCGCGCCACGCTTGTGAGGGCTTGTGGTGCGTGTTGACGGCAAGGCCCTCGGCATGCATGCGGCGGCGCTTGGCCGGGTAGCCTGCTTGCGTGGGGCGCACAGACCAGTGAACCTAGCTGCCTGGCTTGCTGTATGCTCGAGGATGATCTGGATCCACCATCTATGCTGAAACTCTGAAGTCTGATCCGCTGGCTTCCCAATCGACGAGACCGGAGAGGCACATTGTGTCTGTGAGGGTGGCCAGCGGCTAAGAGCCAATGATGACGAAGCAAAACCAGCAGCCACTAACAATTTTGCTTGGACTCCAATGAATTTTGTCCTCTGTAGATTCATCTTTAATTCTGATTTGCAGTTCAGTTTTGCTTTCAATGTTTGTTTGACGACACCTTTGGGCAACATCCCAAGTTCAATCCATGCCAAGGGCATATATGTCTTTGTAGCCTTAAGTTTGTGTTAAGTCCCCTTCACAGAACAGGGGCAATGGGAGAACTCGAATTCAAGAAACGAGGGCAAATATGCAAAGTCTAAAAAAGAAGGGCAAACGTGCAGTTAGAGGTGATTACAAGGGCAGTTGCAATTGGCCCATTTTTTTAATCAGAATTTTCATGTGCTTTTCTACTTGCTCCGTGTTGATAGGTGTGAGTAGCAGGGTTTGTTGTTTCAAAGGGATTCCAGTATAGTATACAAATATACTTATATGCTGACTATCTTAGATCCTTGCAAGCTAGAATTCTTTCACTGTATCATGCTAGCATTCTTTCCTGGCTTGTTCTGTCATTGCTCAAGATGTGGCTTGAGCATTGATCAACTCCAACATGGATCCATTTTGCTGATAGCAGTTGGGAATATTGTCTGTTCTGGTGTTTTAGAAGCCGCTAGCTGCTAGGAGGTAGCGGGGTGCTGCTTAATTTGGCTGGTTTGAATCTGGTAGTGAATCTACTCGAAATGATGCAATATCTCTCTTGTTTTTGTTTAAATCCTTACTTCTTAGGAATCTACTCTCCTTTGCTCTTTCCTCTTACCATCTGGAAACATAGCTCTCATGTGTATAAAAAAAACTGCATTAATTACATCGCTGAACATAACATGCTACGAAGTGGTTGACCATTGCAGGACCTTTGAACATTAACCACATCACTTGATGCCCACTTAGCAGGAGCTTCGAGGCGCCATGGTAAACGTCCGCTCCCCTCCCGTCCTCTCAATGCCTCCCCTCCCCTCTGCCCGTCGCCGGTGCTCGCCTCCTGCTCGACGGCCACCCTCTCCACCACCCCTGCGTCGGTGCCTACTACGGGCCCGACGGCGACCGTCACGGCGTCGAGAGAAACCTCTCCCCTCGTCTGATGGTCGAAGGGCGACGCACCCGGCTGGAATGGCGGTGCCTCGAACTGCCTCCCTGTCGACCGGTCCCGGTGGACCTCTAGGCAGGTGTTTCAACTTCTTAAGCTCCTCGCATCGGGCCGCCAGTTGCTGGTCGAGTCCTCGGAGCTTCATCTGCCGTGCCTCTAGGCATCGTTCGTATGTCTACTCACGTCGACGGCCCGCTGTGCAGTCCAAGCCAAGAATGGTCTAGCAGCCTGTCTCGTTGCGGGCGGCGCTGGCCCAGCAAGATGTTTCAGTTCAGGCAGAGGTGGGACAACATGGCCGGGAAGATGCAGCGCATGGTCGATGAAGGCGGCACAGAAACCGTAGGCGACGGCTGATAACCCAGAAGGGGAGGCGTCTGGGGTGCTGCGCGACGACCATGGGTGCTAGGGTGATCCTCTCGCACTGTCTAGTGGTGATGAGTCCTTGGAGGCTCCTGTCCGCAGGCCCAGATGCATCATTGATTGATTTGCCACCATTGCCCAACGTGAGGATTCTCTCGGCAGAGCTCTGGTTGTCACTATGGTCGGTGGTCAAACTGATGGCATTGAGGCCTCCATCAAGGATCTGATTGCCATCCGCTTTGATCTCGACGTTGGGGCGATTGTCCTCACCACTCTGCTTGTTTCTTGTTGGTGTTGCCGGACAAGGAGATGGCGTTGAGCGTTCTCAATGGTGGGCGACCGATCATCAATCCTAACTTCCGACTCCATGTTCGGCGATGGTCAGTCTTGTCTGATGAATTCTACGACTTCTAGCCTAGCTTCAGCTGTGGATATAGAATTACGGGGCATCCGAGCTCATCCGTGGAAGTTTGCAACTTCAGAGCAGATCCTGAACTAGTACTGTTGGATCAGTAGAGCTCATCTAGAAAATACTGATCGCCGTGACGTCTTTAGGGTAGCAACGTGGTGTTCCAACCTCGGACACATTCCTTCAGAGATGGAGTTGGACATCATCGAGACTCCAATGGCAGGGAGGGCGCTGGCACAGAGAAGCGTGTGTTAACCTATCCAATCCAATTCACGATGGCCCCGTTCGATCAGTTGTTGAGGCTACAACATTAGGCGACGCCTGCAACGTGTGGCGCATGCTTCGGGTTCGACTTCGGCGGAGCTGACCGGGGCTGCCTCGACATCTGAGCCCCCTCGCGTTTTTGTTCATGTGCGGTTGGGACCGCGACCTTTGGATGCCTGCCATGTGTCACATGCTCGTGCTCCCCCTCCTGGACCGGGAGACGCCTCCCCATCTCCCCCCCCTTCCCTCCCGGTCTCGGCCCCTCAGAGGATGTCCCCTCCCTAGGAAGGACCAAGGCTTCTGCAAGGGCAGCCGAGGCGTCTGTAGCGGCGGCCTCGTTGGACGCTTTGGATTGCGCGGGGGACTTAACGTCCCCGCTGGTTCACGAGGAGACCCGTGGCTCATCCTTGGAGACGTGGCCGTCTGCGATTCTGCCGCCCTTAGTTATGACGCAGCTGCCCACGAAGAACAAGCCATCGGTGCAGGATACGATCAAGGAGGAGAGGGAACTGGCCGAGCAGCCGAGTGCGCCGCTCGCCTCTGCCTCTGGGCCTTGCCCAGGCGGTGCATCGTTTCCAGCTGTTGGGCTGGCCCAAGAAGACCCAGAGCTCCTACGTGCTAGTGCTAGGCCAGCCTCTGTTGAGCAGCCGTATCATGTTAACGACCCTGAGATCGAATGTTTCCGGGTCAGCGCCGCCGCCCAGCTCAGCAATGCGCCCTTGGTCGTCGCCGGCGGACAGCTCAGCGAGGAGCCCTCGACCCTGTTGCCTGCCGCTGGTTCCTCTACACTGAGGTCTTCCTCTGCAGCTGCCCCTCCCCTGCGCGTGTACTCCAGGCAGCAGCTTCAGGCCAGAGCGGCGGCCACGCCACCGTGCGAGAGCGCTGCCCCTTCGGGGTCTCTCCCAGCCATGGCGACAGAAGCTTTACAAGATGTGCCTGCACGTTGACAAGCTGCTTCCTATGCCGGCGATCCAGAAGCGAAGGAAGAAGGCCCCTCCGCCTTGATCTCTGGCTCGCCGCAGCCGGCGGGTGGCTGGCGCCAATCCATGTTCGCCAGGCCTGGTGGCCACGATGGCGCAGAAGAAGATGATGCGCCAGCTTGGTTTTGGTGAACGGGAGATTCTCCAACCTGAAGGGCAAGATAGTTACAGTAAGCTATTCCATCCTCTTCGTTCTGATGCCAGTGTCTCTGCCATAGCTGCTATATTTGGCTGGGCGGTGGGTGAAGGGGATCAGGTGCGAGCTGCTGAGTTCATGGCAGCATTGTGAGCCTGGTGTTAACTTGTGTGGGTCGACTAGCCATCTGTTCTGAAATGAATCCTGCTGCCATCTTGATCTGGAACGCAAGAGGTCTTCATCAGAAAGATAAACGCAATTCAGTAAGGGACATCATTGTATCTAGTAGAACAGAGATTGTATGCCTTCAAGAAACCAAGGTCGCAGACATGTCTTAATGCCAGTTCTTATCAGTGTTTGGATCAGATTTTGACAAGTTCATAGCGCTTCCTGCTAATGGCACACAGGGTGGGGTTCTGATTGCCTGGAAGAGCAGTTCCTTTCAAGCAATAGCAACCAGAACTGACACTTATTTGGCGTCAGTTTTGTTTGCTGAGCAGGAAGGGAGGAATTGGTGGTTCACTGGTGTCTATGGACCTCAACGGGATGATGAAAAGATCCTCTTCCTGGAAGAAATAAGGAACATTCGTGCATTATGCTGTGGTCCTTGCCTAGTTGCTGGCTATTTTAATTTAATTTACCAAGCTGAAGACAAGAACAATGCCAATCTGGACAGGGCGATGATGGGGAGATTTAGGCGTTTTCTGGATGATGCTGAAGTAAAGGAAATACCATTGTTGGGTCGAAATATACTTGATCCAATGAAAGTCTATCCCCC
Source organism: Alloteropsis semialata (assembly GCA_004135705.1). Lineage (NCBI taxonomy): Eukaryota > Viridiplantae > Streptophyta > Magnoliopsida > Poales > Poaceae > Alloteropsis > Alloteropsis semialata. Next base: position 46,160,509 of record CM014274.1, on the reverse strand, counting down.
ACTCTTGTTCGGCTGGACCATGCATTTTGTTGTGTGGACTGGGAAGATATTTTCCCCGACTCGGTTCTGCAAAGTACCGCAGCGGGGGTGTCTGATCATTGTCTGTTCCTACTTGGTCTCAAAGTTAATACAGCCCGCAGAGGGCGATTCCATTTTGGAAGTTTCTGGACCAAAATTCCGGGCTTCTTGGAAGCCGTGCAACAGAACTGGGAGGCTCCTGTAGACTAAGTTTGTGCAGTTGAGCGCCTATACCTCAAGTTGCAGCGGCTTAGTAGGGGACTCCAGAAATGGGGGCAAAGAAAGGTGGGGAACATCAAACAGCAACTGGAGATGGCCAAAGAGTTTCTCCATCTACTAGAAATTGAATGGGATTCTAGGGAACTCTCTTAACAATGAAGAATGGCTGCGAAGAAAACTTAAGTTGCATTGCTTGGGGCTGGCTTCTCTTGAGCGCACTATTGCTCGGTTGCGTTCCAGGATATTGTACCTTCATGAATGGGATGCTAACACTGCTTTCTTTCATCAGCAAGCCAGATTCAACTTCATACCTAAACTTCAGGTCGGTGAGCAGATAGTGGTTTCCCAGGAAGACAAACAGGAAGCTGTACTGGATTTCTATAAGAATATCCTTGGGAAGGCTGAGGAAAGAGAGTTTACTCTTGATCTCGCTGAAATCGGCATCCAGCAACATGAACTCTCCTTCTTGGATGCTCCTTTCTCAGAGGCCGATATTTGGGCTACCATCAAGGAATTACCCCTAGACAAAGCCCCTAGATCTGATGGTTTCATAGGCCGCTTCTACAAGTCCTGCTGGAATATAATCAAGGAGGATGTACTGCTTGCACTTGAGGCCATTCATAAGGGATATGTCTTCATATTTAGGCTCAATACTGCTTTCATCACACTCCTGCCAAAAAAATCTGATGCTGTGGAGGTAAAAGATTTCAGAACTATAAGTCTAATTCATAGCTTCGCCAAGCTGGTCACTAAAATTCTTGCTACCAGACTGGCCCCAGTGCTTCCTAGGTTGGGTTCCACAAACCAGAGTGCTTTCGTGAAGAGGAGGAATATTCATGACAGTTTTATATTTGTCCAACAGATGGTGAGGGCTTTGCATATGAAAAAGGAGGCCCACATCCTCCTCAAACTGGACATCTCTAAGGCCTTTGATTCAGTCTCCTGGTCATTCTTATTTGAAATTCTGCAGTTCATCGGTTTGGACAGTGATGGCGAGATCTCATCAGCCTGCTCCTATCTTCATTGTCCACACAAGTCATGGTTAATGGGGAACCTGGTGAAACCATTCTCCACCATCGTGGTCTTAGGCAGGGGGACCCCCTCTCCCCTATGCTTTTCATCATAGTCATGGATGTGCTGGATTCTCTGATAAATTATTTGACCAGGGAGAATTTGCTACAGCCTTTGGCCATCCAGCATGTTCGACATAGAGTGTCCTTTTATGCAGAAGATGCGGTGGTCTTTCTGAGACCCAACAGTGCGGACCTTCAGGTTGTACGACACCTCCTTGATTTGATCATGTTTCTGGTCTTCACACCAATTTGTCCAAAAGTTCAGTCTCTCCAATTCATTGTTCAGAGGAGGAATTGGCGACCACGGCTGATATTCTGTCATGTGCAATTAAGGATTTTCCTTGCACATATCTTGGTCTACTCTCACAGTGGGCAAGCCCACCAAAGAAGTGCTGCAGCCTCTAGTTGATAAGGTGGCCGATTATCTTCCAGGGTGGAAAGCCTCATTAATGAATAGAGCCGGTAGATTGGTCTTAGTCAAAGTGGTTCTGACAGCTGCCCTGATATACCATCTAATTGCATTAGACCTTCCAAAATGGGCTTACAAAGCTACCGACAAACAAAGGCGAGGTTTTCTTTGGAAGGGGCATGAGAAGGCCAACGGGGGTAATTGTTTGGTGGCTTGGGAAAAGGTGCAGCGGCCTTTGGAATATGGAGGTTTGGGGATACACAATCTTGAATATCTGGGACGGGCTCTAAGAGTCCGCTGGTTGTGGGCGCAGCAAACAGATCCCTCTAGGCTTTGTGTAGGCCTACCGATTTAGGTCCCTCAAAATGCCAAGGCGCTTTTCCACATAGCGGTGGATGCTATCGTGGGAAATGGGGAAGAAGTTCGCTTTTGGTCAGATCGATGGCTGAATGGCCACACAGTGGCTGAACTGGCTCCTAACTTAATTCATGCAGTTTCCATGCGCACAATAAAGCGGCAGACTGTAGCTCAAGGACTCCAGAATCGGAGGTGGGTGGATGACATCCAAGGAGCTCTCACAGTACCGGTTCACTTGGAGTACATACAAGTTTGGGCAATGGTGGATAATGTGGTGCTACAAGAAGACATAGAAGATCAGTACAGATGGAAGTTGAATCAGTCCGGAGCCTATACAAACAAATCCTATGCGGCCTTCTTTGTTGGAACTATCAAGACTGGATCATGGAGGAAAGTATGGAAGAGTTGGGCTCCAAAATGCAAGCTTTTCATTTGGCTGGTATCTGATAACAGGGTATGGACTGCAGATCGTTTAGCAGAAATGGGACTACCTCAGTGCCTCACCAAGTCACCATGATGTGTGCCCCTTCTGTGACCAAGAAGTGGAAACGATTCACCATTTGCTGATCGGTTGTGTTTTTTCACGGCAAATTTGGGTCCTGATACTACAGCATTTTGGTTTGATGGACTTGGCCCCAGGTATGGCAGATACCAGGTTATTCACATGGTGGAGGAAATCAAGTGCAGCAACTACACAGGATCTCCGGAAAGGCATGAACTCCTTAATAATACTGGTTGCTTGGGAAGTTTGGAAGCGCCGGAACGCCTGTGTATTTGATAAAATTAGGCCCAGCATTCAAGAGGTGGTCAGGGCTGTCAACATGGAGGGAGAGTTGTGGTGTCAGGCGGGGGCTGCTAAGCTCCTGCTGCTTTTGTCCAGGTCGCCGCCCTTGGAGGTTTGAGCTCCTGTTAGGGTCCCTGGTCGACAGTAGTGTATCAGTCCGTGGCGTGATGGATTTGTAGCTAGAGGGGTGTGGGGGTGTGTGGTTTTTGTACTCGGGTGGGGTCTTTTCAGGCCCATGCACTCTTTTTTCTACCTTAATGAAATGACGCACAGCTCTCCTGCGTGGTTCGAGAAAAAAAAAACTCACATCGCTTTATAAATCATATCTATTCTCAACACCCTGATTGACCATTGCAGGACCACTCAGTTACAAACTTTAGGGAATCTCAATGTAGATCCAGACCAGCTTGACATATTATTAGTTCTCATAACCTACTGTTTATGATCCAGATCAGAGCTAATTGTTTTCTCTATGGTTCCGGATTTATGTCATAACTGCACTTAGTGACTCATAAATTTTAATGACAGTTCTATTTGACTGATTGATAAACTGATAAGTGTGTTTCGAACTTTTATATGCATGTAAAATTCAAAAGTTGACAAAAGGACTTTTGAAGTAGTCGAACGAAGAAATCTTTGATTATTCTCTCTAGTTTTGGTGCAGGGGTAGAATTTTGTTACTTCTGAAAACATCGGGAATAAAAAAGGGCGTACCCAGTGCTGAGAGCTCCCACACTGTGCGGGGTCTGGGGAAGGGTTATTAGCGACAAGCCTTACCCCCGCAATGTGCAATACGGGGAGGCCGTGGCTCGAACCCGGGACCTTCCGGTTACAGGTGGTAGTACTCTACCAACTGCACCAGGCCCGCCCTTCTGAAAACATCGGGAATAAAATCTATTAATCAATTTTGAAGAAATTAGATTCTCATTTGGAATACATACACTTTGGCTGTTGACATAGTGCCAGGAAGACCTATTTTTTAAACACTTTTTTTTTCTAGTGTTTGGTCTCAGTTCCTTGGCAACTCCTTTGATTTTTTTCAGCCTTTTTGTGGGGATTAAAAAATTTTCCTGCAAGGGTTATAGGTTCCTTCGTGCACCGCATAGCATACACATACCAAGCAAATACACCTTTTCGACTGTCATTAACATAGTGCATGCAGCAAAAGTATTTTTTTACATTCATATATCACTCTAAAGTATGAACGGTGAGATCATCATACTAACTACTGGTCTACAGTAGCATTGTCCATCTGATTGTACATACATTGGCTGATATGCAAAAACTGAATAGCAAATGCTGTCCATAGTCTTCCTGGCAACCCAGGGCGGACCCAGTGCGAAAATTGAGAGATGGCACCCTTCAAAGACAGCTAAATCAATGAATTTTTTACATGGTAGATTCTTGTTAATTAGCTAAGCTTGAACAATTTGAGTGAGGGCCTGTGCCCCCACTCAGGTCAACGTGGGTCCGCCCCCACGATGCAATTTTTCTTCACAAGCACAATCCTATGGCATTACTGTGCCCAGGTGAGCAGATGGTATAAGCTCATAAGGGTGATGGCTGAATATGCAAAATATGGATGCAGTGTCCATGATGTGGGTGCTCCTATTATTTGCCACTATACCCTTTTATTGCTCACAGCTTCATTGTGGGCCTTGGCATCAGTCTTGTTTTTTTATCATGTGAGTAATAAATTTTATGAGTTAAATATTAATATTTTTGCCTAGTATTTATCCATGCTGTCCAGTTTGTTAGTCTTCACGGAGGTACCCACTTTTTTCTTGCACCTAGGTTTTAGGTGGGTTAGTTGGTCTCGTCAACATAGCTTGGTTGTGTTGAATCTGAAATTACATAGCATGCAGCAAAATCATGAATTCACGGCGTGTTTTGATCGTTAGCTTGGTACTAGTATCGTTGTACTCTCTCCCTTTCAAATTATAGTTCATGTTCAACTTTTTTAATGCACATTTGACCATTCGTCTTATTCAAAAAAGTTGCATTAGTATTATTTATTTCATTATTACTTGTTTTATTATCAAAGATACTTTAAATAGGACTCACATTTCTACTTATTTGTTTTAAGTTTTTCAATAAGACGAAGGGTCAAAGTTGTATTTTTAAAAGTCAACAATGAACTACAATTTGAAACGAAGCGAGTAGTAGCGTTCTGCATTATCATAACAACATGATAATAAGTTTAGGTTTAAGATAACTTAGAATTTTCTTTTCAGCATAGCCATAGCCTTGTCATTGGCTTTAATGTTCATCTTGTTGCATGCTAGCTTTTATTTTTAAATTGAAAAGCTATAAATGTATGTCAACATGTCACTTTGGGATATCCATAACATAACGCTAATTTCATATACCTGTACCCGCAGGTTAGGTCCCGATTCTAATGGTGGGCAAACATCCTCAAGCTTGTTTACATGTGCCATCTGTCAGGTAGACCTGGAACCAAGCGAAGGTATATCGGTCCATGCCGGATCCATCTTTTCTTCGAGCTCCAAGCCATGGGAAGGCCCGTTCCTTTGCCTAGATTGCCGCGATAAGAAGGATGCCATGGAAGGCAAACGGCCTAGCGGCGTCAAGGTTCTTTAGTTGACGGCAACTACTCACAATTGTAGCTTCCCGCAACTCTCGCCTTTCTACTTTCTTTTCATGATATAAGGACCCTTGCAGCGTTACAGAAATTTTCCTTAATTTTTAGGCGAGGAACTAGCCGACTATGTAAGTAGCTCTTGGCAAAAAGGAAATGTGAAGCGAGTGAATAGGCTATGCCTTCTTTTTTTTTCTTTTCTATTTTAGGAATGGGTCAACTGTAGCTCGCAGCTCGCGATGCTAAGTTATTCTTTATTTGTAACCAAATTGGTGCCTTTGCTAATAGAATATTTTAGTTATTGCGTTTTCGGCCCTCCCCTTCTGCGTTTACTAAGGAAATGCGCCAGCATTTATTTGTTCGTTTTTCTTCCATCCCTGTATGAGCCATTCTTTTCAGGCGGAATCCCTTGATTATTGTAGAAGTTGGGAAAGATAGACGGGCTAAACTCAAAATATTCTAATCTAGACGCCACATGAACCTGTTGTTTCAGAAGATGCTAACAACATTAAATCCGTAAACATAGCCTAAAATATGTAAGTAATCTGTTGTTGTACTATCACTCTTATATGAACTTTTGGATTAGCGCACCATCCTCTTGTGTTGTAGACTTCTTGAATGGTTACCTAGTTAGCTCAAAACGCAGTCGATCAGTTTCAAGCGATCATGCAACCTATAAATCTTATAAATCTTATTACCATTTTTTGAGCATGACAGGAGGGGCTTGGAGATACAACTCGCCCTCCTCAGTACATGCCAAGAGAAGGAGTCCATAAGATCTAGCAAATCAGTGTCTTTCACAGCTTAGTATCACAACACAGATTACCAGAAAAAAAGGAGAAAGTAGAGAGATCACCGGGATCTTCATGTATTAAACCTGGATGTCTCTAGGTTTGTTTATAGGGGTTTATAAGGGAGACGAGAAGCCTTTGCTGACCGTTTTAGCTATAATGACTTCCCTCTAACTGGTAGTAGTTGTTGTCCACTTAATTTAAGAGTAAAGCATTACTCTTTTCGGTTGCCTTTCTAGATTGATAGATTTTAGTATACATCTAGATATATACTAAAACGACATATCTAGAAAAGCTAATGAATTTTAATTTGGAACGAATATCCTCCCTAATGATTGTCAAATTTTGTCATACAATTGTGGCAAAAAATTTACAAAAAACTATGTGTTGCTTGCTGCGTCGCAAGTCATAATATTACCGCATACTGTCAAGGACAAGGCTGCCCTTTTAGGACAAGTACATTGGCATCGTCTAATATAATGGACGCTCTCATACATTGATACGTCATATGGAGACGACTTAATAGACGACTCGTATGGGTTAACTTTTAGGTTGTCTCGTAGTAACTTTAATTCCTTACTTTATGCATAGGAAAAAAAGAAACATTATGGGTAGACAACAACAACTCGTATAATAATGTAAGAGTTGTTTTGTAGTCCTAAAATTGAGCTTATGAGGTAGTTGTTTCATGAGGTGACGATTCCTTCACTGTGCTCTTGCTCCTCCACATCAGCAGAAACATATATGGCATTACATGAGACGTCCTTTGAGACCGTTGATGTGCAGTAATGTATTTGCCATTACGGGGAGATAGTGAATACCGCGGCAATGATGGCGCATTGGGGAGGGGGCAGAGTATGACTTGAGAGCATTCGTATGATTTGTCTTATTGCCCATCCTTGGACCGGACCTTACATGTTGCAATTATGTCTACCGGGTTAGTTAGTAAGGGCTCTCGTTTCTATTTTCTAGGGGCAGGCCCAACAATGGTACCCAAGAGCAGTGGCTTCACTCTCCATGTGATAAGTAAAGTTGCTAGGACACCAGCAGTGACACTCATCACCCAACGCTGTAGTAATTGCACAGCCCAGCATGCATCAGCTCTCCTCTTTTCAAGACCGTTTGTCTCTCTCTTGAAGCTAGTGCAGCCTCTACAGGACATTCTGCTACCCGCGAGGCCACTGCATAATGGCCACCAAGGTGGGTCCGAGCTTACTTGGCATCTGAAACCACTAATAGGATTCCTGGGTTGGGCGTATTCTAACAAGAAAGGAGGTACTCTCTGTGGACCTCTGTACCTTCTAATTTTTCTGCTACGTACTCTACAATACCTCCCAAATTTATGTTCTCTGAATTAGTCTCTTGATTCTTTCGAATTTTTGTCAAGAAAATGATCCATACTCAAATGTGGGTTATGGTCAAGGAGGTATTCACAAAAAGATATTTTTGGGTTTAGGGTGGATATCCAGCGAAGTTTGCGAAGTTTCCGTTGTAGAAACTCACAATGCATGGATAGAAAGGCTAGCAAAAAGAAGGTACACAAAAATGAAATGACCAGCTTCTTAGTCTCGTACCACAGAAATCAATCTTAATCCAACTCATCAAAATATAAGTTTGCAATTCTAAAGGTTTCATCATGATATATCATGTATATGTAAAGATTTTGGTAGGTAGAAGTTTGCAAGAGGTTCACGAAGGTAGATGACATAGGAATCAAGTTTTAAATAAAACAATACAAGACATAAGGTCATCGGTAAACTTAAATAAAAGAGCAACATAAGGAATGTGAGTCTAGAATTTAGTCATTTAACCTCCACAAATAAAAGAGCCGGTACTTAATCAATTTAAGATCATTTAATAGAGAGCAAGTGGTCAAGTCATATACAACATGGTGTAGGTAAAACAAAGCGGCAACTTTCATCACTTTTCCATAAGCAAAAGTGTTGAGGCCATAATACCAGGGTGCCCGATCACGAGGATTGCCGACTACCGACTCCATGCGAAGAAGACTTCGAACAAGATACGGCATCTGGACCGAACGAGGAAAGCTCGAAGATAGAGTCCTATTAGGTTTAGGTCTGTTTTGCCTTGTAAGGCAAGTCTCCCCGGATATAAATAGTGGGGAGTCCTGCACGTAGAGGGTATCCCAACATTCATCAATCCACCCGAGGGTACTTGTTACACCATTGTAATCTGTATTCGCCGAGATAAAACAAGCAAGCAACTGAACATAAGGTTTTTACTCGATCTCGAGGGCCCGAACCAGTATAAAATCCCGAGTCTCTTTGTTCATCTACTGTGATCGTTCTTTGCAAGATGCGGGGTGCCTACCGGACAAATATCTGCCGAGTACAACCTGGACAGAGGCGTGTGTTGGCGGTCCTTAGGTACCACTTTTGGCCGTCAATTCCTGCAGAAAATATATCAAATATAATCACCAACATAGTGATAAGGTTTATATCTAATCAATTCCACGAGTTTTGGTGAATATATGATTGCAGGAAATAATTAGCAAAAGAGGAGGACAATTGGGCTCAGGGCCAGGTCGCTCGACCCACCTAGGTCGGCCAACCTGGGCCCAAGCCCAATAAAGCCCATCTTTGTCCATAGCAAAGAAGCACACTCCAGGACCATCCTAGCTACTGATTCCATGTCGGTTGGATCCAAGAGATGGGAATGGTCCAAGGGGAGGTCACATGGATAGAAGGGCCCACCTTCCAAACTAAACGTACTCAAATGCACCTATACCACTTGGAACCGCCATGAGGACCCACTAAACAGTCACTCAGCCGAAGATGGGCCCGATCGGTGCCGATAGACGGTCGCCCGACCGAGCCCGGTAGCTCGACCTGGTCCGGAGGCCAAACCGCCTCATCCTTCTGGTACGGGTTCCCACCGCCTCCAGAAGTCCATCTGTGCCGTGCATCACTCAAGGCGGTGGATCGAACGTCGGCCGATCTCCCCGAATCGCCCGACCTGTGACTGAGTCCGTTCGTCCTCATCTTCCACGTGTCCACTCCCAACCGCCTCTACAAGCTATAAATAGCTGCATACCGGTCATTGAAGAGACACACAAGATTGAGAAGCCACAAGCTCTACTCCAAGGCGAAGCTCTACTCCAGTGTAGTATCTAGAGAATAGGGAGAGAGTGAGGGGTAGTCCGGGGGAAGTGCCGGGTCTGTCGGCACTTTTTCCCGATCTTGTACCTCGACAGATGCTTCCTTCTTCTAGTAAGTGTTCGTGATCTCTTATGGTATTAAGTTCTCTTGATTAAGTAAGTTCTCTTCTATAGTTGCTTACGGGTTCATCGTTCATTAATCATTTACGAATGCTTAGTGAATACTTTGGTCTAGGAATATGACTGAAGTAGTAATTGATAGCATAGACGTGGTGTCTGGGCTAGAAGTTACCTTTGTTTGCCTCGTAGCCCCACGGATTAGAAGAGGTAGGCGGCAGGTGGTGACAGCCCTATCCGTCCTTTGTAATCCTCCATGTACGGGTACGGCGTAGAGCTGTTGGCCGGCAATTTCCTAGAGGCCTAGGATACCCCGGTGCCCAAAGTAAGTAAACTATAGACGCTGAGCTTATTCTTCATCAAGGTCCTTTGCCATAGGAATCCTCTCTACCCTTGCCATCATTTCTCTTGTTGTCCTTGGACGATCTAGTTAGAAGACTAGTACACACGTTCCCTGTGGATTCGATACCCTGAATACTTCCGGGTGAAAGCTACAACGGTATCCGTGCGCTTGCGGATTTATCTGTGATCGTAAGAAATACCAACAGCGTGCCAGGTAGGGGCCCTTGCGTGAAGATCAGATCATGCCGATCATCAACGGAATCTGGTTCGCCGACACGTCGAGTTCATCGATGCCCTACACGCCGAGCTCCGTCAAGTCAGAAGCCATCGGGAGTTCTACCTCTGCTTCCGATCTCTATGCTCTGAGCCATTGAGTGCCTGCACGTTCGATCCACTTCGTGGATCTCATGTTCGAGCACCAGGGCGATTACGAGCTCAAGCTAACTGGGATCTATGATCCCGATCTCACATGCGCCAGTCGGGAAGATTTCACCACCTTTGCGGAGCCGACTCCTGAAGACATTACCGATCGCACTTCATACCAGATCTCGATTACAGCGGGTCAAGCAATGGATCTGAACAGCCCGATGACCGTCGCATCCATGTGGTTACTGGGAACGGGGAGAACACTGCAGCCGAGTCGTCCAGCTCGCGCAAACCTCCACCTCCTCGCTTAAGTGACGCACCGACCATCCAAACGGCCAAGTCCCGTACACTGCTGGCTCCGTCCTCATTGGCTCCCCAAAATCTCAACATCGATTTCTGGGCAGTCGAATAAGACAACCTGCAAATCCGAACTCTCTTGGAAACAATGGAAGCCATGGCCGAGGGGACCCCGACAAGGCTCAGGAAGCCGCGGACAAGGCCAGGAGCGGCTAGAAGCCGCCGCTGCACCACCAGCTCTGTCCGACAGGCATGGCGAGCCCCAGCCGGTTCGCTCCCGATCTGTCAACGGACAGCCACGATACCATCCCCAGGAGGGACGAGACATGAGGCCACAGCTCGAACGCAACCGCAGGACTCGTGATGCTCGGGATACTCTCAACTACAACAGAGATTACCAAGCTCGTGAGGGCTACTACTGGTCTCATTCAAACTCTCCACCACGTGACTCCCGACCAAGCACTGGAGGATGCCTTGCGTATTCTCCTGGCTTATGCAAGGTCAGGTGGCCAAAAAAGTTCCGTCCTATTAATATTGATAAGTACGATGGAACGACCAACCCCCGCGAGTGGATCCAGATCTATTCTACGATCACCGATGCCACCAGGGGAGACGACTACGTCAAAACCAACTACTTGCCGACCGCCTGCAGGGATCGCCCGAATGTGGCTTATGAACCTGCCTGAGGCCAGCATCAAGTCATGGACTCATCTTTGGGAGACATTTGAGGCCAACTTCCAAGGCACCTACAAACACCCCAGACATGAGGGAGATCTGTTCAATTGTGTGCAGAAGCCCAGAGAATCTCTTCAGGATTATATCCGCCGATTCAGCGACACCCGAAACACCATCCCAGATATGGTGGATGATCAAGTAATCATAGCCTTCAACCATGGTTGCAAGGACGAGCAGACGGCGGAAGAGCTTGCTAGGAAGAACCCAAAGACGGTGGCAGAACTCTACAAGATCCTCGAGGAGACTACCAAGATGGCGGACGCTCGAGCAAGGGTCCAATCGAAGCCCTAACAGAGCAAGCCGCCTGGTGAAGGCAAGAAGAAAGACAAGCACAAGAACAAGAAACATAAGACCGAGGGTGAAGAAGTTCTGTCTATGGACAAGAAGCCCCCTTACTATCGCCAAGGAAAACCTGAGGACCTTGAGGTATACTGCCCTATTCATCGTTCAACCAAACATAAGTTTGTAGATTGCACGGTGTACAAGAAACAGAGGCAGGAAGAGGAGAATCAGGAGGGACCACAAAATTGGAACTTTTAGAATCCTCGGCAAGCGAACTACATGGATGGCAATGAAGGGTCTCAACTCCCCGAAGACCTGGAGATCGCCACCATATTTGGTTGCACAAGTCAAACCTCCAAATCCCAGCTGAAGCTGGTCGAGAGGCAGATCGCAAGCACTGAACCCTACAATCAGCCGTTGAGGTGGTCTAACGTCCCGATCACTTTTGATCAAAGGGAACATCCCAACACGCTGTACGATGGGCCACTGCTACCACTGTGCATCAAGCCTTGGATCGGCTCGTGCAAAGTCGGGCGAACCTTGATCGATAGTGGAAGCGCCCTCAACTTGTTGTTCGTCAACGCCTACGACGAGCTCGGTATCCCGAGGAGGTCATTGTCACCGGTGGACAAACCCTTCTATGGGGTGATACCGGGCATTCAAGCTATCCCATTGGGGAGGATCGATCTGCATGTGACCCTCATGTAAGGGAAAAACATCTTATCAGAATTCCTCACCTTCGATGTAGCAGATTTCAAATCAGCTTACAACTGCATCTTGGGCAGACAGTTCTTGATGAAGTTCATGGTGGTCGCACACTTCGCCTACTCCATGATCAAGATCCTAGGGCCTTTGGGCCCGATCACCGTCTGTGGTGACCGAAAGGGTGCAGTTCAGTGCGATCTGAAAACCCTGGACATGATCAAGGGGGAAGAGCAAGACCCAGCTAAGGCTGCCGAGCCTATCAAGAAAAAGCCCAAGAATCAGCCGATCACTACCGGGCAGGCTACAGTCGCTAAAACCTCCCGAGTAGCAGAAGCCTGATCAAGGGCAAAAGCACAGTCGGTGCTCGTGGCGGACAAGGACGCCGCGGCAAAACCAACTACGGTGGAAACTCCAGAAAACAAGGATATTCCACCCCCAGCTGCGGGCGACTCACCAGCCGAGGCCTCCCCGATCAAGCCCACATAGAAGCATATCGTGCTAGGCACCAAAGCGGTAGCGCTCCACAAAATGGACCCAACCAAGACCACGCACGTGGGTATGGGTATGGGTGACAAATAGGAACTCGAGCTCATTGCTTTCCTCCGGGCAAATGTTGATGTGTTCGCTTGGAAACCATCTGATATGCCTGGAATCCCTAGGGAGGTAATAGAGCACAAGCTTGGCATACGAACTGGCGTCCGACCAGTCAAGCAAAAGCAGAGAAGGTACACCCCGGAGAAATGAGACACCATCAACGAAGAAATAAACCAACTACTCAAAGCCGGCTTCATTCGAAAGTCCCTTTTCCGGACTGGCTTGCAAACCCAGTCATGGTGAAGAAACCCAATGGAACGTGGCGGATGTGCGTGGACTACACCGACATGAGTAAAGCATGCCCGAAGGATGAGTATGCATTACATAGGATAGACCAAATTGTAGATTCAACCTCAGGATGCGAGCTGCTTTGTTTTCTAGATGCCTATTTGAGGTATCACCAAATCAGTATGTGCATTGACGATGAGGAGAAAACTATATTTGTAACTCCCATTGGTGTTTATTGCTATATAAAGATGCCTTTTGGTCTGAAAAATATAGGTTGTACTTACCAAAAGTGTGTTCACATTGTTCTCGAAGGCCAAATCGGCCGTAATGTGGAAGCTTACATAGATGATATCGTTGTGAAAAGTAAGTTAAAGGGCGACCTGATCGCTGATTTGACTGAAACGTTCAACAACTTGCGTAGAAACAGGATGATGCTCAACCCCGCTAAATGCACCTTTGGTGTATCATCGGGTAAGCTCCTCAGTTATCTTGTGTCTCAGTGAGGTATAGAGGCAAATCCACATAAGATCAAGGCAATCGACAACATGAAGGCTCCACGCAGCCGCCACGAAGTCCAGAAGCTAACAGGAATGATGGCGTCCCTGAGTCGATTCGTATCAAAGTCAGGCGAACGAGGTATGCCATTTTATAAGTTGTTACGTGAAACTGATCGTTTTGAGTGGTTGGTAGAGGCAGAAGAGGCGTTCTAGGCGTTCAAATTGTACCTGTGGAAGATGCCCGTACTGGTCCCGCCACAACCCAAAGAAGAGATATTGTTATACATAGCAGCAACACCAACCGTTTTCAGCACTGTTCTGGTGGTCAAACGACCAACAGAAAAGTCGACAACACAATACCCTATCCATTTCATAAGCGAGGTGTTGCATGATGCAAAAACATGGTACCTCAGATTCAGAAATTATTATATGCTGTGCTGTTGACTTCTAGGGAACTCAAGCAGTATTTTCTAAGCCACAAGATCAAGGTTGTGTCAACATACCCTCTATGCACCGTTTTGCATAATCAAGATGCCGTGGGTAGAATCGCACAGTGGTCCATGGAGCTAGGGGCTTACGATGTAGAATTCATACCCAGAACTGCCATCAAGTCACAAGCTCTGGCAGATTTTATTGCAGAGTGGACAAATCCTGAACCTGAAGAGAGTGCCCAAAATCCCAAACACTGGACTATGTTCTATGATGGAGCATTTTGCAAAGCTGGCGTGAGGGCTGGGGTGGTCCTTATTTCTCCACATAATGACATCATCAGGTACGCATTACAAATCAATTTTGTGGATCCAACCCCTAGTAACAATGTTGCCGAGTATGAAGGGCTTTTGACAGGGCTTCGCATAGCTGCATCTCTGGGCATTAAAAGGCAGCTCGTGAAAGGGGATTCCGAGTCAGCTGCTAAACAAGTAATGAAAGAGTACAGTGCGCGAAGTGATGTCATGGCCAAGTATCTGGAAGCATATAGGAGGATGGAGAGCAAATTTGATGGGCTTGAAGTGTGACATGTCAAACGGGAGTACAATGGCGACACAGATAAACTCGCGAAAGCAGCTGCCGAACGCATATAGCTTCCAGGTAACGTGTTACTTGAAGTCCTTACTAAACCTTCTGTGTCAGTATCTTTACAGAAAACTGCGCCTAATAAAGGCACGGTCTCAATAACCAACGAATCCATCAAGGAGTCTATGTTGGTCGATATGGCTTGAGCTGCCGTTCTAGTTGGAAATGAGGAGAACTGGATGGAACCAATCCGGGCGTACCATACAAACCAAGCTATACCCGACGATGATGCGACACTGGAGAAAATCCATCGTAAAGCCAAAAATTATCAATTGGTTGACGGACGACTGCACAAAGCAGCACGCAATGGAGTGCTTCTCAAATGCATCACAGGGACCGAGGGCATTAGTTTGCTCCATGATATTCATGGAGGAATCTATGGATCTCACGCTTCTCCCAGATATTTAGTGGGGAAAGCATTCCGACAGAGCTTCTACTAGCCTATAGCTCTTCAAGATGCAAGCGAGTTAGTAAAAAAGTGTGAGGCATGCCAATTCTTTGCATGAACAATAACTAAACCTGCGCAAGCTCTAAACACTATTCACTTATCGTGGCCTTTCACCACATGGGGAATAGACATCCTCGGTCCTTTTCCAAGGGCCATCGGGGGTTACAGGTTTCTGTTCGTCGGCAGTGACACATTCACAAAATGGGTTGAAGCCGAACCAGTTCAGAAAATAACAAAAGAAGCAGCTGTCAAGTTCCTGCAGAGCATTGTCGTCCGATTCGGAGTCCCTGTAACACCCTAAAAATAGGCCTTAATAAAAATTAGGATTTAATTTATTTAATTATTGATTTGTTCATGGTCATGTAGGAGTTTAATTAATTTAAGCCAAATTCAAAAGCGAATATAAGTTTAGAAACATGTATGTGCACACATGTCGATGCATATTTTTGTTTGCTAGCAATTTATTTGATGGGTTTTGAATTTATATTTAAAATCCTCATTGAATTTGCCCTTGAATTAGCGTTTATTTGTTTTCCCGCTTTAAGTCTGTTTTAGCCCCCTTAACTCTTGGCCAATCCGCTTTTGATCCCTGAACTCCCCGGCCCAGCCCGCCTTACCTCCCCCAATTGTCCTTCACCCTATGGCCCGCTCGGCCCAGTCGGCCCATCCACCTCCACCCCGCGCCGCGTCCGCCTCCTCGTTAAGAAAGCGCCCCGGCACCAGTTCACCTCCACCCGAGCCACTGACAGGTGGGGCCCACCTGTCAGGGTCGCCTTCCACCTCCCGACCGAGCCCGTCTCGGACTCGGCTGGCGCTGCCGTGCCGCAACCACGCGCGCGATTCGCGCCAACCACCCCGTGTCCACCCCGGATATCGCACAAGCCTATCCCCTACGTCCTCCACGCTATATAAACACCGGACCCCTCATCCTTGCCCTGTTTTGCGAGCCCGCACGCCGCCGCTGAGCTTGAACGCCGCCGTGCCTAGCTGAGCTCCGCCGCCGAGCTGCCATCGCCGCCCCGGCCACCCTAAGGCTCACCCCGACCCTCTCCTCGCTCTTGCAGGAGCCCCGCTGCTGAACCCCGTGCCCAGGAGCCCGAGCCGAGACCCGGAGCACCCTTGCCGCCGAGGGCCGAGGCCGCCGTTCACCCCTCGTCGTCGTTAGCCGCCACCGCTGGTCACCCGAGGCCCCCAAACCCTTGGTAAGTTTCGCCGTGACCCCCTCTACCTCCCCACGCTACCCGAACTCGAAACCGAGGTCCACAGCCCCCGAAGCGCCAACTCCGGTGATGCGCCGCCGCTCGCCGCCACCGCTCACTCGCCG
The DNA here is from genome assembly GCA_004135705.1 of Alloteropsis semialata. Classification (NCBI taxonomy): domain Eukaryota; kingdom Viridiplantae; phylum Streptophyta; class Magnoliopsida; order Poales; family Poaceae; genus Alloteropsis; species Alloteropsis semialata. Next base: position 46,144,132 of record CM014274.1, on the reverse strand, counting down.
CCCGCTCAAACCCTGGTCGCCCGATCTGATATGGACGGCCGAAAACCACCCATACCCCTTCGCCTTGTAACCGGTCCACCGTGGACCAGTGGATGCGGTCCACGGTGCAGTCCACCGCCCTGTCAACGCCACGCATGCACCACGTGGCTGCCACGTGGGTGCCACATCAGCGCCACATCAGCCCCGCCGCTGTGTCAGCATCAGTTTTGCAGAAAAGCCCCTCGGCTTTACGGAAATCAACCCGCAGTCCTGCTTAGTTCAAAAGTTTTTAGATTTAAGTCCTTTTTCTTTCGGTTTAGACCCTGAGATATTAAATATTAGAACCCGCCATCCTAGGTTGCCTTATTTGCATGTTAGACCTTCTATTTTTAAGCATAATTACATTTAGGTCCCTAGTTTCTCACAGTTAAGCCCCTGGAACCTTAGTTTCTTTGCCAACAAGCCCCTACACCTTGTTTTAGCCATAGAAAATGTGTTTTAACTCCGATTTTAGTGATTCTTTTGCTCGTGTGTTCATAGTAATGCGTAGAATAGTTTATTAGCTTGTCAGCCATTGTTTGTATTGTTTGGTGTACTATTCTAATTTATTTCTATTGTTATGCATGTACTGGCATGTCTGGGATTTGTGTTTGGTGATTGTTGATCATGTCTAGACGGTGAGATGTTCGAGTCGTCCTTCGAGCAACACTTTGAAGAGCAAGAGTAGCAGCTGCAGTACCAAGAGGAAGGCAAGTATAACACGAGAAATNGTGGTCCGTGGAGCTAGGGGCTTACGATGTAGAATTCATACCCAGAACTGCCATCAAGTCACAAGCTCTGGCAGATTTTATTGCAGAGTGGACAAATCCTGAACCTGAAGAGAGTGCCCAAAATCCCAAACACTGGACTATGTTCTATGATGGAGCATTTTGCAAAGCTGGCGTGAGGGCTGGGGTGGTCCTTATTTCTCCACATAATGACATCATCAGGTACGCATTACAAATCAATTTTGTGGATCCAACCCCTAGTAACAATGTTGCCGAGTATGAAGGGCTTTTGACAGGGCTTCGCATAGCTGCATCTCTGGGCATTAAAAGGCAGCTCGTGAAAGGGGATTCCGAGTCAGCTGCTAAACAAGTAATGAAAGAGTACAGTGCGTGAAGTGATGTCATGGCCAAGTATCTGGAAGCATATAGGAGGATGGAGAGCAAATTTGATGGGCTTGAAGTGTGACATGTCAAACGGGAGTACAATGGCGACACAGATAAACTCGCGAAAGCAGCTGCCGAACGCATATAGCTTCCAGGTAACGTGTTACTTGAAGTCCTTACTAAACCTTCTATGTCAGTATCTTTACAGAAAACTGCGCCTAATAAAGGCACGATCTCAATAACCAACGAATCCATCAAGGAGTCTATGTTGGTCGATATGGCTTGAGCTGCCGCTCTAGTTGGAAATGAGGAGAACTGGATGGAACCAATCCGGGCGTACCATACAAACCAAGCTATACCCGACGATGATGCGACACTGGAGAAAATCCATCGTAAAGCCAAAAATTATCAATTGGTTGACGGACGACTGCACAAAGCAGCACGCAATGGAGTGCTTCTCAAATGCATCACAGGGACCGAGGGCATTAGTTTGCTCCATGATATTCATGGAGGAATCTATGGATCTCACGCTTCTCCCAGATATTTAGTGGGGAAAGCATTCCGACAGAGCTTCTACTAGCCTATAGCTCTTCAAGATGCAAGCGAGTTAGTAAAAAAGTGTGAGGCATGCCAATTCTTTGCATGAACAATAACTAAACCTGCGCAAGCTCTAAACACTATTCACTTATCGTGGCCTTTCACCACATGGGGAATAGACATCCTCGGTCCTTTTCCAAGGGCCATCGGGGGTTACAGGTTTCTGTTCGTCGGCAGTGACACATTCACAAAATGGGTTGAAGCTGAACCAGTTCAGAAAATAACAAAAGAAGCAGCTGTCAAGTTCCTGCGGAGCATTGTCGTCCGATTCGGAGTCCCTGTAACACCCTAAAAATAGGCCTTAATAAAAATTAGGATTTAATTTATTTAATTATTGATTTGTTCATGGTCATGTAGGAGTTTAATTAATTTAAGCCAAATTCAAAAGCAAATATAAGTTTAGAAACATGTACGTGCACACATGTCGATGCATATTTTTGTTTGCTAGCAATTTATTTGATGGGTTTTGAATTTATATTTAAAATCCTCATTGAATTTGCCCTTGAATGAGCGTTTATTTGTTTTCCCGCTTAAGTCTGTTTTAGCCCCCTTAACTCTTGGCCAGTCCGCTTTTGATCCCTGAACTCCCCGGCCCAGCCCGCCTTACCTCCCCCAATTGTCCTTCACCCTGTGGCCCGCTCGGCCCAGTCGGCCCATCCACCTCCACCCCGCGCCGCGTCCGCCTCCTCGTTAAGAAAGCGCCCCGGCACCAGTTCACCTCCACCCGAGCCACTGACAGGTGGGGCCCACCTGTCAGGGTCGCCTTCCACCTCCCGACCGAGCCCGTCTCGGACTCGGCTGGCGCTGCCGTGCCGCAACCACGCGCGCGATTCGCGCCAACCACCCCGTGTCCGCCCCGGATATCGCACAAGCCTATCCCCTACGTCCTCCACGCTATATAAACACCGGACCCCTCGTCCTTGCCCTGTTTTGCGAGCCCGCACGCCGCCGCCGAGCTTGAACGCCGCCGTGCCTAGCTGAGCTCCGCCGCCGAGCTGCCATCGCCGCCCCGGCCACCCTAAGGCTCACCCCGACCCTCTCCTCGCTCTTGCAGGAGCCCCGCTGCTGAACCCCGTGCCCAGGAGCCCGAGCCGAGACCCGGAGCACCCTTGCCGCCGAGGGCCGAGGCCGCCGTTCACCCCTCGTCGTCGTTAGCCGCCACCGCTGGTCACCCGAGGCCCCCAAACCCTTGGTAAGTTTCGCCGTGACCCCCTCTACCTCCCCACGCTACCCGAACTCGAAACCGAGGTCCACAGCCCCCGAAGCGCCAACTCCGGTGATGCGCCGCCGCTCGCCGCCACCGCTCACTCGCCGCCGGTCGGCCTTCGCCGCCCGCTCAAACCCTGGTCGCCCGATCTGATATGGACGGCCGAAAACCACCCATACCCCTTCGCCTTGTAACCGGTCCACCGTGGACCAGTGGATGCGGTCCACGGTGCAGTCCACCGCCCTGTCAACGCCACGCATGCACCACGTGGCTGCCACGTGGGTGCCACATCAGCCCCGCCGCTGTGTCAGCATCAGTTTTGCAGAAAAGCCCCTCGGCTTTACGGAAATCAACCCGCAGTCCTGCTTAGTTCAAAAGTTTTTAGATTTAAGTCCTTTTTCTTTCGGTTTAGACCCTGAGATATTAAATATTAGAACCCGCCATCCTAGGTTGCCTTATTTGCATGTTAGACCTTCTATTTTTAAGCATAATTACATTTAGGTCCCTAGTTTCTCACAGTTAAGCCCCTGGAACCTTAGTTTCTTTGCCAACAAGCCCCTACACCTTGTTTTAGCCATAGAAAATGCGTTTTAACTCCGATTTTAGTGATTCTTTTGCTCGTGTGTTCGTAGTAATGCGTAGAATAGTTTATTAGCTTGTCAGCCATTGTTTGTATTGTTTGGTGTACTATTCTAATTTATTTCTATTGTTATGCATGTACTGGCATGTCTGGGATTTGTGTTTGGTGATTGTTGATCATGTCTAGACGGTGAGATGTTCGAGTCGTCCTTCGAGCAACACTTTGAAGAGCAAGAGTAGCAGCTGCAGTACCAAGAGGAAGGCAAGTATAACACGAGAAATTTCTTGATACGTATACACTTTAATAATCATTTACATTCATGCATGAGTTCAAGTAATATAAGGACGTACCTAGTTGCTTATACCTTATATAACTTGTTCAACTTGGGTTTATGCATTTCTTGGGTAGCAACATGCTAGGCTATGCAACTTGAGCACATTGGACCAATGACATGATGATACTTATTTAATGGTGATTAATGATATGTGGAGTGATGGTTAAAACTTGCTTTCTAGCAACATGGTTTAGAGAGCTAGAACATGTGCTGTGTGTTTTGTTCTAGGCGTCTCTCTTTAAGGTCCGGTTCTTAAAGTGGCAACCTAGGAAAACAGTACAACCACGGGAACTATATGGCTCTGGTATTGGCTAAGTAAAATGCACAACTCTAACTAGCGGGGGTTACCGAAAGGCGTTAGGGGGGGAACCACGGTTTAAATATGAGCCTGATCTGCTCGGGGACGGACTCACGTTGCGCCCTGATGTCCATAGGCTTTGTTCACGTTGCGCTCTAAACGTCATCAACCCACTGACGTTGCGCCCTGGGTGTTTTGTTGATCCCGGGAGTTGGGTTCATGCGCCCATGTTGAAACCTCAGCAGCCCTTAGCTTTTTAGAGGGACTTTCCAAAGGTCTCATAGTGAAACCTAGCCGCACACCAAAGGAAGTGTGAAATGGGTCCGATCCACCCGGGCATCAAGGAAATCACGACTAGTGGAGAAAGTGTACAACCTCTGTAGAGTTAAAACTGATATATCAGCCGTACTCACGGTTACGAATGGCCTGGATCCTTTTTGATTAGTGGTTATTTACCCTGGTGTGACAGATTGGTATCAGAGCCGTGCTGACTGTAGGACACACAGCCAAGTTAGAATGATCGTTTAGAGTCTTCTTTTGTCCTTGTCTTAATTCAGTTTAAGTTTAATCTTGATTATTTTAATCCTTCTTATTATTAATCCTTATTTTGTCTTATTTTAGTTTCTTGTTTCACTTGGTGTTATTTTATACAAACTTTAATCTTATTATTCTATCGCACTCTATTGCAAAATTTTAATTTACTCCTTTGTTCTCTTTCTGCTATAGATGACTCGTACTAAGGTCACTCCATGCAAGCGTGTTGGAGAGTTCTTGCCTCCCAGAGTTGCTGAGCATGCCCTGCAGTTCTTCAACCCTGATCCAGTTCAAGGGATAGAGCTGCTGTCGGGGTTCTCTACCGCCGGCAAGTAAATTTCTACGATCGCGTGTCAGGGTTCGGATGGTGACTCAAGAGACAGGAGGTTTAGACTGGTTCGGGCCTCCGGAGAGTAACACCCTACGTCCAGTGTGTGCCGATGTTCTCAAGTCCAAGTCTGTAGTAGGGGGTACAAACTAGTCGGGAGAGGGAGAGAGTCCCAAGTCCCTGTGCTGTGTGAGTGAGCGTGCTGTTCGTGTTGTGTTCGAGTGTGCGTCTGTTGTCCGTCTCCCCCCACTGGTGTCCCCTTATCCCCTTTTATAGTCTCAAGGAGAGAAGGGAGCGGGAGGTGAGAAAGAAGAAAATTACAAGGGGAGTTACTGCCCCCGAGGCCTTTAACTTGCGCCGCGCGCCGAGCCGTACGGGGAGCAGGTGTTCGACGGAGTGGGCGCCCCGCCGGACCCGGGACCGTACATCCCGGGTGGTTGGTGTAGATGACTTCTCGGGTAGTTTCCGGGTCGTGGTTGACTCGCTCGAGGCCTTTGGGAACTCCAGGTGTCCTCCCCGGGCTCCAGGTGTCGTCCTTGGGCGCCTGGGGTCGTCCTTGGGCGCCCGGTGTTGCGCATGCATTTCTCTCAGGACTGTAGCGTTCCTGTTCGGATGAGACGGGCGCCACTGTGGCTGCCGTGGCGAAGGACGGACGCCCATCATGCTCTGGCGCGGCGGGTACCAAGTGGGTACGGCACTGGATGGGCCGGGACGGGACGAGGCCGAGTAGTTTGACCGGGCGAGCCGGAGACTCCTCGGAGGCGGAGAACTTCCCGGGCGAATCGGAGAGCCTTTCGGGGGCGGAGAACTCCTCGGGCGAGCCGGGGTACCACTCGGAGGCGGAGAACTCCTCGGGCGAATCGGGGAACCTCTCGGAGGCGGAGAACTCCTCGGGCGAATCGGAGACTCGTCGGGCGGCCTCCGAGCTGTTGGGGTATGGAGAATCTGCTTTGATTTGGTTCTTCGGTTTTTGCTTTTGAGGGGTGGATTATCGTGAGGACCCGGGTTAAGGGTTTGATTGGGTACCCCTAATCCAGACCCTCGTCAGTAGCCCCCGAGCCTGGGGGGAGATGGAGACTCGCGCCCAGGCTGAGAGGCGGCGAAGATATGGTAAGTCACGATTTTTCCGGTGGGGGCGCGTGAGCGCACCCGCCGGGTGTAGCCCCCGAGCCTTTGAGAAGAGCTGGTGCTCTTGTTAAGGTTTTGAGCCCCGGGTGGTTTGCCTTGGAGGTTGTCGGGGTCGGGAAGCTCGTCGGGGATGGGAAGCTTGCCGAGGACGCTTCGTCGGTGGGCCGGGCCACTGCCCAACCGTTGATGGGCCGAGTACGGGAGCGTCGGCCCGTTCTTCCGCCGCGTGGGGGGTGGACGCGCCTTTTGAGGAGGTCAGATGAAACGACGGGCGCACGTCGCCGCTGCGCCAGTGGTGGACCCGCGCAATTAGTGTCGCCGCTCTGCCCCGCCCCTATTTATAGCCCTGCGTTGCGGCCGCCTAGGGTTTTACCCTAGCCCGAGCCTTTCGCCTTCCGTTGCGTGTCTCGTCTCCTCCGCCGCTGCTGCGCTCGTTCTCTAGCGTCCTCCGCCGCCGTTGCTTCGCTGTTCCGGGGAGTGAGTGACCGAGCCCCCTATCCCGCCTGCGCTTCCTCCTTCTGATAGCCTTGCGATGTCGACCTGGGAGCGCTCGAGGGTTACGCTCCGGCAGCTGGAGGGCCTCGTGGCGGAAGGGCTGCTTCCGCCATTGACGGCGGCCGAGGAGTGGAAGATACCGGGTGTGGAGGACTACCCCCGACCGCCGCGCGGATACGTCGTCTCGTTCGTTGCTTTCCACGAGCGCGGGTTCTCCGTCCCCGCTGGGAGGTTCATCCGCGCCGTGCTCAACGAGTACGGGCTGGAGCTCCACCACATCAACCCCAACGGGGTGCAGCAGATGGCGGTGTTCGTGGCGCTCTGCGAGGGGTACCTGGGGATGGAGGCCCACTGGGACCTCTTCAGGTACTTCTTCAAGTTCGCGCTGCACCCCGCAGAGGGCGGCGCCCCCGCAACGATCGGGTGCGCCGCGTTGAAGATGAAGCAGGGGCGGTCGAAGGACTACATCACGGGGACCTTGATCAGCTCGAACAAGGGCTGGCATCCGATGTGGTTCTACCTCAAGAACGACTCCAAGAACCCCCTTCCGGAGTACACCGGAAAGACATTCGAGAAGGCGCCCGACGAGTGGGCGTACGGGCCCGAGAAGAAGCTGCAGGAGAAGCTCCTCGGGAACATCTGGAAGGCCCTCGCGCGACTCCGCGACGCGAGGGTGTCCGCGGCGGAGGTCATCGGCGGGTACCTCTCGAGAGGTATCATGCCGCTGAGGCGGCGCACCCTCCAGATCTGGCAGATGGTTCCGGCGAAGGCCCCCTTCGTGGGGACCGTGACGATGAACCCCTTGCCCTCGGAGGCCGAGGTGGAGCGCCGGGTGACGGCAGCGATGGGGAAGGCGCACGACGCGTATCCTCCCCCGGGCCTTCTCCCTATGCTCCCGAATGCCCGCACCCAGGCTCTGGTAAGGTTTCCTTCATCCGCCTTGAATCCCTGAGTAGTCTTTGGTTTGCTGATCCCGAGTTCTTTTAGATGAAGAGCTATGACTGCTCCTACTCCTTGCCGCCGCTTCCCGAGGACAGGGCGAGGAATCGGGCCGAGGCCAAGTGGGCCAAGGCGAAGAAAGACCGCCGGGAGCAGTGGAAGAAGCAAGAGATCGCCAAGCGCGAGAGAAACGCCGAGCGGTCCAGGAGGAGGAAAAGGGGAGAACGGGTCTCCGAGGACGAGGACCCCGAGTCGGAGCCCGCGGAGGGGGACTCGAGGAGTGACGGCGACGAGGAGAGCGACGACGAGGACGCGCCCCCCAGGAAGCTTAAGGCGGTTGCGGCGATGACCGCCTCATCCTCGGCGCAACATCCGGGGTCTAGCGGGAGAGGAGGGCCGCCACCGCCGGACGCAGGGAGGAGCGAAAGCTCCCGGTCGGGCCGGCATCGACGGCCCTCCGAGGACAGCCAGCGCGAGAGGCGCAGCCACACGCCTCCGTCCTCCCGTCACGTGCCCGAGGAGGGGAAGAGTTCCCGACGGGACACGGTCTCCCCTCGTCGGGAGAGGAGCCGGAGCCGGGACTTGTCGGAGCGCGCCCACAAGGGGGGTTCGTCCTCGGGGGCGTCGCGCTCCCCCAAAAGGCTCGCGCCGCGAGATGACAGGCGGCCGCCGCCAGCCCCTCAAACGACGCGGGCGCATAGCGAAGGGCGGGACGCGCCCCGGACGCCCGCGGTGGAGACGCAGGCCCCTTCCGCCCCGGTGAGGGCCACGACGGGGCGGCCGGACCCGTCCCCGGTCGAAGGAGGAGGCCCGTCTGGTCAGGCGGCGCCCCACTCGGGTAGGGACGCTGAAACCGCGCCGGTGGCCCCCGCCCCAACGGCGCTCGCGGGATCCAAGAGGCCCGCATCCCCGACGGACCCAGCGCCGACGGGTTCCAAGCGGACTCGGACCATCTCGTCGAGGTGAGTGATGATCTGTCCTTCTCGACTGGTTTTTGTTTTCTCTGTAGTTACCATTTTTCTCAGCCGGATTCCCCGACTTGTGATGCACCAGCCGGGCCGACACTCCGCTCGTGGTGGCGCCGAGGAAGACGCTGCGCTCGGCGGCGCAGACACCAAGGCCTGCGACGGAGCAGGCCGAGAAGGTGACGCCGGATCTCGCGGCGGAGCCGGCCGAGAAGGCGACGCCGGAGCCTACGGCGGAGCGGGCCGAGGAGGCGACGCCGGTGCCCCTGACGGAGCAGGCCGAGGAGGTGGCACGGAGGGTGGCGCCCTCTGTGGAGGAGAAGGCGCAGGAAGGGGACGGCGACAGCCCGGGGGACGCGCTCCCGACGGGCCTGGCCGTGGCACAGACCGTCCCCACGGAGGCGGCCGTAGCGGCGCTCCAAGCCGAGCTGGCCGAGGAGCTGATGGAGGCGGCTCTGCCTACTCTTCAGGAGGCGGCGGCCCGCCCTGGAGCGGGGGAGGTCGCCGTGTCCGGTGACGCGGCCGGGGAAGATGGCCGCGGGGTCGCTGCCTCTCCGGGGACTGCGGCTGGCCCCAAGGAAGCAGAGGCGGGGACATCCGGCTCCTTCCACGACGCTGCCATCGCGGCGGCAGCAGCCGGTGCAGCCCCCGAGCCCTCCTCCGGGGTGGTTCCCCCAGAGGTCGTCGTGCTCGAGGACTCGCCGGAGGGTAGCTCGCGGAGGGTCGTCGGCGAGTCCAGCAGGGGGCCGATCGTGGAGTCCCCGAGCCCTTCGAGCCCTTCGAGCGAGGGCCTGGGCTTTCTCCGGGAGACGCCGGGGATGATGACGATGGATCGTCGTTTCGACACCATCGTACCCATCGAGAACAACCCGAACCTGCCGTGCGAGGGTCGGTTGTTGTGGTACGATCGTCAGAACCCGGGGGATCCCATCTTCGAGCTTGACGACACGTCGGAGAGGGAGCAGTGCCGACTTCTCGCGGAGGGCCTCAATAATATGAAGGAGGTCTTTAATAAGATGATCATCGGGCCTTCCCGGGTGAGTTCTCGGGCTTCGTTCTTCTAGTCTTGGCGCCGTTTTGGGGTGTGTCTTACCGCTCCCCTTTCTGCTTTCGTTCAGAAAATTATGGAGCGCAGCTCCGAGAAGTCCCTGTTCCTCCGCCGGGAGTCCGGGCTTTGGCCCGCCGTGCAACAGCTGAAGGCCGAGAAGGAGCAGCTCGAGGCCCAGCTGACCGAGGCCCAGGAGGCCAGGGACGAGGCGATTGAGGACGCCGCGGAGGAAAAGGCCACCCTCGAGGCGAAGGTGGAGGAGGCCGAGAAAACGGTGATGGAGGCGCTGGTGGCCGCCGACACCTCCAATCGGGCGAAGGACGCCGCCGTGCAGGAGGCCGAGGGGTTGAAGGAGAAGGTGGCGGACCTTCAGAAAGATCTCCAGCACCGCGACCTCGACCTCAAGACGGCCAACAACCAAGCGATCGGGTTGGCCGAGAAGCTGAAGGCCGCTGAGGAAGAGGGGGCCCGCCTCAAGGAGGTCGCCCAGAAGCGGGAGGAGGAGATCCTCGGTGAGTTATCCCTCCCCATTTCTTGTCGGGCGGTTTCTTTCCGTTCTCCTCGAGTGGCGGCGAGTTTGCTTAGGCTTGTCTGCCAATGTAGCCCTGCGGAAGGGGAAGGCTGACCTGGAGGCCAAGCTCGAGGCCGAGAAGCGCGAGGTGACCAAGGCCTTTGCTGCCAACCAAGAGCTGGTGGACCTTGGTCGCAACCTGAAGGCGGAGTTGGCCAGTGAGTATTGTGTTTCTGCTTATCCTTCTTCTTGCGAACCTTCCTGCGAGATGACTCCTGATGAAGAATTATCTACAGGAGCTGTCGAGGACCTTCGGAGGTCCAGGGAGGCAGGCGAGCAGAGCCAGAGGGCCCTCGAGAAGAAGTCTGAGGTCCATCAGGCTTTGGTCCAGGCGGTCGAGCACCTGTTCGAGGAGCTCAACGTCGGCGGCGGCCCGTCCCTGGTGGATCGCCTCGCCCTTGTCGCAGGGAGGACTCGGGCGCAGGCCTCGGATCTTGCTCGGAGCGTGGCGCGGAAGATCATTGCCATGTTCTTGTCGCACTACCCGACCATGGATCGGGAGGCTCTGCAAGGCGGATGGGCCCCCGGCTACGAGGATGCCGAATATGATGAAATTGAAGCCGAGTCTTCCTCGTTCGCCGAGAAGGTGTTGACCGCCGCCCTGAAGGATCTCGGGGTGGAATAGAAATAGAAATAAAGGACTTAGTCATCATGTAATGAGCAAAGCTCCTTTTTAAAGGATAATCGTTGTTGCTTCAAAAAGCTCGTGTTTTTATCTGTTGTTTGCCATTTTCATTTTCTTCCGAATGCTTTTGGGGGTCATGGGTCGAGATGGAAAGGCGCGGGGTCCTGCCCGTCGGACTCTGTTCCGTAGCCACCGGGGCGTAGGAACTCAGGAGATTGGGCACTCGGACTCGCAGCCCCCGAGTGGTTTCGGAAGATTCGAACGATGACAAGCAGCAGATCGATTACGCTGCAAGCGATAACTAGTCGAGGCGGTTTCTTTATTGCTTCTCGGGAAAAGGACGTCAGTCCGGGGACTTGGACTTTGCCCGCAAGTTAGCGCCGTAGCCGCAGGGGCGTAAGCACTCGAAACTTGGACAAGCGTGGTCACGAAGCCCCTCGAGCTGACGCTCCTTTCTTGCAAGCGCAAAAGTATACCGCTTGATCGCGCGCGAGAGCGATCACTTGTCGAGTTTTTGTGAAAAACGGAGGGGCACTGGGCCCCGGGTGGAGCCCCCGAGCGGTGGGCGATCCTGCACAGGGAAGGGATCGCCCGCCGCTTAGCTTTGGGAACTTGCGGGGTACATTTTGGAAAACGACCGTATGCGAATAAAGTACTCGGAACAGCGCAGTACTTTGATTATTATCGTGAATTGAAAAGTACAGGTACTTTTAAGGGTAAAAGCGACGTAGCTGCTCTATGTTCCAAGCGTTCGTGAGGACTTGGCCGTCCGCGTCCTTGAGCTTGAAAGTCCCCGGGCGGAGGACTTGGTCGACGATGTAGGGGCCTTCCCATGGCGGCGACAGCTTGTGGCGGCCGCGGTTGCTCTGAACTCGTCGGAGGACGAGGTTGCCGACTTGAAAGGCCCGGCTTCGGATGTTGCGGTCGTGGTATCGCCGTAGGGCCTGCTGGTACTTGGCCGAGTGGAGTAGTGCGATGCTGCGTGCTTCATCCAGCTGGTCGATGGCGTCTTCCAGGGAGGCTTGATTCCCTTCGTCATCGTAGGCACGAACCCTTGGGCTGCCGTAGTCGAGGTCAGTTGGGAGGACCGCCTCGGACCCGTGCACCATGAAGAAGGGCGTGCAGCCAGTGGCTCGACTGGGAGTGGTTCGCAAGCTCCAGAGGACCGACGGGAGCTCTGCGACCCACCTTGCCCGGAACTTCTCGAGGCGTTTGAAGATTCGTGGCTTCAGTCCTTGCAAGATCATGCCATTGGCTCTCTCCACCTGTCCGTTGGTTTTGGGGTGGCTGACGGCGGCCCAATCCACTCGGATGTTGTTGTCGTCGCAGAAGCTGAGGAACTTTTTGCCCGTGAACTGAGTGCCGTTGTCGGTGATGATCACGTTCGGGACCCCGAAGCGGTAGATGATGTCGGTGAAGAACTGGACGGCTTCTTGCGAGCGAACCCGCCTGATGGGCCTTGCCTCGATCCATTTGGAGAACTTGTCAACGGCGACGAGGAGATGCGTGAAGCCCCCGGGTGCTCTCTTCAGTGGCCCGACTAGATCCAAACCCCATGCGGCAAAGGGCCAAGTGATGGGGATGGTCTGCAGGGCTTGCGCCGGGAGGTGGGTCTGCCTTGCGTAGAACTGACAGCCTTCGCAGCTGCGCACGATGTCCTTGGCATTGGCCACCGCGGTTGGCCAGTAGAACCCTTGCCGGAAAGCTTTCCCGACAAGTGTCTTTGGCGCGGCATGGTGCCCACATGCCCCTGCATGGATGTCCCTTAGCAATTCTTTGCCTTGGTCGATCGGGATGCAGCGCATCAAGACGCCGAAGGTGCCCCGTCGGTAGAGTTCTCCCTCGATGAGCGTGAAAGTTTTGGCCCAGCGCGCGATCCGCCGAGCCTCGGTCGTGTCGGGAGGGAGCTTGCCCTGCACGATCCACTCGAGTAGCGGGATCCTCCAGTCGGGATCCTCGAGGCTAGGCTCGGGCGCTGCGTCAATCTCCATCACTTCCACCTCCTCCTGTGCTGGAGGCTCGGGTGGCTCATCGTCGAGTCGGATGGAGGGGGCGTGCTGGTCCTTGGCGAACACTCCATGGGGGACGGGCTTCCGGTTGGAGGCCGCCTTGGCGAGGGTGTCGGCCGCCTCGTTGTATCGTCGTTGGACGTGCTTGAGCTCGAGGCCGAGAAACTTGTCTTCCAGCTCGCGGACCGCCCGGCAGTAGGCGGCCATCTTGGGGCTGACGCAGCTCGACTCCTTCATCACTTGATCGACGACCAACTCCGAGTCTCCTCGGATCTCGAGACGCCGTATGCCAAGCTCGAGGGCAATACGGAGTCCGTTGATGAGGGCCTCGTACTCGGCGGCGTTGTTGGAGGCTGGGAAGTGCAGTCGAACCATGTACTCCATGCGGACGCCCAGGGGCGAGACAAAGACAAGGCCGACGCCAGCTCCTTCTTTCATTAGCGATCCGTCGAAGTACATGACCCAAGTCTCATGCTCGATGGAGGTTGGGGGAGTCTGGGCCTCGGTCCACTCGGCGACGAAGTCGACCAGCGCTTGTGACTTGATGGCGTCCCGAGGGGCATAGGTGATGTTCTTCCCCATCAACTCGAGCGCCCACTTGGCTATCCTCCCGTCGGCCTCGGGGTTCTGGATTACTTCGCCGAGTGGATACTTCGACACCACCGTGATGGGGTGGGCGTCGAAGTAATGCCGGAGCTTCCGCTTGGTGATGAGGACGGCGTAGACAAGTTTTTGGATCTGGGGATACCGTACCTTGGTGTCGGACAGGACCTCGCTGATGAAGTAAACGGGGCGTTGTACCTTTTGGATCTTCTCGGGCTCGTTTCGCTCGACGACGAGGGCGGTGCTTACCACATGGGTGGTTGCCGCAATGTAGAGCAGCATGGGCTCTCCTTCCGCCGGGGCAGTTCGAGCGATTTTTCGAGCGATGCCTTAAGCGAGTCGAGGGCCTGCTGCGCCTCGGCATTCCAGACGAAGTGATCCGACTTCTTGAGCAGTCGGTACAAGGGCAGGCTCCGTTCCCCGAGTCGGGCGATGAAACGGCTGAGTGCGGCCAAGCATCCCGTGACGCGTTGGACCCCCTTCACGTTCTGGATCGGCCCCATGTCGGTGATGGCGGTTATCTTCTCGGGATTGGCCTCGATGCCTCGTTCCGATACGATAAAGCCGAGGAGCATGCCTCTCGGAACCCCGAAAACGCATTTCTCGGGGTTCAGCTTTACTTTGTTCAGCCGGAGCTTTTCAAAGACAGCCGCGAGGTCGGAGACCAAGTCGCCGGTGCGTTTGGATTTTACTACTATATCGTCAATGTACGCCTCGACCAGTCAGCCGATTAAGTCGCCAAAGACGCGTCGCATGCATCTTTGGAACGTGGCGCCCGCGTTTTTCAGCCCGAATGGCATAGACGAATAGCAGAAGGTGCCGTAAGGCGTGATAAACGATGTTGCGAGCTGGTCGGCCAGGCTCATCACGATCTGATGGTACCCGGAGTACGCATCGAGAAAGCGGAGGGTTTCGCACCCCGCGGTGGAGTCGACCACCTGATCTATGCGCGGAAGAGGGAAGGAGTCTTTTGGACATGCCTTGTTAAGGCTAGTATAGTCAACGCACATCCTCCATTTCCCATTCTTCTTTTTTACAAGGACGGGATTTGCTAACCACTCGGGGTGGTACACTTCCCTAATGAAGCCGGCGCTAAGGAGCTTTTTGAGCTCTTCGCCGATGGCTTTGTACTTGTCCTCGTCGTATCGTCGAAGCCTCTGTTTGACCGGTCGAGCGCCAGGCTTAATATCAAGTTTGTGCTCGGCGACTTCCCTTGGAATCCCCGGCATGTCCGAGGGCTTCCATGCAAACACATCGAGGTTTGCGCGGAGAAAGTCGACGAGCGCGCTTTCCTATTTAGGATCGAGCGCCGTCCCGACACGGAGGGTGCGACCATCGTTGGCCACGGCAACCTCCTTGACGTCCTTGGCTGGCTCGAAGGAGCACGCAGCACGCTTGGAGGTCTCGGGGATATCCGGGTCCCTGGGCGAAGGCTCAGCGGTGAGCTTCTTGGACTGGACGAGCGCCTCCGCGAATTGGAAGCACTCGGTTTCACAGGCGAACGCATGCTCAAACGAAGTCCCCACTGTGATGACACCTTTGGGTCCGGGGATCTTCAGTTTGAGGTACGTATAGTTCGGGACAGCCATGAACTTTGCGTATGCAGGCCTCCCGAGGATGGCGTGATACGTCCCAGGAAATCCCACCACTTCGAAAGTGAGGGTTTCTCTGCGGAAGTTCCGAGGAGTCCCGAACGTGACGGGCAGATCGATCTGCCCGAGCGGTATTGCGTCCGCCCCGGGGACAACCCCGTGGAACGGCGCCGCGGACGGCCGAAGCCGGGACCGCGAGATCCCCATCTCATCGAGAGTTTCGGCGTAGAGGATGTTGAGGCCGCTCCCGCCGTCCATCAACACCTTGTGGACGCGTTTCGTCCCGAAGAGAGGAGCAACCGAGGGGGTACCTTCCAGGTTGTGGAACATGGTCGGGATGATCGGAGCGATCAAAAGTGATCGGGGCCTCGGACCACCTTAGGTAGGAGGGCACCACGGGCTCCGTGTGGCAAACTTCTCGTCGGATCAGCTTCTCGTCGCGCCTTGAGGGGCGGGCCGCCGATCCCCCAATGATCATCAGGACTGCGCCGTCCTCCCTGGGGTAGCCGTCGTCATCGTTTGGGCCTCTGGCCCCATCTTGGTTCTCGTAGGGTCTCTTCTTCAGAGTGCCGGCGAGGAAGCTCTTCATGAGCTTGCAGTCCTTCAGAGCGTGCTTGACAGGGCCCTCATGGTTGGTGCAGGGCGCTTCGAGGAGCTTCTCGAAGTGGTCCCTTGGCGCCGGGTTCCCTTTGGGTTTAGCGGTCTTCCGCTCGGCCGCCGCCACCATGCCGCTATCGCGCCTCCGCTTGTCCTTCCTCTTCTTCTTGTCAGGCCGAGTGGGGGTACCCTCGCCGATCGCCTCCGACTGCTTGCCCTTGCCCTGAGGCCGATCAAGGGTTGCGGCGACGGCGTCCTCCCCATCGGCGTAGTCGGTGGCGATGTCGAGGAGGTCTCGGATGGTTCGCGGCTTTTTGCGCCCTAGCTCGTGAATGAGGGTTGCGCAGGTTGTTCCGAACCGGAAGGCCGCGACGACGTCGGTGTCGGCGGTGTTCGGCAGCTCGGTGCACCGCTTGGAGAAGCGCTTGATGTAGTCACGCAGGGTCTCGTCTTTCCTTTGCGCAGATCCCATGGGTTCCCGGGGCGTGTGTAGGTGCCCTGGAAGTTGCCGATGAACGCGTCACGCAGCTGCGCCCAGCTGTCGATCTTGCCGTCGGGGAGGTGCTCCAGCCACGTTCGCGCCGAGTCGGCGAGGTAGAGGGGGAGGCTTTTGATGATGAAGTAGTCGTCTTGTGCTCCCCCCGCGTGACACGCAAGCCGGTAGTCCTCCAGCCACACGCTGGGGTTTGTGTCCCCGTCGTACTTGGGCACCGTCGTGGGAGCACGAAAGCGCGGAGGGACCTGAGCGCCAAGGACGCGGGGTCCAAAGGCGCGCGGCCCCCTGGGGTCGGGAGACGCACTCCTGCTCCGGTCCTCGCCGCTGTCGTAACGGCCACCGCGCCGCCTGTTGTAAGCTCGGTGTGGGCGGTGCTCGTGGTGCTCATCGTGTCGCCTGGCATCTACGTTTGCCACGGCCCCATGATGGTGCGCAGAGTGTTCCCGGTCGGGCTCCCTGGGAGCCCGCTGGCGTGAGGCGGAGCTTTCCGCTTGTTGAACCGCCGCGGTCTCCAGGAGCGCGCGAAGTTGCTGGTGGAGCCTCCGCTCTTCGGGGTCTGCTGGTTCAGGATGCCCTCGGAGTAGAACGGCGGCTGCCGCGAGGTTCTGGGACGCGCGTCCGAAGATCGGCGCGTTGTTAGCGTTGCCACCGTCATTGATGATGCGCTGTTGCACGTCCCGGGCCCGTGCGCGGGCGGCTCCTCCATCCGCGTTTCTCCCGAGCTCGCGGTTGAGCTGCTGGCGTTCTGCCTCGATCTGACGCCGGGCCTCGTCGAGCTCCTGCAGCCTGACCCGCCGGGCATCGCCCGCCGGGGCGTTGGGAGGTGGTGCCGCAGGGGCGTTGGCAGGCGGAGCCACAGGGGCGTTGGCAGGTGGTGCTGCAGGGGCGTTGGAAGGTGGTGCTGCGGGGGCGCCGTCCCTCGTCGAGCTGCTGGCGGACTGCACATCCCCGTCGGGGGTGTGACACATGAAGCACTCCCGAGAAGGGTCGAAGTTCGGCGGAGCCCACCTCAACCACGGGTGCGAGCTTTGCTCGCTCACCGCGCTTTTGGCGGTTGGCGGGACGCAGGGGTCGGACTCCGTCGGTGTCGGGGTGGCCGCCGGGTCACGCGGCAGGCCTGGCTGTCCCTCCGGGTACATGGCGTTGTAGCAGTCGATGAACTCGTCCCAGGGGAGCTGCTCTTCCCCTCCAACTTGGAGGGCGAGGTTGGTGATCATGTAGGAGACGTTGCGAAAGCGTTCCTGGGACGGGCTCCGTCCCAGGGCAGCCGCCAGGTCCCCACCGAGCAGGTCGAGGACGTAGGCGGTGGCTCCCGTCGTGGCATGGGAGGGCTTGGGCCCCTCATCGTGGAACGTCTTGCCACCGTTGTCGCAGGCGGGCTTGGGGCGCACGAAAGTGGCCCCGATGATGGGCTCCACCGACTTGCTGAAGACGAAGTCGAGGGAGCCGAACCGCAGGTGAGCGCCCGGAGACGCCGCCGTGGGCCATCCGAGCCCTGGTGAAATGTCGTGACACGCGAAAAGGCCCCTACCTGGCGCGCCAACTGTCGGGGTTCTCTACCGCCGGCAAGTAAATTTCTACGATCGCGTGTCAGGGTTCGGATGGTGACTCAAGAGACAGGGGGTTTAGACTGGTTCGGGCCTCCGGAGAGTAACACCCTACGTCCAGTGTGTGCCGATGTTCTCAAGTCCAAGTCTGTAGTAGGGGGTACAAACTAGTCGGGAGAGGGAGAGGGTCCCAAGTCCCTGTGCTGTGTGAGTGAGCGTGCTGTTCGTGTTGTGTTCGAATGTGCGTCTGTTGTCCGTCTCCCCCCACTGGTGTCCCCTTATCCCCTTTTATAGTCTCAAGGAGAGAAGGGAGCGGGAGGTGAGAAAGAAGAAAATTACAAGGGGAGTTACTGCCCCCGAGGCCTTTAACTTGCGCCGCGCGCCGAGCCGTACGGGGAGCAGGTGTTGACGGAGTGGGCGGCCCGCCGGACCCGGGACCGTACATCCCGGGTGGTTGGTGTAGATGACTTCTCGGGTAGGTTCTCGGGTAGTTTCCGGGTCGTGGTTGACTCGCTCGAGGCCTTTGGGAACTCCAGGTGTCCTCCCCGGGCTCCAGGTGTCGTCCTTGGGCGCCTGGGGTCGTCCTTGGGCGCCCGGTGTTGCGCATGCATTTCTCTCAGGACTGTAGCGTTCCTGTTCGGATGAGACGGGCGCCACTGTGGCTGCCGTGGCGAAGGACGGACGCCCATCATGCTCTGACGCGGCGGGTACCAAGTGGGTACGGCGCTGGATGGGCCGGGACGAGGCCGGGTAGTTTCACCCGGAGAGTTGGAGACTCCTCGGAGGCGGAGAACTCCTCGGGCGAGCAGCGAAGCCACTCGGAGGCGGAGAACTCCTCGGGCGAGCAGCGAAGCTACTCGGAGGCGGAGAACTCCTCGGGCGAACCGCGGAGCCGCTCGGAGGCGGAGAACTCCTCGGGCGAACCGCGGAGCCGCTCGGAGGCGGAGAACTCCTCGGGCGAGCCGCGGAACCGCTCGGAGGCGGAGAACTCCTCGGGCGAGCCGCGGAACCGCTCGGAGGCGGAGAACTCGTCGGGCGAATCGGAGACTCGTCGGGCGGCCTCCGAGTTGTTGGGGTATGGAGAATCTGCTTTGATTTGGTTCTTCGGTTTTTGCTTTTGAGGGGTGGATTATCGTGAGGACCCGGGTTAAGGGTTTGATTGGGTACCCCTAATCCAGACCCTCGTCAGCTGCTGCCTGTTCAGAAGCCATCAGTGGAGGAAGCTCAAGAAGGTCCCGAGATGATCGAAATCTATGATGAGGAGGAAGGAGAGTTCGTGCCTATTGCTCCACCAGAGGGACCACCTACGCCAGTCAAGCAAGAAGGCGCCGCTGCCGGAGGAGGCCTAGAGGACCCCGAAGGCGATGGTGATGATTCAGATGGAGATGGCTCCGACCTTGATGATGACTACTGTTGGTATTTCTTACGGTCGCAGATAAATCCGCAAGCGCACGGATACCGTTGTAGCTTTCACCCGGAAGTATTCAGGGCATCGAATCCACAGGGAACGTGTGTACTAATCTTCTAACTATATCGTCCAAGGACAACAAGAGAAATGATTGGCGAGGGTAGAGAGGATTCCTATGGCAAAGGACCTTGATGAAGAATAAGCTCAGCGTCTATAGTTTACTTACTTTGGGCACCGGGGTATCCTAGGCCTCTAGGAAATTGCCGGCAAACAGCTCTACGCCGTACCCGAACGTGGAGGATTACAAAGGACGGACAGGGCTGTCACCACCTGCCACCGCCTACTCTGAATACGTGGGGCTACGAGGCAAACAAAGGTAACTTCTAGCCCAGACACCACGTCTACGCTATCAATTACTACTTTAGTCTTGTTCCCAGACTAAAGTATTCACTAAGCATTCACAAATGATTAATGAACGATGAACCCGCAAGCAACTATAGCAGGGAACTTACTTAATCAAGAGAACTTAATACCATAAGAGATCACGAACACTTACTAGAAGAACAAATCATCTGTCGAGGTACAAGAACGGGGAAGAGTGCCGACAGTCCCTGCACTTTCCCCGGACTACCCCTCACTCTCTCCCTATTCTCTAGATACTACACTGGAGTAGAGCTTCACCTTGGAGTGGAGCTTGTGGCTTCTCAATCTTGTGTGTGTTGAGAGTGAGGGGTAGGGGTCTATTTATAGTGTAGGGAGTGCCTTGGGAGAGTGGAGATCCTCCCAGTGAGGGGTAGGGGTATTTATAGTGTAGGGAGTGCCTTGGGTGAGTGGAGATCCTCCCTAGGTTCTAGAGAATATTCTCCTCCCTATTCTCCCCTTGTGCCATGTGTCCAAGGAACCGACTCAGGAACGTCGGTGGCGCACGAACAGGTCGCGAAGGAAAACCCCACGGCGCCCCTGTGCTTCTCGCGGCANGCGGCCGTAGGGGCCGGCAGCCCAAAGCGGCGCGGCCTCAGCGGCTCGCGCGCCAGGCCTCACACGGCCACGGCGGCTTACGCGGCTAGCCCGATGCGGAGAACTTCCTGGCGGTATCCTCAGTCACCCGGGC
>CM014274.1:46111785-46122990 GCA_004135705.1 Alloteropsis semialata | reverse complement strand
CCTTGCCCACAACAAGGTGCCAAAGGACCCCACGGAGCGAAAGATCCTGGAACGCCGAAGCAGGAACTACGTGGTGGTCGGTGGTGCCCTATACAGACGAGCCGCCACAAATCAAGTGTTCATCAAATGCGTCACGAAAGAAGTCGGCCTCCAAATCCTTGATGACATCCACTCGGGAGTCTGTGGAAGCCACGCCGCTGCAGGGACATTAGTCGGGAAAGCATACCGAGCCGGGTTCTTTTGGCCCACCGCCGTCTCCGACGCCAAAGCACTCGTCGGCCGGTGCCGGGGGTGCCAATTCTTCGCCAAACAGAAACATCTCCCGGCCCAAGCTCTACGGACCATCCCGCCCTCGTGGCCATTCGCCTGTTGGGGGTTGGACATGGTGGGACCATTCAGAGCAGCCCTGGGAGGTTACACACACATCCTCGTCGCCATCGATAAATTCTCCAAATGGATAGAGTACAAGGCCATTGTCGGAACTCCAACGTCAAAGCAAGCCGCCGCCTTCATTGAAGAAATCACACATCGGTTTGGAGCCCCTAACAGGATCATTACCGATTTGGGGACATAGTTCACTGGATCTGCCTTCTGGGACTTTTGCGAGAGCAGCTGCATCGATGTATACTACGCCTCCGTCGCCCACCCCAGGTGTAACAGACAGGTGGAACGAGCCAACGCCATGATACTCCAAGGACTAAAAGCAAGAATCTTCGACCCTTTGAAGAAGTTCGCTGGAAAATGGCACCAAGAGCTACCACAGGTCATCTGGGGACTCAGGACTCAGCCGAGCCGAGCAACAGGACATACTCCCTTCTTCCTGGTCTACGGCTCCGAGGCGATCCTCCCCACCGACATAGCTTTTGGATCACCGCGCATCGACAACTACGAGGAAGGAGAAGCAGAAGCAGCCCGCGAGGTGGACCTCGACTCCATCGAAGAACACTGAGTCAACGCGCTCATACAACACGCACGCTACCAGCAACAACTCCGACGCTACCACGACAAGAACGTCCAGCAACGGGACTTCAACATTGGTGACCTCGTCTTGCGCCGAGTGCAATCCACAGCAGGGTTCACAAACTCTCCGCCCCATGGGAAGGCCCGTTCATCGTGACTCAGGTCATATGTCCGGGTACTTTTCGTCTCCAATACGAGAATGGCACCGAAGTCCCACACCCGTGGAACATAGAGCATTTACGCCAATTCTACCCTTGAAAAAAGCTATGTATCACGAAGTTCAATAAAAATATATGCTTTGTCCATTTCATATTTGCTCTCCTTGCAAAACCACTCGGTATTACTCCGTTCCCGAGTAGTTCCTAACTAAATGCTGTGTAACCGGGCCTGGAACGACGCCTAAGCCTTCTACACGTGCACGGGATCCGCTCTCGACGTTATGAACTTAGGATAAGTGAAGCGAAGGGAAAAGCACATTTCAGTAAAAGAACTACTCGGGCAACATTAGAACATATAACAAAATATCCAACATTCTTGTCTTACTTGTTTCTGACTGCTTATATACACAAAGTCTACTCTACCCTGCTTGAGTACGCAGGAACCTACTCCAGCTTGAGAGCCTCGCCAACCTTTTCGGCGATCGGACGAGTTTGGGCCAACGCCTCATCCACCTGCTCCGTTGAGGCGTCCGCTGCCACCCCGTCGCCAACTGGCGCAAGGTCGATCCGCGGGTATAGTGTCCAAACACGCGCAAGAGCGTCGTTCGCACACACAACTGCCGACTCCTTGACCAGGTCAGCGATCCGAGCCAGTGCATCTTGCAGACGAGCGACAAGGGCTGTCGGCTCACCCTCCTCCGGGGCGACGGCGTCCAGCAGATCCCTCGCCGCCTCGTTGACCTCTGTCAAGGCCAAATGCGCCGACGCCAGATCTTGCTCCAAGCCTGTTATGAGTTGAGAGTTATTCTGGATAGTATACATCGCCTGGAGCATCGTCACGTCCGCACCTTTTCGGAAGTCTTGCTCCGTCTTCAACTTCCCCGCCATCACCTCCTCCGATTTTTGCAGAGTCGCCTTTGCGAACCGCAACTCCTTCAGCTCCTTGATGTGGCGGTCCCTCTCCATCTCCCTCTCTGAAACAGAAGGGGAGTACTCGGATCAGGGTGAAAAGCACACGGGAAAAGTAAAAGGTAACACAAGAAGCACCGAAAAAGCTACACCAAGGACATATCCTCACCATGAAGCTACGAGCGATGCTGCACGACGACATCATTCAGGCCCTTCCGGGCGGCGTCGCGCTGGCGCTTGACCCGTTTAAGCTCTGCCTCCGCCTTCGCCGCGCGCTGGAGCGCTGACTCCACATCCTGGGTCTGCCCAAGGCACGACTGCCGGAGCGTAGACAACTTCTACAACCATTCGCCAAAGTGAAGAACTCAGACAACTCATAAGGAAGAAGAAAAGATAAACAAGGCAAATGAGGAGTCAAACCGTTGCACAGCGCCGAACGTGGTCGACAGCAATGTGAAGCTCGGCAATAACCGACCCCTCCTCCTCCGCAATAGCGACCACCCCGGGGACAGTGATAGTTCCCGAGGTGTCCGACTGCTTTTGGAGTCCCTTCTCCTGGGCTTCTCCTTGAGCAGCGTTGCCCGCACCTGCGTGCGAAGCCTGGATCACCGGGTCCACATCAGGATCCCCAGCGCCGCTACTTGGAAGGATCGCCGTATCACCTCCACCACCTTGCACGTCGTCGGCCGCCAGCACCTCCGCCACCACCTCCGGGTCACGCCCAGCTGGTACTTCCTCCGGTTGCGCCGCTGCCGACCCCTCGGCCGAGTTTGTCACCTCAGGCGTAGCACCTGAGGACGACTGCCCAACAGGTGCGGCCAGAGGAGAACTCGGACCTTGCGGGACGTCAGTCGACGGAGCCTTCCCGCTGGCCGCTTCACCGTCAAGATCGGAGGCTTTGCTGAAAAAAGCACTCGGCAATGAAAAGAAAGAACTCGGAAACAGCTATGCACATAGCTAACGAGCATAAGACCGGATACTTACTGGGTACTCTTCACCACCATGACTCGGGGCCACATGATGGCAAGCTTGGGACGCCGCTGCGCCGAGGCCGTCATCAGGATCGGCCTAGTCCCCAGATCGGAGACTGGCCTTGCATCCGCGGTGGCCTGCACAATCGTCTCTGTCATCATGCGCCTCCTCTCCTCCACCGAGACGCCCATGGCCCGAGCGTGTTCCTGCTCCTGGAACACGGCGTCGGGCATCGCCTCGTCCTTCTCCTCATCGTCCATGACGGCCGGGGACGGATTTCCTGGCTCGTCAACATCAGCATCCGAACCCGTAGCCGGCTGCTGGACCGGCTGCGCGTCCGACTTCTTCGCCGTGACCTTCTTCGTGCGCCTCCGCTTGGGAGGCGGTGGCGGTGTACGCGCCACTGCATCTCGGACGGAGGGCGCCTCATCGGACAATGTCGCCGAGTCGTCATCGGCCGCCTCACCGTCAGCGGACGCCGCCGGCTTAGAAGCGCCGGCCCTGCGAGTATTCCGTTTCGCCACGGCCGCCCGGCGCTTCCGCGGACGGTCCTCCACCACTTCTTCATCCGAAGGGCTCATAGAACCCTCCGTATCGCTGGGCGCCCAAATACGAGGAGCAGGCGGATCAACCGCCTCCTCTGCCGGAGTGTCGCCCTGACCGGCCGGAGGTGCCTCCTCCAGCAACACCTTCCTCGGGAAGTCTTCTGGAAGCGGAGCAGCGGAAAAGTATTCGAAGACCCGATCCTGCGCCAGAGAAATCGCAAAATCAGACGGCCAACGGACGACTACATTAAAAATCAAAAATTGCATCAAAATCAACATTTGAAAAGCACTCGGAACAGGAACTCACTGGTGGAGCAGGCCTCTTCAAGGAAAAGGGGCGCGGCTGGTGCTTCTCCGACACGTGGCCGAGGAAGAACCCGCCCACACGCGCCTTCATCTCCTCCTTGCTTACGGTGCGGATGGCACCCCGGGTGGGATCATCCCGGCCCGAGTACTCGTAGCCCGGGTGCTTCCACTCCTAGATCCGCTGAATCAGCCGCCTGCTAAAGTTGCAGGCGATACCGATCGCCGTCAGGCCGCCGACGTCCTTCAGCTCCTTGATCAACTCAAGGAGCTCATCCACCTCCTGCATCTGGGAAGCATCAGGGAGTTCGTTACAGCAGTCCCTGATCTTCGGTCGCTCTCCAGTATGGCAGGGGATCGCCGGCGCGTGGTTCCCAACGTAAAACCACTCGGCTTTCCAGCCCTTGTTGGAGGTGTTGAGGGCGATGTCGAAGTATTCGTCCTTCCACCCTTGACGCAGCATGAATCCGGCACCTCCCACTACCACCATCTTTTCCTCGCTTGGCTGGGGCTTCAGCCAATACAAGTATCTCCACAGGTCGAAATGGGGAGAGATCCCCAGATAGGCCTCGCAGAGATGAATAAAAACAGAAATCGCCATGATGGAGTTGGGGTTGAGGTTGATGGCCTCGATCCCATAGAAGTGAAGCAAACCTCGGAAGAAGGCCCCCATCGGTAAGCCAAGTCCCGCCTCAAAGAACGGCTTGAACAGGACCAGCTCGCCGGAGTTCTCCGACGGGAAATCCTCCCCGGCGCTCGGCCGCCACTCCGCCACGGCCTGAGGCGGGAGGATGCTCCGCTCCACCATCTCCTCCAGCATCTTCGTGGTTACCTTCCCTCGCGCCCATACGGCGCCGGAGGAGGGAACCTTGCTCGACTTGGGGACGCCAGTGACTTTCTTCTTCGGCGCCATGGATCTAAGGGCAGGGGTCTTCGTTTGCATCAACGAGATTACGCTCCCCGTGGTGGCTAAGGTCGCGGAACGGATCTACGAGCAGAATGAGCTCTGGTGGCGGCGGAATGAAGAACGAAGAAAGGGGAGAATGGATCTGGAAACAGGGAGATTTCCTCTCCAAACCTAACCCTCACCCTTTATATCACGCCTCGATGCCTGAAATTACCGCGAGATGGCGCGATTAACGGACGCGGGCGTAACGGTAAAAAGAGCCGTTGGACGTTCCGCCTTCCGTTACGCGCCGGGCGTCAACGGTAAAAAAGGGGCCCGAGCACTCGGGCAGGACGAAGAAGTCGGCGTGCCGCTAAGGCTCGACCAGCACCTGGACTCGGGGGCTGGCGCCGCATCAAAGTCAGTGTGCCTCTCGGGCTCGATTGACCCCGAACCACTCGGGAGCCAACACTGCAAATCAAGTGGTGTGCCGCTAAGGCTCGAACAGCGCTCGCACTCGGGGGCTGGCGCCGCATCCAAGACAGTGTGCCTCTCGGGCTCGATTGGCCTCGAACTACTCGGGAGCCAACACTGCAAATCAAGTGGTGTGCTGCTAAGGCTCGAACAGCGCTCGCACTCGGGGGCTGGCGCCGCGTCCAAGACAGTGTGCCTCTCGGGCTCGATTGGTTCCGAGCCGCTCGGAAACCAGCACTGAAGCACAAAAGGCGTACCGCTAAGGTTCGACCGGCACTCGGGCTCGGGGGCTGGCGCCACATCAGAAACAGCGCGCCTCTCGGGCTCGATCAGCCCCGAAACGCTCGGCGGCGGACGCTGTGAACAAGTTACGGCAATCAAAGAATAGAATCCTTTTGCAGGTTATACAGTTACAACGAAGCCGGTCATGCGCCGGTTACAAAGATCAAACATGTTGACCGTCGTAAAAACGGTCTGGAGCGCCCGCCACTGCGCCTAGTGCTGCATCCGGATCAAGCTTGGCCCATATGAGCTCCTCGCAAGCTCTCTTGTAGCACCACTGTAGCCGTCGATGGGACAGCACCGATAGAGGGTTGTTAGCGAATGCCTTCAGGTATCCCTTGCTCTACAAAGCATTTCACCCCACATGGCCCTCGTCACATGGGAATGCGGGGGCGAACGGGCACAGCGCTCAATCAACACCTCAGAACCTTCGCAAGCACTCTTCTAGCACCATACCTTGGAGACTCCATGAGCTTTCCCCGGTGGATGAACCCAGTAATGAGCCTTCGGCGTACTGACTACGAGGGTCCTATACATACTCGCTCCTGGGTGGCAGCTCTGGCTCCCCGGTGGGTATTTATAGCCTCGAGCCGCCGGAGGACGAGAGATTTCCTCCACGACGACAGACGCATGAGCTCCGCGCCACGCGTCCCTCCTTCTGCCCAAGCTGCACAGGTTACCCTTATCGCCTTTGGCTTCATTCGACCATGGGAGCATCCTGTACGATCACGGGAACACTGCTCCTGACGCCGCGTATCAGAAACGACACCTCTCCGCCTGCCTCCTCTTTGGCATATCTGACAAAGAAGGAATCCTGCAGGACTCGAATCGCTCGCCAAGCTAAGTATTAATCAATTAACTTCGTAAATTCCGTGAGCTTTAAAATGAGTTGCTAAAGTACTCGAGGAGCACGCGCCTTAATCCGTGAAACCTCGGCTCTTCCGTACGCCTATGCTCCTACGCGTGCACGCGGCCCAGCTCCCTGCGCTATGGACTACGGCTATCGGGGATCGGGTGCATAAACGTGACAGGCTAACTGCACGGGGAAATTAAGAGACTTAAGAGCAGGAAGTGGGGTTCATTAATATTTATATCACCGAGTACTTTCTCCTCTCGAATTTGTGCTTTGTTGCAGGGTATGGACGACCACTCGGCGTGCTCAGCCCTCACGCTCGGGGGCTGGCGCCGGGACGACCACTCGGCGTGCTCAGCCCTCACGCTCGGGGGCTGGCGCCGGGGCGACCACTCGGCGTGCTCAGCCCTCACGCTCGGGGGCTGGCGCCGGGATGACCACTCGGCGTGCTCAGCCCTCACGCTCGGGGGCTGGCGCCGGGACGACCACTCGGCGAGCTCCGACCCTCACGCTCGGGGGCTGGCGCCGGGACGGCTACGCATCGCGCTCGCCCGACGAGTCCTTGCACTCGAGGGCTAGGCGCAGCTGCGACTACTCGGTGTGCCCTGCAGGGCTCCGCCAGTCCTCACGCTCGGGGGCAGGACGCCGAAATTAACGCCGGATGATTCAGTCAGATGCTCCTCGACTAACCTTGGACCGATTCCTACGGAATCGCTTCAAGGCTCGGGGGCTACGGCCAACGGACGCACCTCGCGGCGCATCCGTTGGGAGACGGCTCTCTTTTTCTCTCTCCAGTATCACGCGGTTTCGTTTCCAACTGCAGCAAGCTCGAAGCTCATCAGATGGCACGACCTCGCCGACTTGTCACTTAACCACGTACTACTCGGGGGCTTGTCGGGGGTAGACCCCCAGGGGTACCCAGAAGGCAGATTGGCCCAACCAGCAAGGGGCGGCCCAATCCGAGTGCTATCGGGCCGGGTTGTCAGACTGGGTGGACCACCACTCGGAGGCCCACCAGTCGGACGAGCCGGATGGGCGCGACGGCGCGCGGCAAGAAACAAGACGGCGTATCCCGCAAGAAGCTCGGAGATCAAGATAAACTAGCCGGAATTATAGGGAAAGATATCTGTAATCGTTATAGGATCGCATCCTTGTATTTCGGGTAGGTTATGATCTCTAGCCGACTTGTAACTCAAGGCAGCCGGACTATATAAGGCGCCTTGAGACCCCCTCCAGAACACATTACGATTACAACCCACGCATTCATTCAACCTAGGACAGAACCCAACTACGGAGATCCTTCAGGAACTTCATATACAGCAATCCATACACCCAACACAGGACGTAGGGTATTACGTCATCCTGACGGCCCGAACCTGTTCAATCCTTGTGTCTTGTGTTACGATCGACTTCTGATCCTCGATCTGTCCCTCGACAAATCAACCACGCGGACTACCCTGTGTGGACTGCCGGGTCCATAAATCCGACAACTGTCCTACCAAGCTATAAATAGATGGCCTTGGCTCCAGTTCAACACACACCAAGAAGAGAGAGCTTCCATTGTACAATTGTAGGCTTAGTCTAGTAGTGAAGTAGTTCTAGTAGCAGATCTTCTGAAGGGTCTCCGGTGAAGTCTCGGTAAGCTTAAGTCTTAGTCTTGTACTACTTATCTTACTTGTA
The DNA here is from genome assembly GCA_004135705.1 of Alloteropsis semialata. Classification (NCBI taxonomy): domain Eukaryota; kingdom Viridiplantae; phylum Streptophyta; class Magnoliopsida; order Poales; family Poaceae; genus Alloteropsis; species Alloteropsis semialata. The sequence continues at coordinate 46,114,968 of CM014274.1, read as the reverse complement.
AGACTTTGAGCTTCAATGGAAATACCTTCTCTCTTATGTTATATGCCTCAGTTTTGCCTTATTTGTTTAGTATATAAGATATATGTCTTGCACCTTAGTTTGGCTGAAGCATATTATGGCATTGGCCCAATGTGCCGCAAGGTTGCTCTAATTATCTGGACAATAAATAGAGTTGTATTTCATATTGTAAACATGGTATTTGGAATATGGATTACCATTGGGGATACCCTTACCCCACGTATTCAGAGGTAGCCACCGGGTGGTGACAGCATCGGCTGGCCCTTGTAATCCTCGCTGTCTGGGTTTGGGTGTTTGCAGGCCTTTGTGATAAACATCATGACAGTATCCCTTGATGAGAGGAACTCACGACCCCTCAATATGGCCTCTAACATGTATCTCTTTACTGAGCTTGTATAGTGTATAATCCTGTATACTTAGGACCCATGAGTGAGAAGTAAATAGATTCCTTTGTTCTCTTCTAGGATCTTCATGCTAGATAAGTCTTATATATCATGAGCGATGAATCTTCTGTGTGTCACACTACCCCCATTATCAATGTTTATCCTTTGCTAGACTTTGGTACATTAATAGTGTTATGATTGAGTGCAATGGATAACTACTCTATTCAACTACCGCCTTCCCTGTGGATTCGATACCCTGAATACTTCCGGGTGAAAGCTACAACGGTATCCGTGCACTTGCGGATTTATCTGCGATCGTAAGAAATACCAACATCAAGAAAGCTATTTGTGAGGGTCTAATAGTTCTTTGGGCCACTTTGGCAATTCTATTTGTGGCCACCTTTGTAAAGATTTTGAAGCTGACATTCAATAGACAGATTTTGGCAATTCTTTGGGCTTCTTTACATTTTGGTAATAGAATTATTGTTCCAAAGTTTAGGCTATCAGGAGGGAGCCCATCTGGTCCTGGCGCTTTATTATGTTCCATCTGAAAAATTGCCTCCCTTACATCAGCCTCAGTGAACCTATCAACATGAAGTGCATTTTCCTCCTCAAGAACCTGGGGAATATCATCTATTCGAGACTCATCCATAGAAAAACTATTGGACCTTCTTGGCCCAAATAAATCCTTATAATATTTAGTGATGTATTTTTTAGTTTATCATCACCTTGTATTATTTCCCCATCCTGTTCAAGTTGGAAAATACGCATCTTCCTATATTTTCCATTGGCCACTAATTGGAAGTACTTTGTATTTGCATCTCCTTCCAATAGATTTTTTTTTACCTTGGCCTGTTGGTACCATTTAAGTTCTTCTTCTCTTAATAGAGTGGCAAGCCTCTCACTAAGAAAATGTTTTAGGTTAAGATCATCTTGATCTAACTGTATGGTTTCTCCTTTTTATCTAATTAATCCAACTTATTTAACAATTGTTTCTTCTCTTTTTTATAAGCATCGCTAGTGTTTTTGGCCCATCCCCTTAATTAAATACTGGCGTAGTCTCCTAATCTTTGCTTGCAACTTTTCCAAAGGGGAATGGCCATCATTAACATTTTGCCAAACCTCACGTACCATATCTCTAAATCTATCACGCAACAACCAACCTAATTCAAATTTGAATAAAGGTGGTTGTGTGCCCGAAGATGCATCCCCAATATTAATAAATAGAGGGGTATGGTCTGATATCTCACGTATTAAGGCTTGAACCATGGTTAGCGGAAACTTTCATTTCCAATCTATACAAACTAGCACTCTATCCAATTTTTCATATGTTGGATTCTGAAGGTTATTTGCCCATGTAAGCTATCGACCCGATAAAGCCAGTTCTTTAAAATTAAACGCATCAATGATAGCGTTAAATAAAATTAAACACATCTTAATGGGTGTGAGGTGGATTTAATAGTACTTTTACTATATTGTTGTGGCCATAATACCAGGGTACCCGACTACGAGGATTACCGACCACCGACTCCAGACGAGAGACTCCGAGCAGGACACGGCGGCCTATTCAAGGAAGGAAAGCCCGAAGACAGGAGATAGAGTCCTAATAGGTTTAGGTCTGTTTTGTCTTGTAATGCAAGTCTCCCCGGACATAAATAGTGGGGGATCCTGTACGTAGGGGGTATCCAATCCAACACCCGATATTCCATACACCATATTGTACTCTCTGTACTCGCCGAAATAATACAAGAAGCAACTGGACGTAGGGTTTTTACTCGATCTCGAGGGCCCGAACCAGTATAAAAATCCCTTGTCTCTGTTTATCTCTATTCGTCTACTATGATCGTTCTTTGCAGGAAGCAGGGTGCCCTAGGAACCAAGTATCTGCCGAATATAACTTCGACAGAGGCGCGCCAGGTAGGGGCCCTTGCGTGAAGATTGATCATACCTATCCTATCTGTTTCTATGGCTACAATACATCGTCTCGATGTTCATGCGAGCAAAGATCAGGCAGTTTCGCCGACTCGAGCGAACACCGGTTAAAACCCACCCTTACGGATCAGGCAAGATCCCGACCAAGCTTCACTCGACCAGAACTTCGGCAGACATCTCGTGATTGCATAATAAGAAGGAAAAGCTATCTGGCGGGGAGACGGAAACCAAGGTGGCGATTCGCAGGAGAAAAACCTCTGCTGTCACACATGGATCAAGACGAAAGATCACCGATGATCTACTGCCGGCCGAATTCTGATCGGGTTTAATAGTAATTGGACTCGGTCTTTCTGATCAATCCGATTCATGCCCGAACAAACAAATACCCGACTAGGATCCATCGGCGTCAAGACCACAATGCTAAAGAAAAGGCAGAGGGAAGCACTCTCTCCCTGTTTCATTATTTTATTCTAAATCTCTTGCCTCTGTTATGACTAACATAAGCTGTGTTACATGGTTCATAACATACGTGCACATATGCTTAGTCTGTTCGGGACATAACTACGTGTACAGGGCCAAGCACTTTGTTCTTTTTTTTGTACAGGGTTTTTACCCCATGACTTCACAACGTGAAAGGCTACGACCGCACGGAAGCTAGGCGGGTGCACCCTACAGCAAGCATGGAACCCCTTATGATGACTACGACTCGCCATGCAATTCGACAAGTCCCATGGAAATCGACGTCACAGTCGGAGGCGAGTCCCGGCCAATCAGTTTCACCAAAACGACCCTCCACTCGGTGATCACAGAGACGACAGCCCCGAGGACTTCGTAGCTCGAACATGATGCG
>CM014274.1:46097886-46110785 GCA_004135705.1 Alloteropsis semialata | reverse complement strand
TCGCCGCCCTATAAAAGGCGCCCTCTATCCCTTCTCCATCGCCATCCCGAGCTCTTCAAGGCCATAGCCATCTCCTCCCTTCTCCAACTCTGCTCGCTCTCCATCTCCCTCAAGCGCTCTTTCTCTCTCTCTCTGCTCCTCCACACAGAAACAAGGGCGCTGCCCTGATCTCCTCCTCTGAGCTATAATCGACCAAGGTGAGCCCAGGTCGAGTTTCCCCAGCCACTCCTCTACCTCACCATGTATTTCGATTTGATTTTGGGTGGCCGGAGCTGCTATTGGCTCGAGCTCAGTAGCTCGCCTTGGCGGACGAGTGCAGGCGAGCAGAAAAGCTCTCGCGCTGCCTCTGTCTCTCCCCTTCCTTTATTTCCCATTCCATATCTCTCTCTCTCTCTGAGTCAAAGTGGGCCCAAGGCCACCACCCGAGTAAAACATCCCAGCACAGTTCATCAGCACCCACTCACGTGTAATCAAAGCACATGGCCAGTAGGTGTCCATGGTTTCCCTTTTTTTGGGAATTAAATTAGCAGCCATCTTAAAAGTGCAGTATCTCAAGTATCTAAACTCCGATTGTCTCCTAAATTCTTCTAAAATCATACTCTATTTATTTCCATCATCCTCATCTTCATCCGAGCTCATTTTATTTTTGTGTGCTTGTATGTTTTGTTGTGTGTGCCCTAGACGACGGAGTGAACGAGGAAGGACAGTACCGCGAGCCGGAGTACGAAGGAGAGTACCGCGAGCCCGACCCCGAAGAGTTGTACCGCGAGCAGGAACTCCCAGAAGTTTTTGGAGACGGCAACTCCAATCCCATCCTTTGATGCACACAACCTATTGGCCTTTTATAAATTGCATGTGTTTTACTATTGCAAACCCGGTTGGATAGCCATTCCTTGATTGATATGATCATTCCTTGATAACCTAGTTATCTCTAAATATGATATGCTCTGTTTGGATGATAACCAATGCTAGAATGCTTAGGACTTGTTTTCTTTACTTATTCAATCATGACTATACTTGGTTTATCAAAAAATAAATGTGTGAGTGTGTTGAGTAAGAAAATGGGTTTTGGGTTTTGAAAATGAAGAAAGTGTTGGATGAGATGGATGGGTGTTTCTTTATGAAATACCGAAAGGAGGCTTGTACCTTTGTGGTTAAGCAAGTTGGGAGATATCCATTTTGTCCGGTTTTAAACCGAGGTGATGCGTCATCTTGCCTAACCCAGTTTATCCTCGTACAACCACTCGACTCTTGTATGGTGCAAGGGCTTAGTCTAAATCCCACTAGCTGGACTGTTAGTTGTCTGGAGGCAGGTGTGCAGCGGGAAGCCAAGTGCTGACGTGTCATGGGTGCAGACTTAGTGTCATAACCCCATTGGTTATTTTCTTGTGATGGCTAGGCAGTTTTGGCTATGGTGGGTAATGACTTCGATAGGATCCGCGCTGGCACTAAGGTGACCATGTTGCGGTACCTACTTGTGGTGAAAGTGTACACCTCTGCAGAGTTTCCAAACTATTCGAATAGCCGTGCCCACGGTCATGGGCGAGTTATGGCTTGGTCACAATACCGGAGGTTTTAGGATGGGTTGGAGTGTGTTGGTTTTGGAAAGAGTCTGGCTTTGTGCTGGGAAGCTACGGCGGATGGAAAATCCGGTAGCATTAAAATTTGGATCCTTTGTGGATCAACCCCCACTTATTGTTTTGTTACTAAAACTGGCTTTGCTAAAAACGTTCCTTGTCAAACCATTGCATGTGTAAAACTAGCTTTATTGCAAACAAACCTTAGCCTATTCCTTGATATATCCTGTGCATATTCTGTGTTAACCCCTCTGTGGGTATGGTTGGATTTGCTGAGTACTTTTGTACTCACCCTTGCTTTCGTTGCTTCAGAAGAAGACCCGGACTTTGTTGTTGAGGACGCTGAATAGGTGGTCGTTTCCGCACCCAACTTTGCCTATGGAGTTTGGACCCGCCCAAGATGTCTTTCCTGTCGCGTAGCTCTGATCCCTTTGTTGAGCCCGAGTGGTTCCTAGTTTGGCTCGTCGCCATGGTTTACCTCTTGGTAATCTTGGCTTGTATCAAGTGCCCGCTCCCTCGGGGGCTGTAAGTTCTGAACTATCTGTTGAATAAATGTGTATCAGCCTCCTGGGACTGATAATTTGTATCACATTTAGTCTCTGCTTAGGCAGGGGCACTTCAGGTGGTATCAGAGCCGTAGTTGGCTGTAGGACGTGACCCCTAGGACTGGAAAGCCTTTTGATCAAGACTTAGTTTTATAAAAACTTCTTGCTCTCTATGCTCTTTTGCAAAAAGTAATTTACCCCTGTTCTGTTACAGATGGCCGAAGAAGGTTGGGTCAACAACAACTGCTTGGAGGAGCCCGATTTTCCCAGGTTGCTTTTCGCTTGCATGGACAGGGTTGGCATTTATGAGCGTCCGGAGTACACCAGCAGGGAGTACGAGGACCATGGGACATCCCGGTGTGAGATGATCATCTACATCGGGAGAAACAGCCGTCACCCCGAGATTAATCCATTTAATGTGACTGCCACTGGCTTCCGGCATAAGGATACCTACCAAGTTGCAGCTCGGAAGGCATTGCGTCACCTGTGTCAGATCTATGAGAGGCACCTTGGCCCCACCCCGCTGAGGTACTTCCCACCGGTCAACAGGAACCGCCCAGTTTGGTTGGCCCGGATAAGGGCACTCCAAGGACATGGACTGCGTGAGGACGACCCCACTGTGCTCCACACAACTACTTACCTCCACACCCTTGATGAGCTCTACGACAAGCAGGCAAGGCATTTGAGGCAGCAGATTCATACAGCCGAGGATGCAGAGATGATGGTAAGGAGCCTTCAAGTGAAAGTGGCAGCATTGGAAGCACGAGCCGCAGCCACCGAGAGTAATGAAGCTCAGACCATTGAAGCACTCAAGGAGGCCGAGGACCGACACACCAAGGAGCTAAAGGATGCTCATCTTGTGGGATGGGCCAAGAGAAGGATGCGGGAGTTGGAGAATGAAGAAGCCCCAACCCCTGATGGGACTTCCGTGGCCAAAGGGCCCAGTAAGAGAAAAAGCCCCGATGCCCCGCCAGCACCTCCACCCACGGAAGCTACCGAAGGAACCTTCGAGGTTGTTGAGCCACCTCTGGAGGAGGATGAGCTGCTCGCACTCCTCATGGCTTCGATGGAGGATCACTCTGCGCAGGGTGCGGACTCACCTCGCGAGTGAGATGGAGACCAGAAGATCTGCTAGTGGTCGTCAGAGGATGAAGCCGTTTGGTCCGAAGTTCAGAGCTATTCCCTTAGTTGTCCCAGTTTAGAGTTATACCCCTTTCCAGTATCGTGTTGTACTCGGTCGTGTAGTGTGTTTGGCCTTGCCCAGTGTTGTACCCCCTCCTTGGAAGAAATAAAATCGGTTGTGCTTGTTGTGTTGTTAGTCTGTGTGCTTGTTCTGTCTTTTTGAAAATACGCTTTAATCAACTTAAATATCATCTTTAAGACCCAAGTCTCATGGAAGCCCCGCTCAATCTGCAGATGCCTCCCAAGCGCGCCATGACCGCCCCAAGTCAGGCCCATGCCACCCCCAGTGCAGAAAGGCAGCCAAGGCAAAATCCACTCGCCACAGCACCACCAGTTGTACATGAAGTGAATCAGATTGAGGGCGGTGGAGAAAGTCATGTGGGAGAACAGCTACCACCACCACCGCAGATTGACCTGGTCCAAGTGATGAACAATCAGACCCTGTTACTGGAAGCTTTGGCCAATGCCATTACTCAGCAGAGACGCCGCAGGCATGGCTTGAATGAGAAGTTGACAGATTTTCTCAGGACCAAGCCACCCACCTTTGGAGGATCCACTAACCCCTTGGATGCAGACGATTGGCTGCGGGTTATTCAGAGGAAGCTAGAGCCATTTGGTTGTGAGGATCGTGACAAGGTTCTCTTGGCCGCACACCAGCTCACTGGAACTGCTTTGGCTTGGTGGGAGAATTACTGTGCAGCTGCCCAGGATGCCACCACTATCATCTGGGATGAGTTTGTGACAGAGTTCCATTGCTATCACATCCCAGTGGCCACCATGAAGCGCAAGGCAAATGAGTTCCGTGAACTACGCCAAGGCAGCAAGTCTGTTGAGGAGTACACCTATCAGTTCATGGAGTTGGCCCGTTATGCACCGAAAGAGGTCAACAAGGATGAGAAGAAGCAAGACATGTTCAAGAAGGGCTTGAACGCAGAACTCAGAACACTGCTCACCCCTCAGATCTACCTAGACTTCAACACTTTGATGAACATGGCCATACTCACAGAAAGGGCCAAGTCAGATGAAAGAAGAGATAACAAGCGCCGGTTCCTAGAGAACAAGGCACATCAGCAGGACCGTTTCCAGAAGCCAAGGAGCTTTGGTCCTTCAGCATCCAGGTCCCAAGCCCCTATGCAGTACCGGACCTAATCTCAGGCTCCGAGTACCCATCCCTCCAGTGCTCCATTCAGAAGCCAAGTCAACAAGGTCCCGCAGAACAGCGCCAGTCAGGTCACCGGCAACGCCAGAGCATGTTACAACTGCCGTGAGACAGGGCACTTCATAGCCAACTGTCCTTATGGCAACAGCAAGCCAGCAGCTCCAGCCTTCTCCAACTCTGTGAATGGACCAAGGCCAGCACTGTCAGGAGCCAATCGTGTTCCCGTCCGCAGCAGCAACCCCAACAACAACAACAGCAACAGCCAGCAGACGAGGCCGCCCCAGCAATCATTCGGACGAGCTCACGTCAACCACATCAGCGCGCAAGAAGCTCAAGAAGCTCAGGGCATGGTACTCGGTGAGTTTTTAGTCAGCTCAGTTTTGGCAACAGTACTTTTTGATTCTGGAGCATCACATTCATTCATATCATCAATCTTTGTGGAGAAGCACAATATACCTATGGTACTACTAAATTTACCCCTAGTAACCCGAATGCCTGGAGCTGACATTCGCTGCCAACTAGGTTGTTCCCGGGTAAGGATCAATTTAAGTGGGGTAGAGTTCTTAGCAGACTTAGTAGTACTACAGTCTAAAGGGATAGATGTGATCCTTGGAATGGATTGGTTAAGCCTATATGATGGTCACATAGGTTGTACTGATAAGGTGGTGCACCTGACCAACCCGGACGGTATGCAAGTGACTTGCCATACTCGAGGGAGTGGAACAGACCTAATGGTTTTCAGTATGGAGGCCAAGGCCATAGAAGAAGTGCCAGTAGTGAGTGAATACCCAGATGTGTTTCCGGATGACCTACCGAGAATACCACCCGACAGGGATATAGAGTTCATAATCGACCTTGTCCCCGGAACAGCACCCATAGCCAAGAGGCTGTACAGGATGGCAGCAGCAGAACTAGCAGAGCTTAAAGAACAGTTAAAAGAGCTGCAGCAGAAAGGTTTTATCAGACCCAGCTCATCACCATGGGGATCACCTGTCCTGTTTGTGAAGAAGAAAGATGGCAGCCAAAGAATGTGTGTGGATTATAGATCCCTAAATGAAGTGACTATCAAGAATAAGTACCCTTTGCCCAGAATAGATGACCTCTTTGATCAGTTAAAAGGAGCCAAGTATTTCTCCAAGATTGATCTAAGATCGGGCTACCATCAGCTCAAGATCAAGGAGAGTGATGTCCCAAAGACAGCCTTTGTTACAAGATATGGACGGTATGAGTTCACAGTAATGTCTTTTGGGTTAACAAATGCTCCAGCTTATTTCATGAATCTCATGAATAAAGTTTTCAAGGAAGAGCTAGATAAGTTTGTCGTAGTCTTTATTGACGACATACTGATCTACTCTAAGAGTGCCCAAGAGCATAAACAGCACCTAAGAGTAATCTTGGAAAAGCTAAGAGCACATAAGTTATATGCCAAGTTCAGCAAGTGTGAGTTCTGGCTTGAGAAGGTAGCTTTCCTAGGCCACATCTTAACTGCAGAAGGTGTAGCTGTAGATCCAGAAAAGGTAGAAGCAGTATCCAATTGGCAGCAACCCACCAATGTGACTGAGATCAGATGTTTTCTTGGATTAGCCGGATATTACCGGAGATTTATTAAAGGATTCTCCAAGATAGCCAGACCCATGACTGAGTTACTCCGGAAGGATAAAAAGTTTGTCTGGACAGAGTTTTGTGAGAAGAGTTTCCAAGAGCTGAAGAGGAGATTGACAACTGCACCGGTACTGTTGGGATAAAAGCCGAAGCAAATGGTCCCAAACAACAGCTGAAACAGGACAACTGAGACAAGCAACAATAAATTACTTATCTTCAGTATCCTGGAATCAACAACCTCTACATGAAGGGGAGGGGTCCCCTTTTATAGGGAGGCCAAGGGTCTTTACATTCCCAATGTGCCCCTGAAATCAGGCATCATCCTCTAGACTATACAATAAAAATAGCCTATGGATATTTCGGTACATTTACTCCTCCCAATGTGAATGCGTAGACTTGTGATTCCGTGTTTGACTTGGCTTGGACTTGGCCTCCTCTGACTCGGTCCATGTTTGCTTCGCCCGCCTCCAAAGGTTTTGTAGCTCCTGGAATTGGCTTCTTCTGAGTCGAGATGACCCTAAGCCACTTCCCAGCGTCCAAGAAGCCGATGGTTCCTGCAAGAACCTGCAGTTTAGAGCAAACCGAAGCTTGCCGTTAACTCATTCATAGCTTTTGGCATTCAATAGTATCAATATTCCACTAAATTGGCTTCTAACTTGGTTCCGATAACGCCACATTGGCTTCCTGCAACACGATCACCGAAGCCGATTGGCTTCCGCATATAGCGAGATGTGATTACCGAAGCCGATTGGCTTTCGAATACAGCAAGACATGCTCACCGAAGCCGATTAGCTTTCGAATACAGTAAGACATGCTCACCGAAGCCGATTGACCTTTGTATGCAGCGAGACAAGCCGACCAAAGCCGAATTAGAGATCTGTAGAGTAAAATGAAGCTAAATTGGCTCCATCTCCTTCATTCATTGCTGCCCGCTCGCATGAGAGAGAGCAAAACAAGTAGAGGGCGTTTGTCGGCGGGCCAAATCCCCAACAGTAGCCCCTCGAGGACGAGGGCTTTCTTCAACAGGCCGAGCTCCACGAAACTAGGATTGCTTGCCAGCCAGAGAAACGCCTCCTCCTTGTTGGAGAAAGCCCTTTAGTGTTTTGTCGTGATTGTTCTATTTTTGCTTCGTTTGTCTGACATGTCACGTCATTTGGCTTCGTTTATTAGAAACTGGTTGAATTGTTTTGACCGTTGTTGTAACTTTTGCTTCGGTTTGACCGAATTTGAAACGGCGGTTCATTTTTCGAGATTTTTAACGGTCAGATTTTACTGGCCTATAAATAGGACCGAAGGGGGGTCAATTTTGCTTGCTTCATTCTGCTTGGCTTGAGCTTGACGCTTTCTCTGGCTTTTGGAAGCTCTTGATTTCAAGCTTTGGCTTTCTTCTCTCGACGCAAGTAAGTTTTGCTTTTTGTGCTCTACTATTTCCTTCATTTTTTCCTTTGTCTTTTTGCTGCTTAGTTTGCTTATTGTTTTTTCCTGTTTGTTGTAGCGGCTCGTACGAAGCAAACCGCTCGTCTGATTGGCTACGTCTCTGACGAAGACAACTCAGACGGCATGAATATGGATGCTGCCGAAGCTGCGCAGTTTGCTCAAGAAATTGAGGGCAACGTGGCCATGAACCCCGAAGCCGAAGGTGCTATGTTTATTGATGATCGAGGCAAGGGACCTGCCGAGGTAGATGTTGCTGCAGGTGACGATACGGAGGACGCTGGATCTACAGCCGAGGATGCCCTTGAGGACGTGGAAGCCGATGCTTCTGATCTCTTGGATTATCGGAGGAAGCCAAAGACTACTGTCTTTGGTGAGTCTCGAGTTACCCCTTCATTGATTCGCTTCTATGAGGAAAAGTGGTATTTTGAAGCTGGTCAAGGACGAGCCCCTGGCATAGAGACTACCCCGACGCCTGAGGCAGACGAAGCTGTGGTATTCAAGGAGTTCTTCACTGCAGGGCTTCGGATGCCCGTGGATAATATTATTGCTGATATTCTGGGGAAGTTTGGCTTATAGCTTCATCATCTTACCCCCAATGCTATTACTCACTGTCGGAGATAGACTCCCTGGGTACCCTAGGCAGTTGGATTGGCCCAACCAGCAGGGGACGGCCCAGTCCGAGTGCTCCAGACAGGCGGCCCAGCCGGATTTCCTTGGCGCGCGGGTCACGGAACAAGACGGCGTGATCTGCTCGGATACGCGCCGACAGAGATAGAAACTAGCCGGATTCTTAGGAAAGAATATCTGTAACAAACATAGAAGTCGATCCTTGTAATCCGGGTAGGACTAGATCTCAACCGACTTGTAACCCAAGGCAGCCAGACTATATAAGGCTCCCTAGGGACCCCCTCCAAAGCATCTACACCCATACACGAGACACCCGAGAACCACCACCAATATCAATACAATCACACCCCGATACAGGACGTAGGGTATTATGCTCATAGCGGCCCGAACCTGTCTAAACCTTGCGTCTTGTGTCACCATCGATTTCAGGTCTGCGATCGTCTCTCGTTACAAATCAACCACGTGGGGCACCCTGTGTGGACTGCCGGGTCCAAACATCCGACAGTTGGCGCGCCAGGTAGGGGGGATCGTCCAGATCAACCGCAGGTCGATGGAAGATTCATCTACAAGCAAATTTTCGTCGGCGTCGGCGTCCTGGACTACATGCACGCCGAACTCACCGCCAGCCACGTTGCGTGCTGCCGCGACCCGGCTCTATTGCCAACAACTCGGCGGCGCCTGTCTCTAGCTCTCCACGTAATCCTGTCAAACGGGATCGGATCGTCGCGGCTGTTGCTCCATGATGCAAGCAAGAACTCGGTCATGCCGTACAGGGAAGATACATGCCGAACAGCACATGGGAGATTCCTTCCTAGATTAAGATTACTTTAATTCCTCTGTTTCTCCAACGTGCAGCACCCATAGTTTGGAATTTTTTCCTTTTCTAATCCATACTTTCTATATTCTCCACATACATGGCATGCATGGAAGGCCGATCGTGGGAAGGTCACCAAGCAGTTCGGGAGGCATGCATACACATGCATGTCCGCTCCTACCAGAAGCAGGCAAGGAAGTCGCGTGCCATACATGGCATGCAAGCTAGCAGCAGGTGCGGCTACATCGATACAACGATGACCTCATCGACCTCGGGCCACTACACGCCGCCGACCATCCATGGGGACGGAGACAACGTCGCCGATTTCTCAACACGCCCGCGCCGCGCAGAATCTACTCGGAAGAGCATAGCCTTTATTAATTTTCCAATCTTCTTTGCTCCTTGTGTGCTGGACGTGCATATGCATGCATGGAGCATCTAATTTCTTTTTCTAATCTCCTTTTCTCTTATTCATGTTTATTTGCATGTATGCATGAGCGAGTACTTGAGCACGAGCCTGCCGCTGGCGAATCATTCGTGGCTGTGGACGGGATTTGCGGCTGCGGTTCCATGGCGATTTCATGTACTACTCGGCGGCGGCGCTGGATGGATCCGACCGGCCCATTCGCCGACCCCAAATGACAATTGCGCCATGCTGCCCGCCGATGCGCCGACAACAGCTTCGACCACCTAGCGCCGACTCTTTCACTCCAAACGACGTTCGCTATGCCGCTCGCCGATGATGGCCTCGACCACTCGGATAGGGCATACCAGCCGGGGGCAACCAGTCGACTACTCAGACGTGACGACAAGATGATGCCCAAGGGCTTATCAGCCCACAAGCAAGGACAACATGCCGATTCTCCGATCCAGACACAAATCAAGCTAAGTCATACTTTAATATTTTCATAATATTTTTCGGTCACCGTGTATCTCCACATACATGTCTCCATGATCATCGCCGACTACCCTTGGTTTGTTCCCGACTGCTTATACAGCCCGAGCGCTACACGAGAAGTCGGGCTACACCCAACGGACGTATATTGCATTTTTCTCCATCGTTTATTTCTTTTTCCACTCTTGTACAAGTCGCTAAAGTACTTGGGAAGCACACGCCTTAATCCGTGAAACCTCGACTCTTCCGTACGCCTACGTTACTATGCGTGCATGCGGCCCAGCTCCCTGCGCTATGGACTACGGCTATCGGGGATCAGGTGCATAAACGTAACAGGATAACTACCCGAGGAAATTAATAGACTTAAAGAGTTGAATAGAAATTCTATTACATACAACGCCGAATGTTTTTCTCCAGAATCAGTATTTGCTACACCATATACTACCTATCCTTCATATCTTCATTACAGGGCACAGGTTTGGATCCCGAGCTTGCCTGTTACGCTCGGGGACTGCACCACTCGGGCATCGCCGCCAGCTGAGTACTTGAGTCAGTCAGTACTCGGGCTGGTACTACGCTCCACGACGGTCGCTAGCCGAGTGCTTTCTAGCACTCGGGCTGGCGCTACGCTCCATGACGGTCGCTAGCCGAGTGCTTTCTAGCACTCGGGCTGGCGCTACGCTCCACGACGGTCGCTAGCCGAGTGCTTTCTAGCACTCGGGCTGGCGCTACCGCATGACGAGGAAGACGAAGACTTGACGGACCTTCGACTCGGCCCTCACGCTCGGGGGCTGGCGCCGGGACGACCACTCGGCGTGCTCCGGCCCTCACGCTCGAGGGCTGGCGCCGGGACGACCACTCGGCGTGCTCCGGCCCTCACGCTCGGGGGCTGGCGCCGGGACGAATACGTCAGACGCTCTTTGGCTAACCCTTGAGCTGATTCCTGCGGAATCACCTTAAGGCTCGGGGGCTACGGCCAACGGACGCACCTCACGACGCCTCCGTTGATTGTCTGGCGACTACGATGAAGCTGATCAAGAACAAGGCTACTAACCCTTGGACCGATTCCTTCGGAATCGCTTCAAGGCTCGGGGGCTACGGCCAACGGCCGCGCTTTGCAGCGCGCCCGTTGCAGACGGCTCCTGGCTCAAGACTTCAAGATGAGGCTACTAACCCTTGGACCGATTCCTTCAGAATCGCTTCAAGGCTCGGGGGCTTGTCGGAGATAGACTCCCTGGGTACCCTAGGCAGTTGGATTGGCCCAACCAGCAGGGGACGGCCCAGTCCGAGTGCTCCAGACAGGCGGCCCAGCCGGATTTCCTTGGCGCGCGGGTCACGGAACAAGACGGCGTGATCTGCTCGGATACGCGCCGACAGAGATAGAAACTAGCCGGATTCTTAGGAAAGAATATCTGTAACAAACATAGAAGTCGATCCTTGTAATCCGGGTAGGACTAGCTCTCAACCGACTTGTAACCCAAGGCAGCCAGACTATATAAGGCTCCCTAGGGACCCCCTCCAAAGCATCTACACCCATACACGAGACACCCGAGAACCACCACCAATATCAATACAATCACACCCCGATACAGGACGTAGGGTATTATGCTCATAGCGGCCCGAACCTGTCTAAACCTTGCGTCTTGTGTCACCATCGATTTCAGGTCTGCGATCGTCCCTCGTTACAAATCAACCACGTGGGGCACCCTGTGTGGACTGCCGGGTCCAAACATCCGACACTCACTTGCTTCGCTTCTTCTGGGCCGTAAAGACCAACGCTTCAGATGTTAATGTGGACTGCTTCGTCCGTTACTTTGAGGGGCATCGGCAGACAAAAAGCGTCAAGGTTGACGGTTTTGACTACGAGCCTGACTATGGTAGTGTTACTTTCTGCGCACGGTGGAGGCAGACTGACAAGCAGAAAGTAGAACTTACCTTTTGTCAGAGAAACACTTGGGACAAGAGTTGGAAAAACTATTGGCTTTATGTCAAGGTGCCCGCGCTGGAAAATGTGCTGGATGATGGAACGAAGCTGATGGCTTTTCCTCTGTGTAGTTCTATTGGTCCTTGTAATTTTGTGGCCTGTCCTTCCTTCGACAGAAACGCCCCCGGCTTTGATCGCTGTGAGAGTGCTTTTTTCAGGGCTAGTCGGATTTCAAGCAGCCGGGACTTGATTGAGGAAGGGCTTGCTGCTGGAGTGAATATCTTATCTGCTTCGTGGAAGCCGTTTGCTGTTGAGACTAGGCTGTACAGAGGTATTCCTCATGTTTGCTTCCCCAAGTTTGGGGTGAAAAAACCAGAGAATATGTCTGATTTTGCCTTCGTTCAGTCCATTGAGTTAATGGCTGAGATTATTTGTGGGAAGTATACTACAAAGGAACATGAGAGTTGCTTGGCTTTGGTGGATGGGGTCCGGCTTAACAGGGTGTTCGATGAGATGGGCGCTAGCTATCCTCAGTGTTCAGCCCCATCCAAGCCCTCAAAGAAGTTCACTGATCAGGATCACCCTAGCGTGCTACCAGCCCCGAAGCCGAGTCGAGGCCGTGGGAGGAAAGGTCGCGGTGGAGGGCGTGGAAGCGGTCAGTCGGATGAGGGTGATGACGAAGCTGGGGGCAGTAAAGCCGGAGCCCCCTCCAAGGTGACTGGTTCAAAAAGGCGAGGTGTTTCCTTAGAGACTTCCAAGCGTACTTCTGCCTTGGAGTCCTCCAAGCGTCAAAAACTTGGAAAAGCTCTTCCCATCACTCCGCTTGCCAGCGCACCTCCTCGTCCTATTGCTTCGGCTGCGGAAGCGCCTCCCGCTATCGCCCCTTAGCAAGTTGTTCCTGCGGCTGCCGCTGCAATTGATTTGCACTCTTCTGGAGGTTTGTTTCTTGTATAGCTTGTCTTTTTATTTTTAGCTTCGGTTTGTATTTAGCTTCGGTTTGCTTATTTGTTTTTGTCATCTTATTGTAGTTAAACCTGCTGTTCAATCTCTTCGTCGCGAGCGTGTACTTGACTGCATCGACGACGAAGATGAAGTAAGCTACAGCCGTCTTTTGAGGGAGGATGAGACAAAGGATTT
>CM014274.1:46082129-46095240 GCA_004135705.1 Alloteropsis semialata | reverse complement strand
CTTTTTGTCTCGCCACTTTCTTGTCTCAGCTTGATACTTGGAAATGTTTTTTGCTGCCTGGAGCCTGTATATCTCAACGAGATCCTTGTCAACGGCTTCGCTCTCTTTGGGAGCTTCTTGTTGGGTGCGAAGCCCTTTGTGCAGTATTTCCTCTGGGCATACTGCTTCTTCACCATAAAGCAGTTTGAATGGAGTAAACTGTGTTGCCCTTGATGTGGTGGTGTTGTGAGCCCAGATCACCTTCGGCATCTCTTCTACCCACTTGCCTTTTTTCTTACAATTTGCAAGGCACTTTCGGATGGCTGTGAAGATTAAGCCATTGGCTCTTTCAACTGCTCCATTTGTTTGCGGATGATATACCGAAGCGAATTTAGCTTTTGTTCCAATTGACATGCAGTATTGCCTGAATTCGTCACAATCAAACTGCTTCCCATTGTCCACTGTTATTTCCCTTGGTACTCCGAATCGTCACACAATTTGCTGCCAGAAGAATTTGATAACTGTTTTTGCTGTGATGTTAGCCAATGGTCTGGCTTCGATCCATTTGGTGAAGTACTCAACTGCTACTATGACGTATTTGAGATTTCCTTGAGCCGTTGGAAGCGGGCCAACTAGATCAATGCCCCATCTTTGAAGAGGCCATGTTGGAGTTATCAGCTGTGACTGTTCCGAAGGAGTTTTTCTGTTCGCTGCACACTTTTGACACTGATCACACGTCTTTACCGTGTGTGTTGCATCCATGATGATTGTCGGCCAGTAGAATCCTTGCCTCATTGCCTTGCCCACTAAAGCTCTTGCCCCAAAGTGTGCCCCACATAAGCCGCTGTGTATCTTTTGGATCAGTTCTTTTCCTTCGTTGTGAGAGATGCAACGAAGCCAGGGAGCTACAACTCCTTTCTTGTAGAGAGCATCATCAATCATCTGATAGCATCGTGCTCTTTGTTGCATAGCTTTTAGATCATCTTCATCAATTGGCTCATAATATCCCCTAAGGAAAGCTATTATTGGGGATCGCCAATCCTCTGAGCTTATTGCATTGATCAGCTTCGGTGGGTCATCTGAATCCTTTATCGATGGTGATGTTAATGTTTGAAAGAATACATCAGGTGGAAGCTTGTCCCCCTTTGCAGCTGCTTTGGCCAAGGCATCTGCCTCTTCATTTTTTGCTCTTGAAATGTACTCTACAGTGAAACCTTTGAACTTTTTCTCCATTGATCGTACAATGGTCAGGTATTTGATGAGCTCTGGTTGCTTCGCTATGCTCTCTTTTTCGATGTGATCTGCTACCACCTTAGAATCTGTTTTGATAATGAACCTCTGAGCTCCCAAAGCCTTGGCTTTTCTGAGCCCAAGTAATACTGCTTCGTACTCAGCAACGTTGTTTGTGCTTCTGTCACTGCATTTGCAAAACTCTAAATTTGCTGCATATCTCATTTTCACGCCCGAAGGCGATTGTAAAATTGCCGCGATGCCAGCTCCTTTGTCCCCCCAAGCGCCATCACAGTGTATCAGCCAATTTTCCTCTCTGATAGTATTTTGTGGCGAAGGTGATGTCCACTCCGCGATGAAGTCAGCTAGGACTTGCGATTTAATTGATGTTCTCCTTTCAAAATCCACGACGTACTCTTAAAGCTCCGCTGCCCACTTGCGAATTCTCACCGAAACTTCTTTGTTGTTCAAAAGCTCTTTAAGAGGCTGATCTGTGAGTACTTTGATATTGTGGCCCTCAAAATAATGTCTCAGCTTTCTAGAAGCCATTATCACTGCATAGATCATCTTTTCGATCTCTATATAAAACAGCTTCGACGCATTCAAAGCTTCGGATACATAGTAGACTGGCTGCTGAATGTTTCTGCCATCTATCAGCTTTTCTGTGATGAGCGCTGCACTAACTGCTGATTGTGATGCTGCAATGTACAGCAGGAGTGGTGCTTTTGGGTTTGGTACTGTTAGCTTCGTGAGTTGCATCAAGTATTGCCTTAGCTTGTGGAATGCTTTTGTCTGCTCTGGCTCCCATTGGAACTTAGCTGCATTTCTGAGTGTTGCGAAGAATGGTAAGCTTCGCTCTGCTGCTTTTGCGATGAATCTGTTGAGTGCGGCAATTCTGCCCGACAGCTTCTGCACATCTCTCATGCACTTTGGTTCTTCCATGTCAAGGATTGCATTTATCTTGTCTGGATTAGCTTCTATCTCATGAGCTGAAACCAGACAACCAAGTATTTTGCCTTTTGTCACTCCAAATACACACTTTTCTGGATTTAGCTTGAGACCGGCCTGTCTCATGCGAGCGAAGGTGGTTGCTAGATCTAATTCGTGATCCTGCCTTTTGGCGCTTTTGACCAAGATGTCATCAACATATGCCAATATAGTTTTGAACAATTCATCCTTGAACACTGTGCTTGACATTCGGCAGAAACTGCTTCCTGCATTCCGAAGCCCCTCAGGCATCCTGACGAAGCAAAAGGTGCCAACTGGTGTGATAAAGCTGGTTTTCTCCTCATCCTCCTTTTTCATCCAGATTTGGTGATAGCCAGAAAAGCAATCTAAGAGGGACATCATTTCACTTGCTGCTGCTTGGTCAACAATCTTGTCAATTCTTGGTAGTGGGAAATCATCTTTTGGGCAAGCTTTATTGAGGTCTGTGAAATCAATACACATTCGCCATTTTCCATTCTTCTTCTGAATTGGTACAGTGTTTGCTAGCCATGTTGGATATTTGACTTCGCGTATGACATTGGCGTCCAACAGTCTTTGCACTTCGGCTTTTACTGCATCAGCTTTCTCTTCTGACATCTTTCTCAACTTTTGCTTTTTTGGCTTCATATCAGGACTGATTGCCAGCTTATGCTCAACTATGCTTCTGTCAACACCTGGTAAATCTTTGCTTGACCAAGCAAACACATCTTTGTTATTTCTGAGGAATTCGATGAGCCTATCTTCTTCGTCCGGCTCTAAATCTGAGCCAATGATCACTTCTCTGTCAAAGACATTAGGCTGCAACTGCACTTGCTTCGTCTCTGCAGCTTTCTGCATCTTTCTGCTATCTTTCTCAATATTTGGCTTTTCTTTTGGGTAATATGGATCTTTCTCTTCAAGCACATACACATTTCGCTGACCTGGAGCTCTGGCTTTTTCGATGTTTCTGGCTTCCGTTTGGTCACCATATACAGTTATAACTCCTTTGAGAGCTGGCATTTTCATGCATAGGAATGACTGCCTTATGATGATGTCAAAAGCATTTATGACTCCTCTTCCGAAGATGACGTTGTAGTCAAAGACCATGTCCACCACATCAAAGGTGATGTATTCTGTTCTTGCATTGGATGTATCACCGAAGGAGACTTGCAGTGAAATTTTCGAGTGTTTGGGTTCGCTTCCCCCAGAAGCCAACCAACGGAGTGTCTGATGGCTCCAGGTTATCTGGGTTGATATTGGTCATGTTTCTGAGTGTTTTTGCTAGGATGATGTCAGCAGAGCTTCCTGTGTCCACGAGCACCTTTCCAATCGTCCAGCCAGCAATATTGGCTTCGATCGACATAGCATCGTTGTGTGGGTAGTTGTGGAGCTTGAGATCTTCCTCAGTGAAAGTGATGGGCATATGAGACCATTCCGACTTCTTGTACGGGCCATCAACAGAGATATTATTGACTTGGCGAAAATAGCTTTTCCTTTGCTTTTTGTTCTCAAAAACAAGCGATGATCCTCCAGAAATGGGCATGATGTCTCCATAGCTTGGGAGTGGACTTGGAGCTTCTTTCTGATTGGCTTTTTGCTATGAGAGTGGTGGTGGTGGTGGTAGCTCCTCAACCTTTATGTTTTGCGAAGCTGTTTGCTGGGAGGTTTGATGGTATAGGTGAGGCAAATATTGGGTTGCCATCGCTGTTGATGGATGCACAGTGTTTGAGTTTAGCGAAGGATATACTGGGCAGTATGGTTGGATAGCTTGGGAAGGGTTTTGGGTATTTGGTTGCGAAGCCGATATTGGCTTCGTTTGGGTTGCTTGAATCTTCTCCGCTCTTAGCTTTTCTATTGTTTTCTTGATATCTCTGCACTGTTCTGTGCCATGGGTATGATTTTTGCCATGGTATTGGCAAAACAGCTCAGGTCCTGGTGGACCTCTTCCTCTTCTTCGGCCTCTGCCGGCTTTTCCACCCCTTTAAGTGGGTTCATTTCTCTGATTGTGGTATTGGCTTTCTGGGTACGGTGGTTTGGTTTCGTAGGAAGGAGGCGGATTGTCCACCTTCATGATTGTTTGGTGGGAGTAGTTTTGGTAGTTGTGGCTGTGGTGATGGGTTTTGGCTTGTGACTCATATTGGTTTCTCATGATGGCTTCTCTTGCCAATCTCATTCGGTTGTCATTGTCAGAGCGACAGTATTTTTTGAACTCCTCATACAGGTCTGCCAGAGTAGCTGGTGTCTCTCTTGCGATATGCTGTGCAAACAATCCTGGGCGAAGCCCTTGTATTGCTGCGAATTTTGCTGCTTCATCAGGGATATGTGGGGCTTGAGCACGTAGAGTGACGAATCTGCGGAAGTAGTCCTCTAGTGGCTCCTTCGGCTGCTGGTGTAGTGTGAGTTCAGCATATGAGAGTGATTGGTCTCCCATGATGCTAAAATTTTTGATAAGCTCCCTCTTCAGATCATACCAGCTGTTGATTGATAGGCCAGGCAGCTTCGTGTACCAGTTCATTGCTGTGCCATCACAGACAATGATGAAGGATTTTGCTAGAACAACATCATCTCCCCCTGCCGAAGCTATTGCAGCTTCATAGCTCATTAGGAATTGCTTTGGGTCAGTGAGGCTGTTGTATCTTGGTAAAGAAATGGGTTTGTAGGAAGGTGGCCATCTTGCCAGTTGGAGTCTTTCTGAAAGTGGGCACATATGATCGATGAGATGAGTATGGAGTGTTTGGAAACCAGTTTAGGATGAAGAGTTGTGGTTTGGTGGGTTGATGGTGTTTGGCTCATTAAGCTCTGCTTGGAGCTCAGCGACTTGCTTTTTGGCTTTCTCGAGTTCTTGGCGCAGCTTTTCAGCTCTGGAGCTTGTGTTGTTCAGCCTCCTCTGCTTCACTTGCCTCAGCTCCTCGAGCTGCTTCTTGACTTGCAGCAATTGATGCTGCTACTCCTCTTCCTCCTCTTGCATTTGTTGCTCTAGTTCGAGCTGTGCAGCATCCAGCTCTCTCTGTTGCTCAAGGCGTCGGAGACGAAGCCTTTCTTCGATTCGGTGCATTCTCTCCTCAGTGGTAAGGGTTTCTTCATCGGTCTCTTGATCGTCGAGAACGGCTTCGGTTATTGGTGGTGGGTTTGTTGGTGGAATTGTGGGTCGGGGGGCAGCTTCGATGCTGAGGGTTGGATTTGACACGGTGGTGGTTGGTTTGGTTGGTTTGGTTGGCTTTTTTGGTGGCATGGTGGTTATCGTGGGTTTTGTTCGTGCACTGCACAAACGGTGGGCGCCAGTTGTTGGGATAAAAGCCGAAGCAAATGGTCCCAAACAATAGCTGAAATAGGACAACTGAGACAAGCAACAATAAATTACTTATCTTCAGTATCCTAATCAACAACCTCTACATGAAGGGGAGGGGTCCCCTTTTATAGGGAGGCCAAGGGTCTTTACATTCCCAATGTGCCCCTGAAATCAGGCATCATCCTCTAGGCTATACAATAAAAATAGCCTATGGATATTTCGGTACATTTACTCCTCCCAATGTGAATGCGTAGACTTGTGATTCCGTGTTTGACTTGGCTTTTACTTGGCCTCCTCTGACTCGGTCCATGTTAGCTTCGCCCGCCTCCAAAGGTTTTGTAGCTCCTGGAATTGGCTTCTTCTGAGTCGAGATGACCCTAAGCCACTTCCCAGCGTCCAAGAAGCCGATGGTTCCTGCAAGAACCTGCAGTTTAGAGCAAACCGAAGCTTGCCGTTAACTCATTCATAGCTTTTGACATTCAATAGTATCAATATTCCACTAAATTGGCTTCTAACTTGGTTCCAATAACGCCACATTGGCTTCCTGCAACACGATCACCGAAGCCGATTGGCTTCCGCATATAGCGAGATGTGATTACCGAAGCCGATTGGCTTTCGAATACAGCAAGACATGCTCACCGAAGCCGATTGGCTTTCGAATACAGTAAGACATGCTCACCGAAGCCGATTGACCTTTGTATGCAGCGAGACAAGCCGACCGAAGCCGAATTAGAGATCTGTAGAGTAAAATGAAGCTAAATTGGCTCCATCTCCTTCATTCATTGCTGCCCGCTCACATGAGAGAGAGCAAAACAAGTAGAGGGCGTTTGTCAGCGGGCCAAATCCCCAACAGGTACTGACCTTGCCAGATATTCAGAGAGATTTTGTCATATATTGTGATACCTCAAGACAAGGTTTAGGATGTGTGCTCATGCAAGATGGAAAGGTAGTAGCATATGCCTCCCGGCAGCTCAAGCCCCATGAGCAGAATTATCCTACCCATGACTTGGAGCTTGCCGTAGTAGTGCATGCTCTTAAGATTTGGAGACATTATCTGATTGGGAATAAGTGTGAGATATATACAGATCATAAGAGTTTAAAGTATATATTCACCCAGTCAGACCTGAACCTAAGGCAAAGAAGGTGGTTGGAATTGATCAAGGACTATAATCTGGAAATCCATTACCACCCAGGCAAAGCTAATGTTGTAGCTGATGCCTTAAGCAGAAAGACCTATGAGCCCAAGAATGCTCAGTTACAAGAAGAGTTGGCACAACTCAATGTTCACATAGTCCGTCAGACCCAAAACTACAACCTTAGTGTGCAACCCACACTAGAAGATCAAATCAGGCAAGCCCAGAGTAAGGACAAGGACCTAATGACGATTCGTACTCATACCGGGGAAAACAAAGCCCCAGATTTCAGAGTAGATGATAAAGGGACCTTATGGTACAAGAACAGGATTTATGTACCTAAGGAAGGTGAGTTCAGACAAGTTATCATGGATGAAGCCCATAACTCGGCCTATTCCATCCACCCAGGAGCAACTAAGATGTACATGGACTTAAAAGAGAAATATTGGTGGAATGGGATGAAGGCAGATGTGGCACAGTTTGTAGCTCATTGTGATATTTGCCAGAGAGTCAAGGCAGAAAAATCAGAAACCAGCCGGTTTGCTTCAAACGCTACCCATCCCTATTTGGAAATGGGATGAGATAGGCATGGATTTTGTCAATGGCCTACCCAGGACTCAGAAAGGAAATGACTCCATATGGGTAATAGTGGACCGACTCACTAAGGTCGCACATTTCATACCCGTGCGCACTTGTTATGGTGGAGCCAAGCTAGCTCAGCTTTATATCGACAACATTGTAAAGTTACATGGTGTACCCAGCAGGATAGTCTTAGATCGAGGAACCCAGTTTACCTCGAGATTTTGGAAAAACCTACACAAAGCCATGGGGACTAAACTGGATTTCAGTTCGGCTTATCACCCCCAGACTGATGGTCAAACTGAGAGAGTAAATCAAATTATGGAAGATATGCTGAGAGCATGTGTGCTTACCTATGGTAAAGATTGGGAGAAAATTTAACCTATGCAGAATTCTCCTATAACAACAGTTATCAGGCCAGCTTAGGAATGTCACCCTTTGAAGCTCTCTATGGAAGGAAATGTAGAACCCCTTTGATGTGGTCAGAAGTAGGAGAGCGTACTTTAATTGGACCTTCTCTCATAAAAGAAGCAGAAGACCGAGTTGCAGAGATTAGAGAGAAATTGAAAGCAGCTCAATCCCGCCAAAAGAGTTATTCAGACAAGAGAAGGCGTGAATTGAGTTTTGATGTTGGAGATTATGTGTATCTCAAAGTGTCTCCAATTCGAGGTACCCGAAGATTTCAGGTTCGGGGAAAGTTGGCACCCCGTTACATAGGCCCGTATCAAGTGTTGAAAAAAGTCGGAGCTGTGGCATACCGCATCCAGTTACCCGAAGAAATGTCAGATATACACCCGGTATTCCATGTCTCTCAATTAAAGAAATTGTTGTGGCCATAATACCAGGGTACCCGACTACGAGGATTACCAACCACCGACTCCAGACGAGAGACTCCGAGCAGGACACGGCGGCCTATTCAAGGAAGGAAAGCCCGAAGACAGGAGATAGAGTCCTAATAGGTTTAGGTCTGTTTTGTCTTGTAATGCAAGTCTCCCCGGACATAAATAGTGGGGGATCCTGTACGTAGGGGGTATCCAATCCAACACCCGATACTCCATACACCATATTGTACTCTTTGTACTCGCCGAAATAATACAAGAAGCAACTGGACGTAGGGTTTTTACTCGATCTCGAGGGCCCGAACCAGTATAAAAATCCCTTGTCTCTGTTTATCTCTATTCGCCTACTATGATCGTTCTTTGCAGGAAGCAGGGTGCCCTAGGAACCAAGTATCCGCCGAGTACAACCTCGACAGAGGCGCGCCAGGTAGGGGCCCTTGCGTGAAGATCAATCATACCAATATTCGGAGAAGTTTGGTTCTCGGATACATTTACTCCTGTTGTCGCTACACCAAGCTTCGCCAAGCCGATCTACCAAATCGTCGGTTCGAGCGAACAAGAAATCAATCAATCATCACCGGAGACACGACTTGCCAATTCGAGCAAGCTCTGGTCTGGACATCTGATTTAATCTATTCCAAGGGGAACAGGACTCGTCTACGATGACATCGACTCCCATAACCCGATAACTCGTCGGCCTATTCGGAAGCACAGTACCCAAGTCAATTCGCCGACTCGAGCAAACCAGGGGAAGGCTAATACTCCTATGAGCAATTATTTTGCTGACACATGTTTCTGACATCATGCTCATGCTCTTCTGGTCAATGACACTGGAAGCCTCCATGCGGTCCATGTACGTGGATCCACCAGCAGCATCTAGCGCAAGTTACCAAGTTCTGCAGCAGTTAAAAAAAAAATCAGACTATCTATTCTGAACGGGTAACGATCGAACTAGGAGATTCCTGGAATCACCCGAACAATTCGATATGCCCGAACAGACAATCCCCCGACGACGAGACCTCAAGGAGCTCAATCAACATCGGAGGAGGACTTGTTGACCGCGTCAGCCTCCAATCAACTTGAGTCTTCTTTCTTGTTCTCCTATTTACAATTTTCTGCTCCAGTTAAATGAGCCAATATGTATTTTTCATACTCCTGATTATTTCAGTCTACTAATTAACTAACGTGACCTTGTTGCACGCATGGCCGTATCCGAGTTGTTTTCCCTCTACAGGCTACAGATCGAATTGCGTGATCAAGAGACATCCAGGCCGAAGCAAGGGTGACCGTTGCCATGTGTAACAAGCGAGGGCGACGCTCCAATTGTCCAACTCGGACACAGATCAAGCTAAGCGATATTTCAATACTTTCGCAGTTATTCTATTATTCTATTCAATATTTTGATCTATACATCCGTGATAAATAAATGTGGAACTAGCAATAATCTTGCTTAAATTTGATGACGGGCGACTATGTCTAACACATACGGGCATCAAAGAGATCGTCGAACATCTCGCCCTTAGTGAAATTACAAACGCCTAAATTGAATTTAAATAACAAAATTATCTAGTCCAGTTAACACAATAAAACATAAAATTTAATACGGGTGTGTAGACAGCCTTTTTCTATCGAAGTATATACTCGGGGGCTCCATCGCATACCCGAACACATACTCAGATCAGGCATCTCTATTTTTATTATATTATTTACTGACTGCCTTTTCGCATAAGCATCAGTGCCTATTCAAAGCCTCAATATTCATATTTACAATATCTATTGAGCTGATTCAGAGATACTGCATGTCCAAGTATCCGATCTCAAATATTTGAACTATTCAAATTCCTATGGCGCTTGATTGCGAGAGAGTCCATTGTGCTCGACGGAGCACTCGATCTCAAGCAAGCCCGAAGCGCATTCGAAGCGTCTGACCATAAGAGAGTCCAAAGTGCTCGACGGAGTGCTTGATCTCGAGTGGGTCCAAGGTGCTCTATTATTCTAAAAGTGCTTGATCGTAAGAGAGTCCATTGTATTCGACGGAATACTCGATCTCGAGCGAGTCCAAAGTACGCCGAAGTACCAAATCATAAGAGGGTCCATTGTGCTCGACGGAGTACTCGACCTCGAATGATTCAAGTACTCATAAATATCAAAGTACAAATCATGAGAGGGTCCGTTACGCTCGACGGAGTGTTCGACCTCAAATGATCCAAGTACAAAAATATCGAGGTACCATCATGAGAGGGTCCATTGCGCTTGGCGAAGTGCTCGACCTCAAGTGATCAAAGTACTCGTCAATAATCAGCAGTACTGCCACAAGAGTGCCTATAATACATGCCCAGTATTTGGTCTCAAGTGTAAAAAGTACTCATTCTATTTTCAACAAACCCGAGTATGATGCTCGGGGGCTTTTCCAAACTTGTTGCCCCGAACATGCTGATCGGGGGCTACAGATTCACGACACTTTCTAGTCGTTCCTACAGCTTTAAACTATCGTATTTGCGAATCAATTTATTATTTTGCAGATTACCTCTTACTAGCAATCAGATCGCGTTTGTCACGCTCAACACTACTTCGATCAACATGTCTGACATATCAGATAAGTTATTTCAAGTTTTATTTCCTGCAATACTTGCTCTACTCTCTATTTGATATCAACGTCTAAATAGAGAGTCGGGGGCTACCACTTGCAAACTTCTTTTTTACTTTTGCTCTACTCTCTAATTGGTTACCATTTAATCAAATAGAGAGTCGGGGGCTACTACAATACTCATATCATATCACCAAATGTTGCTGATTCAAAGCAAAACTAGCTATTTATCATGCACACTTGTTTCAAGGGACTAACGCATGGAAGACCGTCCGAGTCTCATCTGCTAACGCCCCAAATAAACATTGTGTACTACCAAAACAGCCTGAACAAGCTAAAGGGCACTTCAGTTGGTTATATTGATTTATTTCCATTCTCTGAAACATTCAATTTTTACTATGTTATTTTCTTCTTATAATTTCTATTAATTATTTTGTTTTGAGAATTTGAAACAGAATATATTCAGAGGCTCAATCATCCACCTGAATTTACATTCAGGGCTCTATCGCTGATCCACCCGAACACACATTCGGGGTTTTTGATGCCAACATCGCCATCTGCGTGCATGGTTCTACAACAGCAAACAGAGCGTGGTTTTTCTGAAAATCCTAAGTGATTCTGGATGTTCAAAGTCTATGCGTGGAATATACAGTACGACGGACCATTCGAGTCCCAAGTGCTAGAAATTCCCCAATATGACATAAACATTCTAGAAAGCCAAAGGTAAATGCAGAAAGTCACCACAGTGTTTATACGCACAACATATCAACATGCTTATTGCTAACAAATCCGACAGCTTAATATATTGGGGCATGTTCGGGAAGGTCAAAACCAGGATAAGCAGAGCGTTCGGTCATTGGAGGTCTAATAGCCCCGATTACCAAACATCGGACTCTCAACTCCTGAAATCCAAATTCCCGAACACCAAATATCCCGAGCAGAGTCAGCACTGCTGGAAGAAGAGCTCGGGGGCTGATAGCTAACTCCCAACAAAAAAATATATACTTGGTCGCAAAGTACCGAATTACGAGGTACCCGATCACGAGTATGTCAACGATAAAATTTCTCAATTCCAAAGGACTAGGTTGCGAGCACACCGATCTCAAGGTGCCTGATCACAAAGTCCACGAAGATCAAATTTCAAGTTCCGACAACCGCAAAATGCCCGATCATAAATTCTTAATGTCTAAAGATCTCGAGGCATGTGAAATCACGACCCTGTTTATGGCACTTGATTACTTTCGAGCTTATCATCCAGATGCAGGTTATTTTGCTAGAGATCTCAGTCTTTTCAAATTCTCGGCAAAAACATCTAGGAATATTCTAAATATCCTATGAATGCCCGAAGAATAAAAAGACCCGATGAACGAAAACAACAACCTTTTCTGGACAAGATAAGCTCGGGGGCTACTGTTGTGGCCATAATACCAGGGTACCCGACTACGAGGATTACCGACCACCGACTCCAGACGAGAGACTCCGAGCAGGACACGGCGGCCTATTCAAGGAAGGAAAGCCCGAAGACAGGAGATAGAGTCCTAATAGGTTTAGGTCTGTTTTGTCTTGTAATGCAAGTCTTCCCGGACATAAATAGTGGGGGATCCTGTACGTAGGGGGTATCCAATCCAACACCCGATATCCATACACCATATTGTACTCTCTGTACTCGCCGAAATAATACAAGAAGCAACTGGACGTAGGGTTTTTACTCGATCTCGAGGGCCCGAACCAGTATAAAAATCCCTTGTCTCTGTTTATCTCTATTCGTCTACTATGATCGTTCTTTGCAGGAAGCAGGGTGCCCTAGGAACCAAGTATCTGCCGAATATAACTTCGACATATATGATTAAATATCAAACCTTTTTTAAAAAAATATACAAATCTTCCAGAAGTTCCCTAGCTTACCGAACTTTAGCTTTCAATTTCATTGAATCAACCTCAATAAAAATGTTGAGTCAGATTTGCTGATCGCTGAATCCGATATATGAAAATGTTGAAACATGCTTTGGGTGGGGAAGCAACCTATGCGAGGTTGTGTGTGGAAGAAGTATTTACGTACCCTGTTCTCCCATGAAAATACTGAATCAGCCAAAACAATTATTAAGCCAATACACGAGGTAGGGTGGGAGAAGTATGTATGTACCATGATCTCTCATTAAATGTTGAACCAACTTTATATAAAATAACGAGTCAGATTTTACAAATTGTTGTATTATATGTAAGAAAATGTTGAAACATATATTTGGTGTGATGCAACTTTGGAAAGGGATGGGAGAAATATACGTACATTGTCCACCATGAAATGTTAAATTAGCCTATCTAAATTATTGGATCAATGTTGGCATAATATTGGATCAATTGTATCAAAATATTGATAGGCATTGTAGTGGGAAGTTTGTTATCTAGAATATGATTCAATTAGCTAGGCCTAGCGGCCTTAAAAATGCCAAAATGCCTTCTATTTTTTTCTTAAGATACTTTTAGTGTTTGAGATCTTTGTTAATGTCGA